>OX276329.1:16250000-16875000 GCA_946251845.1 Andrena fulva
GAGGCGTCTCGATGAGAATGTCAAGGCGAGGACGTGCCCTTCGAAGCTACGTAAGTGCTCGAAGCAGCCCCCGGCGTCCCCGTCGACGGCTAAAGGTATTCGTTAAAAAGTTTATCGACAGTTCCAGCCGTTTGTTTCCTCGCAATTTCTTTGAAGACAATCGTTCGATCTGCAGTTCGGTAAGCACGTCTGGCAGAGAGAAGAGGAAGAGGTGGCGGAGAAAAAAAAATAATGGATGCACCCGGTGAGGTCCGATTCTTTCAGCCTCCATCCGTTGCTCGCGGAAGGTCCTGCAGGGATTTCGCTGTTCCTTCTTGTTCTCCTCGGCGAGTAGACGTAATTGGACAGGGAAATACGAGAAGCCGGGCGCGGATCTGCTTGCCCAGGTGGATGGCCCCTTACTCCTCCGCCTCTACGGTTACACCGTGGCTGTCGTAAAAATGATTCACCGCCGTAGGATCGCTCATCCCATTCTGTTCCTTAAATATTCAAAATATCGTGTCCCTCCGCTGATATATCGCGAGCACTTTACCTCGCGTCAGGCGGCGCGCTGCGCCAGCCATCCTCGCGATACCGCCCCCGGCGTCTGGCCCAAGATTCCACGCCGGATACTCCATTATTAATTGACAAAGAGGAACGAAAAGGGCCGCCGAAAAATTTACCTAAACTTATCTCGTTAATAATACCATTACGGCGCCGCTGCTCGGCGAGATTAAATCGCGGGTGCGCGAATGAAAAAGCTTGCGAATAAGGGGGGAAATTTATCGTGACCTTCCGCACCTCGTAATCCAAGGCCTAAGAGTTTTAACAGTTACTTATTAAACAGTCGCTTATTAAGACTGAAAATTTTGTGGGGCTTTTCACGGGCCAGTAGAATGTGAATACTTATACCTCGCAACGTTTCGAATGAGAAAACCTTGCAACAAAAATCAAACTACCCGAGATTTCGCATGCTGGAAATAATCGATTAGTCAATACCTTGGATACACCAAAGAGAAACATCCACACTTGATACCCAGTTAATATTAAACGTCCAAGAGTGCCTATCGTAATTAGTATTCTGGGCTTCCGATACTTTATACCGGCAATGATCGCGCGGTCGGTATTGAAGCTCCGGCGATAAGCACCGATAAGGGGATCGGCGAGGGTTTTGTTCGACAATGGCCGCGATAACAGGGACTAAATAAAGGTAAAACGAGGGCGGACGTATTAAGGCAACGATTGGCGGCGACGTCTGACGTGCTTGAAGTACCGGAAGCATCCCTTTCGCCAGACAATTCCACGGTGCTGGGTTCACAATGGTGGCCGTTCGATTAAGCCTGCACGGTTGGAAACGGAGTCGCGGCAGAAACGAACTTCGCGGCTCCATTTCCGTTTCGAGCGGTAAATCAAAGCGTTTTAAAATTGCCCAGCCACTTTTTCCTCGCCATCTCTCGTGCCTGCACGCGCGGGCGCGCGGGCCCCCGAGATCAAGGAGCGCATTAGTTGCATTTGACGTCGAGCGTCAGCTGCATGTGCACCGCTGCACGTGCACCGCCCTCGCGCGTCTGGCTGTCCTCGTCGCGGTTAACGCTGGAGAAGAAGCGACGGCGCGTCTTGAGGAAGAGGGGGAGAAGGAGGCAAAGAGGGCTACAAAACCAGCGGAGGAAACCGCGGGGACGAATGAAACGAGACTTCTTACCGAACTACTTTCCGTTGCCCCCTTTCTTTTATTGATTTTATTTTCATTCCTGCCCGAGGAAAGGCATCCCGTTGCATCTCTCCGTGCGCGCGATGATTTATACGCGGAAGATCCACCTACGTAAGTTATGGCCCACCCTTGTCGCAATCGCGCTGCATCCTGATCCGATCGTAAATCTGGCGCACCACTGTATGATGGCGGGCGCATGCAGCCACGGGAGAGCGATTCTGTTATTGTTTTGATGGCGAAATAATCGCGAGGCCTACCGGGGGATACGCTATAATTAAACGGGAATTCGGTATCGCGAGGCCGGTCGGGGAGCCACTTTGGAAAATATTTAGTCGGTGCTGCAGTAATATACGGCGGACTCTCGAATTCTATTTCGAGGTGTGCACGGACGCGCGATCCCTTTCGTTCTCGCCAAGCTAAATCGCGCTGGCCCCCGATGGTCGGAAGCTCCTTCAATCGCGGACGTTAACCTGTGTTTCGGAAAAATAGTAGGGTAACCGGAAAGGCTCGATGAGGAATAATACGACTCGTAAAGAATTTCTGTATCTTTTGCTTCGTTACCTTTTCGCGTTTATAGTTTCACGTTTTACTGGGTGCTCCGATCAGAATAATTGGGGACCTTTCAACATGAGGGGTGCAACTCCATTTTTTATAGTTTTTGAGTTATGACGTGCAATATACGTAAAAAAATTCTACATCGTTTGGTGCACGGTTGATGCAAATCCGATAAAAAATGAGCGATCTATTGCAAATAAATAAAAACACTAATATTAATAAAAAGAGAACACTAATTCGACGTGCGTTACGAAAAGTAGCACGTTTCAATTTTCTTACGAAAAGTAGCACGTTTGCCTTCGTTCTCACGAAAACTATCACGTTTCGGTTTTCGCTGCGAAAACTAGCACATTGAGCGGTTTGCCACGAAAAATAGCATGTTTCGTCTTTCGCTGCGAAAACTAGCACGTTTGAGCGGTTTGCCACGAAAACTATCACGTTTCGGTTTTCGCTACGAAAACTAGCACGTTCGAGCAGTTTGCCACGAAAAATAACATGTTTCGTCTTTCGCTGCGAAAACTAGCACGTTAGAGCGGTTTGCCACGAAAAGTAGCATGTTCGCGTTTACCCCGCGTTCGCAATTCCCGCACCCTCCCTTACTTAAATTATGTAGATTAAAATTTTCATATGTGTTGCCTTTTGGAGATTAGATGGAATTATTATTTATTAAACAATATTTTCAACAGTTGAATTCTTTTAAACTGCCCACGCGCTGAAACGCGATAGTTTCTGCAGTCTGCAGTATAATCCAAAACGAGCTATTCTTCGTGGCCAAACCGGATAATATGTTAGTTTTCGCCATAAATTCCCAAACGTGCTATTATTCGTGGCGAAACAGTATAACGTGCTAGTTTTCGTCGCAACAATACGAAATGTGCTATTCTTCGTGGCGAGGCAGTCAAATGTGTTAGTCTTCGCGGCAGAAGACCAAACGTGCTAATATTCGTCAGAAACGATGGAACGTGCTTCTTTTCGTGGCAAACCGAAACGTGCTACTTTTCGTAAGAAAATTGAAACGTGCTACTTTTCGTAACGCACGTCGAATTGATAATATATATTTTGATAAATATATATTTTCACATAATAAGTAATTATTAAGTTGATAAGTTTTTATTTCCATTTTTAGCGAAAAAATATTCTATAATATAAATATTAATGTTAATAAAATAATTAAATATTAATATAATATTAAAATAAGTCAAGGCAATAATTTTATAAACAATTTTTTCTAATTTACTCGAGGTTGGTAAATATGAAGTTGCACCCCTCTTGCTGCAAGCTGCTCAATTCGTGTATGATAAGAAGGTTCACTACTTCGTCCAAATCAGAGTCTCGACGCATCAAGATCACTGAAATTTTCTTAGGTTCAAGCGGTTCTATAAAACAGGCCAATCCGCTATTTTATTCCTAGATGAAATAGTTATGTATTTCTTTTGTCAGAGTAGCGTGGTCCATTCTCTCGGACTGTCCGCGGTCCTGATCGAGTAGTGGACTGGCAGTGTGTTCACTCGAGTCCACTCAGCGTGCAACATGGGCCGCGGACACGTTTATTCCGCGCTTTTTCACCTAAGGAAAAAAAATCGCTCGATCAATCGCAGCGCACAAAGCAGACGCAGTGCAACGATACAAGCAAGCCCGAATGTAACGAACGCGGCTGTATAAAGAATTTAATTGGAAACTCAATCCCGATTATGACACTCAAAGTCGTTTGCACGCGTGACCGTGACAAGAGTTTAATTGTGCCGTAAAAACGGAAACATTGTTTAACGCGTTGGTTAGCACGCCATACGCGGTGACGTTTTAATTTGAATCGCGTTCGTTGCCACAAGTGTCGATGGACATCGGTGAACGGGCCGCTCTCTGAAAGCCATCTTCGCAACAGAATCGCAATTATCCGATAGGTGCTTCATCCAAAACATGCAATTAGTCCCAATTGATCCCTCCCAATTTTCATTAAGGGCACCACCCGGTGAAAAAATGGATTTCCATATTTTCATCCTACATCATCTCAAGAGTAGGGTTTGTCGGTTTTTAAAAGCCGGGTTTAAAAACCGGTATTTTTTCATAAATTTGTAAAATTCGAAAACCGGTTTTTAAATTAAAAAAAACCGGTTTTATATACTAGAATTAATATGTAAACATTAATTACTTATTTAATTAAAAACGTTAATATTTTGACTTGAAATCGCTTCGCACACAAGCATATTGTAGTAAGTAACAGTGTACTGTAAAACTAATCTTCATGAGTTCATATGTTCGGAAGAGATATACTAAATGAAATTAAGATTTATAAATTATATTTTGTACGGATTTTAGTTATTTTAGTTTTTTTCATTTGGTTTTGAATGCCGTGTATTTTCTTGTGTTATATTATTGTGGATACATAAATATTAAATGAACTCAAAAATTGTACGCATTTGTACGGATTTTAGTTTTTTTTTATTTGGTTTTGTATAGATAGATTACATTTTATTTTGTTACACGTTTGTAATTCAATAAATATTAAAAGAACTGAACATTTTTAAAATAATTATAAATATTTATTTTCTATTTTAAATATATATATTTCTGAAAATTCGAAAAGCGGTTTAACCGGTTTTTTAGGAATAGTGAAATTCGAAAACCGGTTTTTTCAAAAGTCGGTTTTTGTATAAACCCTACTCAATAGTGACCAGTTAAAATTTGAAAACGAAATTCCTAACGAAAGTTGTAATTCCTAACCAGTTGTTTCTTAACACTGCCTGAGGGTAGCGCGATAACCACACATGTGTAATTAAGAAATATCTTTGGTTTTTTTGATTTCGGATGATCCTCTCTGAAGTTATCGTGGCGATAGTGCAGGCCAGTCCTTTTTACTTACAACGATGCAGCCGGCAATGCATATCAGACGCAGGGATGGGCAAAAATGTAATAAAAAAATTGTTTTATACTCTACATTTGTAGCAAAATAAAGTGCAAAAAGTTTTAGACCCATACATTGTATACTTTTTTCTATAAAAAATTATAAAAGTCACCTATGTTCTCGCGCGATTTGACCGGGGTGTGCCCTTAAATCGCTAAAGAGCACGTGGACCATATTATCAATAGTCTCTCCACCTTCTATCTTCTAAATTCTGAAACTACTTGACAAATCCTACCCTAAACATCTATGAAGGAATCCGTGGCTATTTAGATCAGAACTCGCGAAGATAGAGGCTGCTGGGAATCCCTGTGACGACAGGCGCAACTGGTACCGCCACAAAAGCCACCTTCGGAACAGGAATCCCGCTTGCTGATGCACGGTGGTCCGCTTCTTCTCTAGCGGGGAACGCGGGAACGAGGAAGCCCGTGCTTCGCGCAGCTCGGTTCTCGTCACCGACACCTGCAGCCACTCTGTTTGTATCGAAACTCATTTTCGTTAAATTGCCAACGAGCCCGTGGCTGCGACTGCTCGACAGAGCCGTAGGTGCACCTGACGCCGCAGCCCTGCCCGAAACAAAACCCCTTTTCACAGTTCGCCCCCTCCCGTCCCGCGCAAAGAATGTTTAATATCAGATTTCATACGGGATACAGGGGCGGTAGACGGTTTGTCAGAGGCGACAGGGAGGGTACGGCACGCTTGCCAAGGCCATGTAAAGGCCGATATCAAACGGGGCGACAGCTTTGTTTCGTCTGGAATAATCCTGCCGGGAATCCACGGAATACCGCGGCACAGGGAACAGCCCCGCGAGTCGTGCGCTGGAAGGTTTCATCGGTGAAACCCGACAGACTCGCGCGGCTCTTACGATTCCCCTATTCTCTCTTGACCTTCTTTTTGCGGGCCATCTCCCGTTTTTATTGCTCTCCGTCGGCCACATCGCTGGAACGTACAGGCAGATTTTATTTAACGGAACAGACCGCAGTGATGGGACTGGTTTTTATGCTGAGGGATGAGTGGGAACGGAAATTTTTAATTTTCAATTTCTCGTTTTCTAATTAACCTGTTAAATGGATCACATCTCTCATTACACAGAATTAATCAGACTTGTTATCATTGCTGCGCTTTGCTTATCGGGGGACCGTTTGAACGATAAGGAGTCAGACGTACAGGAGAGACGTTCCTTCTCTCTTGCAGTGGCGCACCCAGAGGGGGGCCAAGGGGTTCTGGTACCCCCCAAAGAAAAAGGAAAAAGGAGATTAATATAACCAGTACTAAAGTAATTGAAGAGCTTTGTAAAAAGCAAAGGAAACTCGATTTTATTCTTTAAGTAATTTTTATAATCACCTAATGCATTGTATTGAATTTGCATTCAAAATATTTTTGTCCCTTCAACTCGGCTCCCCCAAGATTCAATCCTGAGTGCGTCACTGTTCTATTGCAAAGATATACTTAGCTGCGATAGAATAAACGGAGAAGTTCTTGGTGCCACAGAGATCCCAAACTTCCTTTCTTTCCTCAACGAGAGTTCAAGTTGAAGGATCGCGCCGAGCGAAGACCAATCTCAAGACGCGTTAGCGTCTCCGCCTGGCGCGTGAATTTATTCGTGCAACGTGCTAGCGAGATAAAAGGGGTGTAAGCGAATCCGCGAGAAACACGTGCGTCGCTCGAGCATGTCACTCCTCGTGTCGAGAAAATTCGTTCAAGAGCCGCGTGCTGGGTTTAATTGTTCGTGACAGCGCGAAATGCGATTCTGTCGCAGCCCCCCGGGGCAGGAGGAGAAAAACGTAGTCGGAATATTTTTGCCCCAAACTCTTGCCGCTTTTTTATTTCCTTTCGAAAGCGAGTCGCCGCGCCGCGCCGCGCCGTTTCGCCGGCTCCAGAGTAACCAGGAAATTATTAAAAATTCCATCTCGACGGAGAAGAGCCCGTCCGGTAGAATCCGAGGAGCGCGGCCGTAATTAGACAACCGAATCGTTCAGCGGCCTTTCAATCAAGCAAATGGAAAATTCCGTGAAACGGCGCGCGCTTTTTTCCCCATCGGAACGCATATAGGTTGATTATGCGCTCTACATGCGCTCGCTCGAGCACCTTCTTTCCGCTTAATGATTCCGCGTCTACTCAGTGGCTCGTGCGTTAATATTTTTTCCACCCCTTTTGTCCGCCGCAACAGCGATCTTCAGCCACGCTTACGCATGGTGTGACCCCGCGGGAAAAACGTATTCGGCGGGTCTCTCGTGAGCGTTTTGTTTTAATATCGAAGACGCAATAAAACGGAAAAAAAAATGGAAAATATCGAAACGAGTCGTTGGCCCGTCACGATATTTTCAGTGACCCGGTTTCGAGCGATTTGCACGGTCGTATCGAACAAAATGGGAACGAGCTCGTTCAATCCACCCCGCAGTCCTCGGAGCGCCGAACGATAGGATTTTGAAAAATGGAAAAAGAGGAAATTTCTGCTTTTCTATTTCGCAGACGTGGCTCACGGTAACTTCACGCCAGAGGAAGCACCGACAACCGAGTCACCTATTCAGAGCGATGTCTTCGTGGAGAAGAACGGCGCCGCGGAGGGTGAGCTTCCGGTCTCGACGGCGAAACACGACGATCCGACGTACATGGCGGTCGTGATCGGCGTGCTAACCGCGGTGATCCTTCTGCTAGCCGTGGCGATCTTTCTGATCGTCTCGAGGCACAGGCAACGGAAGTGCTTCGCCAGCCCCATGACTGGCAAGGCGCCCTCTCATCTGGGCTCTACCTGCGCCACCGTCGAGAAGGGCGCTGCGTTGATGGCGTACACATTGGAGGACGACGAAAGGTATTGGTTGTCAGTGAGATTCTTTAGTAGATTGCATTCACAAAGAAGCTGAGTGAATTCTAAATCGATTCAGCTATGCATTAAATACCGAAAGTAGGTAGTCATGTAAAGCAGAGATGGGCAAAATTTTTATTTAAATAAATTTTGGATAACGAATAAAAGTTAAAAAAATTAATCGCCATGTGTCGAAAAAATTGACCCACGTTAACTTTATTTGGCGAATAGGCGCGCGGGAAAATTAATTGACGTTAAATAAAGTTAAAGTTAAAGGTGCAAACTTTATTCAACGCTGAAGTTGAAACACTCGGTGAATAAAAAAAATAACTTCATTCGTCGAATAAAAAAATAACTTTATTCGTCGAATAAAAAATTTATCTTTATTCGTCAAATAATCTAAAGTTAAAGTAACTTTTATTCGATCCGTTATTTAAATAATTTTTTATTTAATTAGTGCCCAACTCTGATCTAAAGTAACATGTATACAAACAGAAGGAAGTGCAATTCGACCCTGAATAAATTCTTAGTGCCCGGCGAATGGTGGAGTTCAGAAACATTTTATTCAACGCTATTAGCCGTAGTTCGAAATATTTTTCCCAAATATTTGGAATAGAGCGAACACGTTGCATTACGATAGTGGCGTCGCGACGAAACGCAGCGTCAGGACGAAAGGAAACGATGTGGACACAAAGGATTTGCGGCTTTTGCTGTTATAGTAAATATTAATACTAATAATATTGGCTTTCGAGATAGGCCTACGATGTCGCCTCTACCTTACGCAAACATCACGGTTTACCGATTTCACTGCCTTGCTTAGGCACCGACGAAACAATGTTTGCGCACCGTCGGCATGAAATGGACGCCGAAGCACGATATTATTAACAGTAGAATACAGTCTAGTATTCCTCAGCATAGACTGATTCATTTTAATACAAAAATTACAGTACTTACTTAGTTGTCAATAATTTCTCGTTAAATCTTTGTAATAAGAACAGATTTTCCAAATCAGACTTACAAGGAGAAGTTTCTAAGTGTTCCCCTCCGATTGTTTTGGTTTTGTTACATGTTTTAGACTTTTAGAAGACCGAAAAATAAGGTATACATATTTCTTTATAATGGCCCGTTTGCAGATTTAGGGAGTGAAACCACCCCTCAAAGTTCATAATAAGAGGCACAATAGTTTCTATTGTTAGTTTAAAGAATATTATAACATTATGTTGAATAAAACTTTATATAAATTTCATTTTCGTCATAACTTACTGTATGGATGATGTTCTTATCGCCGGTCACTTTTGTACCTCTTCGTATGAACTTTGAGGGGTAGTTTCACCCCCTAAACGTGCAAACGGGCCAACATAAAGAGAAACGTACCTGTTTCTTATTTTTCGGTCCTCTAAAAGATATCCAAAAAACCAAGCAATCGGAGGCGGACACCCAAAAACCTACCTCTCCTTGTTAGTTTTAAAGGTATCTTTCTCAATATGCAGAGAACGTTCATTAATATATACCTATCCGCGAAATCGTTATAATATCGTATCCTATAAATTATGGGTACTTAGGTATAGCGATCCCTCTAAGTTATGAAAACTGACTAATAACCCGAAACCACGTGACACCCCTCTGCAACTTTACAAGCATTCACGGAGATCCACGTCGACAGAAGCCACCTTCCAATAAACTTTCCATCCGGCGTGCTCGTTAGTGGATGTCCAATAACGTCCAATAACGGACATCCTCGGGCAATATATCGAGTTTGTACAGCACGAATGTCTCCAGACGAGATCCTCGATTCTATCGTAACTCGGCCGCGACCCGCACGTTTCAACATTGATGTTCAACCTTGGCGTCGCTTTGTGCAACCTGATATTGCCGTTCCGGCAGAGAGAACGTCCCGAAAGAGGACGCGCGCCGGGCATTTCGAGTACACGTGCACGCGAAACGTTTCACCACCCTTTGACGAATATCTGACGTGCACTTGAGCTGAACGATGAAACTCACAGAGCAAAAAGTACCCCCTCGAAAAACGATACACTTCGTCCGTTACAAAAGCCGCTTTAAGGTCGTCCTTCCTCCGCGTGCTTCTCTTTAACGCGTGCTATACTTTTGATAAACCCCATGGCTGAATTAGGAGGAGTCTGCAAGTTTCGTGGAACTCTACATTTGCTCTATTGACAGAACAGTCGTCCAGCCAAAAATTCAGACTCTCGACAATACCGATTTCTTTCCCCCCTACACACTGACGCATAGCTCTCCGTTAGTTAAGGGTGGTTTTTACGGTGCCCGACTCCAGAGATGGGCAAAAAATTATTTCAAATAAAAATTTGTGTACGAAATTTTTATTTCAAATAATTTTTTGCCCATCACTGCCCGACTCCAAAGGAAGATATGAAACATTTTTGCACCCCTAGGAATTCCGTCGTTCGCGTGCCTTTCGGCGGAAGCTCGCGACGTATTAACGGGGCGAAGCAGAATACCCCCCGGGAGTGTGACCGTGGTGGAGTCAGTGGTTTCTTCCTTCTGTTACAAGGTACGCCGGCGGTTCACTGCCGACGTTGCCGCGGGACCTGGGCAACCGTCTTCTGGACATCGTGAAGCTCGACGACTATCAGGAACCGTACCAGGCGCTGAAGTACGCTCCGTACTACAGCTACAGCACCGTCGTTATGGAGATGAAAGACATGATGCTGAACAACAAGGGCACCAACATCAATCACTCAGGTACGCCGTGCTCGAACACACTCGCCGCCGCGTTGTTTTACACGAACACTCGGCGCGCGTACAAGGGCGCGCGAGCGCGCCCGCACTTATACGGGGCGGAGACATTAAACGCTCGCTACGAGTACGCCGTTTCGCCGGTGCACGTGCGTGTGCAGCGAACAACAAAGCATTCGGCCTGACCGCAATCAATACACCGCCCTCCCCCGCCCGGTGCTGCGCCCAATCCTCCTTTGCTATATCATCCGCAGCGGTGTACGCGAACGGTGCAGTTGACACATCGTACGATTATGCGGTGCCGGAACTCGGCACGGTGCCCCTGCTCAACCAGGATGGAACAGGACGCGGACCTGCCGTTTCCAGCGGCGCCAGTGATCAGGACAGCCTCTTCTCCAAGACTGCCGCCCGCGGCACCAAGACGGAGGACAAAAAGGTAAGTCTGCGTCTATGTGGCTAGGTGGAACAGATACAGGGATGCAGATATAGGCACAGGGATATTGAACGGTACTGTTGAGGAGGAAGGGGAGTAGGTGGTGTGCAGGGTTGAAGGTGGGACTGAAAAGGAGAAGAGGAAAGAAGCGCGCGTTTCGTACTTGGGCCTGACAGTGGACTCATCGGTCAGGCTTTACCTAGCAGGACCTGCTTTAGCTGCGGGGGTGTTAGGAGGCACAGATGGGCAAAAAATTATTTGAAATAACAATTTCGTACATAAATTTTTATTTTTTGCCCATCTCTGTTAGGTGGTAGGACGAAAGAGGAATTAGATTATATAGGCGTCGAGGGCGCCATCCACTTCTGAATTTTCTGTTTCGACACATCCGAGTGGTGTGTTAAGCGATATTGTTGATGGGCACAAGCGGGTGGATGTGGTTCTCGGTAGGTACAAGATCATGCGGACCCCGCACGCCTATCTACCTTTGTACCTACTATGTTCAAGGGCTTACGGTTTAATTAAAAAATGGGTTAAAATGGTTAAAATGAGTTAAAATAGGTTAAAATGGTTTTATTAGGGTTTACATGTTAATTTGAAAGGGCATATCTGCAACTTTCGCTTAAATTGAGTTATTGCTGCCAGGTAGCACAGAGATAGTTTATCTATATGTATATTAAATAAGAAAGCCATATCTACATTGAAACTGAAGATATAACGGTTTGTATGTATTTCGGAAGAATGTGAAATCGATGCCTGATTTTGGGAGTATTTACCAAAGTCTCCTTTGGAGTTTATGAATTATTTTACGGGTTTATCACAAATATATAGATTCCTTTTTATCCAGATTTAATATTTGACCTAATTCGATTTATATATAATAGCGATGGCATAACACAAAATACTAAATATCTCATTTATCTCAGAACCACTTTTTCGCCAAATACGCCCTTTCAAATTAACACAGCAGAGTACTAGGATTATCACATACGTATTTCTAACGTTCCTATTAATCTAACACTGAGTAGCTTTGTGCTGGAAATATTTCCCAAAATACTATTCGAATACACTTTCTATCTTACCCGGTCCAACGATGTCTTCTTCTCGCGCTCTGCGTCTTCGCACTGTAAGTGGTACGAGTCAATCATTTCTCCCTACATTTCTTACTACGTTCGTTACCATCAAAAATACTTCCGACTATTGTAATACATAAAAGCCGCTATCACGGTACCCGAGTCTCTGTGCGCGCAACGTCTGATTACATTTCGCGGCACAAAGTTACGCGAAATGGCATCGAAAGAAATAACGGCAGCGCTGAATCGGGGACAAAGTAGTGGGAGCCGAAGGTGCAGAAATTCAACGGCGTTATCGCGGCTCGATCTATAAATAATCGACCCACCCTTGGACGAATGTACTTGTATTCCTACCGGTAGGCATTAAACTCGCGCTCCATTCGTCGAGGGAAAGTTCGCAATTAATAATTTAAATCAATATGGCGGAACGAGTGCAGACCATTTGGGGGGTTAGATATACCTCCCGTGGGTACAGTATAACGTGCCTCGTATCCGGAATACCGGAGCAGCGTGGGCGAACACGCGGGCGAGGGGGGGGGGGGAGGGTGGTAGTGAACGGGGAGGGGAGAAAGGGAAAAAAGGAGGAAAAATAAGTGGAGGAACCGTACGCACCATCGACGTGAAACGCGCGAGACGCTCCCCAGGGCTCTCTTTTCGCATAAAAAATCACCGGATCGCGACTAAAGGTCAATATGAGAGCGTCGGATCGATAACGCGAGTGCTTCCTTCGAATTGGCCAATAATCTGACGCAATGGATCGTCTACGGCGATAGCTTACGGCCCGTAATAACAACGCTGCATCGATACTTCACTCGCGACGCTCAAGCTTCCGCCAAAGTTTATGCATATTTCATGCAACAGCAACGACATATCGTAAAAGGCAGCCAGTAAAATGTTTCCTTATACGTTGTAACCGGGAGGCAACGATACTTTCGGGCGTATTATACTAAAGGGTAACAGCCAATATTAACAGCATCCCGTAAAAACATGCGCCGCGTACAAATAGCCAACGACTCTCCCTTTCAAACATTATCCCGTCTGTATCAAGATAGGTACCTATTCGTCGTAATTGTAGGAGTTGAGAAATGGTAAACGATGTGCCTACGTGTCAAAGAAATGAAGAATTATATTTCTAGTGGAAGAGGATGTAAATTCAGGATGCGAATACAGTGATAAACGCTGTAGGTGCTAGAATCATATATTTTAATTTCTAGAGCAGTGATTCTCAAACGGTGGGTCGCGAAGTGTTTTTTCTAAGAGGTCGTCTCGGTTTTTGGGCTTTTTTTTAATATTATTAGGTTAGAATTATATCCTGAAATACCTATTTTTAATGTGTTTTATTTACCTTATTAAATTTATTTTACGTTATATTTGTTGCCGGGAGGGTCACGGGTTATTTGAATATTATAGAAGGGGATCGCGACTCAAAAAAGGTTGGGAAACACTGTTTTAGAGCTGTGGCAAGAGAGAACCGAGATAATAAGTATTCCAACGTCGCTGTGGTTAAAAAGAAAGTACTGAAAATTTTCACTTCCGGCACTATACAACTGTACATAGGTACATCATTTACCATTTCAACCCCTCGAATCCCACCCCCGTTAATGCCTGCGAAGTAACCTAGGGGGGCTTATTCCCCGTGAAGCAACTAAAGTATCGCGTATTCGCGAACGTTTCCGCGCGATCTGCAGAGTCATTCGATTGATCGGTTCGCCGACGTATAAACGAACTGCCGTCAACGGGATGCGTCGAACCCTTTCGCGGATAGCCTCGCAGCAACCCTCGTGGAATGTATCATCATTACGCGGTCCGGTGGCTTCCGGACCAGTTCGCTCTGTTAATTGCGGAGAGAAAGCGTGTCGTGTAATCACGTTTGCAATCCTATCTCCCCTCTCTCTCTCTCTCTCTCTCTCCGTTTCACTCTCGCCCTTCGCCCCTTTGCGCCTGCTCCCGTCTCTGTCGCCACGCGTGCCGACATCGCAGAAATATTACGCTGGCGGGGGCGGTTGATTCGGCAACCTGCGCCTAAATCGCGCCGCCACGATCTGCCGGAATAAAAATACGCCCCGCCGAATTTGTAGCACGCCGGTGATTTATATCTTCCAGCGCGCACGCAGCGGGCACGCCGACGGGACAACGTATTTTTTCGGGAATATCTGCCTCGGCGTTGTACGCTCCCCAGCGGATATTGAACCGCGGCTGCCATCGAAATCCACATCCGCGTCTTTGGCGTATAAAATAGGAAGGAATGGGCCGGTGGGGTAAATGTTGCCGCGTGCGGGCGGATTCGTCGCCCTTTAAATCAAACGCCGGAGTTAACGTGGAAATTAAACGGGATGCCGCGCGAGCGAGCCCCAATTCGGAAAATTGCAAGGAGATGAAGAATAGACGAGGGGTTTTGTCCGAAATCCCTCGATCACCGGATAACTTCTACTTCAGACAGCGTGGTGCTCGCCACCAGAGGCCGCCCCATCAATTCCTATTCCCTCAAGTTCTCGTCTAGCCGTCGATTCCTTCGCACAGATCCTTCGCCCCAATATCGAATGTCCCCGCGTCTAAAGGCACGAGTCTACCTATGTAGGTAGCCTTATCGGGGAGTCCACTAGGAGAGGCTCGGATCGAAACGTCCCTCCTCTCCCTTTTACAGCCTCTTCCAGCTATCAAAGAGCTATTCAGTCGCGCCTTCGGAATCCGTCTGCCTAAGCCTAATATTCGAAAATGTGCTGTCTCCTGCGAGCACTGCAATGGAAGGTTTTGAGGCGTCCATATGACAGGATGATCGATCCCCCAGCGGCAGCCTGATCTCTTCTGGCTGCAAAGACGCGCGTGTAGCCATCGGGCGGAGGGACCCCGCGCGAGCCCCGGCGTGCGAACAGATTGATTCGAACACAATACGTCCGAAAGTGGTCGCCTACGTCGGGTCGTCTGCGCGTGATTGACGCCCGACAGCTCCACTCGAAACAGTCAAAACATTTCGTCGGGCCTGGCCTTGACGCATCGTAGCGACGCCAATCATTGTCCCTCCCCCGCGTGATCCGTCATTAGAGCGAAACGGGCATTCTCCGAAAACGCGCCGGGGTTATCGGTAGCTCCGCGCAGCTTTACAATGGACTCGGGCCGAATGTTATACCCGTCACGTTCGACTGGCCCTTTCGGTCCCCTCTCGCCGCAACGCTGGTCTCCATTTTTTTTTTTTTTATTTCTGTTCCATCTCGCTCGGCGCAATGAAAATTCTGGGACAATGGGAAAGCGTGGAATATCATCGACCACCGACCAACGAGTATTATTCTGTGGGTTGATCTGGATTGTGCGAAATTACGCGTACCTGGTAACCCGGGGCCATTTTCATTGACAAATATTCAAAGGCTTCTTGAAAACGAAACGAAATCCATTGTGAGAACATTTTTCAATTTTCTCGGCCACGCGGCCAATCGCTGGTCAACCCGTGTATAGTTTCGGCAAAACGGGAAGCCCGAAGGTGTGACGGAGGACGGAATCAATTGCCGACGCTGGAGAGATTTCGCGTGGCGAGACCGGTCTGAATTTATAGGAGTAACTCTGCCACTTAAATTATTGTAAGTCTGTCGGGATCGCGTAATAGATCACGGTGAATTTACGGTGCCGAGGCCCGACGAATAATTCATCCGAAGACCGCCCTCCGCGGCACCCCTTTAATACCCCCACGCTCCTGGCGCGTGGTTAGCGTGATCGTAGATCGTGGATTATCGGCAGATACCACGGAACGATGCATTGTTCTTTTCTGTTTCAGTCGCCGACTCAACAGGAGGTACTCTCGGCCCTGAAGAGACGTCTGGAGCAGACGAGCGTCCCGCTCTTCCCACGGCATCGCCTCCGCATGCTCTCGAAACTCGCCGAAGGGGCCTTCGGAACGGTAACGACATTGTTATTACGTCCGACCATATATCTATTATAAATTAGACGCGCTGGCCGAGTACCACGGCTGGACGATTCGTCGCGTCCACTTTCACGACGAATTACCCAGCGCTGGATTTCTGTTATTACCCCCTTTCAGAGAGCCGCAACCGCTGCTTACTTCGATACCGCCTAGGTATGTGGACTGTGTAGACAATTCGCGGTACCGATCATTCCCTACTAGAATAGCAAAAATTCTGCACCTCCGAATCTCGTCGCGTGCAACCACCCTCTCTTAGCATCGGGCTCGTCACACATCGTTCAGCGCGCGGTCACAGAATGGTCAATTCCGACGACCGAAAAGCCGATATTATTTTAATGTAATCATCACATTATCGTGGCCAACTGAACCATGCATCTCCGCGCGACTCCCGTACCATTATCATAATACAGTTGCTGCTGCCGCTGCGCGGCTTTACCCTCGGCCGATGCGGAGCGGCGGAAATGCAGCCGGTGAAATGCCATCGAGCTGCAGAGGGGTTAAATTACAAACAGCCGACACTGCAACGAACTGCAACGGTGCAGCCGGCAGAAAGGCATCGTCGTCGCCGATCCCGACCCCGGGTGTGCGCGTGGCGGGCCTCTCCTTGCGCGGCGTGGCGGTGTGAACGACGACAGAGAAATCAATCCGTTTGTTGGCCGTACGCGGGCAATTCGCCACCGGCTGCGCGCAACAATACGTCGATTAACGAAGTGCCCGCCCTGTTATTCTTCCCGTCACAATAGCGCCTCGTCTGGCCTCGTCGAGGATAATCAGTTTAGGACGCGTTAGAGCGGCTAATAATTCCCTTTTGTTTCCTGTCCGGGCGACGCGACGGCACGCCGTTAATGACCGACCAAGCAGACGAGCCGCCCGCGTTTCGGCCGCGTCAGCGCGGGCCTGCATCCGCATCCATCGCGCGATCGCGACTTCGGGATCAACGCACGTTGGCGAAATCTCCAGCATGCGCGAAACGTGAAACTAACACGTTCACGGTTTGGGCCTCTAAGCGCGGTTGCGTAAGCACGTTCGGGGAGACAATGTTTCGTAGCGATGTATGCGCTGCTTTATTTTCTAAGCACTGGGCATTGCATCGTATACGTCGTTTTATAGAGTGTTTGTAGATAAATGCTGTATAGCATAGGTACTTATTCTGCAGAATGCGAACGAAAACGGTCCATCCGTCGCATGGAACAATTCTATAGGTACATACCTATTTAGGTACTCTGTACCAGAGTTGGGCATTAACTAAATAAAAAATTATTTAAATAACGGATCGAACAAAAGTTACTGTAACTTTATTCGGTACTCGAGGCTCGAATAATTCGGGTTCACTTTATTCAAGGAGAACTTATTCGACGAAGAAAGTTAATTTTTTTATTAGACGTTTCAACTGCAGCGACGAATAAAGTTTTCAACTTTAACTTTAACTTTAACGAGTACCGGAGTGTTGAAGCGTTGAGGTCTGGTGCGCGCGTTAAAGTTAAAGTTAAAGTTAAAGTTAAAGTTAAAGTTAAAGTTAAAATTAAGACGCTGAAGTTGAAACGATCGACGAATAAAGAAATTAACTTTATTCGTCGAATAAAGTTAATCCGGTTTATCTTTATCCGACACATGACGAATAATTTGTTTAACTTTCATTCGTTATTCGCCCATCTCTGCTCTAAACCACGGTAGAACCATCGTACGGCCCGGGAAACTGTGAACCTGTTAATCGTTGCTTCGTAATCTACTCACACATTCATCGTTCTGGGACCAACAAAAAATTGCGAAACTTCGAGCCACGGCGAAATCATCGCGCGCATTGAATACATATAGCTACATACATACACATCCGTGCGCGTTAATCGCTCACCCAACTTCCTGTTCGACTCCCCGCCAGCAGAGGTGCGGAAAAAAAATACCTATCTCAGGGGAGAGTTGCGGTATAAATTCGCGAGCGTCGTATAATCGAATCCAGGGATCATCCATTCTCGTTAGACGAATTTATGGCTTTAACGAGCCTCCCGGTTCCTGGACTCTCGTCCTGTAATAAACGCAGGTCGACCGCTCGTTAGGCGAATTTTTCTTCATTCGCCTGGACCACGGTGCAAAACGATTTTCGTGTAACGCAAACAAATTATGCCCGTGTACAGGTGTACGTGGCGGAGGCTGAGGGGATCCCGGAGTACGGGACGACGAGCAGCGTCGGCAAGCGTCTCGTGGCCGTCAAATTTTTACTACCAGAAGCCAGCGAGAAGGAAAAGTGAGTATACAGCCGGGCGCAACTGCATCCCCCGCGCAATTTGCATTCCGTTTCGTTGTTACAACGCCCGATCGAGCCACCGGCACTTCCGCCGACTCGTTCCATCCCCGTATCTGCCGATAAACATTTTACAACCGGCTGGGAACGCTCGATTACGCGGGACCTGATTTTACGCAGGATTCGTTCCGCTGTTCGCCCAACGCGGGCCTCCGAAACGCGAAGCGATTGCTGGGAAACAAGATCGGTGGTGGAGCATAGCGAAGGCCAGTGCTTAGGTCCGTTTTAAGAATTAGCTTCGATCAACAATAGCAGTTGGAGAATATTTCACCTTGTTTCCCAGTTACTTAATTCTTTTCATAGCTTCAATTAAATGACGAACCACGCACTCGGTATTCGATTAACTGTATTCCAAAGTATTCGCTTATATCTCCACGCTACACTTGATTCCACATTAGAGCATACAGATTTCGCGCAGGCACGACCCTCGGGCGACGTTGCTACGCCGACTCCCTACTTACACTTGATTCCACATTGGAGCATCTCGACGCCCCTACCGATTTGCGACCGATCTGCGCAACTCCCACTACTACCCACGGTTTGAACCGCATGCGATTGGTCGTGGTAATTTCCAAGGAATAATTGGTACCTACATCCCAAACGCGGGACCTGACCGTTGTCAACGTAAACAGTCCCGCACGAAGAGTGACCAGAGAGAGTAGAGAAGGCCGTGCGACGGAGAAAAACATAGGCGGTTAAGTGGGGAGGCGGCATAGCAACGTCGCCTGAGGGTCGTGCCTGCGCGAAATCTTGATGCTCTACTGTGGAATCAAGTGTAACCGCCTATGTTTTTCTCCGTCGCACGGCCTTCTCTACTCTCTCTGCTCACTTTTCGTGCGGGACTGTTTACGTTGACAACGGTCAGGTCCCGCGTTTGGGATGTACCAGTTATTGCTGGGAAATTACCACGACCAATCGCATGCGGTTCAAACCGTGGGTAGTAGTGGGAGCTGCGCAGATCGGTCGCAAATCGGTAGGGGCGTCGGGATGCCCTAATGTGGAATGCAGTGTATGCGCTCATTCGGCAAATGACGAGCGTTTCGAGCCGGGCCTGGATATCAGCATTAAGTATATGCGAAGCCTGCAGTGGCTGTGCAGCATAGCGCAACGGAATCCAATCTATTTCTTTAGCCCAGGTGAAAAAAAGTACCTTGGCGTCGTGATACAAGGCGATCCAAGGCGCGCCGAAAGCCCGCCCACTCCGAATGACCGCCCTTCTGTGTATAAAATTCATAGCGCAGCTTCTTCCCGAAACCGTGTCCCGGTTTCTTCCGAAAGCGAGGCCACGGGTCCCCTGCAAGCATGCCGCTTGTCGTTTATAGAGGAAACCCCACGGCGGCGAAACGTCCAGATATACCGGCGAGGACGATCGTTCTCGCGGCTATCAAGCTAGACATCAGAAAAAGGCCAGCTCGGTTCCACGAATGGAATAGATTTGCATACAATGACCAGGGAGAGATAGGGTATCGGGAGTTCGCCGCGCTTCGTGGCGACGCGAAACATCGGATCGGGGGTGAGGTTGAGACGGAGGGGAGGGCGGGCAGCGAATCCGGCGGAGCAGATGACAAAGCTTCCTTCCGACGAAAATCGGCGACGTCCATTGGATATCGTAGCGCAGTTCGGGCTTTTCTGAGCGAGAGCCTCCATTCCGCGGGGCGCGAATGAGTTATCTGATGCCTTTCGCAATGGGACCGGGTGGGAACCGAGAGATGTCTCGGTCCGAGGACTCTTAAGCTCTCGCTGTGTGAGACCTAACTGGAAATGGAATGTTCCACTGCCGAGAAAACGGGTCTCGTTTCTTCCGCCTGTCAATAATTAGTTCGCGCCGATGATAATTAGATTACAGGGTATTCCGACGCGGCGCAGCGTGTGGTTAGGCACGGCTTGACGAGTTATCGGACAGTATATAATATCTCTGTGTTTAGAGTTCTAAACTGATGTTACTTTCACCAATTACTTACTTACCAGTATGGCGGCGGAAATCGGCAGCGTAGCGGTTCCCAGAGATCTCGAGCGCTCGTGACCCGATAGATTTCGAAACTCCCCCGTAGCGCTTCCCAAAAGGCGCTGGCTCACGATTTATCACGCGGAACGATCGTTTCTGTTAATGTACCCCCGCCCGCTACGCTTTATCGTGATTTGTGTAAATATCGGTGTATCCGAGCCTCACGCACCGTCATAAATAAAAACCGAAACGATCCGATCGGTGGTGTTTCCACGGCTCCACGGCGTCTTTGCTCACGCAACAAGTCTCCCGCCGAGAGGATGACTTATCGCAGCCCTATCCTGGCCGGGTCTTGCTCCATTTCCCCGTGTCCTTTTCCACCTCGTGCATCCAACGCGTCTACGCGATCCTCTCGCAAGGACAAAGACGCGATTCCTCGACTTACGACTCGTTTTACGCCTCCTGCGGGCGTGTGGAACTTAAAGCCATCGATCTCGCAACCTTTCGAGTGCATTCGTAGATCTACGCTCGCGGAGGATCACTAGCCAAGAGTACACATTGATTTTTTTCACGTACTTCCTTCGAAATAATGCCAATAAGCTTCGGTCAAATTTGAGCAATGTTTTTCTGGGCATAAATACAGGTAAAGTGTACTCTTTGGCTTTGACTTTGGAAAGCGTTGATTTTGTCGGAGTGCTTGAGTAATTTTAATCTCGCAATGCGAAACGACGCTACGGTTGCGCGGCGGTGGTGTTATCAGTAGGGGAGACCGGGGCTAGTTGATACAGAGGCAGGTTGATACAGACGAATTATCTCGACACCGTATATATGTAGCTTCATTTCAATGGGATATGTGAAAATTGTTGATAAATTCTTTCCTACGATCCAGCGTACGTGGGTGTACCTTGACGTTAGCAATCGTTTTTTAACTGTTTTCGTTTATATAAAGAAAAAGTAAATAGTTGTGTTCACTTTCCAATCCGTCTTGAGACGATATAAAGAATTTTATAACCCGAAGTAATTTGGCATCATATTGAGTCTTTTGAAGGTAAGGTAATTACGTTTTGTAATTATGTTTATATGCTGTACATTTTTTTATGGACATGTTTATACATAATGACTTCCTGTGGGGTAAGTTGATACGGTTTCTCTGGGGCATGTTGATACAGTATATTAATTTTCCCCGACTACTTTTAATTGAATTTTTTCTTTATATTTTTTGGAAAATGGTTTGAAATTATATCAAAAAGACAAATCGTGGCGAAATATCGTAGGATGTTTTGGAAAAAGCGTGTGCCGAAATAGAAAAAGACTCAATATTATTAAAGCCATGCACAAAAATATACAATCATGACACAATGAGTTTATTAAGATATAGTAACAAAAAGAAGAAGACACCTCATGTTAAACTGGGATATTCCAGACATAAAAAAAGAAAATGAAAATAAAAATGTTTTTCTAGGTATGTTTGTTTAAAAATCTGTTTGATCTTTGAACTTTTGACTGTTGGAAAGGTATTTAGATCGAAATTATATTTTTCAAATTTATTAGCTACTCATTAAACAGATATTTTAAAGATGTATCAACTTGCCCCGCAGTGGGGTAAATTGATACACTTTGCCTTCGTCCAAATAACATTTTTTCATTCATTTTGTATGTACTTTCTCAAGTTTTCGCTTACTATATATTAAAGAGAGATATATTAATTGATTCAAACAAAAATGAAAAACAATGAAAACTGAAAAACGTATCAACTTGCCCCGGTCTCCCCTACGGAAAACTGCCGGAGAGACTTTTCCCATTCGATTAATTGGATTAACGGGGATGTGATTAAAAAATTACGAGGCTTAATTGAAATTGTACATTTAGGTCCGTTCCAAGCACCGCGCTCTGTTTCATCTGTCAATATTGCAACGGACGCGACAAACGTTTGACTAACCCAAATTGCGTCACTTTAATTCCGCTGGTGGAGAGGGGCTTTGCGCTCCTCGGCTCGCCTTGTTCCGCGCGCATGAATATTCATTAGAAAAATTAATTACGCCGCGGGTATCCACGGTAACGAAGATCGCGCCGGTGGAACTGATGGGACGATAGGGAGGGATCTCCGAATGCTCGGCGACATCGCCGATGCGATAAGGCGGCTCGAAACACGGTTGAAAATTTGTGATTCACGTGTTCACGGTTCGTTGACTTCTGGACCACTTACAACGGAACATATCGAAGCCGCACGCGCCGTTTTTTATGCCACTCTGCGGATTTGCAGAATAGTGAAAAATATTTGACAGGTATTTTTTGTTATCGCCAATCGTCGAATTCCGTTTTTTCTCAAGTATTATTTAAACAAACGAATTTTTTGGAATTTCTTTGCACAGCTGCATTGCTTATTAGAAAATACACAATTTTGCCATTTACACTGTTCTCCTCCTTAACTCTACTTAGTAGTTTCCAAGATATTCGGTCAAACATGTTTCTCGCCCTCAACTTTGAGGGCCGTTTTCACCCCTTCAACACGAATGTCAGTCGATAAAAAAAATACGTGTCAAATATTTTTGTAAGAACAAAATCGGCGATTAGTCACTTCGATATGTTCCCTTGTGAGTACCTACTACCCACCTTGGTGTTCCTAGTCCCTTTTACGCGACGCTACAGAGTGTCTAGAAACCAAGGCTTTATCGGTCCACACCCAGTGTCCCAGCCAGTGAACCTGTTAACGGGATCCACCTTACGGAGAGCAACGTGGAAACTTACTATTTCACATACGATTCAGCCCCGCGAAGGCCGTAGCTCTCGCCCACGCGCCTCGAAGATGCCGCCGCGGCGACGGTACGGACCGGAATTCGCAGTTTACGGGGAATCGATACCAGCCACCGCGTAGTTTTGTTAACGATCGCATTAAGCTATCACGCGAGAGTGCCATTACCAAGTCGATCGTAAGTAAGCACGAAGTAACTGATGTTGCAGCGTGGCAACCCTCCCGTTACTCGTACGTGCGCACGTACGCCGCTGGTGGGCCGAGTTTCCTTCGCGCAGCAAGTACCGTACGTACTACGTCGCGGGCCAGACTAATCGGAGGGCTCGAGTCGTTTAATTCGCGCGGGCATGCAAACGGAACTGCCCGAACTTTGTTCGAAAATCTTACGGTTATTTCGCGGAATGGACACAGTCGGGCCCTGGGCGACAGTCCATTCCCCTTAACGATCCCCAACCCGGTTCCCTCGCGTCGATGCGAAATCCGATTCCGTGTACGGCGCTCCCTGTCGTTTAGAAAGTCTCCTGCCCTGTGTACGGAATGGAAATTCGCTGAAATTCGCGGCAATTCGGCGGAAGAGCCGTGGCTTGATTACATAGGGAAAAAAAAAATAGAGAAACGTGATTGGATTGCTGGGCCAATAGGACTCGAATATATTTCAGTTCCCCGAATGAACGATTATCTTGTGAAGTAAGCTTGGCGAACTTGTTTAGATTGGACTTCCAAAGAGACGTGAGGATCCTGGCGGCCCTGGAGGACCGCAACATCGCTAGAGTCTTGGGCGCCTGTTGCCGCGAGGAGCCATACTGCGTGGTGATGGAGTACCTGGAGCACGGCGACCTCTGTCAATTCCTCAAGACGCATATCACCGCCGAGGACGCCCACTCCATGCCGATCGGCGTGAAAACGCTCAGGTAATTAATCATCCGCGAAACCGGCGAAGGGTGATATCGCCCTTTCTGAAGAAAGGAAAACTCCCTTCCACCGATTTTCAATCATTCCCGCGAGCAGTCCCCGCGTGGGCGGGGAACGCACCTCGGGCGCAGACCCTAGGAGTCTCGTTTCGAGTGGCGCAGGAAAATTAATCAGTCGCGCAGAATTTCGCCATAATTCCCCCGCGAGGCTCGAGATTTAGTTTCATCCGCTGTGGCAAGGCGTCGCGAAGTTAACACCCAATAAGTTTCTCTCGCAGACCGGAGTTTGAAGCGTTTATTAATCGTGAGCGACGCGGCGTCGGCGCGCAGTCACCGGATCCTCGCGCGTCCCGGCCAGCTCTTCCCGAGCCCGCCCGCCCGCCTGCCCCCCGTCGCCCTCTCGAAAAGCTGCGGCCCTCGCAGCCCTCGCTCTTAACTTCGCCCAGCCCGCCACTCATGCCGTTTCCTCGTTTCAGTTTCAACTGTCTCATCTACATGGCGGCCCAGATCGCGTCGGGCATGCGGTACCTGGAGAATCTGAACTTCGTGCACCGGGATCTGGCTACTAGGTGAGTACGGCAGAAGTTTCGGAGAGGGGGGGGGGGGGGGGGGGCGAAACGTATCCGCCGGATACCCCTCTTTCCCACGAGGATAAACGCGTCTTAGCGACGAGCATCCGAACTATCGTCGTCGCCTCCACCCCCGCGTGCCAGACGTTTTGTTGCTCCGCCAGGGAGATAAGTAAACGTTGTTCCGACTTCTGGGGTGCGCGCGCGCGCGAGTAGCACGCGACACGTAACGAGAATAGGTGTAAATGACGCTCTTTAATCTACTATTGCCTTGAAGAAGATTTTTTGAGGGTCGATCGAACCTTCACCGCGCCCATGGTTTCAGTGATTGGGTCCGCTCGACTCCTTTGGAACAGATGGAATTATTTTTTTAGATATATACATAAGTAGATCAGCGCAATATGGGTATTGAATCGTAGTGACTTTATATTATTCGTGAACGGAGATGTTTAATTGCAAAAGCATTCGATAGAAAACTATCCAATAGGAGGTCGTCCTTAAATTGCGTAAGGGTTTCTGGGGGAGGGTAGGAGCTTGCGAATTTCTTATGTTTTCTTACAGAGGGGGAGAGGGAGTCAGCTAGCGTCTTACGTAATATTTCTTTAATCTAATTTCCAATATGAGCAGCCTAAAAAACAATGTTTCATCGCACACGCGAAACCAAGTTAAATGAATGATATACCCCTTTAAAAGAATTTTAATAACTGAAAAAATGCATTGTAAACAATATTCGATGCGTAAGAAGGGGGGAGGGGGTTGGATTATAAAATCTTACAAATTCTTATACTGGGAGAAGGAAGGGTAGGAAATCGCCAAAATTACCCTTACGTAATTTAACCCTTAGGCTGCCGCTATAGCCACTATATTGGCACGGTTCTACCCCCTCGATTCTATGGGACCTATTGACTACTCATACATAAAAATTTTTGGAAAAAAAGGACCCCTATTTTTACGAAAAAATAGCGGCAGCCTAAGGGTTAAGGAACTTAAGGCCCCTAGGATGAAGCGTCTCAGTTAAGCTGCAAATACGGTAAAACTTCTTTTTACTGTTTTATCATCCTGAACGTGAGAGTTTTAATCGTTAACGAAGCGATAGGGTCGCAGGTGTCTCGTAAAGTGAAGTGTCCATCTTCGGAGGCTTATAAACATCCATTAAAACAAGACGAGCCCCCAGTATCGACCTCCCCCCTCGCACGCTCAAGTTGAAATTAAATCAAAGCTTTCCCAGGGTGCATTTCCATAAGCCCCAAAATAAACGGAGCCGGAAGCCCACATGGGAAATCAGCGATTCGTTAGCGATCCGTCGAGCGGAAAACAGCAAGAACGGCTGCTTATTTTCGCCGGGAATAACGATTAAACATGAGCGCTGCGATTATTACCGACCGAATCGTCAATACGTAACGTTCGCCCAGTTTAATTACAAATTACCCCGAGTCCGTTCCGCATGAAATCTGTGTGTAACTTACAGTCGGCTGGGTCGAGTGAATGTACCTCGCCTCCCCCGAATCTTTTCTCAATGTTAGGGCCAGAATAACACTCGACTCGATGGGAGGGTTCCGATAAACTTTTATAGAGTGCACGCGCGCGCCGCTCTGAAAGAGAATTTTCGTAGGTTAATACGAGGTGTTTCCAATTCTATGAAACGTTCCACTATTGGCAACAGCCAATTTTCTTTCGCTACGTTCACCGTATTGTTCGATGAGGGATGATTCGAGTACTTTGAATATATGCGTCGGAAGTGAACAAATTTCTTGGTATCCTATTAAAGTTTAAAAAGGTCAAATATAATTAAGAAGTAGGTACCTACCCTTCAGAAAATATTAGTGGGCGATCACTAACAAGGGAACACCGCGAACCCGCACTCATCGATTAGAACGCAACTTTGTGGATTCATAGAGTGACTCAAGGGAAGAGCAACGGTATGTTTCGTTCGTCCTCGATCGCCCTGTAAGGGTGTGAAAGCTAACCACAAAGTCAAATAGGCACTCCAACTTTTTCACGCGTAACTCCTAAAGTACACGAGACAGAAAAAAATGTTTCAAACAAAAGTTGAATGGTACAATAAGAGCTGCAAACTTGCGCTAACAAAATTTTGAAAAGAATTTAGAGAAGAAAAATATCTGATGAAAAAAAACTTTTTTCAATATTTTGTTAACGCAGGTTTGCAGCGTTAAACTTTTGTTGGAAACCTTTCTTTCTGTCTCATGTACTTTAGAAGTTACACGCGAAGAAGTGGGAGTGAGAAGGAAGTGGGATTGTGAGAGGGAAGAATAAATTACGAACGCCCTGCAATTGTTATACAATCTTCTTACGTCCATAAGAGGAGCAGAAGATTTCGGAACATTTTCTAAACTCGGTACCGAAAATTCGCGGTCCCCCGCAGGGCGTATAATATCCAGGGATCAGGAACCTTTGACTTTCGCAGACAAAAGCGTATACACGGTGCGCAACGGAACCCATCCACGTTCCTGTTATTGAAATGCAATGGCCATCCCGTGGAATCGATGGGAGGTATAAACGCACATATGCGCATATGCGCTCCACATACATATTCACGTTAACCGCGCTGTGCTCTTACAACACGTGGAACCTAGTTTCCGGTTGACCAGTGTCTCTCAAACGGCCGCTCGTAAATCTTAATAGAATACCAGGATGCGCTTCCTGCGCGCTAGCCTCTGGTATTATTACGACGCTGCACGTGCTCCGGAATGCCTGTAGGACGATTTAAGTCGACGATCGTACCGGCGATCCACACTGTCCGCCACGAGCATGGGGCCGCATCGCCGATCACATTCCAACGGTCAACAAACGTAGCGCGATTAACACGAACCGAAAGAAGCTCCATATTCCTCTGATCAGCCATATTGACAATGTGTACAAAGAGTAAAATCATGTCGCGAGCGAGCGTAACGATACATAGGCGCGGGGGTTTGGTGGCCCGTGAAGCCTGGCCCAAGAAAAATCCGGGGGCAAAAGGGGCGGGAATAAATTCGTAGGGTCGGGTGGCACGTATACATCGTTGGTGTCGGAGTCGGCGCCCGCAAGCCCGGACTTTTATCCTAACGTTCGCCAGCCAATTTCTCCCGGCACCTTATTTTATTCGCGAGCGAGCGCCCGTATAAAGTCATTCTCAGAAGCGGGCCGAGTGGAAAAGAGGAAAGAATCGATTGCTGATCAAACGGTAATGCAATTCAATTGGCCCGGTTGAAGGGAGAACGGGGAAGGAGCGGCGGGGCGACCCGCCGCGGCATTACGTACGTTCACGTACGTACACGCGTGTCTGTGATAGTCGGGGAAAAGAGGAGACGCGCGTGCGATCGGGTATAAAAGTGTACGGGCAGGCGCGCATGGGTGAAACACTTAAGGACAGGGAGAAAGACGATGGGAAGGGCCCAGCGGTGGGCCAACATCGGAGGATGGCTGGTGGCTCGGCGTGGTCGGGGCGATAGCGGTGATACCGGTGGTGGTGGTGTTACCAGAAACAGTGATAGTGGTCGCACACGCCGCAAGAACGTGTACCCCGACCGTGGAGAACGGCGAGGACTCGATGTAGGTACTCCACCCCCGTACTAAGCGAGGCTGCCTTTGTTCCGACTTCGATTACAAATGTAGAGAATGGCTTTCCGTACCTTCCTGCCTTCCGCCCTTTCTTCTTTCGCTCTCTTCCTTTTCTTCCTTTGGATCGTTCAACTCTCGCGCCCATCCCCCCGGTCCACCCCCTCCACGACGAACGGCCACCGTTCGATCTAACATCGGAGCGTCGCGGGGTCGAAGTCCTACCTACGATCGCACGCCGTCGCGACCCCCCGCGAAACCCTTGTCCCGACCTAACTCCCCTTCTAACGTTAAAGCGTATCACCAGAAGGTGCACTCGAACGCGACGACGGCCGACAATGGCCCCGCGAGTGACTCTCCTCCGGTTGTCGGGGGAAATGACGGGGAAGTGGATGCTCCGCGTCTTCGGGGAGGCGTCTTGGACCGCCAGGCGGGCGGCGGCTCTATTGTGCGTCGTGAATTGTACTTTTCGAATGTTTCAACGGAGGATCTTGTAAATAATTCTGCGCGCAAAGGAAACGGCAGCGACGAGTGATGGCGGAAGGGTAATTGAGAAGCTTTTTAAGACGAGATCAAAGGAATTTTATGATTGGGAGATAGAAGAAGCGGTAAAGGGATGGGGTACCGTAGAAATTATACAGAGTCGAGGGTAGTTCCTAGTGCAATCTAGAACGGGATGATTCTTCGTGTAAAACGACAGAGAAAGTGTGCAGCTCGTATGGGGAGTCTCGTCTTCGAGGAAATTGATATCACCCTGGAACGCTGACGCGCAAGTAGAAGCGACGAGTGATGGACAGACACGTTAATCGAATCGTGCTCGACCTCCTTCCGATTTCCTCGAGAGCGGAGACATCTATGAGGAACAGTTATACCCGATCTCTGATTTATTTTTATGCGAAGAGTCAACCTGTCTTTGATTCTACCACGAATTGTACTCTACTCCGTACCTATATACTTTATAGGATCAATGCTTATACAAGATCGATTGCTCTTACCTCGAATGCGTACTAAACAGAAAAGGCCATCATCGCTGATGGGATCACCTGCTGTAAGTCACACAGAGGCTCAATAGGATTCATCTACCGAGCATTGCTTATTGCATTAGCGTCCTGACCCGGGACTTCGGTGGATCTGGTGACCGTCGTAGTCGGTAAACTCCACGAGCGTGGCATAGCCAATAACAGTGATCGATAAAGCGCGGCTAATTACCTAGGTTCTACCTCCAAATTGGAGCTTTGTTCCGCCGACGAAATTAATTGACTCCATTCACTCGATAACGCTGGATACTCGAATACCGTTCAGCTGCTCGTTTGTCCGCGGGGAGAATTATAGTTCGTGTTTGAAACCAGAAGGCAGCCAGCCCCTCTCCCCTTAAACCAGAATCGAGTGCTGTTAGAGAGATATTTCGCGGCGATTCGGGTGTCCTTCCACGGAGACACAAATCTCCCTCCGTTCACGCCAGAGAAACGGATACAGATCGTGTTTCGCCATTCTGTAATTCCGTGGTGGCACCTATCGACGCCTGAGCTCTGTAACCGCAGCGCCTTTCGCGGCACTCAGCTCCCAACCCGTTTCAAACGTATTCATTTCACGTACTCATTCACTGCGGTAAATGAATCCACGTTGTTTTAGAAAGGGAAGTGGTCTCTAGCATTCGGAAAGCTTCGGGGTGAATTTATCGTATAATTGAGCACACCTCGTTGCAGCGCGTAGCGAACTACGTAACAAGGGAAACGCCAGACATGGCTCGCACCGATTTTCAACGAAACATGGTGAGCTGATACGTCTACATCTACAACACAGCGTGATTATAATTTCAGCCGTAGGTATCCAGCCAATTATGAGAAAATTAGATGTAAAGTTTCTAGGAATCGTGTAGTCCGGCATACTTGAGTAGTAGAGTGGTTCATTTAACAGCAGCTTTGACGTAGCGGGGTGCGTTTAAACTTTAAACTCTCCGACGCTTTCCGTCGTTGAAATCGGTGCGAGCCATTTCTGCTGTTTCTCTGGTAAGTTATCCTCCGAAAAGCGAAGATGACGCGTGCCGTCGCATAGTGGTCCGGAATGGGGAAGTTAGTGACATTTGCGTATAATCTTTGAACTGTACAAGATATCGGAATTTAATTTGTGCCAAAAAAACAGGAAAAATTACCGTTAAGGAACTAGTTCTTGATCAGGCACTAATTTTTTATCAGTTCATGAAATAAATCGTTCTTTTAAGTTTATGTCAATAAATAATTGTTTGAAATAATTACTAACATAAAAATTGATAATTCAAAAATATATGTGTTGTCCGTGAAAGCAGTTAGTATTGTTAGTTTTCGAGAAAATAAATGTGTAAGGTGGCCCACTTGACAGAAGGCCCTGTTGAACGCCATCTCTTACTGTTCGAAGTAATAGATCACCATCGACGCCACAGCCGATTTCTTTGCTGGTTGTTGCGGTATTAAAGGTTATTTTCATACATTTTGCTTACAATAGTTTACTTTACAATGTAGAGCAAGAATTTTAGTATTATATGTATCATTTTGCTTTAAAAGTCATTGATCATTATTTAGTTCCAATTTTTTCTTGTGGAACTAATTTTTGATCACCTGAATAAAAAATAGGTTAGGACATTTTAAAATTATAAAAAAATTAAATTTAGATGGTATAATACTAAAAATAAGTTTATTTGGTACTTTCTTTTTAATTAGTATCCGATTATTTACATTGAATAGTTCCTTACCTAATAAGAAATTAGTTCCCATGTATTTTAGATGATCAAAAACTAGTTCCTCACCTGACCAAAAAATTAGTTCCCATGTATTTTAGATGATCAAAAACTAGTTCCTGACCTGATCAAAAATTAGTTCCCATGTATTTTACATGATCAAAAACTAGGTCCTAGTCACCTTATTATTCCATACCTTATAAATAATTAAATTATACTCATTTTCAACTTTTTAAATTTTTCCTTATATTTTAAACATTAATTCATCTTTTAGTATAAAAAAGTCTATGATTTAAAGTTGTATTAGGTTAAAAATAAATATTAAAGCGGGAAGCCCTCTAAACTGATCAAAAACTAGTTCCTTAACGGTATTCCTTTCTAATGATGTATAATTTAATATATTTTACATGTATTTAATCTTTCTTATTTCAATTTTTTTAACATAACTGTTATAAAAATGTTTGAAAACTTTGTATTTAGTAGTTTATTGAATGCTCTTTTAACTGAAATAATACTAGGTATGTAGTAGAAATTGTGACGAAGTCTACGATGCGAACGTATACACGTAAAACTACGTAACGCTGACAGGTTGTAATTTAAACAGTGCGCTGAAAATATTCCAGTTGGTTAGAATGTGGTACTCGTTGGTACTCGAAAGATATTCCTCGTCAATTGTACAGAATTTTGACAATTTTCTTTATTTCATTAAGTATTACGAAGTAGTATACATTCAGCAGATATCGATACGAAAAACTTGATTTTTTGGCCGAATGCCACTAACTACCCCAATCTCACTGTGCGTCGCCGTCTGCACCCTGATCCGCAAGTTGTTCAGCGGTCACAGCCTAACCCCGTCCCGTAACGATCCGCGATGATCATTCAGCGATCCAGCCGCGGTAAAGTTTGCCGCGCCACGGGTCTACGTACAATTGTACACTCGCGTGTGCTTGTACAGGAAACGTAGCTCATCCACACGTACGTGCAAATGCAGCCCGCAGGCAGCCATTCCTGCTTCCGGTCGGCTGCCATGCACAGAATGCGTACGCGTATGCAGATTGGCGGCCGTGCTATGCACCTCCACCCCCGCCTCCGCTCCCTCCCCCGCATGCCGGCCCGGAGATCGATTTGATCGTGGCCTTTTTCATTCGAAGCGAATCGGTCGGAAAAGTATTTCGGACTCTCTGGCCGGCCCCGAAGTCGAAACTGATTCGCGTGTCTGCGGCCAGCCCTAGAATTATCCCCAAGTGTTCCCCTTTGCGCGCACAATTCTACAATTCCCCTTTGTGGCCCGTAGCGGGCTGGCCGGCAGCGTGGAAACGAAAGCCACGGGGACCGGGGCGAATGGAAATATCGCGGGCTAGATGTGATCGATACCGAAGGGTAAATTAGAAGATTGTTAATAGCGTTAAAAGCTCCCACCGCCGATGCATGGGCCGAAGTTAATTAAATGGCCGGGCGCTGAGTATTTGTAGAGCAGCCCGGCGTGCTATACGCGAGTTGCTCGTCATTATCCCCCATGATTTCGATTACAGGAATTGCTTGGTGGGCAAAGCTTATCACATTAAAATCTCGGATTTCGGCACGGACAACGAATTGTACGCGTGCGATTATTACAAAGTCGACGGCGCGGTGCCGCTGCCGATACGCTGGATGGCTTGGGAGTCCATATTTCTGGTAAGCTTTAGCCGCGCGAGTCGCGCCTTTCGTGTTGCATGTGTTGTTCCGTTTTGTTTTCCGGCGACTACGGCCACTGCTTGATTAGGAATATCCCCAGCTTCCGCGTGCCGTTTATACATTACGTTTGATTCTATCATTTAACGCGGCGACGACGCTGCTTACGCGATCTGTTGCATACCTATGATAATACAGTCACTTGTTTAACGTCGTGCAGATTGTAGATACGATGGCAGTTCGGTAATCAATTCAGTAGATTAAAATGGTCGATTCTTAAAGGCAAATCCACCGTTCTGCTCCCTTAAAATCCTCTTTTCGTCTCTAACGTCCGGCACCATCGACTTTCGCGGCTTGAATTTCCGCCGCGGCCGGGGATGTGATAATCGATACGATCTCCGCAGGGCAAGTACACGACGAAGAGCGACGTATGGGCGTTCGCGGTGACCCTCTGGGAGATCTTGAACCTCGGCAGACGGGTGCCGTACGAGCACTTGTCCGACGAGGAAGTGGTGCAGAGCCTGCGACGGCTGCACCGGGCCGCGGACTGCGCCGACACCGGTGGCGAGAACAACGGCTGCGAGGAGAACCCCGATAACCTTTTCAACCATTTGCTGCGGCCCACCGCGTGCTCCAAGGATATTTACGACCTGATGCTGGAGTGCTGGCGGCGGGAGGAGAGCGAGCGACCCACCTTCCGGGAGATCTCCATGTTCCTCCAGCGAAAGAACCTCGGCTACGCGCCCACGTCCTGATACTGAACGTTCCGCGACCTCGACGGCCACGATTTTCACGGCGTTTGCCACGGTTGCCCGGCGAGCGAACGCTCCACCGCGGACCGGCGGACCGTCGACGACGCGCTCTACCCTCATTGGATAACCGTGAGAACGAAGTTCTGATTACCGAGCTTCCCCCGAGCACGGTGTCCAGGCGGCTCGATCAATCCGAGGGGAAACGAGGCGTCGAAGGGAGCGCGCACGACGACGAGGTCCGAGGGTGGTTCCCGGCAACGATGGTGGTGAACTCGGAGCTTCTTGCGATTAATCGGAGGAATCCCCTGCAGCGAAACTGGCGGGGCTCTCTCTCTCTCCGCGGAAGCTGAAAGACGCCGGTGCAGTTCGGGGAGACCGAATTCATCGAGCTTCGCCGTACGTAGGTAAAGACTGTTTGTGTCTAACTCGAGGTAGCGGAATGGTGCTCCAAGTTCATGGAACTTACTCATTGCTGGCGCGTGAACGGGGAGCGCGCTGGCAAGCATCCGACGAACTGTTTTCTTTAGACGTAAGATGGTATAGGAAATACGGACATGAAACTGTGAATTCGACAATCGAAACTCGAAGCGCCCTTTGCGCGTATTCGAAGGTAACCAATGTTCGGGCGAACCTCCGCGCGGCTCGCGCGAGGACGCGAGGAACCCTTGGGTACTCGTGGTCCGTGATGATCGTCGAAAACTTAGGAGCAATATCGTGTAATCGTAAATACAGCTGTGAACATTCCTGCATGGATTAAGCACCTACACAGGGTGTCCCGAAACAAGCGCAAAGGAGCATGTAAGCTCTTTGTGTTAAAGGAAATCGAAAGGCACTTCGCCATTTTGTAATTCGCAGCTTCGTTTTTAAAATACGAAGGGCAAGGGGAGAAACGGGGAATGTCGCAAAATAGCTTTATCGAGAGAATTAAGTTTTAATACTTAAGTAGTTTAGTCTACCAGTAATGAAACAAGGTTCGATGAATTTAATTTTCTTCTATAATTTTCTTCTTAAATAATTTCTTGTTTTACCTTGACGACAGAGGCTTATGCTTAGTCAAAGAGTGGGGACATTTCGTATTTTGTTGCAGTGCAGAGTGGGCATTTCCTCTTTTTAACCCTCTAGGTACGGGGATGTTTTAAACTTAACGTAGAATTTTTTTGAGCGTTAAAATAGTCTATTTTATACTTCGGATTTGGAAGCTACTCGTTAATTTTTTTTTTTTTTTTTTTTTTTTTTTTTAATTTGTTTATAACAAAAAAAAGTTTAATTTCGGGTTCTGATGGTACTACAGTTTCTTCTCTGCCTACTAAAGGTCACTATACCTATCAAATCTCGATCTTATTGATGGAACGTAAATAAAAATGTGTTAATCTGAATGGGACTCTGGAGTCCCACTCGTCCCTAGAGGGTTAACCAGTAGGTATTCCAAATCTTTAACGTTATCTTACGGGGGTATTTACAACCCTTTGTCATTCGACAGTTCTGTGTACCACTTGCCACCAGCAAAATATGCTATAAATCACGAAATCACGAAAAATGGACATTCCCAGTTTGTTCCCCTTACCCTCCATATAAGCGATTCAATTTTGAGAGTCTGAGTTAGGTCTGGGTTAGGTGCGAGTGCGACTACTAAACTTCCTAAAGTTCAGCAGCTTCTGTCCTTGAACACGCCGCGCCAAGTTGCGAGATGGCGAGCGACCACCCGATTTCTTACAGCAGATAGAACTTCCCTGTTTCAGCTTGTCCTGTACTCTTGGCACACCCTGTATAGCGTATCTATATCGTCGAGGTAAATAAGGATACTCGTTACTTAAGAGAATTAGAAGTTACCCTCTTCCGGTTGAAAGGAAGCAACAAGAGGGACGAAAGACGAAGGAAACGCGGGTGGAAGAGAACGCGAAGGAATCGCGTGGACGGACGGCAATATGGTAACTAAACGTCAGACTCCACACCGGGAGCTGTCGATCGAGTGAAAAAGAAAAAGAGATATACGAATCGAAATAGTGTATGAATGCGTGTGTTTCGCGGTTGCAATTCGTCGCGCGTAAATTAATTGTAATCGTTTAGGCATTTCGGCAGGACTGCTTCGAGCGTTGGTCGACGGAGCAGAGTCAAGACTGTCGAACTTCATATACCTTAAAACGCGGTAGAGCTCTCTCATCGCGTGCGCGACCGAACCGCATCGAAATCCCGCGTAGATTACGTTTATTTCGCGGACGCGTCCCCGGTCGGATGACATTGTTTAAATTTAAATTGCGTTCGTTAGTAACGAGCGTAGATCAATATCGCACGAACGTCTACGTGACCTCGCGGCTGCAAACCGAGCGCGCGGTGAGATTCGTGAGGTAGGTGGGATTTCGATAACGTTACCGCGGTGGCGATTTCGCTGGAGAGCTCGGCAATATCATTGTTCGTGATTTACGGAGGAAGCACGAGGGTATACATATTCGCTGTTAAGCAGTGGTGGCTCGCACCACGGATTACGACACATCATAATTGTAACTTTACATGATAGGCGGGATCAATACAAACACACAAAAGAAAAGGAGATGAGAAAAAGAACTAGTATATTGTACATACATGTAGGGGTGCGTCGAGATGTAAGAGAAGATTTATCATTGCGTTGGCCGCGAACAGGAAGAGATTGGCAGCGGGCGCCAGGAGCTCGGATCGTTTTTGGGAATCGGGTTCCTTTCTGTCTCACCCGAACGCGATTCCCCTGGGAGGCCAGCGGAGACGGCTGGCCCGGCAGGTCGGGCGGAACCTTTGGCGCGGCGTTCGAAGCGATTTATCGGTGCGATCGACATATCGGAGCCTTTCGTTTCGCGGGGAAACGAAAGGGGGGTGTGCGCGGAGGGATTAAACGGCCACTTCGCGATGAACCCTTTCGAGGCGGGACGTTCGTTCGAGGACGCTATTCTCCCGCGACATCCGACTAATTAATCACTCGAATCGTTATGTTCCATGTATTTATATCAGATGAATTACTATATCGATAGCATTCGCAATATCTAGCATGTAGGTGATGTTACCGTTATAACATTAAAAATACTATTTATATATCTTAATGTAATTCGCCGCGTAAGGAGTAGATAATCAGAGGCGTAGCCCGTATTCGTATATAAAAAAAAAAAAGAAGGAATGTACGTCCGTTGAATTTAAACGTAACAAGAATCACTTCTCTGCCGTGGAGCGAAGGGGCGAAGAAATGGGGAGGAGTAACGAGAAACGGTAACGAAAGATCTGCGAGCGCGGAGCGAACGTATCGTAGACGACACTCGCGGAGTTATCGGTAAGAGCGAGGATAGTTATGTTTCCGCTAATTGTAACGTAGAAATCATCCGACAACTTAGCATTTTATACAGAGATCAGGCACCACGCGTGATGGCGTAGTTGTCGCATTAATTAGTACGTAAAAGAGGAAAATAAGAGTGAAAGAGAGAGGGAGAGAGAGAGAGAGAGAGAGAGAGAGAGAGAAATACTGCCCGACAATTGCTCGTGACATTAGAAAAACGAATCATAGTTGCGTTTAGATTCATCGATGTAAGCATATTGCTGCCTTTGGCTGTATCGTTGCCCCCTACTGCTAACGAGTAACTCACTTGTCTACTCATGTGATAATTTAGTGTATCTCTACGTACCTACCTGTACCTACCGACTCGGAAATCTCAGTAGCAAAAGGATTATTCGTCTTGCGCCGCGTTCAAGCTCCATTCACTCGCCGACACCTTCGTCTCGGCCGGTAGACAAAGGCAGAAGGGATTGAACCTTGTAATATTATTTCCAAAAGGGGCATCGCTCTCAAGGAGGACATTGCGGGAGATCATGTAGCTGCGTTCGTCCCCTACCTATCTTCCTTTCCGCTGAAACTTTTTCAAATAGAACTTTCCATCGTGGAAATGCATCCTAATCCTTCCCCTGCTCGATGATTCGCTCTCTATGATCTAGATAGCTCGCGTCTACCTAGCGTGTCCATTTTCCAACGGTCTTTAAGAAATTTATGTCCCTTGCGAAAGAGGAAAAGTGAAATGGAAAGGGGCGATGGTGTTTTCGAGCACTGTTGACGATAACAGGGGTACGACTGCCTGGAAGGGTAATATCGGAACGAAAAAGCAGGCCTGATCCGTTTAGGGGGGTATTCTCGCCTAGGAGGCTAATTTTTTGCCTTTCTTTAAGCGGACGTATAAAAAACTACACAGTTTTTACCGGTGAGCATTATCTACTCGTATTTACTAACATTTCAGTAAGTCGCAAAGAAAATTTCAGTCATATATAATAGTAATTATTATAGTAATAATTATCTTAATATATAAAGCAGAAGGTGTTTGTGTTTGTCTGTCGCCTAAACACTTTCGAACGGTAAACTCTGGGGTCACGAAATGTGTTCCAGCTCATTATGCCTAACTAATCCAGATGAATGTGACTATTTCCACCAAAAAAATAAATAAATTTTTTTTTATAAAATCAGAATCTAAATTTCGGGCGAAGCCGAGTAGTAAAGCTAGTTATTATATATGACTGAAATTTTTTTACAACTCGTGTCGTTTTTTTGTGCGTCGTCCCCAAAGAGGACAGAGGATCTCGTCCCTCTAGGCGAGATTACCCCCTTAACGGCCATTCCGAGGACAGTTTTATCGCGCGATGCAGCGAACCTTCTCTTCTGTGATTTCTAAGGCTTCGCCGTTTCCGTTCGCGAAGGATGTCCCATCGGCAGGCATTCTCCGCCGTTACCGTCATCGATCGCTCGAAGGCGCTGTTCGTTTCAACGGATCTCGGTCCCGCGTGCTCCGCGTTGACTTCGACGATCCACCCGACACGGGGTGAACTGGCAATCGGTAGAAGCATCCCCGCAAGGCTCAAGAGATTTTCGTTTCATTTTTCGGTTGCACGAATGTTTTTTGCGATAAGTGTACGATCGACAATCACGCTTTAAGCCTCAAGGCTTCCGGGATCGTTCAATCTTCCATGTTGGTGCTGTCGCAAGAGTAGTATTGGTACTGAGAAAAGAACTGTCAGATGACAGTGGAGTTGCCGTTTTTATCGTCATCTTCCTTTCGGCGTAGAATTTTGTAACCGAGTAGACGACGAAATCCAAGCGCGATGAAGTGAGTTTTACATGATACAAAAGTGGTCGAAGGTTTCGGAGGATCCGTGGGATCTCACGAAACGTTTGTAGTATTTTAATGGACAAGTGGTCTGCTCCATCCTGTTCTCGAGGAATATTTCAAACCAGGTTGCGAACATATCTGAAGTCTTTAAATCTTAATAAGATGCTTTGTTAGAAATAAGGAACTGCGAGTTGGTCGAACTCAAGAATGGCTGTAACTTGAATGTAATATCAAATAGATCGTACGTTTATTTTTCTTCTATTATTTTTTCATAGCAGACTATATATATTTCCAAAGACCCGAGCCCATTTTCTTATTTTAAAAACGAGTGACGAATAATTTACTATGGAACCATTAATATCATGTAAAACGAACTCTTCAAGGACGTGACTCTTTTAAGTGAAGAACCTTGCCCCACATTCGCAGTCGTAGAAACGAAACTGACCTAATTTCCGGCACCCCCGATTGTTTACCTAACGTGGAATTGAGAGGAATGTAGAGGTAATCGCGGAAGACTGTGGAGAGCTCACCTAGCTATATCTTCTATTCAGGCAGAGGCAATCTACGGCTTGTTCACTAGAGCATACAACCGCGTCGTTCAAACTTCGTTCTCCGTCGAACGTTTCTTTTTTCCTGCGTTCTTTGCCTCGCCAGGCAACAATTACGAATTCCTGGGACGATAGAATTGTGGCTGATGATCAAGCTGCGATATTTCGTTGCGCGAAACTGTCAGTATTAATTTTCCATCAGCTTCAAATGATTTAACTAGATATTGTTTACGGTACTTTCGTAATATATTTTGAAAGAAGCAGCTGTAAACTTTTAGTGGGTAATATCCGTCGCCGGCTGTCAGCGTCGTGGCGACACTCGCCGCGCTGGTGGCCGATGGCACTGTACTAATAAAAATTACTACAGAACATGTAAATAATATCGCAATCCGGAATACCTGGCAAAAATGTTACACTTTCCTCCCGAACGATTATCGTCGGACGTATGAAAAGACAGAATAAGGAAGAGAGGTAAAATCGCTGATAGGCCACGAAAGGTTGCCTAGGCCTGCTCTACGCTATTGAACCTTAATCGTTATAGTCATAAAATTATTTTGTACTAAGAACTGTTTATAATTTTGTATCTAATCTCTGTAAATAACCAAGCAGATTGTCTATGGCTAATAAAGCTTGAACAAAATCGATATAAGTAGACTATGTAAAGGGAATTATATATATAAATATATATATATATATATATATATACATATAGGTATTTATATTTTAAATTAGCGGTAAGAAGGCGAACGAGATGGAGATGTAATTAAATTTCATATAGGCGAAGGACTGGTAATAAACCGATGTACAACGATCTAGAAACTATTTGTATTATACAGGTGACAATTTGTGGGACAAATCATGAGAAAAAAAGAAAGGTATACATGTTACGCTCGATAGCCACGTATGTGTATAGGGTAACCCATCGGGTCTGTATCTGCAAATTTTAAATGAAATTCTTGCGGGAAGACGATTGTTTTCGTTTCGCGTTATCGATTCTGGAAGGAAGAATTGCCCGAATACAACGACGTGTTTTAGAAGTGTAAAATATATTTCTAGGATTATTTATTGTGCTCAAATAAAGCCTCGTAATTCCATTAAACGTTGATGTTACTTCGGAGAAGCACGAAAAGTAATCCGGTAATTTTAGGAGCGAATATTTCACACCACTTAAAAGCCTGGGAAGCCCTGTACAGGTAGAGTCCAACTAGTCATTTACGGCACCTTTGTAACGGCTAAAGCGTATCTTCTACGATAAACGTGACAGGTGACGAACTCGTTGCTCCACATTATTTTCCAGCGGCGAATTCTAACGTCACATCTTAATTATGTTCTCCTTCCTTTTTTTTTTTTTTTTTTTTTCAAATATAATTAACATACATTTGTACCTTGTTACTAATGGAAGATGTCCTTGAGCTATTGTATTATTTTGATTTCGCTCAGTCTGCCTATAAATGCGAACCGTTACTGACAGTAATCTATGTCTTGCGAACGATAATTCTATTCGTATATCTTGTATTACGTCTCAATAAAGGCGGAAGTACGCGGGAAGCACAACGATAAAACCTATTTGTATCGAACAGTCGAATGAAATGATATTACATATTTCACTGAACGCACGTGATTTCTTCAACTCCTCACTGTTCCTTTCCGCTATCTCGCGGTAACACAGTTCTTCGAATTACAGTCTTGAAGCTCGTTTCGTTGATAACGGCAACAGGATTTGTATCTGCGCGTCATTTCGCGCCTGTGGGGATAGGTGTTCTTAAACCTATCTTATCGCGTATCCTGCGTTCCATGGAAATCGGGCTTTACGCGCGCTTCGTCGCCTTTATTTACGTAAACATCGCGTTGCGCGTTTAAAAGTGAAGGTAAACAAAAAGTATTTGAACTCCGTAGCTACGAAAAGATTGTAATACGTTTAAGTGGAATGTTGAATTGTAACTTTACAAGAAATACACAGTTTTACAATATAATAACCATAGAAAAATGTAAATATTATTTCTCTGTATCGCGATACTGAGGAGAGTATACGGAGTGGTGCGGAGTAAAGATGCATGCCGGGTGCTTTGTAATATTCATGGTAACAACAATAGTAACAACTGTTATGAACAACTGAATGTTTATATAAATAATTTAAAACAGCGATGGATCGAACGTGACAGTATGACATTTGTATATGTTATTAAATCGAAGTAAAAAGCACACGGGTAATGTCGTTGAATGTTATTGTCAAATGCGATCATTCACTCGGGAATGTTTTACATTAATGTCCCTTCAGGACATGTTTCGCTTCACGTTTTAGAGAAATGTGTTTTTGTTAGGTTAGAATATTTGCAATTATTGTACCAGGCTAAAGCTCACGAATTTAATGGCAACTTCGAATATTTATTGGAACATTCGGTGTACGATAAAATTGGGCATTTTACTTTGCGGTAAGTGATTATTCGCATAACCGTGGCAATCAATTTTATATTCGTAAAAGCTGACGCGCTAAACTGTTGTATATAGGTTATTAGCGTCCGCGTCGGAAGATCTATGGAACTATTGGATCGCCAGAGAAACGCTGTTATTCCGAAACAGGCTGAACCATATTTTGCCTAGACAGTTACACAGACTGTGCAGAAGTATTATTCGTCAATTAAGGCCACTCGCGAGCAACGAGAGATTAATCGATAGAACATTAACCGACGTATGCACGTTCTTCTTGAATCCGACTGTTTTTAAACATTTTACATCAAAGAAGCATGCAGGAGATTGTAGGCTCTTTCGAGCTAAAGGTAGGTCGGTAACGGACAAACGGTATTCAACATTTAAGGATTCGAAGCTTATCCCTGGATCTTCTTATCTGTTTAAGTGAGGTACGAACTAGTACCGGACTTAATAAGAGAAAGGAAATTGGATTTAAACGCAGGATACGCTATTGTACATTGCTCGCAATGGAGAGAAATACTCCTATCCTTATTTTCCACTTACGTAACGAAGGAATACGTACGTACGAAGGCCAAAGCGCAGCGAAGCATAAATCAAGATATCAGACTGGATTATTTATATCAGAAAGTCCACGGTCAGATATTTCAAAGAAGTCGCGGATACGGACGTATAAGCACGGACAATATAGACATCGAAGCGAAGAACTTTCCGCTCTGTATGCAACATTTTCATAGAAAATTACGGAGCACGCACAGGCTTAGTCACTACGCCCGGCTGCATTACAGTCTGTTTTTAAAAGACAGTGGAATGCATATAGAAGACGCTATAAATTATTGGAAAGAGGAATATTCCAAGCCCCATTTGTGCTCCTCTGTCTGTTCGCACAATTGGCAATCGAGCGAACGTAAATTTGTATATAGTATCAGGCATCTTTATGGATTAGAGGGATCTCGGAAGAACTATAAGTCGCCGAACTGCGAGTTTATGTGTGTAAGTAATGTTCCTTCGCTTCGCGAGACAATCCGTGCGTCGTTAAAACTGGCGATTACTTTTCCTTTAATCACTTTACAGGCAAATGTTTCGGGCCCGATGTACGAAGGAGGGTGTCCATTTAAAAACTTCGACGTAAATATTTTAAAGAGCCTTCTGTGCTTGTCATTATCAGACGAGCAAGTAACGAATCTGTTGGCTATCGTGTCTCCTCAGAATCCGCAAAGCGCTTGCGCAGAATTTTTTAAAATGCTCAATCGAAGCAGCGGCGGTAACGTAGTTATCGGTAGTCCGTTACAGTATTACTTGACAATGATTGACCAAAGTTGACTGCGTAAAACGTATGGTATAATTGTATATAGGCAAACATTACTAATAAGCTTTTATCGTTACGAAAATATTTATTCACAATAAATTAATTTATGTACATCTTGGTGACATTGCACTGAAGTGATAGATAGTTTTTACTATAATATAGTAGAGATGTACAGACTAGGGTTTTGGCCGACTAGCCGACTAGCCGACTAGTCGCCGATTGTAAAAGTGGCCGGATAGTCGGCTTTACCGACTACCCGGCCACTATTCAGTACCGTCAAGGACCCAGTTCCTGATCACTTAAGATGCAAAGGGAGCAGTTTCTGATCAACCTAAAACATATTACTATGAGCTATCAAATGTTCGCGTATAAATTTAAAAATACTTCATAATTATTTAGTCATTTTTTTGAATAAATTTGTATCGTGATAAACTTATTATTTGGTATTTATATACTAAACTGATCAGGAATTGGGTTCTGATCAGGAATTGGGTTCTGATCAGAAATTGGGTTCTGATCAGGAACTGGGTCCTTGACGGTACAGCTCTAATAGCAAAGTTATAAAACTTGTTAGAAAAGGAGAACGAAAAATGGGCAAATATTCACAAAAAGGGAGCCGATCAATCGGCCTTTTTTGCCGACTATTCGCCGACTACAAAAGTGGCCGGATAGTCGGCTTAACCGACTAGTCGGTACATCTCTAGCATACAGTATTGTACCATGCGTTCATACCGTGCGTAGGGAAAGTGAGTAATAAAAATATAATTTTATTTACTACAGATATTTCGCTAAGCTCGAGCGCAACATCAATAATGTTTCATAGCGTTCGTTACAACTGATCGCGATATACCATTATTTACGTGTACGCAAGTAACGCCTAGTTTGCTAATATCGACGATATTTCGATGTTCGTCGTCGAAGAACATCATGTCTTTGAACTCGACGCCTGATGCTTCTTGAATCCTGCGAAGGGACAGTTGGTTTCAGAATCGCTTAGAACGGTACTTGCTGTCTGATAAAACTTCAACGGAACTTACTTAGTGAAATGGGTCACTTTGCATCCCGGGTATATCTCTATGTATTTAAAGTACTTCTCCCAATCGAATAAACTTAGCAACTGCTTGGCACCCTCGATCTCCGATGTCCGAGACGCAGCACCAAGGGCGTATCCATTCTCCGACAAATGCTTTAAAACGTCCGGCACTTCTTTGTAATAGCGTATCATCTGGCCATAAGAATCCACTACCTCCTTCCCCTTCCTAAAATATCGTTTAAAATCAATAAGCCAAGTGCAATCCTATATTCTTCTCCAACCGATCATAAAATACTAAAACTTACTTTCTAAAAGGTGGAGTAACATGAGTATCGACCCAAAATGGCCATAAAGTGTAATCTGAAATATAAAAGAACTGTAGTACTATTTATCTATTGCGCTTGACCGCGCTCCATTAACGGATAACATTATACCGAGTAGTAAAAGAATTTCTGAAATTTTCTAACCTAAATCGAGCACGATCACTTTAGGCTTCCTACTCATTTTACGCATTCCTCGTAGTGCTCTTTAACCGCACGCCGCGCGGAAGTGAATATGACAACTAAAATCGGCAGTAGTTTATAAACGACGCGCGTTTAAAACAGTTCGAAATATTCGAAAGTGAAAATGACATCGATTGTAAAGGTGCAACGCAGCACGTGCAGCAAAATTCAATGAGACCGTTATTATCGAGGCTACGCGAAAGAAGTAATTTTCGAGCAAATATATCTGAATATTGCTCGTGATAACAAACGTAAGGTCCTCTAAAATCAATTCTACAATTTCGTTTGTAAAGAATTTTACAAGGCATTCGGATTTCTATGTGTGCGAAGGTTTCCTCATCCGTTTAAGCGACCAATAACGAAGCGTCCCCGGATCTGGTTACGACCAATCGCAAATGAAATGTGCGTTAAGGCGATTTTCTACCTCGTATAATCCTTGAATTTTGTTCATCTTGTTCGGCGGTGGTAGCGTCAATCTCGTTTAGCGAGTTTGTAGAACATCGTGGTGTCCGGATTGAAAGTAGTTATTGAATTTGTTATAAACTTATTATTTTAGATAATAGAAATGTCTAAAGGTATACTTGTACGTTACGTATTTCTGTGTAATTAGTAAAGGAATGCTTGAACGCCGTGCGTAGATGATAGCGATCGCGAACGTACAGATTCTTCTATTACACGTTACTACTGCCGTATTTACTACATTTACGTGGTTATTTAAAGAATTTCACGTCTCATCCACGCGCATTACCAAATATCTCGTATATTTCACTTATATTACCGAGCTGCGCTCGGAGTAGTAGTTAATTCCCCGCAACATTTATGAGTCTTATTTGTTTCTCTATGTTAATACAAATATGTTTACCTTCCACTGCGATGAGATTCTTTTCATACCCGTACGTTACGCAAATAAGCATGCCGACAATTTAATTACCATGATTCTCGATTTCTATCACTTTATATTTGCTCGACACAAATTAAACGTTTAAACGGATATAGCGAATAAACGTTCGAGCGTTTGCAACGGATCGTCGCAATGTTTATAAGTAGCTCGTAACGCATACATTTATCGATTAAAACAGTTGTACCGCGAGTTATCTCGTTGCACAAATGCGCCGATAACAACAGCATTAACGTTCGCGTCTTGCGTATGTAAACTTAACGTCGTACGTTTTATTGCAGAAATGCTTGAATCAGATCTATTAGCTACTGATCATATCGATGGTCTAGATGGGCTTGAAAATGGTCAAGACGGAGATGCCATCATGCAGGGCGACGGTGTGAAGCGCGAATTGAACGAGGCAAACATCGACGACCCGGTATTTTATTCTTTTCCATCGTGAACATTCGCGAATGTTCGCCATCGCGTATTTTGTATCGTTAATAAAACTCGTACGCTAAGCGTCGATCGTGCCGATCGTCGAAGTGCCGAGAAATCAATGCGTCTTATCTCGCTTCCAGGAATTGGAAGCTATTAAAGCACGTGTAAGGGAAATGGAGGAGGAAGCGGAGAAATTGAAACAGTTACAGTCCGAAGTGGACAAGCAAATGAACATGGGTAGTCCACCCGGCATAAGTAAGTTGCGATTCCTCGTACGAGCTTTTATATTAACGAAATATACGTTACACAGTTTTCTTTAATTTTCAGCGAGTCCGTTGAATATGTCGTTCGAAGACAAGATGGAGGTCGATAACAGATCCATTTACGTCGGTAATGTAAGTCGATGTACTACAGTTGGTATTAATAATCCTAAGCTCTGTTTCGCATTGTTCGTTAATCCACTGCCTCTGTACGAATACAGGTCGATTACGGCGCTACGGCGGAGGAATTGGAGCAGCATTTTCATGGCTGCGGCAGCGTCAACAGAGTAACTATATTGTGCAACAAGTTCGACGGACATCCTAAAGGTTTTGCTTACATCGAATTCGCCGAGCGCGATTCTGTGCAAACTGCTATGGCTATGGACGAGTCTATGTTCAGAGGGCGTCAAATTAAAGTAATGCCTAAAAGAACGAATAGACCAGGACTGTCGGTGACGAATAGGTACGGAAAATGCGCGAATGTCGCGCGTAAATCATTCACGCGCGAAACGGAACGATCGAACGATAACGTTGGCACTAAACGCTTGTAGGGGACCACGGGGAGCGCGAGGCTACCGAGGTATGGCCAGGGGAATCATACGTGGAAGCGCATACTTTGGCTATAGACCAACAAGGCGACCTAGGTATGTTTCGACATTGCAAGTATTCCTTGAATCTAAATAAGTTAATGTATACGCTTGTTTTTAACGCAGGAGCTACAGACGAGGTTACTACATGCCGTATTGACCGCTTTAAAACATTTTACTACTATTTTACAAATTAAGGTAAGTTCTTGCATTACCATGGTTTACGTTATTATTTATGTTGCCTGTTTCCCGTGATTGTTCAAACACGAACACGTCCGATTCAAGGGGACTGAAAACTTTTTATACTCGAACACAACTGTGTCCGTTAAACGCGAACGTTAGATTTTGTAATCTAGAATTCTACTGTAAAGCGATCGCGGCTAATCCAGATGGCTCGCTTTGTTTGAACAATCAATTTGTACATTACGAAGCAATACATTTTGTAGGAAGGGCTGGTGAAGCAACGAATTACTTAGGTATCATTGTAAAATCAATATTAATATTAACGATGCATAATGGAGTAAAGAACTGTCCGTAATATTTGCTAGCCATTCCTGAACGAATGTAGAATTACTCTCTCAGTAACGATTATTACATTTCGAATCATTATTTTAATATTCTGATGTATCTACATAATTTTTGAAAACTGAATTTATGGTATTAACGAATTAGAATTAGAACTATTAAAAAGTATCCATCTAGTTTCTGCAGTGGATATGGAATTCATATTTAGATACATTAGTTTCGTTAGGAATCTTACACTGTGCTCTAAGTTACTATTCAACCTTAACACCTGGCCATATTTTAAATAACGACGAACGGAATGCCTATTTTTAACGTGAATCGTACACCTGTATTTTAATTGTATTCTGTGTCGCAGAAGATCGCAATTACGCCGCGTGCTGCTTTTAATGAAATTACGTAGATCTACAAGCTTCCTTTTATGTTACTCTGGGATCATTGAAAATGGATAGGTATTGAAGTTCACGTTATAGAGTATGGTCACGTGCACTGCAATATTAGATATTGTAAGTTTTTGTGCATATCTTACTTATAGGTTACACAAAACTTACATGTTTATACGAACACGCATTACAGTATAGTGCTGCTAAGGTGTTTAAGTAAATTCTTATGATATGTCCACAGAAAAAAAAACTGATACGATGGGAAAAAAAAGAGAAAGAAAAAACCTCATGTCAAAAGAAAAAAAAAGATTGGACAAAGATGGGCACAATTAATCATATTTGATTTAATAAATCATCATATGAACATTACAAATGTAGATCAGCGATGATTTGCTATTGCAGTTCAATTATGTTTTTACATTTCCCGAACAGTTGGGACCCAACTGGTTTCACAACATCAGCCTTTATTAGTTGCCAAGAGTCTCGATCTAACTGGATCACAAAAATACATAAAACATTGGAGTGTTAATAAAATCATGTTAATATACCTACAAAATTTCCCCAAAACGCGTGTGTAATAATAATGCATACGTGTGTGTATGCACATGTAGATACGCGCATACCTCCACAAGCACTAATTACTTTAACATGGGGAAACAAAATGTAATCGCTACATTGTTGTACACGTTGAGAAAATTTACGTTTGTATCTAGAGTTACTAGCAGATAATACATTCAGCATTCCTTGTTATGCATATCATATAATTGTAAAATATTGTCACTCATAATCGATATGTTAACAGTTTCGTTTAATTCTTTAGAAAGCACTTAAAAACTTAAGAACATTAATCACCTTTGTCTCCTTCCAACTAACATGTTTTTTAACACTTGTAACAACAATTTTATATATTTTTGTCATCTACACGAATTATAATTTGGTGAGATTAACGTAAAAAAAAAAAATAAAAAGAAACTATCCTATAAACAGCATAAAGAGAATTATGCCTGTTAATAAAAATGCTAATATTATTAACATATGTTAAGGTAATATAAAATTGTACCCCCCCCCCCCCCAAAAAAAAAACAGCTTTTGTAGTATACGCGAGATTACGGAAGTATATCGATGTTCTAGAAAATGATTTTAGGAAATTTATAAAATAGCAATAATAATTTTAGAAATATTTTGGTATAACATAAAGGCTGATAGAATGCTGGCGAAAGAATAAAAATTTATAAGCGTGGCGATGTAAGTAGCATTATCGAAATATATTTTCAGCATACTCTTAATAAATATCTAACCGAATTATTTGGAATTTTTTAGTTAGGCTTGTAGTTTCAACACGAAGTAAAAATAAGAATTGAACTGCAATGTAAATATCTAGAGTAATATCATGTTACTATAATTTATAGTAAATTTTGTATGCATAGTAAACGAAAGTTGCCGAAATTACAAGCTGTTGTCCTGCGTACAGAGTACGGCATTATACATTGATATTTATGCGGGCAACTTTCATTTATTTACTACTAACTATACATCCTCAATTTTATCTTGAACACATTGCTACTAATTTGTAAGATGCGTGTAAAATGTTTTTGAACCATTAATCCACTGTGCTATGATATGCTAGGAGGAGAGCCAAGTTTCCACATATTAATGATCCGAGCTACAATTTTCGTAACGTTACTTCCATGCCGCTAAGTATTTTGCAGGTGCAGTGCAGCATCGGCATCAATTGAGTGATAATCACAAATTTCACGAACAATTTTTACGTTCCATTTAAAAAAAAGAGCAAAAAGAGAAAAGAAAGAAAAGGAAAAAAATAATTAAGACATAAGTGTAACATATAAATGTAACATGATTGGGTGGTAAATAAAGATTTTCTTGGCTTAAGTCTTGTATATGAAGCGCCTTGCCGGTTTAATACGTGAACATTATCCTAAGGAGCGGGCGAAATAAAGTTCAAACTCGTACAGATTAGTGATTAGGGATAACAGTTAATGTTATCAGAAGGATAAATTTTGTTCATACAAATTCATAATATTTTCATAACAGATACAGTCGGAATATTGTTAGAAATCTGCATTTCTTTTATATCTCTGGAGGCATGTAAATGCACAATTAATCTCTAAAGGTTTCCCAGTTACTTGTCGAATGGAACGATCGTAAGATAGTGGTGTTAACAGAATGAAATTGAAGACCTGTATTCAAAACGTTAGAAGTATGATATAACAAAATAATTACTAATGTATCCCATAGTCTATATAATAATACAAAAAATTATACTTTTGAAGCATACCATACTCATAAAATCCTAGTCTAATCACACTATTTCCTTTCGCAGTATCGACACCGATAAGATTCAATTACGCGTTATGTCTACGTAACTCTTCAATAACACGGCTAAACGTTATCAGTACTGTTTTTAACGACTACAAAGGTACATCAAGCACCTAGTTTTTAGGAGAAACAAAAACGCTCTAAACATGTCCGTAAATTACGCAAAATGTCACGCCGACATAATTAATTATTCGATTTTATTAGACTAGAACCTTAACTATTAGTTATATTTTGTAACTGTATAATATAAAACGATATAATGGATAACAAATAATTAAGCTAATTCTCCAGATATTAGCGCTTTACTGTTTCAATTGCTAGATTCTCTTCCGCTCGTTAGTCCATTTTAAGACATTGAAATATTAGACACAATAATGTATTTAACAATTAAAAAATATAGTAGCGATAATAGAGCATTCAAGATTTGTCTCTTCTATGTTCAATGTATATCCTCGAATGTTTAATTATTTCCTTTCTCTGTGATTTCTTTTTAAATATAACTTATACTACATATTCAAATATACTTCTGGGCATAAGATCTATGTATAATATACTTCATAATACACAGAGCTATTCTTTTTTTTTTAATTTTTATTTTTTTCATAATTCAGGTCTTCAATTTGAATCTACAGAATTTCGTATCCTGGACTTGTTCTCTCATCTCAGTCCCCCATTTTGATACATTATCCGTGTTCGTATAATAGTTTTAAATTATTTGGTCTAAAGAACAGGATATAAGATTGCATTGAGATAAACATTGACTAGTATACCAACTTTGTGGTACGCAAATTTTCTTTTGGAAGGCAATAGCGTCGTTAAGAATTTAATTCAAGTATTTCCAGAATCGATTGACAGAGACTCTGTAAGTTCGGCTGCGTTGTATGCTCTGTGTGTGTGGTTTGCAGGTATTTCAATGTCTCCACGCCTCCTTCTCTGATCAATATGGCGCAATAACGTTTTGCTACGAATCATAAGAACGTACACGTGAGACAACAGTTAGGCGAGAAATCTTTGGTATTAATATAACATCGTAGAGGAAATTCTAAAGAAAGCCATTATCCGCAAGGTTCGCGCAAATTGGTTCTTTTAATCGTGGGGGAACGTTTTGTACACTTACGATTTTTCGTGCACACATGATGTATCGCCCAAACTGCCCAAAGTTGTACAGGGTAGGCGTCTGTGCTACGCAGAAGCATGAAGAATGGTTGGAAACTTCTATAAGCGACCATCTCTCTCTGAGGTGTTTGCCAGTGTGTCACGGTGTGAGCTAATTGCTCTAATAATTGCTCTCTGCTCGGTTGCGAAGGCATCGCAGCCCATGCAGACGGGCCGTCGCTAAGCAAATGCGCAACGATACCGGCTGCGAAATAAGACGCGTCAATGTGTGGAGAATCCAGCAGCGAAGAAAGCATAGAGATGAATCTAGGTTGCATAAGCCTTGGTCTCAAGTGTACAACCTACAAGGAATTATATGAATTTTTCATTATTTCGATTACAGTTATGACCATTAAAGATCGAGTAGTGATTAAATAATAAAAAGGTCATTTTAAAGTAAACTTATAGCTAAAGGTACCTTGCACTTCGTGCTTTTAAATTGCAGAATAATAAATTACAAACCTCTGCCATATTATTCAGTAAGCCTAACACTTTAGTCTCAACACTGGACTCTCCCTCATAACTTTCAAGTACTTTCAGAAACAACTCCATTCCGCCTTCGTCCAGAAATACTACGCATGTCGTAGCACTTTCGTCGGTTAAATTCCACAGAGTACTTAACGTGAACTTCATTGTTATGTCCAGTGATTTGGAGTCCACTTTGGACCTAACCATTGCAAGTAATTTGGATATATACTGCGGCTGAGCGCCAAGCATGGACGTTTCTACTGTCGATATCTTTGCCGCCAGTATCGAGCAAATAGCCACGGACATACGAAGCATCGACGCTTCGTTAAAAGTCGACAAACAATCCAACACTAATTTCGCGCATCTGTAACAGCGGAGAACAAGTTGTTCGATTCATGAGAATTTGTAATCTCATTCGAACGTTTTCAGGCGGCTTATAGATTTCACCAACCTGTATTTGTCGAAAGCAACGTCCTGCAGAATCCTGTCACTGCACAAAGTCAGCAGCGTGTTCATTTGAAGTCTATAATTGGTTGGGTAAGATTCCATTGCTATCATGGTCAATTCAACGACTTGTTTAAGTATCGAGGGGTGAATGGTGATACCGAATTCACCTTTGGTAAGATTATAGAGACACGCGGTGCATGGCACCTGCACGCGGACTTCCTGCGGATGTTCTCGCATTCCAGGCAACACTAACTTTATCACATCCACCCGCGGTTCGATAAAGTTTTGCGTTTGCCGGAATAAATTAAATAAACATTTCTCAAGATAAAGTAATCTGCATGTATATCTTCTGAGTGCTTCCAAAATCTGAGATTCCGTTGCTGTACCACTGACCTGACATAAAGAACAAAACAATATTCTATATTAACATTCTTCGATATTTCTTTACTTCAGAATTCTTATAAATTCTTTCGTGACAACATAAATATATTTGTTTGTACGACATAGATATTGTAATATTGCTTTTGTAAAACTGCGTATGTACTTTGACAAGGATAATATCTCATTCGCGGCTATTTTCTCGTAGAGTACTTAATAAATAATAATCCTTTCCGTCTGGAAAACTTAACCGACTATATTTATTATCATTATAACTTACAACGAGCCCAGGCCTATAATCTGCATGCGCTGGATTTATGAAACATTCATCGTAGCAAGCATCTGTACTTACAAGCCCCAAAAACCTTAAATACGGATGAGCTTTAATAAATTCCTTCAAATCTTTCGGATCTATATCACCCTTACCTAATGAATATAAAAAAAAAAGGATGTCACGCATTCTCTGGGAACAAGTGCGACGTATTTAATCCGGCGATACTCACCAGATAAATCTAACCTGGTTAGATATGGCATACAATGCACAGCTTTCAAGAAGTCTGTTATTTTCGGCTTCGCAGGCCCTAGCACGCAGTTCAAAGCATGCATATCTTTCTCATCCGAAATGTCTAGATTCCTTAATTCGTTTAGCTCCAATAATACTGAGATTAAATTTGCACTTTCGTTTATCTTCAAATTGTACATGCTAAGAGTTTTCAGGCGATTTTTACATTTCTTCAACGGCGTTATATCGTCAACTTTTGTACACGAGATGTCCAAGCTCTCTAGGAGAGGAAGGTCTTCGACTACTATCTCCAAACCATGTTTATTAAACTCTGTCCCTGATACATTCAATGTATGCAGCGCCCTCAATTTGCTTAACGTTACTACTACGCAATACCTGTGAAAAAAATGCGAATATTACACGCCGAGGAAAGGTTCTACTTGTTACGCGTCTAGAAGCGGCCAATCTCAAATACCGTGAACAGTCCATAAAACTCCCTCTCGCTACGCTCAGCGATCTGAGATTCTGCAAACTCCAATCGCCCAAACAGCTTATCAGGTCGTCGACGGTTATCTTCAATCCATTCACCGTAAGGTCTACGACTTTGTGTTGCTTCAAAACTTTCAAGCCTTTCGCCGACAGCGAGGATGCATCTTTTAATCGCACGTGTCTATAAGGATCAACGAAGCATTAACATTTCATTCGCACGTCTGTTCTGTAATAGTTAAGCCGTTCGCTTTGATAATATAACTTGGGCTACCTTAATCTAGTGTACTTGGAGTCGAAAAGCGTAATGGTCAAATCCGATAGATTTCTCTTCTCGCAGAGGTTCGATAATAACTGATCTGAAATTTCAGCTGGTATAAAAGCATCCGGCTGCCTAAAACTAAGCCTTGCCGTCGAACTCGAGGATCCATCGCTGGACGATTTAGCTATTGCTGAGCCCAAAACACCTATATTACTACTATTTACTGAAGAATTACCTTGTTCATCTAAAAGTCGTATACTTTATAACAATCGACTGTTATGTTGGAGTAACGTCCAACAACTGTCGTTATTAAACAGTGAGATGCAATTAAAGACAAGATAGGATATAACCACGGTATATCGTACAGCGAGCTACAAAATTATTGGCACAAACAATTCCTTCTAATCGAAATCTCCGCGACGTCCGAGATCTCTATCCTCCGTTTCCGCGCGACACGAAATCTATGGCTCTACGCCGATAATCGTGTCGGACCGAAAGATCAATTTGTTGCATCGTTCTGCTAATATACGCTAATTACGCTAAAATGCTGAAATACATCAGTTTAATATTCTTTGTCAAGTTTCTGCGTGTGCCAGTAGTGTTACCATTTACTGTAGTTTAACGAATGCTGTCTCGAAGAATAGAGATAATCATTTTCACTCACTGCAAGCAGGCGCGCCCAACAAAGCGGGCGAATGCTCTTCCGCATCGCCGAGGTGTACTTCGCACAACCCCAAAACATTGTCACAGACGAAATCGATGCAAACCTCGAGCAGGCTTCTCGGTGACTTATACATCTTACACTCTTATTTACACGCGTGTATTCTTCTTGTTCTCTCTTTGTTGCCTCTTAGATGTTCGATTACTTCGGGTGGCGTAACATTTCAATCTTTCCCATTCGTCTCAAAGGATCTGCTACAACATACGTGCGTCTGTAAATTCAATACACTGGACTCTCGATGTTAAACATTCTAATATTAAACACGAGCTGAACGACGATGTAAAGTAACATTCGCGAAGATTCGCGGGTTTGTCAGTCGGGGATGTTAAAGAAACGTTATGCCCAAGTTGCTTCTCGCGGAATAATACGATATGCCACGTCTATGTAGCGCGGAGAATAATTCTTAATTGCATATGTTTCGGTACCTAGAGGAAACGTGGGAAAGCAACCGCACGCATAATTTTATTCTTATCCGCGCAGGTGACAGAACTTTAAATAATGATTACGTAATGACAGGTCCACAAAATGGAATAAATATTCGTGTCACTATGCGTCCAAGCACATTGCGTATATGTACCACGTATCGGGAGGGAGTCGGAAAAAAAAACGCGGGGACACTTATTCAAAGGATTGGGATTTATCACGAGATCTTGTTGCTCCGACGTGGCGATTAAATTCAATTAAATTGTCGCGCGAGCTCGTCGGCAGGTAACACTGAAGTGCGATAGTAAAAACAACCGCGGAAAATCGTAGTCTCTCACCTGTGGAGAGTACGCCATATTGACTTGCCAAATGTCAAAACAGACGAAAAAGTCCAAGGCTTAGTTACATATCGTAGGGCACGCAGGCAAGATCATTCGAGATGGATGATGCGATCGAGAAGAAGATAATCGCCGATCACAATTTAATTATCCAATCTATAATGAAAATGGTACTGTGCGATATATAATGATTTTCATTAGTTACACGTACTGTGCGCGCAGAGCACTGGGCACTCCCAGCAAAATCCGTGGTCAGAGATCAGCTTCGAAGTGGAGCCGCGAGCGGCGCTGATGTCGCACTTGTCAACGCTGAACGCACATTTCTATGTGTAGTCTTCGGCGTAGTTCTCGTAGACAGCGGCGGACACCGGGTTGCCCGTTGCAAGGCGCAACGCGTAGCGCTGCTAAAATGACGGTCAAAGTCCCTCCTTTTAAATTTCAAATGGTAACACAATCGATTATTAACAGTATCGGTAATATAAATAAAGAGCATAAATTATGATTATTACTTTGCATTTATTATTACCGAGCATCGATATGTTACATTATGGAAATAACAAAGAAATAAAGAACGTTACAAACGTTTATTGTTAGCTCCTGTAAGGTAAATGTACCAGTGTTCGGCCATGTCCCAGTACCTGAACAACAATGCGAATTTTATTTATTTTTAAGCTTAATTTTTAATGTAATTAGAAACAAAAAATAGTACCATACTGTATAAGTATTTAGCAATATTAATTAAAATCATTATTATAGAAAATTGAAAATCGTTAGATAGAAATAATTATTTTCTAACACACTTCGTACGCATAGCATATTTCGAGAAATTTCTATGGCTTCCGTTAAGAAACGCCACTCATTTACTAAGAAAATATTGACTGCATTTCTTATTTATATATTATAATAATACATTATTATAATAGTAAATAGATTTAAATTTAGTTTAAGATGGTTAAACTTGCAAGAAAATTAATATTTTTTTAAACAAGTCTAAATGTTCGACTACTGGGACGATATAATTCAGATATCGGGACATCAGGACATGCATTTTTAGGTTGTCCGCTTACTGGGACGATATAATTCAGGTATTGGGACATGCAGTTTTAGGTTGTCCGCTTACTGGGACATCTGCATGTTTTCGTATTTTCATTAATAAATACGTCTATTATAATACATAAACTTTTTTTTCAGTTTCCAATAGTATAATATTGTGTTATTTTCAACATTTCAACATTTTTTTATTTCATGATGGTTTTACAAATTAAATTAGGAGACAAACTTTGCCGCTATTCCTTAAGCCCCTTCAGCGGCCGGGTATTGGTACATTTACCTTATCGATATAAAAATCGGGATGATGGTTTTGATTTACACGCCCCCTGACATATATATATATATAAAAAGCTTATTGGTTCCGCGGACATGCGATGCGATTCGTACTTAAAAACCCAGGCTATCGATGTATCAATTTCAATTTAGTACCTTCGTATGCAGCCCTCATCCATATACCTACCGCATGCGCCTGGGGATTCGGACGTTTAAGTTTCTGTAATATATTTTAATTGCAAAGTATAAATTGCTTCCGAAATTATTCTCGCGTTGGAAGAATGCGTACGTACATGGTTTATATGAAAATTTTCAGCAGCTTTTACAGCTACACCAAATGCATCAATGGGATCTACATCGTTAATTAATGCGGCTGTTAAATCTATTTCTACCGCTACCAAAACTGTTAACAGAGTTTCATCGCCCATAGAGGGTGTCTTAAATTGCTTTATTGCTTCGTTCGCAGTAACTAGAGCATCTAACCATGTATGTGCCGTTACTTGTTCGTCACTTTGACAATTCGTAAACGCCTATGAACGTACGATTTTTCAAGTATGAGTTTATCGTACATATGCTCGTACCTTGCGATGAAATCTATGATATAATGCTTAACAGCTTACTTTGGCAACGCTACGAAAAAACAAGGAATACAGCCCTCCTTGCGCACCAATTACTGTTCTTTCAACGATACGACTAATTTGCATAAATGTTGCAAATGGATTTCTCTCCGGTATCTTATTCTCCTGCGGGATTTATATTTATTAAAATCTGAGTCGTTTCTCTTTTATTCTAGGCCGTATGTGCAAACCTGAATGGCAGCTTCGATAGCTGTAGCTCCGTGAGCAAGCATTTCGCCGTAATCCCCATTTCCGGACTCTTCGTCTATTTTATTCAATTGCCTTGTACACGCTATTATTGCTTTGCACGCCATTGATACGACTAATAAAAATGTTCGACCGGTTTCATGGCTCAGAGTTGGCCCTTGCAAGGCGATGTCGAGTGTATCGTCGTTCTATTTTGAAGATTTATTCGCATATAGAGTTCGAAATTAATATAATCTACAAAGGAATACATAAGATTCGGTTACCTTGGAAACTTCTCCGCCTGTAATTAATTTTAATTCCTCGACCTGAAAATTAATTGTATTAATTAATTGTGTAGGAACTAAACTAACACAAATTAATGTAATAAGAATGATTACTTCTGTCATTCCTATTGCATCGGATGTCGATACTCTTGGCCAAGCAGGTGCGGATGCAGGCAAATCCAAATATTTAATTAATATTGAATTAAAGGATAGACCTGAAACATATATATCCTCTTTATCGTTAAGCCAAGTATTTCGATTTGTTTCACCACTTCTAAGATAAATGTACTTGTCTCTATCTAATCGAAACCTAGGAGAGTAAAGAAAACTTGAGAATTACATCTAGTCAAATATGTAAACGAAATTTGCAAACAGGTTCAACACATTACCGAAGTTATTTAAAGAGCTCTGGATACTTTATACATATATATATATATATATTTGAGGATTGAAAGGTTAACAGCGAGATACAGTAACCTAAATATTTAGATATAAATAATACATACCACTTTTTAGTACTAATAGTTATAATATTTTTAAACTCGCTATATCTTAAATAACCGTTCATTGCATAATGTTTTGAACTTATTTTCATAAAAACGACGTTATGTATTTAGTTAAGATCTCGGTGTCAGAGAGCTCAGTACTTCGGAATTCTAACTCTTTGTAAAAGTAGCATGTTAATATAAATTACGAAATGAAGTAAAATTAAGTAGTAGAAATTTAATAAATGTAGTTACGTATTTTATATTTCATTTGATTATTTTAACTTTTGTTCTCGAAGCACCATAATAGACATTACTGTGATAACAAAGAATTCTATTTTAGCAAAGGGTGCATAAACTGAATATTCAGTAGCAGTGTAAAGTCTGAACGATTGAACGATCGATGATCCAAAAGAATTAAGAAGGTTAAAAAGAAGATTATGATATGTATAAAGATGTATTTATTTATAACTGCATAATTCAGCCACAAATGGCCGAATATTGTACTACATTTCGACTACTTTTGCAAACTCTGCTTCTCGAAAGTATTAGATTTCACGCTGGCACCCTCACTAATCGGCCGGTCGAGTGCACATAAAACTGAAACAATGCACAGAACTTAGAAAGAGATTAATTCGGATCAACGTGAAATACAAAGTTGTGAAAGCAAAGCTTGCAAATACATTTATGACAAGCGTTACCTTGCCCAGCAATCATATGACAATCTTAAACATTATCAGTCTACAAAGTTATACTAAACCTTTGTTTACACAAAAGTATTCAGACACGGTTGTCGTAACAATATCAGCAATGTATCATGCACCCACACAAACAATGCATGTAATATATGTACATCATTTTATGATTAAAAATCCATTATCCTCATGCTGCATTCGTACCACGCAGGGATTATTGTGTATACTTAACCCTATCTGGTATGCAATTATGAGCTATGCTTTCACCATCATCAGTTTAAAAACCTACAAACGTTTTTCCCCGTCGTGGAATCGGTGATCGTATTCTGTATCGCATTAATTTCATTGTTCGATTTGAATTTCGCACTTGTTCTTTTATATTTAAATAAAGTTTCTGTACACCCGTACACTTCGAAATCGGAGTAGCCTTAGAAGATACAAGGCGACGCTGAAAAATATGCCTGAACTGTACGTACTGTTGCATCACATATTCAAAAACGCCGCCGGCAGAAATGCATGTTCGATCGATGCAAATGATTGTTAGCGTGGCTTCTTTAAACGACGTCCAGAGAAACGCTCTACTACTCCCGCATGGTCGTGTACAAGATTTCGAACGAGTGAATCTAACTTTTGACACGTTGCGTATACTAAAAAAACAGTTCGTTTACAATTTTACAAAGGAAGAAACGATATAATCCGTTGCAATGAGTGCGCTATATATTATACAAGACTTTGGGTTCACCAATTGCAATTCTCTGTCTAGTAAACCAAGGTTCGTCCCCGAACTTCCAGTTTAACGCTATGCAATAATTCAGCAATTCGTATGTTGCATTTAAAATGCAGAACAGGCTAATCCTTAGCGCTGTTTGCCGTTCTGTACTACTTTGAGATATATCTCCGTAACTTTTGCGAGCTTCTCTCTGTCTCAAAGTGACTTGGTGATATTATTAAATAATCGTTTACCCCACCAAGATTCCAAATCAAATGGTTTGAAGTCTGAAATATAGTAATTAATCGAAGTAAGTGATATATCGTTTAAAATACAAATTCTCGGTTAATCAACAGAGAAGAATTATTTTATTAACCGACAGTATTGTATATGTTGGAAAAGTAAAACGACTTCTGGTCTTTATAAAGAAGAAGCGTTTCATTCCCGTCTATTAAGGGGGTACAGGACTATTGAACGACTAAAATCGACGATTCTTTTCGGTTGGATTGCTTAGATACCAAATAATCACCGTACCGGTACTTTTCACAAGTTTTTTATGCACGCTTTTACGAGTAATTTAAAAAACAGAAATGTCAGAATGTTGAAAATTATTGACTTATTTAACGCTAAAGATCTAAAGCAAAGTGCTTTGGGGTGAGTAACTTCTGCACTAAAAACTACAGTGTGGAACTTTACTGGCGAATTTAAACAAAGATCGTGAGAGTTACACACGAGTCAAATTTTTCCCCACATTATTAAAAAAAAAAAGACAGTCTTTAATCAGTTATAAAATGCTTTACAAACATCCAATGTTGATGCGCAAGTTCCACACTGTAGAGCAGGGACTCCTACCGGTACGTAAAATACCGGTATTTTTCGGTTGTATTTTCGTCTGAGACTTAATACCGGTATAACGCTCATACCGGTATTTCGCCAATACAGCTATACCGAAACCGATATCATACCGAAATAGATAAATACCGAAAACAAAAGGTTACCGGTAACCGAAATAAATACCGGTATTTTTTCGGTATTCTTTTCAGTAACATGGTAGGTTTCGGTGTTCACCGAGATACCGGTATTTATTTCGGTTACCGGTAATTCCGAAAACCGATTGTTTTCGGTATTTATCTTTTTCGGTATGATATCGGTTTCGGTACTTATCTGTTTCGGTATGATATCGGTTTCGGTATAACTGTATTGGCGAAATACCGGTATGAGCATTATACCGGTATTAAATCCCTGCTGTGGAGCAAGGAATTCTACACCTCCAGTTAAAGTTTCGAGTGAAAATGTTCATTCGTTAAAAAGATATGGCGTACACGGTGTTTAAAAATCTATTTTCGAGATAAACGACTTTAAAGTTATATCGTTCTGCGAGGCCACTCCACGATTACTCCACAGTGCGCTCGTAATTACTCGAATTTGCTCGTGGAACTTTGTTGTAAATGTTTGCAAACGGTGCCACTTTCGGAATTAATAATAATAAAAGCAATCGATTTTTCGAGATTTCGATAGTCCTGTACCGCCTTAAAAAAGAAATACAACTCACCTTGAAGAGTATCGTTTGGTTCACCACCATTATAATATACTATAGAGTTAGGACCTGCAATGCACAAGACTTTATATTCCAACTATGAGTATTATATTTACAGGAACAGACAAGCGTGTAGATTTATCTGTTGGACTTACTGGAAGGCTCCGAGCAATCCGAACCGTCGGAGGATTCGCTTCTTTGCCGAGTGTTCACTTGATTCCATGCTGAAGGGACAAAAAGAAGCTCGAATAACATTTTGCATATACATAAACACATAATACGACGTGTTATGCAATGTACATTGCGTAAATTGTATTCCTATAGACCTCACCGGATTACGTTACACGTTAGTCTTCTCGTATTATACCATATATTATGTTAAGGCTGTGTCAATAATATATATTAATGCGCAATGCCGTTTAAATACATTCAACCTACATTCGTAAACAAATTTGATAAGTTCCTCGTGTTGCGGCGTTATAACTTCCTGCATTTGATGCCTATGCGAACTAAGTTTGGACTTTCCGTTCATGTGAAAAACTGGCTTCGGCACATGCCTGCAAAATCAACCCCGATTTTACAACACACATTTAAATCGATGGGGGAATTTCTATGGCACATTACATAAACGTTTCGCGAGGCTGTACAGGTATTTATGGGTAACACTGTGCGAATCGGAATTTCTATGCTTTCTCGAGCCACAGCACGGAGATTAGGCGTGCTGGTTTTTTGACGGGGGAATTATGAATTGCGTAATGCTTAAAGTACAAAGAGAGAGGGAGAGGAGTAATGAAGTAGGGTTAGGGCGCCACTTACCGGGTGATCTCGTGGTCATCATCGGGATCCGCTTTTCTCGTTAAATCGCGCAGTGTCTCCAGCCTCTCGAGATTCTGGCTAATTCCTGGGGAAACAACACGTTAAGTAGCTCCGATGTCACGGTCGCCGGTGCTTTAAAATCCTTACGAAAATGCAATCATACTGTGAATATCAGTACCTCTTCGGGTCTTTGCGACAATTTTGCTAGGTCCTTTTGATACAGTATACATGTTCCTCGTCAGAAGAGCACAATAGTAGCCGCGTGCTATGTCCACGATACCAGACCATCCGAGGAATTATCGTAAATTCGTAGTTCAGAATCAAGTAAAGAACACACGGAACTCTAAGCACTACCGGATAGATCAACCGCACGGGTTGAAATGATCAGCGTGAAATACACGATGGGTGAACCACGTGACCTTAGCTCGTGGTATCGCTCGCATTATGCATACACAGCTCTGCGTAGAGTGTGTATATATGTATATACACAGACTCATACTCACGTGTGTACGCACACATATCACTGGCCAATTTGAAAAATTCCAACGTAGGTACAGTACAGTGAATCCAGAGAGTCTTCGTAGATTTATTTAGTGGAATTTACTCAGAGTTGTGTAACATTAACTTGAATATAAATAAAGAGATAACTTTCGAATCGTTTTATCTGGGCGTATCACGTTTATTATTATTACAAACAATAGGTAGCGTTCATATATTAGCGAGTACGCTGAGTAAATAGAATAATGTAACCAGAAGGCGAGCAACAAGGTTTCTGATATTTTTAGTCTCCGTTATAGTTAATGGCCAGTTCAATTTCTTTGGAATAATTCCTTGTCTTTCAGCTTTCGCGCAATTCGTATCCAGAGATTACGAAGATCCAAGATCCAAGGCTGTTGGAATATATAAATTTATAGAGCAGTCACCTTTTTTACTATCTTATTGTTCGCTTTGGGAGATTAGCTTGTAAAGAGAGGATTAACTGAATTTCGTCTTTCAAGTATTCGCATAAATATTGTAATCGATTACCATGCTTCGTACTTAAGCGCGAGATTTTACATTCGACTTTTTTATTTGGTTTCTTTGCTGTTATAAGTTTCTGTTTATGCAGCATTCGATGCCAATTTAATATCGCTATACAGTTAAGATTCTAATAAGGTATGCAGAAACTTTCTGGATCCACTGTACATGCTACGAGCGCACAGAAACAATTAATTATGCACACTTCAAATAGCCCTTGGCTGAAAAAAACGATCGAAATCGGCAACGCTTTCGTTTGTCCGAGTTCCTGCTTGTGTGTATTGCACATATTATTTGTATATAGTACAAGGAAGAGTTCTTCGGAAATAAAACGTTATTAACGTATTGGAACATTAGGAAATGTTTATTATAAATGAAAAAATTATTTGTAACATTTAACAAACTTGTAATTTTAAAAGCACAAGGAATCTGTAGAAACATAAGTTCATCACAATGTTTTCAATAACATGCGATATTGAAATGCGTGTACAAAAGGGAACAATAATTCTTCGGGTAGATTACCTACAAAATTAATTAGAATTACTCGTCGCGTTATCAAAACATCGTTTATAAGTAAGGAAGTCTTGTTTCCGTTAAATTCGATTTAAAATATAATTACAAGGAAACGCAGTGTTTCGTACATTCTAAAGTAGCAGATCGAATTCAATACGATCAGCGCCACGGTGATTCGCGCTGTGTGTCGGAAATAATATACTTTTAGCAAAAATATTTTATTACGCGCTATTGAAATAAAATATTCATCGATAGAAAGCATACAGTTTACTTAACAGTTCTATAAAATCAGCTACTGGAACATAATCTGTCGTGATCGTTATTTTGCAAACTCTTTCTTATCACATTATTAAAATCGCGTGGAAAGTCTTGATTCAGTTTTTCAGCTTTGAATACGTTAATTTTGTTTGAAACAAGACCAATGTCTTTGAAATCACAAGCGAAACTTATCACCAATGGTATTCCTATATTATAATTTCAGAATATATTAATTATCTGTAATATCAGTACATAATTATAACAAAACTAGCAATAATAAATTTATATTACTCTATGATAATAATAATACTTTTATAAAAAAAAATCAAAACTACTGGAGATGTAAATATATGTATATCATGTCTATACAGGATAATGTCAAATAAACGAGACACAATTTTAACATAGAAAAATACTTCCATCTATAGCTCGATAGTCAAATATTTAATTAAATGTCCACTTTGTTGCATTTGAATCTGCAAGTTTGAAAAATGCAATCGTACGTACGAGTTAATTATTTTCATAGAGCTTCAAGGCATGAGAGAGCACATTGTAATATAAATGTTATTTTGGATACAATGTGTTCTTTATATACAAATAACATAAATTAGTATTCCTATTTTTCGTATTACATAATGCTTATACGCGTAACGATTATTTTAGCTTTAAAATAAGTTACTCATTGTTATGAAATTTTTACAACATACAGAAATGCTAATTTACGGTCACGTTGTATCAATTACATTCTTAAGTACATATAAGCGCAAAGCACGTTCCCTTTCGTTATATTTTTTTTGCTTTCCTTTTTTCATCCTGATTCATTTCGTTAATGTTTCTAACACCAACAATGTTATTAGAAGCATCGATCTATTAGAAAGAGGTGTCCCAATGATTGAATCAACTCAAACTTAATGTCTATCATCCTTTCGACAAATGAATCGGTAAAGTGACATTTAAAGGGCAAATAAAGATTTGTCTTGATCCTTGTTAATTTGGCGTTGAATGTTTGAACTGGCAGTATTTGTAGTGTTGCCAGTAGCAGCAGTAGTTGTAGGTACAGTTGGTAATGCTTCAGCCGCAGCTGCTCGTTCTGCTAAGAAACGTTCAAATTCTGAAGATGTTAAGGATTCCTGATCACCATGTGCCCCTGGCTAAAAAGAAAGCAATTTTCCCTTCATCATGAATTAAACCATTAACGATAATTCGACGAGCATTCTTTCGAAACAAACATTTAATAGACATTACGATGATATGAAGTGACTCTCAAACAATTCTAAGTAAAATCTTTCAATTCTCGCAAAAGTAATTTTAATATTACATACGACTCACCGTATGATCTAACCAGGCTGCCATTTCATTAAATTCAGATTCCCGGTTCAGCTAAATGTTAAAACAAGGAAACGAAATAAAACCGAACATATTAAACAAAATACAAAGTATATGTATAAATATATGCGATATATTTAGGCAAAAATAAAGCATAAGGAAACGTAAGAGAAAAATAATTCAACATTCCATGCTCTAAAAAGCTATGCAGCAAAAGGGAAGCGACCTCTTATTGGATCTATCAAATTAAAAGAACTTATGCTTGAACATCATAAAATTGGATAAAGTGTAGCATTCTTACCTCTCACTATGGTAGGCAATTTTAATGGTCTTTGTATCGATTCATAACTGAATTATTTAAAGATATATAACTTGGCAATGATAAAGTGAGATGAAAGTTTGTACAAAATGGTTTACAGCTTATAATATGCGTACTTTTCGTAAACAAATGATTTACTAATATCTACTTATATCACTTAATTTGATGGTATTAGCTAAGTGTTTTGTAAGAATGAGTATAGTAAGGACAGGGGTTACGCACAGAAGTAGCAGTAGTAGAAGCAACTGTAGAAGCAGTCTGGGGATTTTCAGGATTATTGCGATTCAGAATTGCTGTACTGAGACTGCCTCCGCTCACCTGCTCCAAATTATCCTCATACTTGCTACCACTGTAACAAGTACGGATTAATACATGATTCTACAGAAATCTGAAACATAATTTAATGATAGAAACCTGTTCTTTGTAGTTTCATAAGACGCATTGCGTGACTGTGCAAACATATCAAATTCATCGTTGTCACCTTCCTTCTTCTCCTTTCTATCTATCCTACTTTTATCACCGCTTTCGGATATGCCTGTAATTCGATACAAGACAGTGTAATAAATCCCCCCGTCTGCTTAACATACAATACATACCCATTCCTGTCATTTTCCTTTCCAAAGCATCAGTTTCGTCAGATAGATCTATAAGAGAATCGGCTTCTTGTTTAGCACCCGACGAAGCGGAATCCATGTTTGCCGGATGACCGATTGTTTGCGCTAAAATAGTACTCGCAGCGACAGCTTTATTTTTCGTGAAACGTGAATAACGCAAGAACAAATTATTCAACTCGTCGTTTATACGCAATAATTCAGCCGTCATTTCATCGTCGGCTAACTTCCCAATTAGCTCGACAACTCGTTCCTGCATTGCTTTACACGTCGCGTGAAGTTCCTGCAAACACGAGAATCATTAAGCGTTCTCCCGATGTTCGTTGCAAAGACGCATAAGAGAACGAATTGTATATTTATTTAACGCAACAGAGAGATTTCCTACTGCTCAGAAAGCAAATGTATTGTATTCGTACTGTTAAAAGTTCAAGATCTGCGGCATCTGGTTGCTGGTTATTGCTTTGATCTAGACTCGTAAAATACGCCAACATATCCAATAGAACACACATGTTTCCTTGTACGACGTCAAGCTCGCTTTGTAATTTAGCCAGTTGCTGTTCGTTTAACTGAGCTACTTGCCCAGACGATTGGCTCGCGGGTTGCTGAACTTGCGTCGCCAATGGAGCTATTGATTGTTGCTCGGCAGCGGACGCGTTTATAATACTTTGCTCCAGTTCGGGTACACTCTGCAACATTAACGGCAATGAAGAACATATGGAATTCTGATACTTCCCTTATTTCTTACATTACGGAACGCTTACCCTCTCAGGAGTGATGATGGGTGCCATTGCGTCTAAATCAGTCATCGGGAATTGTATGCCTTTCAGTTTTAATTCTTGATACACTTGTACAACCCCTTGAGTGTGCGGTTGATGGCGGAACGTATCTGCCCATGTTTGAATCAAGCTTAAAACTTTCTCCTGCACTGCGGTCGGTGGTTCGTTCTTTGGTCCAATTAATTTAAACAGCTCTTGTACAAATTCTCGTGAACAGGCGAGAGTATGAAAACGTTTCCCACAATTCTTCACGCATGTTTCCAATACCTGGTTCATCGATATCATTTATGTAAAGACATTTATAATTTCTCATTTCAACCAGCACCTCTACGGAGCGTAAAATAAAGTGCCCGGTAGGCAGTCCGTCTGTTTGCTCGGGCTGATCTCGAGAACCACTGGACGGATCGCGGCGCGGTTTTCACCGTTTTTATAGAGCATTTCTCGAGGAAAGTACGGGTATACGAAACATTAACTTATGGCAAAAGAAAGCCGAGCAGCAACGATTCTAGCGAAGCATTCCTCGAGAATGCTCTATCAAGTATCGGGAGCCGCGTCGCGCTCCGTCCGATGGTTCCCACAGTAAATGGCTGCGTTCAGCGGAACAATCCGCTACGTAGCCGCTCACTGAGCTCAACGGTGATCGGTTCTGGTTCCGCTGAACGACACTTTGCAGGGTAATGATATTTGTAGCAACTCAACACGTTCCGTAAAAGTAGCGGAGTTTATCTACGCTCGAAAAAATGGCGACCGCTCGCTAAACGTGTTGAGCGCTCAGCAACCTAGCGGTAGCGTTCAGCGAAAAATCAGTGAGCGGCTACGTAGCGGTTTGTTCCGCTGAACGCAGCCAATGCGTCTATTCTTGCGTCGACGCGTCTGTGATTAAGGAGCGCCAATTAATTTTGGAATATTAATGCTGATGTTACAGATACATATAAGAAGCCCGGGCAATGCCGGGTAGTTTAAGCTAGTCTACTACGAATGACCTATCGCTTAAAAGACTACGACGGCTTAACGAACCGCACGAACTGTTCGTAAATATGATATCGCTATTCTGAAATTACTTTAAGAATGAGTAAAATTAAGAAATAAATACCTAGCCCAGGCCTTATTCAATTGTGCAAAGTAAATTTGAACGTATCGCGTGTATCTTGCTTAAAATGTAAATATTACCGAATATTGTGAGTACTAACGGTAAGGGTATACATGACTATAGTGTAATTTTTTCCTGCAGCTTGATTAAGCTTGCGCTTAATTGCTTTAATTGCGTCTCTTGGCCCATCCTCTGTTTCATTTATAATATCACATATTTCCATATTAAGTGTCCAATTCTCGCTTGGCAAACTACTATCCGTAGCTTGCTCTAAAATAAATATATAACAATGAAATGTAGTGTTAATTACGGCTTATGCTTTACAAACACTTTTCGTAAGCTATAATTCCTGACATAGATAATATAGATACTTGAATATATATGCATATGTATATATATATGCAGATATATGTGTGTGTATATATATATATATATGTACATATATTATACATATATATGCAGATGGCAAAAATTTATAGGTATTCAAGCGTTTGTACCTATTGACGCGCAAGCACCGGATTATACCAGCAAAATTGACAAGCTGATCACTCGTTTGTATTCAACTAATCGGCATGATCGTACTTCGTAAAAAGTAAATAAGAAACGTACCAATCTTCTGTCCTACTGGTGTTGAAAACGGGTTGACGTTTACCCCGAAAAATGACATTATTGCACGATATATGAAACTGTTTTTATATTCGATAACGTTACTTCGACTCACTTGTGCATGTATAAGGCACGTAATAAATTTTGTCAGGAACAATATATGACAATAATTTACAAATTTCTTGTTCCGCTAAGGTGACAGTATCATATGACCCATACGATGATAAAGGCAGACGTCAAAGTGTCATGATACTTCAACCAATCGGAGCCAGCGCTCCGTGTACTTTATTAGGATTGGTTTCTACTTTCTCCCTAAGTCAGGCGAGTACACTCCATTGGATAAAACTATACCTATAAAGATACCTTCGAACTCTTTCGTTGGACATTCAATTCCAGAATGACTGGCTTCATTTGACAATATAGTTTAACGAACTGTAAGAAATCTAACATATCTGGCTTTAAAATAGATAAAATCAGATAAAAAAAAGTAACTAAGTAAATGGACGAATATAAAATAATTTAACTTTTATCTCTTACTTTAAGGGGAACTTGTCAACGTGGTATTTGAATAAGATATATTATTCATTTATGTTATGTTTCTATCTTATCTTATTAGGGCGGTATTCATAAACGTGTGCGCACTGAGTGCGAGTTTTTTCGCTTCCAATTGGATAAAAGTCGCACTCAGTGCGCACCAGTGCGACCGTCCGAATTCGCTATTAATCTTAAGCAAATGCTTAAGCATGCGGCATCCTCTACTAACCTAGTAGCTAGTAAAGGATGCCGAATGACACGTTTATGAATACCGCCCTAATAAGATAAGATAGAAACATAACATAAATGAATAATGGTGTTGAAATTTCGTGCAAGGTTTCGTGCAGGCGGATTTGCAATGAAACATTCAGATTCACATGAGGATCCGTCGTAGAATTAATAAAAATTTCGTCGCGCGGCAACCGAATCGAGACTGAAAAGTTTTCAAGGGTGCGGCGTTGTAAGTTGGTTGATACACATTTCTATTGATTTATTTTATGCAATTGTAGAGAACATTTTGAAGAATGAATCCCGACGATGTTCCTACTATACTGCAAGAATTTGTGCAACCTCGTGTGATAAATCAAGAGATGCTTATAAATTTGATAATCGACCAAGGCCCAAAGGGAGAAGCGGGTAAACTCTTCTTCGAGGATGGAATTGAATTGGACAAAACGAAAGAAATTCGAATTGAATTTCTTAGTATGTAACATTGGCAGCCGTAATATTATATTTCGTGGGATTGTACGCGTGCTCGATTACATACGTCTGTTTCTAGATATTTTCAAAATTGATTACCTCTGGGTGATGCCGAATCTTGCGAGATTAAAATTGTCTAATAATATAATCGAGGTAATAGAAAATCTGGATATCCTCGTCCATTTAAAAGAATTGGATCTTTCGTTCAATCGTATTAAAGTAATGGAGAATTTGAATAATTTGACGAAATTGGAAATACTGCTTTTATTCAATAACAAAATTCATACAGTGGAGGGCATAGATAGTCTGAGCGAGCTTACAATTTTTAGCATTGGTAATAATGCCCTGGTAGATTGGGACCATGTAATGTACATAATAAATTGTCTTTCGTTTATGAATGAAATAATGTGATTCGAATACATATTTGAGTTATTATTTCAGATACTATATTTAAGGAAATTCAAGAAGTTGTCCAGCTTAAATGCAAGTGGAAACCCATGTTGCGAAGAAGCTGGATACCTGGATTATGTATTTGCATTTATTCCTCAATTAATTTATTACAGATATAAAATGATAACCGACGAGGAACGCAAAACAGCCTTAGGGAAACATTAGTAACTATGAAACTTATAATTAATTTATGTCAAGTATGTTTATAGATCATTTAACATTGAAGGATATGCGTGTCTTACTTTACAATTCAGCCGGGCTTTAAACATTTTGGAAGAAACAGAAGCTAAAGAAAAAGAGAAATCGGATAAGCAGCAGAAGTATGAGGAGAACCTAGCTTTTCTTACTACCGCATATGTGGAGCATCTTGACGACGATTACCTTTTCTGTCAAATGTTTGCGGACGATAAAGGTTCGCATATTTACGTTCATTCGTAACAGCTATAAATAGTTGTAGATACAGGCGAAAGGTATAGAATAGAGATATACCGACTAGGGTTTTGGCCGACTAGCTGACTAGCTGATTAATCGGCCCCCAAGAAGCCGACTAGTCGCCGATTACAAAAGTAGCCGGATAGTCGGCTTAACCGACTAGTCGGCCACTATTCAGTACATCTCTAATAGCAAAGTTATAAAACTTGTTAGAAAAGGAGAACGAAAAATGGGTAAATATTCCCGAAAAGGGAGCCGATCAATCGGCCTTTTTTGCCGACTAGTCGTCGACTATGAAAGTGGCCGGATAGTTGGCTTAACCGACTAGTCGGCCACTATTCAGTACATCTCTAATAGCAAAGTTATAAAACTTGTTAGAAAAGGAGAACGAAAAATGGGTAAATATTCCCGAAAAGGGAGCCGATCAATCGGCCTTTTTTGCCGACTAGTCGTCGAGTATGAAAGTGGCCGGATAGTTGGCTTAACCGACTAGTCGGCCACTAGCCGGTACATCTCTAGTACAGAATATAATAAGAGAATTTCTTTCCATACTACACATGCAATTAATGCGTGCATTAATTTTATATCCAGAGGGTATAGAATTATCTCTGATAAACGAGGAAACAATAGCTGCTTATGACGAATACAAAGTAAATTTTTGCGCGATATGTCGAGAGCTTTGCGACGTCGGTTTGAAAGACCATGAAAAGCGAATGAATGAGATACATCTCTACGATACGGCCGTAGCTGCGGGTAAAGAAATTTCACAAACTCAAGGCAGATTGTGAGTAACTTAACGCGCGATATGACAGTGTAAAAGCAATGTCAACGATTTTATTAACGCGATTCTTCATCACAGAATTGTAAATGAGGCGCTGCAAAAGAAAACTGCTACTGTAACAAATATTAAACATTTATTAAAGAAGTTAGTCGGCGACGTAGACAGTGGTACGCTCGAAGAGGTGACTCGAAAAGCGCAGGAGATTTCCGAAGAATTCACCGATATGATAACTGACGCATGGACGAAATTAATGTCTATCGAAGTCGTGCTGCACGAGCAGATGGAAGTATGTTTCAGAGGGAAGGAATTCTGCGTGAGAAAGTTAATCTAAGAAATTATTAACGACTGTTTTTGTTCGGCAAAGGATGTAAACGAAGTATTCAGATTTAGCATCGGAGATATGGTGGAGTCTTTTATAACGACTGCGCGAGGATATTTCTCGCAGTTACGAAATTGTGAGGCAGAATACAATGATGTTATCAATGGATTGATTCTGTACTTTCTCAGTGGCTTCGGAGACGACACAAAAATGCCAAGTCATTTGGTAGATTTGTGTGGAGATAAAGATATTTTCAATCACAATCTCTCTAACTCTCACGAGAAACATTTACAAGTATACATCGTTCTTTTAATTTTGTAACTTATCTAAAGAAGTTAAGTGTCTGTTTAATTACAGGCAATAGATACTCGAGAAGATACCATGGTAAATCGATTAAAAGCTTGGCTCGAAGATTACACGGAGCAAATAGCAAAGTAAATTATTCATTCTATTATATATGACGTTCCTAGCATAAGGAATTAAACTTTAAGGGCGTATTCATTCTACTCGCTGCGTTGATAAAGGAGAAGTCATAAACATAAGTCCAAGTTTGTCTTTCAAAGCTTCGTATCAGAGGAAATCTGTTGCATGGACCGTCGAGTGTGTAAACATGACTTTAATGTGTTTGAGCATGATAGCTTAAATGTAAACGATAGTAGTTAGGTACCAGGTATCAAGAAGAATGACAGTATTAGTTTACAATTAGTCACTATATCATGACATTCGTGCTGCTTGGACTTTAAACCGCTTAACGTATATATCGACGTGCGTTACGAAAAGTAGCACATTTCATTTGTCTTAGAAAGAGCAGCACATTTCAATCTATCACGAGAAGAAGCATGTTTCAATGTTTCTGCCGATAACAAGCATGCTTCGAATATACCACGAGAACAAGCACGATTTACATTTCGCCACGAGCAGTAGCACATTTCAAACGCTGCAGCGAAAAGTAGCACGTTTTATTTGTTTTCCGAAGAGTAGCATATTTCAGTCATAGGCAATCTATGAAACCGACCTGCGTTACGAAAAGTAGCACGTTTCATTTTTTCTACATGCAGTTGTCCGTAAGAAAAAATGAAATGTGCTACTTTTCGTAACGCACGTCGATATGTGCAAGTATCAGATGGTTTTTCTGTGGAACGTGAGCTGATAACGAAGGTCTTTGCTATAATATAAACGGTTGTCAAATGATTTGAGAAACTGAAGGAATATTCCCACATCTTTGGCAATCTATGAGGAGCGTATAAATTGAGCGACTGTAATTTGAAAACACAGTATTTGCGGATTTATATTTGGATGATCGTTTCAAGTCAATTCAACGAATAGAATACGCTCCTAAAGCTTGAAACCTTTATTTAAGTAGTATACTGCGCATTTAATACAAACTATAGAATATTATTCTGATTTAACAGAGCCGAAAATGATAGAAATAATCAACGAATATTAGAAATATCACACTTTGCGGATTGCCAGCAAACTGAATTTCATTCGCATCAATTATTAAAGCAATTAAACATAAATGTTGACGATACGGAAGTGATCGAAGCTCTTGACGAATAAACATTCCTAGAGTAACAAGATATTAATCGTGTAGGATACGGAATAATACGAAAGTAAGTAAATGCAGTTATGATTTATTATAAAAATATTAACTGCAACAATATATTTATATAAAATATATAGTTCTAAAACATTTGTAAGAAAATATAAAATTTTTATACCAGTACATAAGCAATAAAGAAACTTTAATATACTCAATAATAGTTATCACTTTTGCTTCAAGGATTCGATATATAATTTAAGGCCAACTTGCACCTTTGGTAATTGAGCAAATCCCACAAAATCAGCGACATCCGACTCCCGATTTTCTTTCAACCAATGCAAATTATGTTTTCGTAAACTGAGTTTAGCTGCACTTCGCCCTAGAACTTTAGCAACATTTCGCAAGGTAAATAACTCATGTTTATTCGTTCTGTAAATGATTAAGCGAACGCTGAACTTACAAGCCACGTTTTTAAAACCATTTATGTAGCCCTCACACTTTTTCACCGCATCTGCTTTGTCCGCAGCTAATTCGTCTACAAGTCCGATCGCTAATGCTTCCTTCGGAGGGAATAATGAACCCCTAAATTTATATTAATCAATCAAAGACGACGCTACCTTTAAGCTAAAGAGCTTTATTACATATTTATCAATAATCAGTTACCTTAAGAGCGCTAATTCAGCTTTTCGATATCCTATCGTATCGATAAGCATGAATTTAAACCACGTCGGAGCCACAAGCCCCAAACGCGTTTCGTTTAGTCCTATAGTATGCTTTCCGTCGGTCAGAACTCTGTATTCGCAAGAGAGGGCTACTGCGCATCCTCCGGCAGGACTAGAACCCTTTAAAATTATGTTACTAATATTCACGTGCTTGGTAAAAGACAATTGGTGGTTTACTTTAGTTACGCTAACAAGGGGACACTAAGGTCGACGGGAAACGGATTTTCCTGAACCTTGCAGTATTTGAAGATGTCGTCTCCGAAGTTAATTTGGCAAAGCAGTAGGGCGCGCTTCTCAAGATTTTCCGAGAAAATTGCATTTGAAAATCGTTTATAGTGTGTGCTAGGTGCCGCAAAAATTATTGTTTTCCATGCTTTTATGATGAATATCACCCTGGCTCGTGTCATACTAGCATGTAAGTAAAAAAGGGAAAGTAACAAAAAAATAAACTGAAACTCGAAGAAAGCTAATTGCGAAAATAATTCGATTTTCAAATGCAATTTTCTCGGAAAATCTTGAGAAGCGGGCCCTACTGCTTTGCCAAATTAACTTCGGAGGCGACATCTTCAAATACTGCAGGGTTCAGGAAAATCCGTTACCCGTCGACCTTAGTGTCCCCTTGTAAGTATTTTACTGCACGAAACAATACATTAAGAGCAGCTGCGACTGGTATTTCCAAGCCGTACAATGTTAACCACGTATCTTGCAATGTCTGCCAATACTCTGTGAGCTGTTTCTCGTTCCGATTGTACATCTCCATTATATCGAGTCCAGCCGAGAAGACGGCGGGCAACGAAGACGTTAATATAACGCCTCTGCTATTATTTCTCTGTACGTCCATTAAAGACGAGTTCAAGGCACTCAACAGTTGTTTACTTAAAATGTTTACAGGAGGGTTCGCCATTGATACCGTAGTAATTCCTGCCAGGCGCAATCCATCGTTAACAAGGAAACGGATACCATAATCTCCAGAATTATACATTTACCTGTACTATCGTCTTGCGTGACTTCGACAAGTTTAGAATTTGTCGCGTATGTTTTGCGTAAACAGACTTGTATTCGAGCGAAATTTCTTCTTATCGCGAACATGTTTAATCGAATGCAAATTGAAGTACGAAGAAAGATATCTCTATAAGATCGAAGTATATTTATTACTTGTATACAAAGTTTTTAACATATCATTGATCGATGCTCTAAAAATATGCTCTAAATAAATCAGTCTTTTGTTAATCAAGTGGTTGTTATTGTAAAATATTAGTAACACGTAAGGAGCTGTTTACGGTTTTATCCTGTATTGCTATTGCACGCGGATGAAAATAATATTGTTCCAGCAAAAGAAAAAAAGTCGTTCAAACCAGTAGATATATTTGTAATAATGGAACGGACCGGAATGGAACAGAATGGATCGCGGGCAGGTGCTAATATGGCGGCTATTCTGCTTTATAGTTTCGTGACATCGCCCTTTATCTTAACATTTTTTTAAAGCACGTCGCAAAAGTTCAGTCACTGGACGACAGAAAAAAAACAATGTCTTAAATGGGCCCGGTTATGTTTGGAAAATAAGTTAACTAGCAAAATGTCAACCAGATCGCAACTCACGAAAGATTTAAACGGTTTGTCTTGGTCTGAATGTTTACGTTCGTACCCTCGGAACTGTCATAGATTCCGAGGATATATATTTATTTATTCAAACGGCCCTTATTTGATAGAGCCTGCAAAAATTCCGGCAGCTCCTACTTTTACTTCGTATTGCATGCAAATTGGGTTATGACACAATTTTATAAATATCCCTGTTAGTTTCTGCGGGTTTTCCGTTGCGGTAAGTACATTGGACACAGCCTTTTCATAAATTATTCATTCTTTGTAGAATCGGTGAAAGCATTACTCGGCAAGCATGTCAAAATATTATTGAAGAACGTCGTGAAATTGGAAACAAAGCAGGATAAACAGGAAAACCGTGTTCTAGTAAGTACATGATCGAAACGCCAACGGCCCTTCGATTAACAATATCTTTAGAACGGTGCGTTTAACGCTATTGTGTATTTTAAAAATTCAAGGTTTTTTCACCATGTCGCCTGTTTCTTTTAACGGCCAAAGTACCCACGAGGGTAAGCTGGATGATTGCTTTTAGTATTGATCGTAGATAAGATCGCGCGATCGCTTTATTAATCGTGTATTAATTTACAGATCGACTGCCATTTCCATTACTTAGAAATAACATCTATAGAATCGAAGAGAGCGAATCAGTTGTCTTTAACTGTCGGAGAAAGATATTACAATTTTACTACTACAGGAGCAGGCGCAGATACTACAGAGGTAGATGCAATGATCGAGGCCTTACATACTGCAATTCGAAACATCTTTCCCACTGTACCGTTAAAGTACGCATCTACTTCTCTGCTATGAATATAATTTAATGCTCGTTACCTTAGAATCGATATCAACGCGGCATTAACGATGTGATTCCTTTCGCAGTTATATTATAAGAAAGATAGAAGTAATACCTGCTAGTAGATTGCAGAGTATAAGAGGTAGCGAGTTAGCTAGGAGTACGGAAGCGACGAGACATACAGGGCCGTGCGGTGGGTTCTCGACCCAATACGCGTGCATGTGCGATTTGCACGGTGTACCGTACAGAGAAGAAGTTGCCTGGGTAATATTCTCGACTAATATAAAACGTAACACAGCGCTATTGCGGCTGAGATTTTATTGAAGGAGGTATCAATTTCTAGGATGTTGATACAATATACCTCTCTCACGACACAAGGGAATTAAATTTAAGAGATTTCGATCATTTAGATCAGAAAGATTTGGTGCCAATCATTTCTGCCTTGGAATATAACACTTGGTTCACGAAACTGAGAGCATCGCATCTTAAATTAAGTCACGAACCTTTGGAAAGATTGTTACACGTTATGCGCAGATCACTTTCTATTCAGGAACTTTATTTAGACAATCTTGGAATCAAGTGGTAAAGTCAATGGTCGCATAAATATCGATCGGAATGTAATTTTGGCGTTCGAAAGATTGACGAATGATTTGTTTTTCAGGGATTTTGCGCACAAACTATCATTAGCTCTAATTTCTAATGCTAATACAATGTTGCAAACTATCGATCTTTCGTATAACACAATCGAAGATAAAGGCAAGTGTTGGCTGTTAAAAGTTTTCATTTTGTAATCGTTGTGCTTCTCCCTAGTAGGTCCGCGCGATGTCTTTAATTTTTCTTTCGTTAGTCACTCTCTAAAACTCTAAATGTGTCCCAATACAATTTTCTTTTATATTTTTGTAGGAGTCTCTAGCTTGTGTGGGATAATTGCCAAGTTAATGCAAGGTGTGCAAATAACCATTACTACTTCCACCAGCTACTATTAGCGCCTTTTTATTTAAGTTGCTCCTTATCCTTTCGTATTTACAAGTACAATCCTTCGTTTACAATTGTAGTATTCTTTTCCGAGAAAGAATGTGAAAAGTATCATTAGCTACTCTGCTATCACGTGTATATTATATTGTACTTAGTCTAACATAAATATCAGTCATTGGTTGAATGAGTCGAAGCGATAAATAGACACTATAATTAATAGCATTACTTATGATGATATCATGTTTAAGGAGGTGCACATTTAAGCGGACCTATCGGAAAGTTACCTAAGGGCTTACAGAAATTAAATTTAGCACATTGTGGACTAACAGGAAAAGGAATAAGTCAAATTGCGCACGCACTGAGTTTGAATAGAAGCATGCCGACTAGTTTGCAATATTTGAATCTTTCAGGAAACTGTTTAAAAGACGACATCAATGTAAGCCTCCTATTCAGAAATGCAATATTTAATATAACAATTTAATGCGAGTAGTAACTCCGAATGAATCGTTTGTAACATTAGCGTTAATCAATTACAGAATCTGTGCAATTTCTTGGCACAACCGAATAGCCTAACTCATTTAGATCTAAGTGGTACGGATACTACGCTAGAATGTGTAAGTATCTCTTCAAACTTCGTCTACGAGTAATTTCAACGGTACAAATAAGCAGCGTTACATTTCGCCTTTATCTTATTCAGCTGTTTGGTGCTTTACTACGGGGTTGTGCAACTAATCTAGTCCATTTAAATGTTGCTCGCAACTCTTTTTCAAGCAAAAAGACCAAAGAAATACCTCCCAGCTTTAAGCAGTTCTTTACAGCTACACTTTCGTTAAAGTACTTAAATATATCTTCCTGCAAATTGCCACTAGAAGCATTGAAGCACTTATTACTCGGCTTGGCGTGCAACGAGAGCACAGTCGGCTTAGAACTCGACATGAGTGGAAACAATTTGGGCTCCATGGGTGCTCATGTGCTCGAGTCGTGCATACACGGCGTACGTTGCATAGCGTCGTTGGACATTTCAGACAGCAGTACGTATATGTCCTACGATAGGGAAAGAATTGTTATTTCAAAAGCCCCTGAAGTCTATGCTCCACTTAACTCTTTATAGATATGGATGTTGATCTAGCGCAAGTAATAACTGCGATAGGGAAGAACAAGTCTATAAAGCAATTGTATATGGGTCGCAACACTGTTAGTATGAAAAGCAAGCATATTGCTATCGTAATGGACGCCCTTGTGCAAATGCTTCAAGAAGACGATTGCGTTCTGCAAGCACTACATCTACCGGATTCCCGATTGAAGTCTGATCTTTACAACCTTATTAATGCCCTCGGTAGTAATACGTGTCTTCATACTTTAGATATTAGCGGTAACCAGATTGGAGACCCCGGTGCAAGATTGTTGGCAAAAGCGCTACAAATTAACAATCATTTGAGGACCATTATTTACGATAAAAACAACATTACGCTCCAGGGTTACGCGGATATCGTTCACGCTTTGGAGAAGTATGTTTATTCTTCGTATTAATACCGTCAAAATAAGCTTAATGTTCTCTAAGGCGTGGAAATTGTGCAGCTTATATTCTCTGAATTCGTAGGAACTGTAGCGTGAGGCACATGCCGTTCCCAATTTACGATCTGCAGCCTTGCATGAAGACTTCCGCTGAGAAAACTGAGCAATTGGCGAAGAAGATACAAGATTTATTGCAAAGAAACGTCACACCCTGCAAATATAGCCACGGACAAGCCTTCAGACTGCAACAAGGATTTTTACTCAGCTCCACGCAACAAATGGTAGACAGGCTGGTTGTTCAAACTCAAGACACTATCAAGGCTATCGCCGCGGAGAGCTGCGACGCTAACAATGACATTAATTATGCGACTGGGCTTATACAAGACGCGGACAATTCGAAGCAGGTATAGGAAACTGAATACAAACGAACGCGGAACGTAACTTTACGAAAGTAATATTTTGCAGCTACTTCCGAGGTTGCACGAAGTTCTTCAGCGGCGTGATGAAAATAACCCAATTGAATTGAAGCTACACGATATGGCAAACGAACTTCACAAAGTTGTAACCATGTATTTACAGGTACATAAATTTACAGCTCCATATTCACGATTATTACTTGCCACGTAATAATAAACGTAAAATGCTTCGATCCGAATGTAGGATTCTTTAGACGCTATGATAAAATGTGCAAATGATCAGTGCCCTACGATACTCTCGCAAACGGTATTCAAGGGGGATGAGAGCGAATCGGTTGCAGTGGAAGACGATCTGCGTAACAGTTGCAAAGAGAAAAATCAGATCAGTAGCGAATTCATACATACTACTATCACAGAGCAGGCTGGTGCAGACATAGTCAACAGAGTCAAGTACGAGTCACAATTATTTATTAATGTACAAATTAATGTCGAATTAATAAATGAAACATTTTTTTTGTAGCGAATTAAATTTAGCCGTCGCCGCACACGTGTCTGACAGAATAACAGACGAAGTAATCGAATCGTTATCGAGAAGTTACAAAAATTTGGTACGTACAATATATATTGTATGTAATAGCGGCTCAAGCTGCGGGACAGTTTTGTAACTTTTATATGAATATTTTTAGATTGGTGATTGCGATAGCAGGACACGAAGTAGCACGCCAGACGTATTGAGGCCTAGTGCTGGCTCAATGAGTAGTGGAAGCGTCATAGGTGTTACAAGTACAGTAGGTATATCGACAGCATTACCCATTGGTAGAACTAGTCTCGCTTCAGAAGATGATTGCCCACCTGAACCTTATTCGCTAGTAAATTCTATTGGTCCATGTTCTACCGATCAATCGCCAATGGTGAGTAAACATACATTTTTACATACAGATTTGATCTGTACATACGTCGTATTAATGGTTACTCATTGAGTAACTACGATGCAATGCTTTCATGTCTGTCTAGAAATTGGATTATTTAAATCTCGTAAGTACAGTGAAATATACATGTAATTAAAATAGAGTTCACTCATCATTTCAATTCTCCGTGATATTTCAGAACGTGATACACGGATATGTATATCGCAGTTATGTAAGATTAAAAATTATTTTATGCTTAGGCTACGCCGCACCTGTCAAATAAACGTAAAAGTTTGCACGGAAGGAAATTACGACCTAAATCAGTAGTTGATTCTGTTGAAGGACTTTCTGCCGACGACATTCCCGATCTACTACCATCGTTGCCGAAAAGTCAAGCGGAAGGTTAATACTCTTTGAACACGTTGCATGCGATACATTTATAATCCTTTTAATTGATTAATGTATCCTTCAGCCATTTCAGAAACAGAACATTCTTTAACAGAATCGCTGGATTCTGTTTCGGAATTACCTAATACTGTGGGTCAACAGCTGCAGCATTTAGTAAAATCTAGACCTCGCAGAACAAAAACTAGAGCGCCTACAAGACCAATGCTGAGACCCGATCAGCCGGTCGATGGTCTAGCCCTTGGAGAGGGTCTCGATGTATTCTTTCGACCAACTACACCGACAACTCCTCTTATATCTCCAACGAGTGATGATAGGTACGGCGTATTATTATAAAAATGCGACTGATGAATACTTTAACATAAATCGTGTTCGTTAATCCTTTCTGTTCTTACGAAACCGTAGCTCTCTGCACACATTTCCAACCGATGGTAGCCCAAATCTATCTCTTACAAGTCACAAGAGTATTCCACCAGACATGGACAAGAAACCAGGGTGCAGTTCCCCAATGTTAAAAACGCTTCTCGAGCCTGCACCACGATCACGGTCCAGTGATAATTTGGAGAAGTTTTCTCCCCTCGTCGGTAGGAGATCTCAAGGTGATTCACCATTAACTGCATCCCCATTAGCTCGACGGAACACGACCGATAACGCTCAGAATCACGAAAGAATTGTTGAGAAATCGGATAGTAATAAAGACATAAGTAGTAGCGTCGGTAATTCTGCCGACGTCTCTAAGCGTAGCACGTTACCAATCACTGGGTCTGGTATAAGTTCACGTAGTTTGCGGGATTCAGATGAAAATGGTAAAATGTTACAACTAACAACTGCTGCGAATTCTTCAGATAGGGATGTATCGCTTGCAACGTCTGTTCCTAAAGATTACGAAACCCGAAAAAGCTTGACGAAGAAGTCTGCAATGGAAGTGGATAAGTCCGCGAGCCAGCCTTTGCCTTCTCTTAAACTAAGGTCGACAGGCTTCGATCTCCGGAGCCCGACGAATGGCGGCGGTACAAAGAGTAACTCGGAATCATCGAAGTCTCCAGTATTAAAGCCTCTAACCAAAGGGAATGGCTCCACTAACGACGGGAAAACTAACGGTGCTCTTTCGAAAACCAAATTAACTCCACCCGCAACAGCTCCAAAGCCGAGACCTTGGAGTATGGCCGCTGATAGAAAATCTGGTAAGCCTAATGAGATCTAAAAGAAATAGCACTTTCACTGTCCGTTAGAGAGTCTTCTGATTGCATACGAACGGCATGAGGGGTACAAATAAAAAATTGTAAACACTTTGCGATCATGAGCAAACTATGTGCCAATTAGTGATCAATTCTTTAGGCCCTTAGAGTAAATTAGTAGTTAATTGCTTATACTAATTATACTACATCAATGTCTATTCTATATTTATTATTACAGCTTCGTTATACGATATTTCGTTTAATTTTATAGGCGAATTTAATTTATTAAGCGATGGTTCTAGTCCAAATACTTCAGCAGGAAATACGCCTGATTCTGGCGATGCTCTCGATGAATCAACAGATAGCGGCGTGAGTGGGCCCGCTTCTTTGCCACCAACGTTATCAGCAAGTAGTACCGCTAGTTCTTTAAGTAATACGAGTGTAGAGAAAAGATCTGTCAGGGAATTGGCAGCTAGCTTAAACAAGGGTAAAACGGAAAGGAAAGAGAACGGTAAGCCGAACACGTGTCTTATTTCTCGTTGCATGCTCGGTGTACATAGTAACCTGGCATACACTATATAAATCACGCATCACTTTCCATTAAGCATAAGTTCCTCTTTAATTTCGAGTACATCGCAAATATGCATGTTGAACCTTAAGAAGCCTTGCTGTACATATTATTTTAGAGCATACCGCACCTGCAGCATGGAGGTCGGTGCTTCCACGATCTAGCAACCAACCAGATACCAAGGTACTTTATGTAACGTTTCTTTTTGTTTCCCTTCTTTTTTTTATATATATATATATATATATATTAATCAATAGGGATATAAAACTTAACTTTCCCACAACCTTTTGTAAGAGCTTAAAAGATTTGTTTGCGCTTGAAACCCATTAATATGAATTAATAATTTCTATATCAATCGATACAATCTACCTGTTGCGGGCATAACACATAAAGAGATCGTTGTAAAATTAATTGTCCATGGCGTATTTATCCCTTCGGCTGGATTAGAATCGTATGCACATAATAGACTGCTACACTTTCAGGTAACGGAAGTGCCGAAAACGGTTGAAGAGACTCTGATGAGTTCCAAACTTCGACGCACTTCATTTTTACGTGATTCAAATTTTAACTATAATAACGACGTAGTTGACGTTTGACTGTGACTTAACACAGCAGTAACTTGACGGTCAGTCCGAGTGACTGGGTTACTCCACGGGACACCTTTTGTCGGAATATTTTATACTGGGCACAAAGCATGCAAAACGACACGTTTGTACTTGTGCCATATGAAGTCAAACGCGGGGCAAGTACTAACATGATATTAGAGACAGGGTACTGCGGGGGGTCTCTATAGAAGACATTAATCTATCGTTAAGGTGGCATTGAAAATCTTATTATAATTTTCTTTTTTTTTTTTCTATAAAACTGCAGTTTCAGCGCAGCTATTATCTTAACTTAACAGTAAGTGTCTATATTTAATGTACTAAAATCGTTTATTATTTTAATCGTACCGAGTTAAGACACTCGACACTCTTCCACGGAGAATATATTTGATGCTTATACATTCCTTCGGATTCTTAGAGAAAGGTCTGTTTGATATTTGCGATGATATTACTTGAACGATGAGTCACGTTATGTTTGTTTTAAAATTTATATATTTATATATTGTTTTGCGTGTACATTGAAAGTAATAGACTATCTAAAGTAGATCGTAACGACGATAATTACATGATTTTAATTATTTTAAATATATTACTGTTGTCCTATTATATAAAAGATCAGTGAAATCTATCATTATACTATACAAGACAGATTTATTCGAATTATTTAAACGAACTTTGAACGTCTTCCGAAATGAATTTTTTCTTAAACTTTTGTAATACCTATCTTGATCTGTGTTCTACAACACCTACTGTAATAGGCCTGTGATGATTAAATAATGCAAAGTTTTTTTAAGCTTTGCCGTATTAGTCGGTGTTCTGAATTCTTCATTTCTGTTTTCCACTCGGTTCTTATCGTATTCCAATTTTTTAAAATAACTTTTGTAAAAACCGCCCCTAAAATAATGAAATTTACAATTGGAATTGAGGAGTGCACAAAACCAAACTCTAAGAATCATAAAATGTATGCAGTGTGCCATATAATGTTATACAAATTAACAAATGTCTTTGTTTTCCATATAATAGAGACGAGTTTAAATTAAGTTTTATAGCAGAAGTATAATATAATCGGCGACAGGACTGCTGGTTTACATGAGTTTAGTAAAAATATATATATATATATATATATACATTATGCAACACATACACCGTATATAGGATAATGTCAGTGCGTGAAAAAACTTTTAACTGAAATAAGTAGAGAGAAAACGGACACGTTATTGGCAACTATTGTATTTCAAGAATTTCTTTGCAATATTTGTAAGTTACATTTACTATTTTATACGTTGTTAAAGATATACCGTAATTGAGGATAATTTACTAAAGTCTTTCTGCCACGCGCGTCCTCTTTCAAAGGGAGCAGCTTTTTTACGAATATTTTTTTGTATTATATGAAAACATATTACGAAATATAGATGTAACGATCCAACTTATACAATTGTATTGAGAACTAGTTTTTTGATAGCAAAGGACCTATGTACATACGTATGTATAAAAAGTTTCGCATAGGTAAATTAACCATAATTACAGTTACAGTTCTTATAGTCAAATAAGTATTCGAACATCTATCTCATCTCCAATTTGTAACGATAAGCGTAAATAGCGGAAAAAAAATTATATATATATATCCTTTTGCATACAGATATTAAGAACATATGCTCGATAACGACATTGCATATTACCCTGAGAATATTCTTTCCTTAATACGATTAAAGCATCTAGGAGAAAGGTATAATTGCTACATCACTATATCAGATCCGGGATATGTCCAATGCACTAATCTTTATACCTAAACTCATAACTGTCGCGTAGATAGAACGCGAGGTCCAACGATCAGCTGTTCAAACGTATCTCTCCGTAAGCGACAAATCATTCTAAATCTACCTAAATGCGAAGTAAATTGATAAAGCTTTTGTCAAATCGTATGCCCTATTAAATCAATTTATAAAACTTTGCATTTAGCGCGAACAGATCAGTATCGCGGAAGACAGCTAATCATGAAGTTACTTAACGATTGTATGTTTCAAATAATGGTTGCGCACTTGTAATCTAATTACTCCAGTGGTAAAATAGTACTTGCAAACGTGTATGTACGTGTACGTTTACGTAAGTGCATACAGTTAACGCTCTGTATACATACTATGTCGTCAGGTGGTCTTTTTCAAATATACAGATGCATGAGAATTTATTGTGTCTACAAAACAATATCATTATATGAAGTTATATACAAGTGTAGTATAAAGATCGAAGTTTAATGTATTGTGCCAAAAACGTAATCTACATAAAATACTTAAATTCCAATCTAAATGTTTATTTCATTGCAGAAACATTGCGAACCCCCAGAAACATAGTTCTTTCGCGTTATTTATATATTATAATATTCTCTTTGACTTAACAGTTCAATGTGAATCGTGGCTCTGTGTACTGAAAAAGATCACGTGCAATAGACAATATTTTAGCATGTAAATATATTGAATGTGTCTGCAGTATGTATGTACCGAGTGCGTGATATAATATTTATATATGTATTCTAACTTTCTCTAATACATTCCTGTATTTACATTTATTATATATATATACATATGTTGTATAATTGGACACGTCTCAAAATCTGCTATTGATTTTCTTATGTACGTATCGCCATCTACTATATTACTCGATGTAAACGAATACAAACTGGTATCAGTATTTGCAGCAGATTTCGATACGTGGCTTATTAACCATGCAATATAATTCGCTAGTAAATAAAGACTCCTATTATATACATGACATTCACAGTTCTTTCTAATATGTATGTTGACGATCCTACGCATTTAAATGACTTTTATAATTCAGTTTCGAGGAATACAGTAATCAGGTGCTGCAATAACAATATTTTATAAATTATGAATTTCGAAAGTAAAACATAGGGGTGGGTTCAAAGTTAATTTTTAAATTCTCGAAACTCAAACCCGAAGCTTTTCAAGGCTTCGAGACTCTCGAAACTTTCGAAACTTGAAGCGCTGATTCTGTTTTGGAAAAGTGGAATATCTGGATTTAAGAACTGAAGTCAAGAAAATTTTTGCATCAATCTCTATTGACGAGAAGAAAATTAAAGAAAATACGAACAAAAATATAGGAATAAATAAAATTGATTATTCATTAATTTAATTATTCATTAATTTTATACTTTTTCTTATCTGGGTTTCGAGAGTTCCGAATCACGAAAAAAAGGGCAAATCTTCGAATTCTCGAAACTCGAAACTTTCTCGGGTTTCGAGAGGTCCCGAGGTTTCGACGCTTCGAGAAATCCATTCCTAGCGAAAATAACCGAATAAAATATTATGTTATTATTGCAGGAGTAAATTACACTGAAAGGAACAACTCTATGGTCCCTGTTGTATGTATTTTCAACTTTATTTTGAATTTCAATTTATATATATATCTATTCCTTACATTTATTATAAACTGGCGTTAAAATTCAATGGCGCCTACGTGCAATAATCGAATCAAATATTCTCGCCAGTATATTTTAATCAATAATCTACACGATAAACAATATTTCTTTAACTAAGTTTAAACCGAAAATCGTAAACACGTCATCGGACCGCGATTAGTGCGCGTGCGTGAAAAATTGTATGGAATCTGGCACATTTCCATAATTCAAGTGTTGGAAGAGGCATAGCTATTGAAAGGCTGGGTTTAAGGGAATACGGTGGGAATGGTATCTTTTATCTAGGAAATGTTAATGAATTTTATCGTGCAATTCATGCTGTTAAGTTGAGGAGGCGTAGAAATGTCGCGCTCAAAGTCTGAAAAGATCGGGAACGGTGGTAAATGTGAATTAAGTGTTTGGACACGTGCGATAACAGCGAACTCCGAATGGCCGGATAAAGTAAACATAACCACAATCTATTCAACTAAGCTTTCCCTTTTTTACCTCACCTTCATTTACAAGTCGATCGCTTGCCCTTACAGGAAGAGTTTCTTGACGTTATCTATTGGGCTAGGCAAGCAATTGGAATTATAGTTGGTATAGGATGGGGCCTAATACCTTTAAAAGGTTTTATAGCTCTATTACTGTAAGTCTTAATCCTCATTGCCATGTCGATGTATTTCGAGCACCTCTACAATTAGCATCGCACATATCGATTCTACCGCTTCGTTCGTCTTTCACGTTTCAGATTTGTACTAGTTAATGCAGGCGTTACGTACCTATACTTTAGCAATTTTCAACAAATCGACGAAGAGGAGTTCGGCGGCGTATGGGAACTAACTAAGGAAGGTTTTATGACGTCGTTCGCCGGTTTCCTGGTAATTTAAACTCTCTTAACATCGTTGGACTCGAACGTTCGATTTATTATAACTTTTTTAATGAAATTATTGCAGGTTACTTGGATCATCATCTACACGGGCTTGCATTTCGACTGATAGTTCTCTATCGTACGGCAGTGGTGACGCGACTGATACGAGCATAAATACGTATGATATTTTTCAAGGATCGAGTGCTACACACGTACATGCAATTTATATTGTAAACATTTCTGGGGGTCGTCGCTATTTCATATGGGTTACTTACGCTTTCAAGTTCGCAGCATATTTAACGACCGTGCGAAGCGATATTTCCCTCGCGAGATATTTACCCGCATAATTTGTTAAATGTAATTAAACATTGTTATACAAGAAATGTCGATCCATTTAATAGTTATTTATCCGTGCAGAATCTTACACGACATATTTTAGGGATCGGTTATCCGTCGCTAGAGAGAATTTGACCGAACGCGTGGATTGTTTCAATTTTCAGACATGTTTCCTTTGTGTACGTACCGTCACTTTTGTAGAAAATGAGTGAATGTAAATGTTGTAAACTATCGCTATAGAGTTGCATATTGCGTATGCCAAATCAGATTATATACAGATAATTAATATAAATAAACATTTTAAATAATCAGATTGCTCAATGTTTGGTCGAGTTTAACATTTTACTTACTACAGGCCAGAGATGGGCAAAATTTTTATTTAAATAAAATTTCGAATAACGAATAATTTTTTTGAACTTTTATTCGTAATTCGAAATTTTATTTAAATAAAAATTTTGCCCATCTCTGCTACAGGCAAGACTTTCGTGCTCGATATCTTTTCCTCTTGTCGGCACACTTAATGACGAATAATTAATAATTTCAACGAATGCCTTGACAGGTACAAGGTAGTTGCATAGAAATAGAATTAGAGGATTATAATAACATTTCCGTGGTAATTCACTTTCTGTCTGAATAATAAATAATACTATGAAAAACCTTAACTTATGGGATGCTGCACACGAAGTTGTCAGTGGTTCGACAGAAATAATCTAAGACGAAAGAAATTGAATAAGAACGTTTATTTAAGTGTATTTACTTGTATAAGTTATCAGAAGTATATTAATAAAACGTATTTAATACATTCGTAAAAAACATATCGAGATCATCCGATCATTAATCGTTTCCGCCCTCGTGCCTGTACTTCCTTGTATTTGGAAACAACTTCTTTACACTGCTTTTTATTGGTATAGCATTTCTGATACGCGTGAAATATTTCGGAAAATAGCGACGGTACTTCCGAGTGCGCGCTGAGCAGCGATCGTTCAAGCACGTACAAGTCGACCGCTTTATCTTCCACGCTCGACTCTACGCGAGCCAATCCGAAGTCTATCATAACGAAATTGTTTGCCGCTACGAACAGAAAACGAGCAAGCAAATTCGAGGAAACGACTATTAAGCCGATAATAGATTGTAACAATGGAATTGCAACTGTTGCATACCGTCACACTTTTCAACGTTCAACTCCTCGTCGAGATTTCGCAAGAGTACATTCGAGGTAGTTAAATCTCCGTGAATTATGTTTCTGGAATGTAATCTGGCAATAAGCGTGCCCAAACCTCGTGCTATAAAACTCAACGAATCGGCCAGGTCTAACCCTTTCGAAACTTGCTTGTCTAGAAAATCTTTCAGCACTATTGCATCCTCTATGTATTCCATGTAGATGCACCGTCGCTCGAGGTGCACCAAATATATAGCGGGCGTTACTACACCTTAAAACGAAACGCGAGGATAAGCATAATCTGGCCATAGCGCAACGACGTCGTTATATCGAAGGGTGTTGTTTCACCTGCAGCTTTAGCGCGTACCATAGCGCGACACTCAGCTTTCATTCGATCTTTCGTGATACGGGCGTCTAGATCTGCGTGCCTGTACTTCTTTTCAAATCTCTCTTTTATTAACGCTGGCCTTCCCAAATAGACTCCCTTGTACACGCGTGCCTCAGCTCCTTGCGCTATCAATTCGAATCCATTCATGTTGTTTAACATCTGGAATAGTAATCTTTGTTCAACCGCAAATGTCACAGGTTAAGTTTATATTTAGCAGTACTGCATACTGATCTTCAATGGTTCATATCATATTCTATTAATTGTTCAACTTGCATGGTGCAATCTATTCTGACGGAATCGAGACGTATCGGCGATATCAGTATAAAAAACGATGCAAGATTAATAAAGATAATATAAATCATCACCCTATAATATTGTTTAAAATAGGTGTTTGCAACATTTTAAACAACGACGAGAGTTAAAAATAAGAAGAATGCAATTATTTGGAAATTGGAAAATTTTTACGCGATTAGTGCGGAATGTTTGTCAACACGAGGTATTCAACTTTCATCGCTGTGATGTAGAATGGGTGCATAAGGTGTGCGTTTGTCGCTGGCTTGTGAGAAAGGATAGATGAAGTTGCTCGCGCTAGCAAGGGCAAGATGAGGGCGAAACGCGAATCGATCGTTACCCGAGAGCGTCCTGCGCGCTAATCGCTATCCCAGCGCTAGTATTCGCCCGTACTTTGTTCCCATCGGATTGACAAGCTAATACCGCGTCCTCTTGTCCCGTTATAATTACCAAAAATAAATAATCACTTTTTCGTCTGACCGGCAACTATGAGGGACGAAGTGAAGATGGACGCGAATCGGCTAATCGCCGAAGTTTATAAGCGGCCAGCGCTTTGGAACCAAAGGCATATCTCTTATCACAATCGCGAGGTGACGAACCGCGTTTGGATGGAGATTGCATCGATATTCAAGTTGCCCAGTAGGTGCATTGTCGAAATCGTTTACCATACATGTCTATATCGTTCGCGCGCGAATTTTCGCGATTCGTTATAACCAACAAGAATTTATATCTCCTTTTTAATAGAACATATATCCTAAGCATGGATTATTAAATCGCCATTATAACAGAATAATTGCAACTTTTCTTTCTGTTGTACTTTTATATTTAAATCGCATCCAACATGGTTATTGTACACTTGTTTAGAGATTTACATGTTACAGTATATGTGTAAAATATTCATGTTGTTATTTTTAAAGGTCTTTCAGTTACCATTTAACTTCTTCTTAATCGCTACATGGAAATAACGTAGACACGTTTAGAGAATCTAAATACTACTCGCTTTCATTCGCATTATTTTCACAATATTTTGACATCGTATGTACTCGCACGTACGAATAGCGATTCAGATAACCTCACTTTTCCGTGATGTCATGTTACCGAGTGTCGTATAAACTTAAGTAAATTTACCCACTCGATCTGATGTAAAAACTGCACAGCCATGCGATATTTAACTCTACGAACCATTGGTGACTTACAATTTCTTGGCATTTGTGGCGTTACTCCACGGAAAGATTTAAATTGCAAGTAGAAGTTGGTTCTCATCAAAACGCATGCGCGTAAGCACCGACTATCGCGTCCACGAATTATCTTCCGTCCCTTTTAAATATCTATCAGTCAAATTCATCAGTCAGTAAACTGACTACTGTTAACATAGATCGATGTAACATCGTTGAAACACCAGATTTATAGTCGAGGTTTATAGTCGAGCAAATTGTTTTCACATTTTTTTTGCAGAACCGGTATTAAAAGCAAAATGGAAAGGTTTGCGGGACACGTTTCGGGCGGAATTAAAGAAGGACCAAGTTTATCGGAAAAGTAAATTTCATCGAAACAGGCCGGTATGGATACATTTCAAGAGCTTGCAGTTCTTGAAAGAGCAAATGTTACCCCGCCCGCCGATCTGGGAGCGGAGCAGTTCCTGCCAAGACGACGATCGGATACCCAGCGAGGGTGACAGCGATGGGGGGCTGTTGCAGAACGGTTCGTCGGTAACGATCAGGAACGCCGACGAGCGGGGCATGCTTCCGAATCATCTACTGTCGATAAGCGGCGATAACGGATTGAAGATCGACAGCGTGAATCACATAGACGTGAAGCAGGAGCCCGAGGAGAACTTCGACAATCTCGAGTTCCAGAGTGTTTCCGACAATCTCACGGAGAACGAGATGATGTTGCAAAACATCTCCCCCGAGCAGGTGCTAATGGGCGACAATGACACTGGCATTGGTCTCACGGTAGATCCATTGGAAGGCAATCGTTTCGACGATAATTACTATTTCCTTATGAGCCTCTTGCCCCATATAAGAACATTGCCCGCCGATAGAAGAATGCTGCTTAGGATGCAGATGCAGGAACTGGTTTACAAAGAGGTTTACAAGAAAAGCTCAGAGAATGTTACAAGCGCGTAAAACGCCACCGAATGTACATGAATATTTTTAACAAAGATTATTATCCGCACTCGCGTTTCGGGGCTGATTAAATATTTGCCGAAGCGATCATCTCTCACGTTCCATTCTATTTAAATTGCGGCTCCTGTACGAGGGGTTATTAACGTTCGTTCACGAAAGCCGACCGGCCGATCGATAGATCGAGGGATGTATGAAAAAAGAACGACGAAAAAAAAGACACAGTAATACTCTTAACCGATTTAACCTAAGTCGTTACTCCGTAGATTGAGAGACACTGGTGCTTTCTCGTACCTGCGGGTACGACCGTGATGTTTAGTTGTGGTGGTTGTACGTAAGTATAGTAAACGTATCGTGTATTCACGAGCATTCCTGTTCCGTTGCGCATGCGTACCTGCCACGGCTCCTCTCGGCTGATCGTTTCGTCCGTTTTCGCGTTACGATTCGGTTGTGCTTTCGTTTAGTCCGCTCGCGATTGCCACACCACGGTTGTGCGCCCAGTGCGTCCGTAGCCTCGAATTCGATTCCGTTTATTCGGCTGCCCGCTGCAGTGCTCCTGCAGCCATACACCTGTCCCCGCGGCATTAGACATTAGACGGGCAAGTTTTATTGTGTAAGGTTCTCTGTGCGCCCCGCGTCTACTACCTGATCCTTGGCTTGGTGTGCACAGGTGTTTTGCTTCGTGTGACAGCTAGAAAGGTGGATCTGCCTCGGGTTCTTTTTCTGTCCTCCGTTCACGCTCTATACGTACCGCAATTCGAGCGTTCGTGATTAACCCGTTCACTCGATCGTGACCAATCATCCGAAGTGGAGAGAACTTAGCCCCACGCGTCGGCGGACGCAATTTCGTTGCATTCCTGCAGGATTACCTATCCATTGGGTTCAAGGTGAGTCAACGTTCGGCCAGCAATGCGAGGAACGTCTTGCTCTTCCTTTCCGAATCTCTCGCCCCGTAAATGTCACGAAAAGTTGCGTCGATCGATTGCTAAACCAATTATACCGAAATTAGCATTTGCTTTTCAACGGAAAACTCTGAATTTTGTTTATCGTGTGTATGCATTGCCAGCGTTAATGCCGGGGTATGAAGAATGATTGGCAGGTGGATAATGTGTAATATTTAAGTGTATTTAAAATAACTGCATAGCAAGTAAGGAAATGTGATATTTATATTATGTTCGGTTCCCCTAGTAGTATTCTATGCACGTGCTACGTATCGTAAAGGACCGATTACCGGAACTACATACAATGTATGTTGGGAACAGGTACTTCCGGATTATGGAGATTCGTAAAGTCTCGTTACTCTCGTAATACTGTATAACGACGAACGTTAGCGTACTCTCTCGTGTCATCATAATTAAGGTTAAAAGCGTCAGACGTCTCCTGAGCGTTTAAATATATATTATTCGTCTACACTTTCGAGCTTGCTCTAAATAGCGTGCTGGAATCTGCCGGCGATTCGAAACGCATCTACGCATTCCGTTCCGAGTGACATGTACCTGGAAACCGAAACGTTAGCTGTCCTCTACGGGTAACTCTCGTAACTAGTCGTAATCATGATAATAAACGTCTTTGTATTCAAAACTACGATACCCCTGTATTTATTTACACGCCGGAAAGTGAAAGAAATAAGGAGCCATCCGGAAGCTCGATTAAAGTGGAGACGATCCTGGCAATCGCGTGTGCCGTTTGCTAATGTGCAACCGAAAGTCAGTATGAGTTTCCAAATACGTCCACTGTAAAATCTCAGTTATCCTTCAGTTATATAGTAATCGCGAATGATTGCATGACAATTTGGTCGGAGCACGTGCGTCCGACGAATCTTCGTTACCAACGTGACACGAAGGAAGTAGCGAAACAATAGAAAAAATGTGTGCAGGTTATGTAGGATCATCGATTATGATATTATCATATAATTTATATCGTTCAATAAAAATAGTGCACGTTCCACGGTGGACGATTACATTAAGGTAGTTCCTGAATAATGTACTAAATTACAGAATTCTTTCAAATTTCGTACTAAACTAATTTGGAATACAAGAAACCCTTGTACAAAGTTTAAAATCGATTTACCACATAGAAATTGTTAATTAAAGTTGATGCATTTTAACACAGTGGCATATGGCGAAAACAAAAAAAGAGGGTTATAGTTTCAGTTTTTCTTCTGAAACAGGAAAACCATATTATAGAAATATACCAAAATTGGCACAAAAGTACATCGAAATGTCAGTAAATGAATTTATTCATTTCTGCAAAACTGACCACATAGTTTCTTCGTAAATGCCCATAAAAAATAGGTTTACGTGCAAATTTTTCAGAAACTTCGTAGAGCAATCAACGTCGCAACGTCGCACAATCGATATGTTTAGACATTTAAATAGCGGACGACAATTCAAATTCATATGAATGTCATTTTGTCACAAAATGTCATTTTTCTGACATTTTGGTTATAAAAGACGCTCCGAATGAATGCGATGTTGTCAGATCTGCTGCTCCAATTCACTACGCTAACCAATTTAATATTCTATTTTCGTATTACAATTATTTATATTAACATTGAACTGTTTACAATATATATACATGATGTTAAAAATTATTATTATTAGTATCATACTACTTTACATTTATCGTTTATTACCCAACTCTAATTTGACTAACTTAGTTGGTTAGGAACTACCTTAAGCACCACGAATCGTTCGTTTGTTTCCGCGCGAATTACATACAGTAATCCATTTGGTTCAGCAATAAGTGAGAGAATAGAAGGTTTGTCGCGAATAAAAGATCGGTTTAATGGTCAGAATCCAATTACGGTGTTCGTTGCCTACAGAGTTATATGGATATTGCAACGGGGGCCTTTCAAAATTAGCCCGTGCATTAGTGAATGGATACTATTTACAGAGAGAAAGATCTGGCCACCTTTCAAACCGTCGCTGTTTGATGATAACGCGATTACTTGTGTACACTTTTACCGATTGATGTTCCCTTTCAAGATTATCCCGTCGACTGTTATAATTAATACGGCTTCAGCCTGACGAGAGCGCGTTCTACAAGTGTACGAAAATCGATCGGATTAATATGTCATGGACTGCGGGGATAAACTTAGATACAAGTGATTCGCGTTCATCGTTCTCAACGTTCCACTGTGTCGCTCGATATTTCTTACAATATACGATGCCCATTCGAATTTCCAGTTCTGTCGATTCTTTCCAATCTCTTTATATTATCCCAGGGCAATAGAGTGTTCAGTTCCGACCCATGACGTCCCGTGCTATTTTAAGCCAACAATATAAAGAACTTCGCACGATCGATGAATGTCGTGTTTCGAAAATCCTCGATTACTGGTGACTCAATGCATACATCATAACTCCGTGGCGTATATCTCTTTGTACTGCCCTCGATCAGTCAACCTTTTACCGTCTGCGTCGTGCACTCTGTCGCACTCGCGTGTGACATACATTTGTTTTACGAGCCTGGAGAATCCAACCCAGGACACGAGCAGAATTCCCCCCACCTATCGCCGTCCTCTGAAATCGGCATTAAAAGCAAAGTCCCATTTCAACGGAGTTAATATTTCTTGACCCCGCGCGACAAGCGTAGAACGCGACGAGCACCGCTCCTCCGAGTTTTCTCATATTGCTAAACGTCTGACTCAGTGTACCATGACTCCCGTGCTCGGTTCTCACGCTTTTCTCCGACTCTAACCGTACAACGTTGCATATTCATTACAATCGCATACAGAGAGGACCGCGCGCAGTAACGCCGCGTAGACGGTAAGGCACAGCGTTCCTGCGAGCAAAAAAAGATTGATTCGTCGGGTCCACTGTGCCGTAAGGCCGCCGGGCGCTCGCGCCAACAATGCCGAGAGAGAGAGAGAGAGAGAAAACCAGAGGACGTCGCGCTCCTCTCGTCGCGTTCCCGTGCTCTTCTTAACGGTTTTAAGCTGTGACTCATTAGAGCGGACGTTTTTCAGTGACGACCGGTTGGACCGGCGCAGCGCGGCCCGGCCCGTGCGTGACCGAAGGAGCTCTATCTGGGGGCGTCCCTCGGCTCTCCAGGTCTGCTCGGCGACGTGCCCCAATCTGGCCGATAACGAAGGATGGTAAGCTCCCGCTCGCCCGGCGTAAATGTCTCCTCACCCGCTAACAGCAGCGTGGCTACATCGCGTGTCGTCGTGTCCGACAGTGACGTAGCCCGTGATGGTGACGCCATCTTACCGAGCGGCCTCCAATCGTATCGCGCCGCGGCCGGGGGTGGAAACCGCGTGAACGGTCCCCCAGCCGCGATCGAATGGAGCGAAAGCGGTCCGCCCTCGCTTTCTATGTCGGTCGATCTTCATAATCTGGTGAACCCGAACCTCCAAGACTCCGGGCACTATTCCGCTAGCCCCGAGCACGTCGATGCCGCCGCCGCGTCTCTGTGCAACGCCAAGGCGGTCCGCGGTCACGACGAGGAGGAGAGCTACGAGGCGTTCGGCTCCGTCGAGGGGGACCCCGATGACGGGGTGGACTCACCGGGTGGCAGCAGTTCCGCGCCTTCGCCCACCGGCACCAATTCCCTAAGGTGAGTTCGTTGCCTCCTCTCTGTCATCGTATATAGCGCGATTCGGCTTATCGATCGGCTTCTCTCGCGCGTAACCCCATCGATGGCACCGCTCGAAGCAGCCGCCGGGCGATCTCGCGCGCGAATCATTTTCAAGCTCGGCCGGGATCGTGTTTCCGGCGTGCGGCCGCAGAGGGGGCAGTTGGTCGTTAGCGCGGGCTTGAGACAGCTGATGTAATTACGTTAATCACAGGCTCGTTCGCGTCTTGCGATGCGCTTTTAGAGCCGGAGCTTGCGCTTCGTCACGAAGACTACGATCTTGCAGTACGGAATTATCGCGGAATTTGTGTGGTCGATGGAATTTTTAACCTATACAGTGCAAGAATACTTTCGCTCAACAAGAGTATATTTTAACATACTTAAACCACTGGGAATGAATGCGTCTTGTATTCTTCGTTTTCAACTTTCAACTTCACTGTATTAACGTGGTAGGGTACTTTCTAGTAGAATCTTGCAGGTAATGACTTAATGTTACGCAATATTGCAATGACTTTTAAGTTATATAAATACCTAGTAATATTTCGTGACCAATGTTCTCAGAATCTGTATGTTTATAGTAGGATCGAAATATTCTTAAGTTTTTATATTTTTTCAAGCGAACGTTGAAGTTCAAGGTCACTTCAAGGTCGCGCCACCGCGGTGCAGCGAAAGTTATTAAATTCTCCTTCGTATTAAGGGTTGTCTAACCCGTCTGTTGTAATTAAAATTAAATTAAAAATTACGTACAAAATTCTATTTACGAAGGACGCGACGTTATATTTGCAAAGAGCAAGAGGGCTCCAAGAAATCGGAAAATGGTGAATCCACGCAAATCCATTGTAATTATTTGATATGCTACATTTCCCTTTAATAATTTCTTTTTTCGTAACGTTAAAAATAAAGAAGGTGTTTCAGATATTAGTTAAACAATGACTCGTTGCGCACAATCGTACTTTATGCGCAGGATTTTGATAAAAATTTTTCTCACATTACACCTAAATATCATTGGAGCAGATCTATTCCCACGATTAAATTGATGCTTCGGTAGTCTGATCCGATGCGTAGAGAAAAACTTTCACGCGAGAGGAGAAAATGAAACCGAGCGTCTTATTATCTTCCGCGCTTTCAGGATTTATTAATATAATCTCTCGCATGTTCCTGCAAACTATGCCGCTCGTTTTCTGCTTCCTGATGGTACACGGTCGCTTGAAAACTTTCCAGCCCCCACGCAAGTTTGGCGATCAGTGTTTAATTAGGCTGATTTTGTAACTGCTTTTCTCCGCTCCGCGGTATCGCGTTTGTATCTCGGAACGATTATTCGATAAGCGATGAGTAGCGTGAAACGTGCGGAACTGTAGCGATAGAAAGAAAAAGAACAGGAATTCCTAACACTTTGGGGGAAGATGCCTGCATTACAGGATGAGAAATGAGAAATGGGAAGTGAGAAATGAGAATGCCAGTTGGTGTATTTGGTTTGAAAGTATTTATAGATATAACGAGGAGTAGTGAGGTCTCTAAGGAAAATAGTTTTATAGTCCGAATTCTGGGAGAATAGCGATGATTATATTCGAATTTTGGCGGGCTATCTAGTTCTCAAGGGTGAGAGCTAAATACTTCCCATGGACTCCTTTAATCTCTTCCTTCTTTTCAATTCGAACAAATCTCACCATTGCTTGGTATATACCTATACAGACTAACTAAACGTAATTACTAAATGCACTTAACTGGCTAATAAAACTTTCAAAAATAAACGGAATACTCCTACTGAAATTAGCGCCTCCGCAAATTAATCGTTCTCGAGATACATATTCAGTTTTCCATTCTCTAAATTCTAAATTAAGCTTTCTGTACGATTACGCATACCACGGATCAGCTACTCGCTCTACATCTCCTATTTTTCTTCCAAACAGAAATCCTAGAAGTCCCAACTCAACGATAGGAAGGCATTCTTGGCTGCGGACATCCCTCAGGCGGACACCACCGTGGTAAATTTAAACGCTTCTCATAAACATTGCAAACTTCACAAGACTTAAGTAGACTCTACTTTACTTTTTTACTCTTCCCCTTTCTGCTCGTTTTACCATGGACTCGTCGCACAGAAAGGGTTGATCTAAACCGGCACCTGATGGCACCATCGACAAAAAGTATTAAAATCCAAACAGAACGACTTTTTAATGTATTTAATCCCAGTGTTGACGTCGCGAGCAATAGTTCCAATTCCCTAAATTTTATCTCCACCGATCAGCAAGAACAATGGAAGCCCTGATATACCCCGATACGCCCAGTTCTGCTCGGAAGGAAGCGTCAACGCGGAACGAAAGTCGCCCAAGTATGCAAAGCGAAGTTTATGTAGCGGCGCGTGTGTTATGCCCGTCGAGTCCTGGATTTAATTCGCCGCGCGAGAGTTTCCGCCGATTCGAGGGACGCGAAACAATGACGGCGTTTGCGTGCGAAAAAATTGCTCCCGCGGCTCGGTAAATACAGCGGCCTGTGTCTGGTCGCTTTAATAGGCCGGAGCCGATAAGAAACTCGTTTAATTTCCCGAAGAAAGGTATCCCCGGCGGCTATCTGCCGCGAGGAACCTCGTTACATTTCTTGGGGAGCTTGTCTGCATCTATCTGTACCTGCAATGTAAAGGAAGTTGTTACAAACAGAGTGTGCGAAAGAACATATTAGATAGCGCACACAATGCTTTCCGTTCTAGTATCGACGATTGCGTCACAAGGACTTAGCAGATAATATTCAGCTCGTACAGACAATTACGCTAAGCCAACCGTGCCTGCATTAGTTCGCGCTTGCGGGACGCGATACCGAGTTTCTATAAATAAAAAAGCTAGTGGTTTTTTTAAGGTAGTGTTTCATACATATAAGTATGCTCATAGATGATATTGGATGATTTGAGCTAGCGAGACAGTCCAATAATGTAGGAAGGAAGGACGTGATACTATGGATGTACAATGTAAAGGGCATTTTCGGAATGGGAAAATTATTTCGTTATACATTTGGTATTGACTGTCAGGGGCGGATTTGATGATTTGGCGACCATAGGGTAACAAGCGGATAGTCGCCCTTTTCGCGAAATATTATCAAATACTTTAATTTAAAAAAGTCGAGGCAATTTCAAAATTAATTCAACATTGCAACTCTCATATTCTAAGTCATTGCTAATTCACTACATGAAAAAAAGTGAATTGTTTTTAAAGCTGTCTCAAGCATCTGTGTTTAAACTTTTTCCAAGTTCGGTCGCTCAAAATTTACCGCTACCGAAAATTTGGCGCTCCCCAAAATTTTCCGCTCCCCCAAAAATGTCACTCTCCAAAATTTGTCGCTCCCCAAAATTTGTCGTTCCTTAAAATTTATCGCTCCCCCAAAATTTGTTGCTCTCCAAAATTTATCGCTCCCCCAAAAATGTCGTTCTCCAAAATTTATCGCTCCCCAAAATTTGTCGCCCCCAAAATTTGTCGCTTCCCAAAATTTTCCGCCCCCAAAATTTGGCGCTTCCCCAAAAATGTCGCTCTCCAAAATTTGTAGCTTCCCAAAGTTTGCCGCCCTAAGCTACAGTCTACTTAGCCTATATCCAAATCCGCCCCTGTTGACTGTTGCCAGTAAAAGGTTGTCAATTAAGAAGTTTGGATCTTGATAAGGTATCGGTCGACCTTGAATTTGAGGGGTATCCCTGTTACCAAACAATTTGAAGGTTCTTCTTCCTATCGGCAAATAACTTTTACGAAGAGAATCGAGAGTAGTAAAATTTTCTCTCGTGATAATTATTCAGGAATGTAAAGGGAAGTCTTGATACCCTGCGCCAATTCTTACGTAGATCACACTGTACATTCTTTCCTGCGTATTGTCTGAAGCGCATATCGCGTTGTCGCCAAAAATGCCACCGTCTCGTTATTTGATCCCCTTCGGTGGTCAGGCTATAGTCTCACGTTCGATCTGTCCGCGATTTTACAACGAATATCGGCCTTCGTCTATTTCCTTCGTCCTTTCGGTTCGGTTATAGAAATTGGAATTTGGCTCGATATCAATTTCGACATTTACGCCTTTGGCAAACCGGGCGCATTATCGCATAGTCTTCCGAAGTGCCTAACTTAAGGTTCAAAGTGCCCAGAAACACAAAATTAAAGTCAATTACACAATAAACATTACCGCGTATCAGTGCCTTATTCATTTCACGGTCATATCAACGCCTTTCTTTTTTTTTTCAGTTCCGGAAGAAAACGACTTAGTTCCAATGCACTAGCAAGGTAAGAGCGAGTCATCAATCCTCTGCTTTTGTAACAATAACAGCGCGAGTAATGCGTAACGCATTACGCAACGCGGTTTTTTCGATTCAGCTCACCGTGATGCGGTGTAACTGATTATTATACTCTCGTCTAACGGTGAAAACATGCAGAACTGTCGCTCGCGTGCGAACAAAAATTTTCGAAATCACCACCCGTCCTCGAAAACATGTTATCCAATTGAAAGGAACGGCTGTTGAATTGCAGGAAAAAGAATCTTGTTCCCCGAGTCACTGGCTGACGTCACGGAGTTAACAATAGCACCGATGTACCTCCTCATCGCCGAAGAATTTGTAATTCGTAGAAAGGGATGTTAGGGTGTCCTCGTTCGGCTGATAATTTTCAAGCCGATCCTTTTGCGAAACGCAAAACGACAGACTTTCTAAAGCGTGGGCATCCGTGTGTCCGCAACAGACGCGCTTCCACGACCCATTTCCTTTTATGCTTTTACGAATACTTTAAGTACATACATTTACCCCGCGGCCCATATTTATCCACCCACAACAGTTCGCTATGGCGTTTTCTTACACATACCCAACTCTTCGCTTCATCATTCTGACGTCAATGTGTTTTCGATCGATACGAATGGAACGGGTGGAAGACATTGGAAATATCGTTTCTAAAGAAACGCCGAGCAGCTAGTCCTTCGCAGTTACATAAATTTTCTGTCGCGTATGTGGCAGCTAGTAAGCCAAATGCTTGTAAAAGCACGAGCAGAATCCTTGAAGATCTGTTTAAAAAATTTCCACGCTGCTTAGAGTATCAGTGAAGATTATGTTGCTCGGTTTCCACGTAAAGCAGGAACTCGTTAAATGATTACGATCTCTGTTGCCTTTACAGTCAACTGTACCGCAGTGGCAGTTTCAACAGCTCTGGCCGGGGTTCCAACTGTGATCCTGCGGACGATATGTACAGCGATGTCTCCCTTGAGGACGATGTCATCGATCTCAATCATAGAGTGAGTTAATTATCTATTAAATAATATATACCATTAATATACCCGTCTTTCAAATCCATCACTAAATACTAAATACCCACAGTATCACTTCAAGCGCATGAAGTTTATCGAACTCGGCGTCGATACCGAGACCGCCTTCAAGCTATTCCTCACATTCAAACTCACGCAACGAAAGCCGACGTGTAACCTAATGTTCGGGACCGTTCTAAAGCAAAATTACTGTTCCCCCGATACATGGAAGAATCGTTCCATTCGAGGGGAGTGTACTTTGAAAATTCAATGTCCAGTAAAAGAGTGGAGGACCTCGTAAGCCGTAAGGATCGTAGATGTGTGGGTCGAATTCGCCCTGTCGATCCCCGCCGCGTTCAGGGCCCACTACCGAGAGTCAGACAGACGGGTCTAGGTTTCACCAGCCGCATCCCCCACATCCAGTCCATCCCTACATCTACTATCCACCGCCGTACCCACCCTTGAATCCCTACGGCCCTTACGCGCCTTACCCGGGCGCGTATTACCAACCGCCCTACTGCAACGACGCGGCGCAGGAGCCTGCGAAGGGTGGCCTGTCTTGGTTCAGCATCATCTTGATAGGCCTGCTGATACTGTGCGTTGTCAGCGTTGCCTTCTATCGGGTATTGTCGCGCGACACCCGCCGAAGACTGAACGCTAGGCTCTCCAACGTGATGCAACCAGCGCAGGTAAACCTGGATTCTGGATGTCGCGTGATTACCTCGCGGGATGAAGACGTAAAAAGTAGCTACCGTTTGGAGAACTAGATACGATTAGACACGAGGTGTTGGAAAAGAAAGGGGTGCAAGATGGAGGAGCGTATGGCGTTCTGTAAGAGGAGCGATGTACGAGGAGTGTCCTTGGCGGGGTGAATCCTGACTGTTCCGGTATTGCGAGTGATCGACTTGCTTAGTAGTTTTGTTTATCTTGCGAAGCACGTAGCCGAACGATAGGGAGATGGGTTTTACTGCGTCGAAACGGGAGGGCGGCACGTAGAACGTCTTTTGCGAATACAAACGTGGAAAGGACGCGATGGTTTCACGTAGCTGGTGATAATCGGTGATAGAATTGATTTGTCGGTATTAAAGGTTTCTCAGATCTTCGTGATGTGAATTCTTCTCTTCGTTTTGCCGGAGTAATTCAGTTTCTGGATTGCTGAGGATTCAAAGGGACCCGGGCGCCGCTGCGAAAGGGTTGACAGTGTTTTAAAGAGACAAGAAACGTCTGAGGACACAGTAATGAAGTTATGATCAATGTACCAAAGTGCCATATGCTCCTAAATCCCCGAACCCTTTCTCTTTCAACTCTCTGATACCTCTGACTCACTTGGAAGTGTTGGAATTGAGCCTTACCTACACTTGAAACTCCGCGTTGAAGTTCGAAACCGAGAGGCAAATATTAGAATACTTCGAGAGCTTAGTAATGAATAAAGAGCACACACGTTTCTCACATCCAGGGTTACAATCGCGGGGACAGGGTCCTTTAAACCCGAGCGGCACGCCCTAAAAGGCCGTCTTTTTGAACCTGTAGACCGCGAAGAGGAAAAAGGACGCGAAACAGAATTACCCGGCTGAATTTGTACTGTATTCCGACCGAGCTCCATCGCCACGCAGGAATTACGTCGCCTGCGACGGCTGCGAAGATCGCCGTTCCACGCCGACCAGGCAGGACGGCATAATTGAAATTTCGTCGGACAGTAGAGTCGACGTTGCCACTGATATATCAGGCACGACCATGAATGAGATGACTCGATCGGTTGCCACCTAGAGGCACCAAGCTTAACACGAATTTAAAATTTGAATATTCAATTTGGAATCGAGATGTTAATATTCCACGCATCGGCTCGTGTCTATAAATTCGAGTGTTGAAGACGGCAACGTACTAATTGCGCAGCACGCGAGGGGAATAATTGCAGAGTGATTGTTGCGCGAAATTACGCGAAAGGTAACCCTTTTATTAAGGAACAATATTATATGTAAGATTTGTTGTTTACGAGTGGGATAGAATTCTTCTTTAACAAGAAGAATGTCTGAGAAGATTGTACTGAGAGTATAGAATTGTTGAGGCTCGTCGGGTGTAAACATGACAAGCTGGCTTCTCAAGATTTATGGAATCTACTTGCTGCTTATTTCCTAGATGTTGTGGATTTTTTTCGTATCGTAAGTGGTAGAGTTCGAGTAAATTTTTAGTCCATACACTTTTGTAACGTTGAGTGGAAAATATGTAGAGTTTCGCTATAAAGATAAATAATTGTGCAAAGGAATGCAGCCGACAAGTAACGTGTCGTAGAACTTGAATAAAATTTTAAGACCATCTTTTTATATTTCATATTTGCGAAGATTATATCGACGTGCGTTACGAAAAGTAGCACGTTTCAATTATCTTACGAAAAGTAGCACGTTTGCCTTCGTTTTCACGAAAACTATCACGTTTCGGTTTTCGCTGCGAAAACTAGCACATTTGAGCGGTTTGCCACGAAAAATAGCATGTTTCGCCTTTCGCTGCGAAAACTAGCACGTTTGAGCGGTTTGCCACGAAAACTATCACGTTTCGGTTTTCGCTACGAAAACTAGCACGTTTGAGCGGTTTGCCACGAAAAATAACATATTTCGTCTTTCGCTGCGAAAACTAGCACGTTTGAGCGGTTTGCCACGAAAAGTAGCATGTTCGCGTTTACCCCGCGTTCGCAATTCCCGCACCCTCCCTTACTTAAATTATGTAGATTAACAATTTCATATGTGTTGTCTTTTGGAGATTAGATGGAATTATTATTTATTAAACAATATTTTCAACAGTTGAATTCTTTTAAACTGCCCACGCGCTGAAACGCGATAGTTTCTGCAGTCTGCAGTATAATCCAAAACGAGCTATTCTTCGTGGCCAAACCGGATAATATGTTAGTTTTCGCCATAAATTCCCAAACGTGCTATTATTCGTGGCGAAACAGTATAACGTGCTAATTTTCGTCGCAACAGTACGAAATGTGCTATTCTTCGTGGCGAGGCAGTCAAATGTGTTAGTCTTCGCGGCAGAAGACCAAACGTGCTAATATTCGTCAGAAACGATGGAACGTGCTTCTTTTCGTGGCAAACCAAAACGTGCTACTTTTCGTAAGAAAATTGAAACGTGCTACTTTTCGTAACGCACGTCGATATGTTAGTTCTGTCTGCTTTTCAATTGAGTGCAGGTTTTGCGCCGCAATCTTTCGAATATCGAGCTGAAAATTACACGTATTACAGTGGAATCGTGATTCGCTACTTTTGCCAGCAGCTTTTGTAAGAAATCGGTGTATCGTGTAATTTCCGCGCGCATTGTTACGCAATTCTTACACGATCTTACGTTGTCGATGAAAGTATACAGAAACTTATTCTGCAGTATTCTCGGAGAAAAAAAAGATTATTAGAATCCAGTCACACTGTATATTGCTTCCGCCAGAGGAAGAAACAAATGCAAGCGAGTGCAACATAAAAAATACGATCACTGTGGAAATTATGAAAAATCAGTAAGTTGCACTGCACATTTCGAAGAGCAAAATTATTTGTGTACGTAAACGAGGCTATCAAAATTATTAATTTTATGAAGTTCACGTTCGAATGATAGTCAACGAAGAATGACATGTGGTAGATTACAATCCAGAGGTTTCTTTGGATGGAGAGGTTGGCCTTTCCTCAACTTTTTACTTATTCTCGGTGTGATCGCTTATCTGGGATACAATTTCTACAAGGACTGGAAACCAGCAATTGCTTCAGAAGCAACTGCTTCGTCAGATTCGGATTTAATAAATTAATGAAGTTAACGTTTAAACGATATTGAACGAAGCATGACATGTGGTAGAATAAAATCCAGAGGCTTCTTTGGACGGAGCGGTTTCTTTGAATGGAGAGGTTGGCCTTTCCTCAGCTTTTTACTTATTCTCGGTGTGATCGCTTATCTGGGATACAATTTCTGCAAGAACTGGAAACCAGCAACTGATCCAGCAGCAACTGCTCCAGCAGCAACTGCCCCAGTAGCAAGTACTCCAGTAGAAACTGCCCCAGTAGCAAGTACTCCAGAAGAAACTGCTCCAGAAAAAACTGCTCCAGAATCAACTGCTCCAGAAGCAACTGCTCCAGAAGCAACTGCTCCAGAAGCAACTGCTCCAGAAGCAGCTGCGGAATCAAATACGGAATCTTAAAATGAAAATAATGTGAAACACTTTCCATCAGTTTTCATTTACACACGGTATTCCATATAATCTTCTCGCAATGAGTTTTTATTAGATATATCATATCTAACTTACATAGTCTAACCAAATCAAAATTTCAGTTCAATATTTATCCTTGATCTTACGATAAGCTACTTTTACGCAATACTAAGAAACCCAGCAACGTTGTAATCTCAATTTGGGATATTAAAACCACGATGGCCACAAAAATTTCTTAGAAAAGAAAGGTCTTAAGAGAAATTTGGTATAACAGAGATCTTAATTTAAATGGCCAGAAATGTTTAACATGGAGTATCTTTGATGACACAAACCATGTGCTGGAAGGCGATCAGGGGCGTATACCACTCTTGGGGATTAGTCAGAGCTATCGTATCATCCGTGTCGTGCGTGGCTCGTTAAGAAAGTAAATCTAGTATATCCCTATAAAAATACAAAAAAAAAGAAATAGTAGCATATTGAAAAGAGCAAAATAAATATATGCAATGCATATTCTCAGTAATGTAATGATTCATAACGCAATCAGCGCGGATTCGTAATATCAACAGTAACATAAATGCGCGCGGACTTATGAATTGGCCCGATAACGTCACCGTAAAATTCTTCTTAAAATAAACTTTACGTTGTATAAACATAAAAGCAGAAAAAAACATGATAAACATTTATAGAGATACAATTCTGACTACATCTAACTCTGCCGCGTAAAGGAATACAGAACGAGGAAACTTTCCACGCGCGCTTTAAATGGGATTCCTAAAGCATGCGTAGGGGTACCCCGCGGTCCGCGATAGCCTCTGTTCGATATAACCTCCACGCGCGATATATGTGGATTCGCCGAAGTTAGTCGATACGCAGTATGGAGCGCACAAATAGCCTCTCGGCTACTCCCAGCTCACAGTGGGCGATCGGGCCGGACGATTATATTCGAGGTGCACGCTCGAAGAAACGGAAGTGTCTCTAGTGTTGTGGCTCTGTCTCTCTCCCTCTTCGCGTATCCTGGATCGTCCGCGCCGTTTATTAGAGGGCTTTCACGGTCACACGGGGGGGCACGGGCGAAATATTCGAGGTTAGGTTAAGTGACAGAGAGAGTGGGCACACGAGGATGGGTGAGGGACCGGCGTGCCTGCACGTCGCTCTAACGGAATAATCCCTGGTATTGGATTAGTCGAGGAGAATGACGGGGCTACCTGCCACAGGCGTGACGTGAGGGATCACGAATCAGGATGGATTCGAACGTTTACGACGAACAGACAGACACGGCCGCGATCGAACGGTGCCCCGACAGTCGAATAACTTCCGGGGAGGGGCTGTCTCCTGGACCTGGAGCCGGCCTCGAGTACGACCTGTGGGAAGGCCAGTTCCAATTCGTCGGACAGCCGTCGTCTTCTCGGGTTAGTCGACTGCCTCGTCGCCGTGGTCCTCGACTTACCGAGCAAGTAAGATACAGACAGTACACGGCCAGACTAATGGGATCGTTATCTATAGCCGCGACGATTCCTTGGCCACGATAACGTCGCAACTCGGAACGCGGCGAGTCGGCCGGTGGCGATACGGAATGTAGGCAAACCGAGCGAACATATGCATGCGGTTGAAATGGAATAATTTAAAAATTCTTGCATTTATCAAATGTGGTCTCAGTAAAAACGCGTTGGTAGAACGGTACGTAGGAAATATTCGTTCCTGTGGAATATCATTTATCGGGGAATAGGAATTTGAGGATCGTTACTGTAATCAGCTACTGAAATACTGATGTGCGGATTTGATAGTGAGAGGGTGTAGATAAGAAGAGTGCTTTCTTCTTCTAGTCCTTTATTTTAAGAAAGGCCCCGTACGCGTACAGGAGCCGCGATTGTACAGACGATATTACGCGTTGTTTAGAGGAAACATTTCCGTGGGTTGTGGATTCACTTTTCCTTCGAGCAATAAGTAAACCTAGGAAACGTTGAATTAAGTTTTACAGCTGGATCAATTTATGTTACATGCTTATTTGTGTTGGGTATACTACCGCTCGGGGCAGTGGTGCTCATCGAGTTTATGGTGCGGGCTAATTATAGACTTCTAAAGGTTGCGTCGAAGACAAAATAACGCTGTTGGGAATTATATTTTTAGAAATGCGAGTAACTATAATTATAATTCGACTTTCGTACGTGAAAGTAGGAATTGTATTAACACTGCAGAGGCGTAATTTAATGGAACGTCGTGTTCGTGATTGAGCGTTACTGACGTAGAACCTCGAAGAATGTGCAGGCGCACGTGCGCGGGGTTTTAAACGGAGCTACCCGTGACAGCACCTTCGCCATTACTTTCTTTGTACTTTCATGTTAGATCCTTGCACCGAACTCCCTTCTAACGCATTCAAATGATCGTTTTAATTTATAAATAATAGAAAACAAGAAAGACATCGTTTTAATTCACGATTCCATGAGAAGATGAAATAATATGTTTCCAGGTTCAAATGATTCAGGAGCAAATGCACGCTTTAGTAGACACTCAATCGGTTGGGGAGGAGCGATACGCTAGGGCGAAGCAGGAAAATGCTACGTTGCAGGCGAGAATATTAATGCTAGAGGAAGCTGCCAAAGATGCCGAAGCTAGGGCCGAAGAAAGGCTTCAGGTGATCTTCTCAGAATACTTAAATATCTTTGCGTAAAATTATTTAAAATAACGTAGATTTTGTGAATGCTCGTTTTTATGCGAGTTACGATTATTTTGTCATTTACTGTGTCATTAAATGTGCGATGTACATTATTTCAGGCGGAGCAACGAAGGCACAGGGAATGGGCGAGTCGTTTAGAACGCGAACGACAATTGCAACTAGAGAATTATGCCATTAAATTGCAAGCAACGGAGTTAGAGGGGACCAGTCTGAGGGATGAAATAGGAAGGCTACGGGAGCAGCTGGAAAAAGTGAAGGCTGAAAGGAGTCGATTGGAAAATGACCTCGAGGAGGCCAGAAGGGATGCGGAAACCGCGCGCGAAAGTGAACGTCAAGCGACGAGTCGAGCTAACGAAGCTCTCTATCAGCTAGAAGCTGCTAAAGAAGAACTTTCGATGAGAGTCGAGGATCAGCAAAGAATAGAGGAATTAATGCACCAGGTGGCGCAACTTCAAGCCCGAAATAAAAGTATGCTTTTGATCGGTTGCGCTTAATCGAGGGAGTAATGGGTGTTGTTGTTCAAACATTAATTTTTCCTCTTAAAGGTCTTGAAGAATCACGGGACGAATTGCAAGCTGCGGCGGCCCTGCAGGCAGGCCGCGAACTCTTAATGTTAAATCCTTGTAACAATACCGCTGAGAAGGGTCCTAGTCTCGCTGTAGAATTATTAGCCGGCATGCATCAAGATCAAGTACGTTCTGTATTAGTTAGTTTTATGATAACCGTGACTTTTAATTTGCAGGTATCATTTTGCATTATGATACTTATTTATTTGGGCTTCATTGTAGATGGATGGCCAGATTCCTGGAGATTATGGCGAACCTTGTAATATATTGGAGGTATGTGTTGAATTATGAATATGGTATTAAAACGAGACTGTCCGTCATATCGTTATCTAAAATTACTAATTACAGATGAAACAAGCTTTAAAGGAGCAGCAAGAGGTCAATACACAATTAAGGACATACATCGATGGAATATTGTTGAATATAGTTGAAAACTACCCGCAATTGTTAGAAGTGAAGCAAACACACTGAACTATTGTATAAATAGTCACGGAATGTAAATGTTAATCGTTCGAGGCAGTTGTACATTACACATCTTTGTTGGAACTTTTATTTTTAGATTTATACGAGGAATTTTGTCATAAATACTATATGGGAAAGCAATTTCCGTCCATGCTAACTGAAAACTTTAGCAACCCGTTGCAATCGTTTAATTTGATGTTTTTTCACTGCCATTGTTATTACTTTTAACTATACAATTTTGATACGGTAGGGCAGTGAACGAATCGAGGAGTTCACATAGGAGCTAGATAATTATGCATGAAATTTAATGGAAACAATTATTATAAGCTATTATTATCCGAGTCTTGGAATTTGGAGTCATGCAATGTTGCCTTTATAGGAACCGTATAAAAATATCCTCGATTGTTCAGTAACAATTGATGTGTCTAACGATATATAATTCACTATGCGTAAACTCGTTTTCTTCTTACGGCCAGCGCCGTCCAACTTGCCTCTTGAGAGGCAAAAGCCGTCCCCCACCATCGTCTGCCGTTGCCATGGCGCACAGACGCGGCCGATTCAAAGTAACAGTGAACGTTGGCGTCGCGCGTGTCGTCTGAGCTTCCTTGTCTACGGAAATCGCGCGGTTTCCTTGACGACAAGTCGCGCTGCTCGAAAGGAAGGTTGGAAGGGGAAGTAGATGCGTGAGGGGCCCCTACGCTGGACAGCGCTGTCTTACGGGAAGATAAATCAATGAAAGGTGTTTAAAGGTTCTTAGCAAGAGGAGAGATGTATAGCTGCGTTTGGTGATGTCACGGGAATTGTGATATAACGAGAAGTACCTACAGAATTTAATACTTAATATTTTCACCTACAGTTTACGGTACACTTTAGGAATTTATACCGAGCGATAGAGAATATGTAATTAAATAATAATATTTTACTACTTATACTTTCACCCCACTTACCAGTCCCACGTTGCAGGCTATAAAAAAATGATTTTACCAATTTTTTATATGCTCAAAATTTTCGAGTAGACTATATGATGGTTTATATTTCTTAAATTGGAGAGATTCATATTTAGATGTTTATCTGGAATAAAAAATTTTATAGTTACATGAAAGAGACGTTCGTTTTATATTTCTTTCAAAGATAAAGAAGCATCATTACAGATGTACAGAATAAATGTAACATCTTATGGAAGTTTCTGTACCCATGTCACATAAATTGAAATACAGATTTCCTACGAAATCCATGGTGGTGACACACATTCTACTCAGCGAACTGTCGGCGTGCGCGGTCGCGATATGTAATGAAAATCACGGGCGATTTGGGCGAAAGTGGAACGCACCCTTAATTGCTGAAATCGGTAACGTTAATGAAGTGCTATTATCAGAGGCGGATTAAGGTCGGTTGAGGCCCCGGGCGCAGAAGAAAATATTGGGCCCCTTAGCTATTTCGGAGACGGTATTCCGTCGCCCTCCTTAGCAACAGTTACTTCAAAATTGCGCAGCGTTGCACAGTCTTATACTTTTCTCTCTTACAATTTTACGATCCGCTTACAATATGAAATCAAATTTGGTGTCATTAAAAAATAGTGGAAAGTTGGTTTTTGTGGGGCCCCTCAGAAGTCGGGGCCCCGGGCGCGCGCCGTTAAATCCGCCTCTGGCTATTATTTAGTGAAGTCTGTACAAAAGTTTCTTCATTCAAATCTCGCGCAACCCGAAGTATGAGATGTATAACATGGCTTAACAACGAACTCCTCACCAAGATACTGGCCAAGTCCCATCTGCCCGACACCTTACTGAAGTATTCCAAGTTATATCTATACTTCTATCTTACTGAAGTATTCAAAGTTGGAACTTATTTTGATACATCAATGTCAGACCAGATGAAACTTGCAACATCTCACCAAGATAGTGGACATTAGAATAATTCTACATTTAACTTTAACCGCTTCTAGTGTTCCAATCATACCCCATTCGATAACGTTACACGTGACCCGGAAATGGTAAAATTTCTGAACCTTCAAATCGTGCGACAGAAATTCACGCCGGATGTTGATGCCTCGCTTGCGGCAGGTTAGTGATGTCGCGTACGATTAATTGCCAGTTGAAGTGCAACATCCAGTATCGATACTTGCTTTCGAGATAAAATGGCGGCACACGTAAGACGTTTGTTAACACGAACGGAATCGCTGTTGTTAAACATTTAAACGCCAAGAATCAGTAAAGTGGCAATAAGTGTCTTTGAGATCCGCTAAGCTTATCAATTCAGTGGATTTAATATTTAAGAAACTAGTGCCGGACGTCCTAACCGCCGCGACTGTACGTCGCGACACATTCGAACAATGGTATCTGTGCTTTTACGTTGAAGATACAATTCGCCTCAGTATCGAAACGTTGACACAGGCATATCGCAGGTGTAACTAATGAAAATGCACACAACCGGAGACTTCGTGTTGCACGGCGGCGACACTGGCTTCGCGAACAGGCAGAAACGCCTGTTTGACAGTCTGTCGGACGCAGAACAGGAATGCAATAAGAACAAAATGGTCGTTGATTCTACGCATACGGGCACGGACGTTAATGACACCAGCAAATGTCAAATATTAAGAGCTGGTCAGAAGCGCAAAAGCGAGACGAGGAGATTCCGTGGTAGGGAGAGTATTTTCAAGCGACCGGAAGGCCCGGCGCCGCGTGCTGCCAACAGAAGTATACCGGATTACCATAAGAATCCTCATAAATGGATGAAGTACACCTTGGACGATGTATCCAACGACGATATGACCGAACAGAGCAATACGAGGGCGGCGTTGTCTTTCCTAAAGGAATTAAAGGACAGAAGGTCCAGGGGACAAATCAAGGGGGCCGAGAAAATGGACGTCGACGAGATCCCGTCGAACGAACAGAGTCGAAACGAAGTAGCGCTTAAATCCAGGAAAGCTAAAACAGAATCGACGATCGAGTTTAAGAAGCCCGAGAACAGTACGGAGGAGGTTCAAAGCATGCCGGTTATCGACGCCGACGACAAGCCGGTATTCAGAAGCAGCAAAATTATTATGCCGGAATACATTGTCGGGCAGAAGCAGAAGAAGAAGAACAGGAAAGGGAAGCCTGTCGGCAAAGTGGATCGTTTGAAGCAACTTAAACTGGATCACTTAGAAGAGCACGAGGACGAGGACGACTAAATGTATGCCCCGATGCTACTACGAATATATTATTCTTAGCAAAACTGTTTGTCCGAGGCAAATAATTTCATTTCACTCGTTTACTGTACTTTGAACATAGTAATAATAAAACACTGTGCGTCATTCTACTTAGGGACAGCCGTGAATTTCGTACAATTTTCATTACACTCCGCTTGGATTCGTAAAAGCGATGGCCAAATTGAATTTCGATTCGTTTCGATGAATTCGAAAGAAGCCGCTTCGGTAGGCTGTTCCGGAAGTGACGCGTTGCGCGCACGTACAGTGGGATGTGATAACTTCCGGTCGGCTTTAGTCGCTGCCGTTCAAAAGTCCTTAGACCGGTTCGCCCTATTCTCGAGTTATGTGCGGGCGATGCTGATCGGCGAACGGAGCGTAATCCATTGAACTTCGGTAAGTCACGCGGCGGGCGGTCGCAATGTTTTCCACGTCGCCCGGAACGTCGGCGAGAAGTGCGGTGCTGGAGCAGCGCGGGGGGGGGAGGGATTCATAACCTGTACGCACACAACCTCGTCACGATTCAAAATGGCGTGCCATCGGTGAATGGGCAACGTAAGCGAACTCGCGTTCCGTGCTCGTGCTAAATTTGTCGTCCGTGTTTCTATATTCGGTGGATTTATTCCTCTTGCCCGGAAAGAGAGGAAACCGTAAGAGGTTATGACACTGTTCCCGTGCGCGTCGTCGTAGGAAGTTCGTTAGTAGATTTATTAGCCGTGGTACGGACTTAATAATGCAGGAAATCGTCCTAGCAGCCTTCTCCGTGATATCGAGTCTGCTCATAGTATTCGGCCTGGTGCTGCTGGGTAAGAATGACAGATAATAACGTCTCGTTATTGCTGTGCGGTACACGTAGAATGTCTCGGAACATTGTTGCCCGAGCTGTCGAATAGTGTCATATATATATATATATATACACACATAGTTTCGAAGTTGAAGGTATAGTAGGAGAGTTTCACTACATACTTAACCTCTTTCGTCACGTGTATGCGCAATCTCCACGACTATTCTCCGCAGTAGAATTTACTTGATTACCTCATGTTTTTCTATGTATAGAGAGACTCGCTCTGCCTTGTGTGTAGTATTCTTTTACATCGGTTTCCCTTACATCGTTCGATCTGTTCTAAATATGATAATCCTAAACATTCGATGTTGTTCTGTGTGCGGTGCAAGAGTTCTGTCGATTTAAATACTTCGCACGTTGGTACAAATTGGTGTTTGTCTCGTGGTGATAATCAGTAGTAACCACTGTGTGATTTTCAGCTGGGGATAGAGAGTTTTACATGTAACCGAACTTGTAATTTAACACATTCCGAACTTTGTAACTGTTCTATTAAAAGTGTTCTGTATTTGCAGTTGAGAAACTTGCTTACGGTATTTTCCTTTCACCGACACTGTCGACTATGTTGCCACAAAGGAAGCTAAAGATCTTCCCAAATAATGTCCGACGATCTCGAGACGATGCGTCGTCGTCGCAAAATTTTACGAACCAATGTTTCGCCTGCGACAATCTTCTCTTCGGACGAGGCAGAGTATTTCTTGCTCCATGTCACAGGTGTTTTTTTTTTTTTTTTTTTTTTTTGACATGTGGATGGTTCGAATGCTACTGGTAAAATAAAGCGGAGCAATTCTCTTCGGTATACTCGTAGTTTTATAATACAGTTTCCACTATCCAGGAAAATGGACAGAACTCTCGCGATACGTTTAACGAAACTGTACGTTCTTCGGTTTTGGTATAAACTTTTAATATAAGGCGTTCAGCCGTTCCGATGTTTATTCTCCACATGGATGTGTCTTCTGTATTTTTTCACAGGTTGGTATTTAGTTTGGAAGTTCTTCCTTTCACGATTCCACTTCGTCCGAGAATTGCTGGATGGAATGAGCGAATCGTCGTCGGTCAACGATTTAAAGAACGGCCGATCTCGCATTAAGAAAATTCGCAGGGACTAAGACTTTGTCCGAGAGATTTGGGAAGGAGGCTTAGTCGGGTGGCGTCCAAGGGAACGTCCGAAGGAAAGAATCGACCGAAGCGTAGCGGATTTCTTCGATCGTGCGCCGACAACACTGCGATTCGCGAAGATGTCTATAAACATACGCTGCGCGACGACGGACGACCTGCTGAACATTCAGCACTGCAACTTGCAATGCCTGCCCGAGAATTATCAGATGAAATATTACTTGTATCACGCCCTTTCCTGGCCGCAGCTAAGTTACGTGGCGGAGGACGAGAAGGGCAGGATAGTGGGATACGTCCTGGCCAAGATGGAAGAGGATTGCGAGGACAATCCGCACGGGCATATCACCAGCTTGGCGGTGAAAAGATCCCACAGGAGGCTGGGCATCGCGCAGAAACTTATGAACCAGGCGTCCAGAGCGATGGTCGAATGTTTCGGAGCGAAATACGTGTCGCTGCACGTGCGCAGAAGCAATCGGGCAGCTTTGAACTTATACACCAGCAGTTTGCAGTTCGAGGTTTCGGAGGTGGAGCCGAAATACTACGCGGACGGCGAGGACGCTTACGCCATGAAGCGAGATCTCAGCAGCTTCCACATGGAGAAGAACGCGGCGAAAGAGAAGATGAACAAGGATGGGAATACGCACACGCATACTGGTAGATGCTGCGATCGTCCATAGTCGGCTTGGCGCGCGCGCCGGTCGATTGGGTTACAATTGATTTTTTGCATTATTAATTCCGTACCTTTTGGATCTAAATTCGTGTCACTTGTGCACGTGTTTCGTAAATCAGAGACGCATAAAACGTGAGTGGGAATATTGCGTCGAGCATGACGGCTCGAACGGTTGACCTGTACATTATCGCGCGAACTTCGCAAATACTGGGGTATTTGTGTTTATTCAAGCCTTACCTGAGACATATGAAATGTTTTATATGCCGGTACGAAGGGGTGTACTTGTTAATAATTACGCACGGAATAGGAGAGAGACGTCTAAACAGTTGTATGTACTTTAATGCGAATTGAGTTGGAAAAAAGGTTTCTAATAAATGTATCATTGCGTGTAGTTAACTGATATATCATGTTATTTAAGACCCACAAATCTGAATTCAGTCTCTGCCTGTATGTATATATATATTCAATTAATCTTTATTGAACCATTGAAACTATAATATACAAGTGTCGCGCCCAGTATACAAAATTATCACCCAAATCTCACCAAGCAAATCAAAATGCGAGATGGTTACCGATCTTTCGAAGGAAAACGCCTTCAGCATTTATTTATCTCCAGAGGTATACGTCCTACGTTATTGTAAAACTCGTCTAATTATTTTCCCTATCTGCAAATACCTCGCGCGCTTCCTTGAGTATAATTCGAACGCTTAAGACTTAGGATTTTACATTGCACGATTCTTAAATGTTTGCTCTTTCACTGCTGCGCCCATACATTATTGTATTCGTGTATACATTGTAATAGGAATAATTATAATATACATATATATATATATATATATGTATATATATATATTTATAAATATACTTATGTACACATTAAACGACCTTAGAAAGTAACGCAATCGGTTCAGTTCAAAGGGACACGCTAATACAAAAGTCGAACGTCGACATAATCTTTAGTCATTCTTAATCGAATTAATCTCTCGATTCTCTGGGTCGATCTGCTCGATAGAGTCTAATCAGAATGCAGAATTTGATGTTACAATTAAAATCGCACGAACGGAACTTTCCACCAGGGACTTTAAACCGGTATGATTTGGATACCGGTATTACGTCAACAAAGCTATACCGAAACCGATATCGTACCAAAACAGATGTGTACCGAAACCGTTATAGAACCGAAATAGGCGAATACCGAAATTGTTAAAGTACCGAGAGCGAAATAAATACCGGTATTTTTCCGGTTCTTCTTTCGGTGACATGGTAGATTAAAGTAATATCTTCGTAACGCTTATTAATTCGAGCTGTAAAAACACCGACATAACGTAATATCTTTTCCTAAAAATACCAATATATTAGTATACGTGTAGCGTATAGATTCGTGTTTAATAATATTTTGAAAACTGTAATAAAATCCGAAAACCGAAAAAATTACCGGTATATATAGGTAAATATACCGGTATTTGCATATATCGGTATGACGTCATACCGGTATTTGCGTATTTCGGTTTCTATAAAGGTTTTGAAGATGGAACCGAAAAATACCGGTATCATACCGGTATTTTCAGTTTCGGTAGAAGTCCCTGCTTTCCACCTAAGCTTTCCACCGACAGTACGATTTAGCACCGTCGGTAAAGTCACTTCGCGATTATAATAATTCGATCGCAAGATATATTTCAGCACACGAAAGAATTCCAGGTACAATGTACAAAGGGTGAGATTAAAACGAAACGATAAGGTTTTACACGCGGTTCGACCGACAGTCGTACGATCCATGCATCTTACGTCTCGATATATTATATATAAAAGGACATTGTTCGCTTACTAAATTATGTTCACGATTAATCGGAATACGATTCAACGAGAATGGATAAGCACCTATTGCTCGGTATTACCGATCCTATGTATAAATCCTAAATATACAGCGATTTCTAACTGCCTTGGATGCGCGTTATTATATATCTTACAAAAAAAAAAGAAAAGGAAACGCTGCGCCGATAAATTATAATACAAGAGTTCTCGTGAAAACGAGGTTCGTGCGCTCACGCGATATGCTTCGGGTTAATAACGATCCCTAGAAAATAAACTTACAAGCTAATCGTGGTGAATACTCTACAGACACACGGACGATCGTCCGAAGTTTCCATCTCCATAGGTATACACGTCTCGCTCGACGGTCTTCTTCGGCGATCCTCCGCGGGCGTTCTCCGTGGGAATAAAAGGAGACCAAAAAGGGCTGCGCGTCTCGACATGCGATAAGTAAATACTTCGTTAGAGAATATTATTACTGATCTTAAAGCTGCGTTCACGAACGCGTTGGTTGTCGATTATCTCTCCGGATCACGTTAAGTAGAGGTGGAAGGAACGGTGAAACGATAAAGGGCTTCCACCGCGTCTCCCTTAAATGCGTTTACTTTAAGTCCCGCCGATCGTGAAACACTCGAGCCCGCGTAGGTAACGAAACTAACTTCTACAGGTAAATAACGATTCGATCGAGAGCTTTATAATCGGCGGGTACCACTTAAAATCGACCGACGATCGATAAAAATGAACGCGTAAGTCGTATTGTTTTCAAGTGTTGAATCATTGTTTTCGTTGCTCTTGCGCGGAGTGCAATCGAATCATCATCGGAATGATCGTGTAAACAGTCTACAAATCCTCGGTGTATTCCTTTTTGGCAGTTTCCAGTGTGCGTGTCTGATAGATTGGTTGCTCGCGGGAAGGGGCCGTAAAAGGGCCACCGGGCACGAAAAAGTCGTGCTCAAAGAGGGCGGTAAAATCGTCTAAAAATTCCTTCAAGGTTCGCCTCTAAGAAAAGTCCGATTCGCGTTGAAATTTTTATTTATAAATCTTAGCTTTGTAAATGTCGCTGTTACGAGGCTTCTTTTGGTATCCACGGCTCTTTTCCAGGCATTTTTAGGCTACTATGTTCCTGTTAATTCTTATGCTTTAGATGATGATTTACGTTGCGTTTTTCACTTAATTTCTCTCATTTCTCATATTAATTGCGGTCAGAACAAAATCAATTGGCTCCTCCAGGTGATCGAGGGGCAAACGGAGGTACTCTATTAGTTCGGAGTTTCCACTACATTGTTGCTTTAAATATACAAAACGCGGGGAGTCGGAAAGGAATAGTGGAATCTGAGGTGAAATGAAAAAGGGAAAGCAGCAGTTGTGTACAGTGGTGGGGGGAGTGTCCTCAAGTTGCCAACTGATTTTATTTCGACTTCGATAGCATCCTTGTTTCGCTACGAGCGAACAGGTTGCTTTTCTTGCCAAAATGGAGGTACGAATACATATCTACGGTGTTTCTGTATCATCTACGCGAAACACGCCCTAATTATCGTTAACTGTTAACGCGCTGGCAACGATAAACGGCGCATCACATTCGAAGCGAGTCTCCAATAGCCATTCCAGGCGTGCTCTCACACACGCGCGCTATTACTCTTGCGCCGTTAATCGATCCCACATCTCTAGCTAATGAACGACACGGTTACACATGCTTCCTACAAAAGGCTACGTTGTCTACAGTCTCGAGTACATTTCACAAAGACGCCTGGCCCGAAGGTGGTTCCCCTCACTAGGCTCTAGATACTTTGGCAGTTGCGTGGTTTCTAAGTAACGATAGGCCCCGAGAACTCTTTATTGCGGTAAAATGGGAGGAAGTTCGTTTTAATCGAACGGAACGGTAGTGCTTCTTCTCCCGTGGTCCAAATTCGTTCCGGGCTCTACGCCCTCGAAAAGTTGCGCTCCAAGCTCCACCTCCCCTCGGAAGCGTACAGTAACTTCGTTATCATCAGAGCCGGAAATCAAAACAATTCCTTATTTGCACTCAGATCCACCAAGAGGTGCTCATCTACGAACTACAACCATTCTTATCAATCGTTATCTCCCGTTTTCTTCTCGCTTTTCCTCGTCTCTTTCATCATTGCAATCTCGACTACGCTCCCCGATGATCCCAGGACTTCTCTATCGAGTCGACGATGGATATATATCTATATCTCCCTTCCTAGCATCAGTTTCTCACGATTCGCAGGACTACGACGTTTCTGGAGGCACGAACTGCTCGTTGGTCATCGGAGGTGTCGCGAATCGATCCAAGGAACTTTAGCACGCAACGGTAGACCCTCCCGAGGAACGCGCACGGATTGTTGCTCGATTCAGGCGCACCGCCAAGCTTTCACCTTCCTGTCGCAGAACGGGATCTGGCCCTTGGACGCTCAAGGCTGCTGCGCGCCGTGGATCATCGCGACCTTCAGGTCCTTGGCCAGGTGGGAAACGTCCACCACGCTGTCGACCATCTCTTGAACCGCGGACACGCTGGGGAAGAATTGGGCCGCCTGTTTCGTCTTCGACACGGTCTGGGCCAGAGCCTCGTTCAGCGCGTTCGCGCACTGCAGCACGCGCGTCCTCACGTCGTTCCTGGCCACGTTCCTGTGCACCGTGTCGCCGATGTGCACCAGCCTGTGGGCACTGAGCACCACGAACTTCCCGTGAGCTAGGAATACCTGTTGAAACGAGCAATGTTTTTTTTTTATAGAAGAAAAGCAGAATTTCTGTATATACTCTATTTTTAATCTACACAAGTTGTAGAGTAGAATTGGAATTTTTTCTTCTTTTCTCTGTCTCAACGAATTCTGTGAGTAGCTATTGCGTTCGAGCTCTATACAAATATGCAATAAAGTCACCAATAACTCCGGGATATGTTGAAAATAAATTTAGGCTTGACAATGTGGAATTATTAAAGAGGAGTCGGCGAGACTCGCACGTCACCGTTTACGTCACACAGTGGGACGCCACAGGTTAAGGGCTAAATCCGGAAAGTCAGCGGCATACTCGCCTTGGGTGGTTGGTTGTGCGCGACGGTCTGCATGAAGGCGTCGATGGCGTGAGTCAGGTGGTTGCCATGCGTGATCACCTGGGCGGCGTAGAAAGCCAGCAATTGTTTGTCGTTGGGGTCCATGGGTGTCGGTGTGGTGGGTGGCATTTGGATCGTCGCATTGTCCGACTCGGATACAAGGAGGTCGTAATTACTACGGAGCTCCTGCGGCAGGGCTGCGCGTAGCTCCTCGCGTTGCTTCGCCACCACCTCCCTCGAGTCGAGATTCACGTAATCGTAATCCTCGCCGGCGCCGCTGTTGTTGCTGCTCCCGGTCGAGATGATCGACGACCGTTTGAAGAGCAGCGTCGAGTTCCCCTGTTACAAGTAGGGCCAATGTCACTTTTTGGTAACTGTGGTGGCTTTGGTGGCTTATTTGTAATTCTGTTATGTATACAAGGTGTCCCAGAACGTTTGCCACCTGGGTATTTCCCCTTAAATTTGTCACTGAGGATAGACTCAACATCTTATGGGAGTTCGTGTCACACGAACTGAAATATCGACTTCGGGTAATTTTGATTATTTTTTTCGCGCACTTTACGCTAAACAGCGGCGACTCTGTGAGCTACTATATTCAACTTAACAACAGAAGCCGGGAAATTTGTTTAAAGAGGAAAATCCAGTTTCATTTTCGTTTTAGAAACCCCCTTCTTTTGGGGGGTCCCAGGGTCCGCTTGGTCCCCCCTCTGGGCGCGCCACTGCTAAAGATTATACATATAAAGATCCCAAGCTTCTATTACAAGGCCCAGCATGGGTCTCTCTAACTCCAGCTTGTTGACCAAACTGTTGATTCTAGAGATACACTTTACGGACCCAGTCGTCCAATTTTTCTCGCCCCAAGCCTCGTTCCCGAAATTCAGTTAGAACCACGTGCGGTGCGGTTCCAGCCCGCTGGATGCTCACCTGAATGAAGCTGGCGACCTGACGAACGTCTTCCGTGAGTGCTCGAGCGCACGCGATCAGCTGATCGAGTGGATCCGGTTGTGTGGGCGGCAATAGGGTGGATGGCGGCCCGTTAGTAGGTGTCGGGGTATCGCCACCCCCGCGACAGAGCTTCGCCGCGTCCCATTCCATCGCGTCCAGATCGGTGGCGGCTTCCTGGACAAGCTTATCCGAATCACGGAGAGCCTTGACCAGGGGTCGCAACTTCGAGGCCAGCCCCTTGTCCGGCGCTTTGCCCGCGTTACCTAAAGTGCCTGCGCGGAAATGCCAAAAAGAACCTGCTCTTAAATCCTGCGAACCACTTCCTCCACCGACTCGATCCAATCGTTCTTCGTTAAAAAATACTTGACCGAGTGTCTACTAGCTTCCCCGCCTCGCGAGGGAGTTTAAACGGAGGAAGGTGGATTTACCTTCGGCAAATTCAGCCAGATCATGCAACGAGGTCCTCAGCCTGAGGGCAGCCAGCCTAATGTCCATCAAGCTGGCGTCCAGTCGCTGGGGCGTTCTCCAACCAGGACTGACGAAGCCGAGTAACCTGGATATTGCGGCGGACGCCTCGGTCTGCAGCCTCTGCAGGCCTTCCAGCGCGGAGTCCAGCTCCAGGGGTAGCTCCTTGCTCACCGGGACATCGTAGATCTGCTGCGCCTGTGGCGGCGGCGTCGGCGTCGGTGTTTTCGGCACGGGGGTGTTGTGCCGGGACGGTAGGGAGGAAGCTGGAAGACGCGATCTAGGTACATCGTAATCGGGAGCTGCGAGGCTGGATCTGAAATGAATGTGTGGTTTGCTGGTTAGAGTGCGGGTATTGCGTGGGTCGGTGAGACGCATGGGTAAGAGGTGAACGGGGGTTGAAGATGGTAGCGGACTTGAATGTTGAAAAGCAGAGATCTAGGGACGTATTTTATACACTTTTTTGTGTATACTTTTCGCACGCTGGCAGATTCGGGATCTGAGTACACCTTGATGGGTAGGTGCAGTACCTAGAAGGTATATAGCGAGTTACAGCTAAGCTAACTTTGCTAAGTTAAAGCTAAGTTTACAGTTTTGAGGTTTCCAAAGTAGAGGTGTGGCATTTTTTGGGGAGGTGAGGTTCCTAGACCTCTTCTTCCAAAACCTCAAGGCTATAAACTTTGGGCCTCGTGCAGCTTCTATGTGCAACCTCGTTATATCTCTTCTAGGTACTATACCTAGGGGTTTTAAGCCTCTATGGGGTTATAGCGAGTGGTGGAGTATGTACCTATTATTTTATACATATATCAGTCGAGTGCGGTTTAAGTATCTTGCAATATTTATTTCGTAAGTATTCGTTCTACAAGTGTTCTCTACCCTTTGGGGCTCCTAATCTCCGCGAATCTTGATTATGAAAAATTCTATAAAATCTATAAGGTCTACTTTTAAGTACCCACGTGTAAAGTAGGTGGATGCTGCACGGCTCGAGTGTAAAATTTATATTCACACATTCCGTGTAACAAAGTGGCCATTTCGTACCGAGTAGTGAAAGGGGATTCTCGTGAATTTTATCGCCAGGGACTCGACGAGTTAGCGAACCTAAAGCGCAGTTCCATTCAGCGTTAACCCCTTTCAAAGTTTTCCATTCACTTGACCATTAAGGCTTACTTCCATCAAGCACTATTAATTAGTGCCGACGAAAGGCACGTGAAACAGCAACGGCAGTTCTTTCCAGGCGGAAAGTTTCGAAACTCTGAGCATTCCTCCTACCACTATCCCATACAATTAAGTAATTAGAAATGCTTGACGCCGTCATTAATGCCGAGTACCTGGCGCAAATTTAAATGCAAGATTTCAGTGCCAGCATTTGGAAGCGATAATAATTCCACTTCTAACTTTCAATCACATCAATCTAACACTTCTGTCTATAATAATACATTTACCCATTGATGCGTTAAGAAACTTATCAAGCTACGTAGCGATCCTATAATTAAGGGGCCATTTCTATGTGAACGTTGCAAAATTGATCAATCTTCATGAATTATTTTTTAGATTATACGTACGTCTATCGTTATGATTCTTTTTGTAGTTTATTTAGTTACTTTTTCGCCATACATAAATATTTTTTATTCTGTTATAAATTAATTGTTTGTCGTGTTTATTTCGCCCGCAATAAATGTGTGTTTAAGAACCATGTCTCGCTGGCATAGATGATTGGAACTCTGAGGGTGGACTAAAGCAAGAAGAATCAAGAAGATTCTTAATTAGTATGTTTGTGGTTATCGCCGGGAGAGAAAGAAATAATCTATGTTGAAAATTGGCAAAATGGCGAATGCCTTAATTGAAAAGTCCGAAATTTCATCATTCATTTTTCAGTGAAAAAGGTAAAACTTTCAGAGCAATCGGTCGAGTAGTTTTTGAGATTTTATCTACGCCAGGTGACAAAAGTAGACAGGGACAAGCCACAATACTTATAAGTTACTTCCAAAATTTAACAGTACATTTTCAAATATATATATTTTCGAAAAATGAAAGGAAAAATCGATTTTTTCAAGATGTCGCAGAGGAATGACCCCTTAAAACCATGAAAATAATTAAACATCATTTATGTTTAAAATTAGTTTATTGTGATTCGTAAAAATGTTTTCTTATCTTTCGAAATTCTCATTGAACGTATTGTAAACTTTAAAGATTTATGAAAACCAATCGCGCGTCGACGCCGAGCCACGAATTAAGCAATCAGGCGCACTAGCCAATTCGTTTTGGGAACCGTAAACGGAACCAATTTCTCTGAAACAACGGTAGGAATGACCGCTGTTGGCACTAGTCCGGTATTTAAGCTCGCGCCTCTAGAAATAAATCTCTTCCTAGCAGCTGTACGTCTCGTTACGTTTCGCGAATGTATACGGTTCATCGTACCCGATGTTGATGTTTCGCACACTCTCAGATTAGCTCGTTAAACTTCGCCGTTGCTATCGCGACAAAGCAAAATTCCCCCGGAGACACACTGAAATTTCCAACGTCACACAGTGTAAAGCCTGTCTCTAAGACACGATTATAGTCCGTAGCTTGAAGACTGTTTAAAGTTTCGACTTTCGATTTGAAACTTATAAATGTTCGGTTGATCGAAGTTTTCACTGCTACTCGAGGCATTGAGAGCAAAAACGGACTAACCCACATCGAAAAAAAAATTTCCTATTTTATATGATTAGTAGAGCCTATTGGAATACTTTATTGCTACTAACTCAATTTCCCAAAAAATATGACTTAGGGTAGATGTCCCAATTACTGCCACCTTAAGATTATAACCGAACTTCATTTAATCATTTCGCGTGTTGTGTAACCTAAAAATTGTTTCAGTTTGAAACATAATATTATTTAACATCTCTTTCATTAAAAAAAAAATAGTTTTATGAATTTAATATGAAAAATTTATTAATTAATTAAAATTCGCGAGCCATCCTAGTGTACCTATAACTGTCACCCCAAAAATCGTCTTGTCCTAGGTACATATGCGTACATATATTTTTTTATTTTAATGTAAATCAGAATCTCCAATTAATAATAACTATTTTTTGTACATTTCTTTTTATACGTTACGTTTTTATTACATATAATAAATCAAGTGGCAGTAATTGGGACATCTACCCTAGTCCATTTCTGTTCTCAATGCTTCATTTATTCCTCACGAGTTTAGTGATCTCTTATTATTAGTTATAGTACTTATAACAAACTTGACGCCCACTTCAGTCATCTATAAACCGACAGCTTCAAGTAGGGGTCAATTTCAGTCCCTTAGAGTAAATTTGGGCAGCAAAAAAATTGCGTAATACATACTTATATATCCTTCACATTCACATATCCCCAAAGTTTCATATTTTAATTAATTTCTGGGCTGGGTATCTTCCCTTGTTAGTTTTAATTATATTATACTATACTGTCTTCTTCCCTACTCCAAAAATCCCGTATTAAATAATTACAGCATTTGCCAAAAGACTTCCCCTCAATGTAAGAGCAAATAACTTACAATTCAAAAAAACAAAATTAGGTACCTATTCTCACTGCATCCATAACTCCTTCAAAAACTACCCTCTTCGACTCCCGCTTTCACAAACTCGTCACATCTATTCCACCGATAATCCCCCGCTTATGCGTCCCCCGACCATCTTGCAACCCCATATTTTACGCGATCCTCCAGTGGAATGCACACGGCGGTCACGTATAATAGGTCCGCCAGTGAGCACATTGGGCGCTGACAAAGCAGAGGATAAGCATTGGGGGTATTGTTTCGCGGTGTCACGTACCGATTCGATCCGCTGAGAGATCCATCGTTGGTGAGGCTGGACGCGGAGCTGCTGGGCGTTAGGGGCTGCAACGATCTGGGCACGTCGTAGCAATCGAGGGGTGTAACGCCAGAACCCCCGGAGCAATTGGAGTTTGGCGTGCAAGAAGCGGGCTGCCTCGGGATATCGTAGCAGGATGGCGCGGGGCTCGGGCTGCTCGCCGGCGATGGGATCACGGGCACGGCACGGGGCGGAACGTCGTAGCAGTCGCTCACGTCGCCGCCGTTGTCCACCGAACTCCTGGTGCTCGTCGTGTATCGTCCTAAACAGAAGAGGGAATCTAATTGAAGCATGGTGTATATGCACGTCGAAAGAAGCCCATCGTCTTCGGAATATGTATTAGGGAGCTTGGTTACAGACGTAAGCTATCGACGAAGCTAGCGTTCTCCATGAAATTCGATGCCGCGCCGCTGCGCTATTGGACATTTATAATTCAGTAGTGGCTCCGCAGGAACCGTTTCTGTGACGTACAGCTCCTCCTGCCTTCTGAAACTTTCATTTTCTACCGTCTGGGCGGCGGTTGCCTTTGTCGCGGCTTGCTGGAGATCAAGTGTTCCTGTATGGTAATGCTAGTTACTACATTCGCGAATGATAAGAATATTAAATTAAAAGGCAGGGGCGGATCTGGAGAGTTGGCGCCACTAGGGTAGCAAGCGGCCTGCTGAGTTGAGACAATTTTAAAATCAATTCAATATGAAAACTTACATACAAGTTATTGCTCATTTGTTAGAACTGTTTTTAAAGTTCTCTCGAGTCCTCTGTGTTTAAACCTTTTTCCATTTCTTTCGCCCAAAATTTGCAGCCTACTTAGACTATGTACAAATCCACCCCTGTTGAAAGGTAGAGTGGAGTTTTTAAAAATTTGAGGGATTTTGCATCCTGCTTTGACAGACACGAAGGTGCATTATGTTTCGAAATTGCTTCAGAAAGCGAAGGTATTTTAAACCTGAGCCAGTATGGTGGGAATTATTTAATTAGTTTCGTTTTGAGACTCAATATGCCTCCTCCACTGCCACCGCTTATTAGACTGGAATGATAGCGTCGTTAATTCATTTACAAAGTATTTCACCGATCGAGATAGCATTGTTCCCGCTCGACACGTGCAATTTTTACGATGCTCGACGCCAGGCGAAACGGGGTCAGTCGGTCGACAAGGCGAACCGAGACAAGATCAGCAATCTTTCACCATAAGAGATTGGTTAAGGTACCGCGATAGCTTTGCAATTTCCTACGCTAATCTGGCGAATAGTCCCGGACCTGTCGATACCATCCATTTTTCATCGACGCTTCAAGGTAAGTATATTCGGGGCGTTCCTAAGAACTTTCTGCTTCTTTTGCGTCGGGCACATCCCCCCAAGCGTATCTTCAGAAGCTTTTTACTCAAAAAGAGAGTGCATAAGTTTCGAATCAAATTTTTAACATACAAATCGCAGTACTTGAAGTTTTGTGAAAAAAATCAAGTTCAAAGTTTCATGATAAGAACAAGATTAATTTACTAATTAATGGCAAAAATAATTAAAAATAAGCAAAACTGTATACATATTCGTGGAATTACTATAACAGTATGGATTCAGTAGCTAGGAAAACTTGGAATAATTAATAATTATATATGCTGTGCACAAATCATGGGGAAAAGTTGAAGCAAATTGATGACTCAAACCTCGATCACTTTCTTTTGCCAGCAGGATAACATTTGCGGACCCACGCTAGCGTGACATTGCACCTCGCCAATGCCATCGGTGGAACACGCTGATTTAGCTAAAGTTTGGATAAACATGCGAGGAGCACTGTGCGCGCCCAGCGCACCGTAGATATGAATAAACGAGAAACGTTTCGGTGCATCCTCCCTTTGATCATCCGCAACGAACAGACGCAGCAATGACTGCAATTTCTCCGAGTGACACTAGCAATTTCCCTTCATTTCCCAGCGGAATTATGAGTCGCCGTTCCGCCGTACCGAAGCAAAATTAACTTCATACGTCGGTCACGTTGTAACGGTTCCTCCAACTTCCGCGCAGCTTTTTCAACGATACCGCTGGAGACTCTTTGAACGGAATTAGTGCACACTTCCGTCTTTCTTGCTCAGTAAATTCGGTGCAAAAAGAGATTCTACATTTCAAAGGAGACATTACGTTTTATAATAGCGAAGCAATACTCGGCCGTGAATTATTAAATCGAGATTGCAACTCGAGATATACAGGGTGCCCCGTTATTCAGCGGTCTCATTAAACGAGTTAATTAGGGAGGTACGACGAAGAAAAAATGATTTTATACATGTGGTGTCAAACACTGATATTTAACCCTTCGAGGTCATATTTCTGTAAATATTTAGACCTTAATAATGAAAATTAAAATTTCAGTGGATTTTTTAAAAAAAAAAAATGGCTTTTACCTACAACTTTTTTTCAAATACAAATTTCAACATATGAAAATTTACATTTCTAGAAATACTATTAGAGCATGAGTGTATGAGTATTAGAGCTCTTACTACCCGACCCGCCGGGTACTCGAGTACCCGCCGGGTACCCGTGAGATACCCGACTACCCGGGTAAACAAAAATTACCCGGCTACCCGGGTAGACAAAAATTACCCGGGTATCCATGAGATACCCGAGTAAATTAGATGTGATGAGATAGTTGAGAATTTCGATTTGACAGCCGATCGTCTTTCGACTTTCGATCATTTTCAGCTAACATCAGTAATGAACGGAATAAACTTCAAGCAATTAAACATTTTATCATAATATTCATAATCTTAACGTGCACACACACATTCAATTGCTTGACGTTTATTCCGTTCATTACTGAGGTTAGCCGAAAATGATCGGAAGTCGAAAGACGATCGGCTGTCAAATCGATGATCATTTACTCGGGTAATTTTTGTCTACCCGGGGTCTCACCGGGTACCCGAGTACCCGGGCCAAAAGAATAGCTCTAATGAGTATTACGAATGTACAATTATCATTGAAAAGTTAATAGATTCAAAACTACGAAAATGGTAACTCAAAAATGACGCTGGGTTGCAGTGAAGCCCATGTGACCAATTTCTGATTATGTATAAGAAGGTGTGACCACGGAGGGTTAATTTAATCTCACGGTAAATAATTAGTAACCTTCTTTTAACTTCAAGAAAATTATTGTATCCTTGCTTCGTTTCGAAGAAACAATGACAGTGGCGGATCCAGGGGGGGGGGGGCGATGGGGGCGATCGCCCCCCCCCAAGAATAATAAAATATAAAAATATTATGTCACATTCTGAAACACTTGTTAGCTATATACTTAAAGTGTATTTAATTATTCAGGCTATAGTAGCAGATAGATATATTAAAATATAAATTACAAGCATATTTAAATCTCGTAAAAGAAAATTAAAAAATGTAGGTATGTCCTTTTATACGTTTCGCCCCCCCCAAGAAAGGCTCCTGGATCCGCCACTGAACAATGATCTAAGGTTTACGACATTAATTCTTTGAAGTCGATCTTGTAACGACATCCAAGTACACGCAAACGTACATTTCACTGCAATTCTGTATACTCACGAAGCGGGTACTGGTTGCCTTTGAATGGAAATGGAAATCGTATTCGCAATATCGCCGTTTCATAAAAGAATTCTGGGAGGAGCATCGCCGTTCTATCGATTCTCGATAAACGCTTTCTGCGGAAGTATCTTGTTTTCAATCGAATACCAATGAGCAGATGTATAACGGTCGATTAAAGCGATTAAAAGGGACGTTCCGTGGCAGAGAAATAACAGTGACTCTGCAATTGTTTAATGGACCATTTGGTTTCGTGATACAATTTAAAGTAACACTATTTCTTCGGATAGTACCTGGTTCCCTAACAAATGTGTAAAATCTTATTCACGTTTTTCCTAGATTCAATTCATTTCTATCTCTTTCCTTAGCCTGCTTATATTCTTCATAAACAACTGACACATATTATTATTTCTTATTACACTGACTTTCCCGCAAGCATAAACAATACACAGCAGGTGCAAGGAAAATGACAAGCAACGCATTCAGACGTGGAATACAAATTGCTCTGCTGGCATTGAAACCATTCACACTTCCTCTTACGTAAACGAAATAGAGCTACCTTCGTTGCATTGTTAATAAAATGGAAGCTTCTGAGATCATACAATTAATTTAATCGCAATCGAAAAGTTTTACCAAGTTTCATCCCACTGAACTACTTTCAAACATGAAGTATATACATAATTACTACGTCTTCACATAGTGCTTTGAACCCATTAACAGCTGTTGTTGCATAAACGCAGCATTGAACTTTAATTGCTTTTAATTAGGGCAACTGTAATGAACATTCTAGAGTTTTTATTTTAATGCTTGGCTAGTAATGACTTAAACACCTGCTAATAAAGTAATTTCCTTACAAATTGTAAATTACACTCCACTGTACTTTTCATGTGCTCGCTTGGACCAGAATTTTAAGTTCTGACAGCCTCCTCGATGTTATCAATACTGAAACTGATATCGATACTTTTATTCTTATAATTCAAATTGGAATACATAGATCAGTGGCGGACCAGAGGGGGGCCGAGGGGCCCTGGCACCCCAAAGAACGGACTTTGTAAAAATAAAAGAATGCTGGATTTTATTGTTTGAATAAATTGTTATAATCACCTAATGAATTTTATTGAATTTGTATTAAAAATATTTTTATTCGTTCGACTCGGCTCCCCCGAAGATTAAACCCTGAGTGCGTCACTGGCATAGATTACAAATGTGGTTCCTTGCACACTTTTACCTGCACTTTGCAGATATATGTAGAGTCATCTTTGACTCTAGGATCCTTAAAACCCTGTCGTAATCCTCTGACATACCAGAACCGAATCAATATAGGGTTACTTCCAGTGGAGGTTTGGGCGAAAAGCTACATAAGGTTCAGGGAACACTCGTCGCTTGGTTCCAAATGAATTGTATTAGGGGTTGTTGCGCACCTGTGTTGTGTAGCTGCTCGTTGTTCGAATTCAGAGGTGAATCGTGCCGGGAAGGTGGCGCGGGGCTCCCCCTGCTCGCTGGAAGATCGTAAAGGTACACGTCGCCGCACTTCTGTGGAGTCACCACCTGCGCAGAAAAGATCAAAGGCCGATTAATTGCCGCTGGATTAATTACCCCGGTAAAGCTAATTCCTCCCCCGAAAACAGCTGACGATTCTGTTCAACTAATTAGGGGCACTCCTCACTGGGATGAGGATTATTCGTACCTGTTCCCGAATCTCGAACATCGATTCGACTTAATTTCTTTAACCCTCGGATGACGGATCAGGATCCATTTTCTTATTATTAGTATTATTGTCGTATTATTTAAACGAATTTGTTGCTCCCCAAAATTTATCACTCCCCAAAGTTTGTTGATCCCCAAATTTTCCACTCCTCAAAATTTGTCGCTCCCCAAAATTTGTTGCTCTCAAAAATTTTCCGCATCCCAAACTTTGTCGCTCCCTAAAATTTGTTGCTCTCAAAAATTTTCCGCACCCCAAAATTTGTCGCTCCCCAAAATTGGATGGTCTCCACAATTTTTTGCCCCCGAAAATGCAGCCTCCTTAGCTTATACCCAGATTCACCCCTGATTCTTGGAGGTAAGAATATTGGATTAGAGAAATATGAGAATCTATAGTAAAAGCTGATCCTAAGGTGTGCACGAATAAAATTATTATGGAGCAACGTGGACGCTGCATTCGACGAACAGAAAACTATTCGTCCAAGAGTTAAAGAGAGATTTATCACGAGTCCGTCGAACTTAGAAAATGTCTGCCAGGTTCTGATTGCTTTACGTACCTACTTGTATTCGATTGTGAAATCATGTGTCACGGTTTGCGTTAAGCGAATTGACAGACAATTCGTGCTTCGCGGTTGGATCGCACGAAGTAGGGAGAAAGTATATACGGCAAAGAAGTGAAATCGTGTGGTTCGTTTTGGCTGATTCATGCCAGCAAATTTGCGGGTAATTTAATGAAATTTGATATCCTCCAGTAGACGAATGAAAAGTAATGTGTGGGATTAAAGAGAAAATTGCGAAGCATGCTTGATTTGGATAAAATATTGAAGTGTTTTTTTTAGAGAATATTTAAAATTCACAATTACATTTTATTATTGGCAAACGTTTCAGTGCAAAAGAAAGTTCTAATGGAGAAAATAGAGTTATTTTCATGTTGCTAACATCGAAACTGGCGTTGTACATTTTGTGAATTCAGCTTGCAATTAAACTGCAGATTCAGGAAACGCATCATCGACATCGATGTATAAATATTTCGCTGAGTAAGACCAAAATTCAATGCATCCTCCAAATTGATCGCTCACCGGTCCATTAAGCATTCGCTTAATTAATTAACGATTTCTCTACGATGCGTCGCTTTATACCACTGGATTATATTAAGTAAAAAACAGTAATTATAAAAGAGAAATATAAAACCCCTGAAAAGTAATATATTAATTTAAAATTGAAAATTTCGAGTGTTTTATTCATTCTACGACTGATATTCAATTAAAATGCTTCATATCCCATTTTATTAAGTGAAGAACTCGATATTCCTGTATTTTACAAAATCTAACAGAAACCGTTCTATATAAAATGAACTCGAAGATTCTTTTCGATATCACTCTAAGGCGAAGCGAAGCCATCGGAGAAAAGCGCAATCGAACTTACTTAGCGCGCACAAGGAAGTTTATGGAAAATCGTTTTCCAGAAACTTAAATTGAAATCCATCGCGAAGGCGGCGAAGGCAGCACGAAAGTACGTTTCCAATTTAATTTCAAATAGAAATTCGTCAAAGTAGCGTGGCTGTTAATGAATTCATTGAAACGAGTGCCAATCGATTCGCGTTTCTTCTCCTCGATTTCCAAAGCAGACACCCAGAGACTTCCTCAAGTTTTTCTCTTTGTGCCAACAGCTTAATTGCAATACCTTGTTAATTGAATTTCCTCGGGAAACGAATTAAGCCGACGGAGTTTTGCTCCAAAGTCGAGAAACGTCCTCCATTCGCCACAGTTTCCTGAAGCTTTAAGCCGCGATCCCACGTGTGCGACATACAGTCACTCACAGCGTCGTTCACAAAAATGCAAAGTGATAATTAATTGCGAAAACTTGTGTGATACTTTCGCGCTCTTATCTGCGTCATTTTAAATTTCCGTACCCAACTGTTGTCCAGTATCACAAACTCCGGTACAAATAATCAAATATGAAGTTCTTCGTGAATAAAAGAGCAATTTGAGAACGAAAAACTTTTTCAAAATTTGCATTAATTAAAGGGGAGCCTTAGGTGTGTTCTATCACACGTTGCACATATTATACTAGACTGTGGCTTTGTGGAGAAATAGATTTATTGAAAAAGCACCCTTCGAGATGCTATTGAGATTTCGATCTTTTAATTTTAGTGTCTTTTACGAAGAATCGTGAAGACACGTGAATAGATCATTGAGATATGCGAGCATGTGGCGCCGGAAAAGATTTTTCCGCGGCTTAATAAGATTTCGCAGAGGAACCGTGGCAGTGGCGAATTTATTCGGGGGGCCTAAATTTTCACGGGTCGACGATCCTGGAGCTCGAGCTCGTAAAATTGTCGACATTAATCTGCGCAGCCTATAAACGGCGCGGGCCGTGAAATCCTTTCAAATGAACGGAGGCAGAATGAATCGTTAATTGAAACGGTCAGCCAGTGTCCAGTTAAAAACTAGCTCGATCTCGAATTCCTAAAGGATTGCGTGGTTCACACCTCGTGGCTCGTGTCATTTCATTATAAGAATCTTCATAAAGGCTTTGTAATCTCATTAAAATTCTAGTTTTATACTTTTCAACGATAGTTGAAATAGCAATTTTCGCATAGTGGGCTACGAAAAGGATCATAGAATTCTCTTTCTTCGATTGCCTTTATACTTTCACAGAATCGTACCATCCACAGACATTAACACTTCTACTCGCGCAAGTTTTTGAGAAATGCCCATTCAAATCGGTCATGCGTTTCCGAGCTATCGTTTCCGCCGAGAAAGTTTTGCTTGACCTGCCCCGAGCGAAACATTCGTGGATACTCGAACAATAATTTCGATGCTTTCCAGAAGATATTGATCAGAGAACTCGCCAAAACCGTGCACAAGTATTCAGTATTCAGAATTCAGTTTTCAGAATTCAGCTCTCAGAATTCAGGTCTCAGAATTCAGCTCTCAGAATTCAGCTCCCAGAATTCAGCTCTCAGAATTCAGCTCTCAGAATTCAGCTCTCAGAATTCAGCTCTCAGAGTTCAGCTCTCAGAGTTCAGCTCTCAGAATTCATCTCCCAGAATTCAGCTCTCAGAATTCAACTTTCAGAATTCAGAATTCAGCTTTCAGACTGATCTTAGTCTTGGACCACTTTCAATCTAACATGAACCCTTTTGCAACAACGAATGCTATAAATTCTCCAACCTTCCACGACCAATCACAGCCAATGCCATCGGAATGATCTTGCTCCTTACCAAATTATTAAGCGTAGTAGGAACCGCAAGTACGTACGACGACGAGGATATACCAAAGCTGTTGCGGCTGGTGGATCGCGATAGAAGGAAGAATAAAAGTGTAGCACGCTTATGTATAGCGTAAGGGCTGAAGAGCCTCTATTATTGTAAAGCAGCCAACGATGAGCCCAGAGATTGCGCTGTAGAGGGACGCTTTCCTCCTCTTCCCCTCTCTCTGTCTCCCTCCCCTCATCCACCCTCGTAACGCATCCGCTCCACCCTCTCTTTCGTTCGCGTTTTGTCGACGAAATTGCATTTTCCCTTGCAGCTTCGCGGTTCACCGGTCGAAACCGGCCAAGGCAGGCCTGTGTTCACACGCGTGCGCGTCCACGACACCCCTGTGACCGTGGTTCTTACGAGGAAAATTGACGGGGTCGGGCAGCGTAGAATTGTAGAAACGGGTGGAGGCAAACGAGCTTAAATCAGTCGTCCATCTTTTCTTTTTTAAAAATAGGGAAGTTTTCGGGGCTAATATTCTAGAATTTGTTTACCCTTGTCGTCTTCTAGATTTTCAACCTGGTTTCGACTGGGGCTGTTGCGAATATTCGAATATTCGAAGAAATTGGAGTATTCGAAGAATTAGGAAACTTTATTTCGAATGCCCGAATATTCGAATTATTCAAAGAAACTATTCGAATTCGAATATTTACAGCTCTAGTTTCGACCAAGAAGTACCTATTTCTTGCGACAGTAGTTTCCCCCCGGGAATTGAAAATGCTACATAGGTATATGAACTTACAGTCTGCTACTTCGATTCTGTCTTCTCTAACAGAAATGTAGCCTAACTTTATGCATGCGATCTCCATTTCGCGAACTCTTGTATGATGTTTCGCGAATATGTTACTAGGGCAAAGCCACAGCATGTATCTTAGAATCATGATTTTTGTGACCTTTACGGTGATGTACCGTAAAACGCGCCAATAAATTTGAAAAGAAGGTATTTCAACCGATCCTTCTCTCCCGCAAAATTTATCCGTTTCGTCCTGCCTTCTGACATCCCCGTGTCTAAGGCAGGCTTTGCTAGGTAAAGTAAACTTCTAAGTCCACTAGCAGGTTTCTACCCTCCAACTCTCAACTCTTGCCTCTTCCAGTAGCTGTTGCTTTGTTAGCAATTGGTGGTCAATTTCGATCTTGCAATACCCAGCTCAAAGTCAAAGATATCTCTGGCGATGAAGCCTCTCTTTTGAGATATAGGGTGACTGTACCTAATATCGCCAGTGTTCCTAATATCGCCACTCGCTATATCTCTTAAAGTAAGCTCTAAAATTTATCGGTTATGCACTGAATTAGTACCTAAACATATGTAGGAAGACATACTATAATTGCAGCATCATGTGATCAACAATTACAGAAAGGGAAGGATTTTAGAGAATCTTAATAGTGTAAAAATTTATTGGACTATCACAATTTTACGTCACATTCGGAGAAGGTAAGTCTAATAAATCTGTGAATGCAAGAATATCTACTAGAAATACCTAATTAATGATGTACTTAAGAAATGAAATCGATTCAAATATTTTTCATAATGAAAATAGCGTTTTTCTTTTAGCAGTATGCGTGTTCTCAATACCGCCTACCGGAGAACAATGGTTTCGATGTAATGCTTGTTACAGGTGAGGTCACGAAATGTGCGGAGCAACCGAAATAAAATTTATTTGTCCAATATGTACATCGGAACGTAAAAAATAAAATATTTTAAAAATCTATATTTTCAAATTTCTATATTATTCTAATAAAAATGAAATCAAAGATGGATAAAAAGACATTTATAGAACAAGAAATAATAAAAGCACATGTGAAAATGACTTTAAAAACTCATATATACATGAATTAATCAATATTTCTTGAGTAGGCGATATTAGGTACACTTTTTTCAGGACCCGATTTTTGCATGTCTTTCGTTTTTTGAGTCCTAATTAACAATTTGTAGGTTTCAACGATTCTAACATATGCTGCATGAAATATGGATAATTTCTCTTTACTTTGAAACGAACTGCATGGAAAAATATCAATTATTATTCAATCGACAGCGATTTAACTTTTGCCTGGCGATATTAGGTACAGTCACCCTAGTGACCTTGCAAATGGCGCTTTCGATAAGAGTATATATCGCAATAAACAGTCCTATATTATACTACTTTAATAATGGATCGATTCTTTTCAAAGAAAAAACTAACAACTTTGTACCTATCCATACTTAAATTTCCCAAGTTTTCTCTGCAAAATATTAAGAGAATATCCAAGAAATATTAACAAATAAACGAGTTATATTGTTTTTTAATCCATCAGTTACTTTTGCCCCACCGTGTGCAATTACGAAAATCATGTACAGTATTCCCCCGTTATGAGCCCGACGAACGGGGCTGGCGGCGGGCTCATAGTGGCTTGAGGACATGGTTCCGCGCGGCCAGTGGTTTTCGTGTCCTCTCGCTCGTTGCCCGGTTCTCTCACTCTCGTCCGTAGGCTTCCAGGAAATGGTGGGGATGGTCGCCGGGCTGTCAACGGGGGAAAAAAACGGGCTCATAACGGGGAAATACTGTAGTCACCTAAGTAGTAACACGTTGAAGAAATATTGTAGAAGTGTGCACAAAATAGTCAAACGCGTGGAACTGGGACACACCCCTCCGCGCGCGTGTGTTCGAGGGTGCAGAATCGAATGAGCGGTTGTACCACCCAGCTATACACGCGTGCGTTTCTATGTCCGGCTTCGTTTCAACGTACTTACTCTACACGCGGGAGGTTCGAGTGCTCGTTTTCTATAAAATATTCAATTAAGGCCACGCTGCGCGTGCAAAACGAAAACAGGATGCTGCCAGTTATTATCGTGTATATTTTATTTGCACAGTTGCGTGGCAGCCGCGTTGCAAATGTTTAGGATGTGGCTGCGAGAGGGACGCGGATAGAAAATCGCTAACGAGGGCCTGTCGTGCGTGGAGTTTGTTTTCTGATGCTAGTAATAATATGTGCAGGCAGGCGTACTCGGCCGAGGATCAAGGATTCGCGTAATCCCTGGGAGAACTCGCGTGGACCTTGTAAGAACTCTTCACGAGTTACCTAGCTGCTGTTGCTCGGGGCATTGTCAGCTACGTGATCGTGGTTCTTTGGGATACAAAGAGCGAGACACTTGAGAGCATTTTTCTGAGAAGTCAGTTAAATTGTGCGGAATTGATAGAAGATCTAGGTGGAGAGAGTAAAAGAGTTGGTAGAGATCGGGAGTAGAGTTACTGGGAAAGGGAAAGAAGGGGAACGTCTTTGATTCAAGTAAGGGAATTATCTAATTTCAGATGTGAGGTGTATAGAGTAATATCAGCTACCATTTATGGTTACCTTGAACAGACCTAAGCTCTGAGTTCTTAATTCTAGACCCTAAGCTCTGAGTTTTCAATTCTAGACTCTAAGTTCTGAGTTTTCAATTCTAGACTCTGCGCTCTAAATTTGTATACGCTAGTATCAGAATCCTAGGTCCTAGAATCTCTATTGACACCTCCACAGAAGTCTTTAGACGCTTTTCCCTCTTCCCCTTCAATCCACAGAACTTCACAACCAAATTTTCGTTCCACTACTCAACATAAGAAAGACACCGCGACCTTACGATACATCTCCAATCCATCTAAACACCGTTATCAAAGCACATTTTTATCACGAGTTGAATTAGCGATTTTCCAGCTGCTCGGTCTCATTGTCTTAAGTAGACCAGAGTTTCTTACGGTGGGGTTTTCGATCATCGAGAAGGAGGACCGGGAGGCTCGATATCCTGGCACAAGTATCCACGCGAATGTGGGTCACTCCTTATCGCTGGCAACCGTCCTGCCAACCCTCGAAATAACGGCCGTGCCACACCCCTTTCGACGGTACATACCCCGGCCAACTACCCCTGGGACGAGTCGTCATCGATAAACCGTGATCGAGCACTCACCGCAAATCATTTCGGCCCCATTTCATTCTCTGATCATGCCTGATGGTTACCATGGCGATGCGCGAGCAGGTGCTCCTCGAAATGGACCGAAAAAGAGCCGCAGAAACCAGCCGGAGCTTGTGACTTCTCATTCCTCGCAGTGCAAGATTTTGGTTCCACGTTTCTGCGTTTAATCCTCACCGGGCGGATACGGGGCTCGAATGGACCCAATTTAAATGTCACACTGTACGCGCTCCTTGTTATTGGTATTACTTCTTAGATGGCAACAAGGTGAAAAGTTTTGCAAGGGAGAGGTGAAGTTTTGCAAGTTGAAACGAGAGTGGTTTTGTACAGTAATTTTTAAGGAAAGAATTCAAAATAGTTGGAATTTGTAGGCGACCTTTAATTTGAAAGCGAGTAAGTGGCTATCTAATGAGCATTCTTGTCTCGAGGGATCTTAGTTCCTCTTTCAAGTTAAATACCTTTGAAACGAGGGCGTGGAATGCTCGGGCACTTGGCAGCATTGAACGTCGAGTCGCGAGCTTTTTTGCACTGCAGCTTTATATTTGTTTTTGGAATGCTATGAAAAAGGGGGTTAGAAGAAAGTTTGTGCCTTGTGCTTGGCGATGCAATTACCATAAAATAAGATTTCTATGGCGATAACGTAGAGTGTTTGAGTAGGTATCTCATTAAATATTTAAGGCTGCGCGTCGCGGAGTTTTCTTGTTTGCAACTTTGATAACAGAAATCGTTGGCCATAAAAATAGCGAAAAAATGTAAATGGAATAACGATGAATTTATAATGCACGCTCTTTCGTACGCTTCCGTTAAGCAGAATATTCTTGAAACTTGAAGAGAAGGCAAGTACGCTTGAATACTTTCGAATCGTAAATGGTACTCGACGATAATATTATTTTGGTTGAGTGGAGAGGTTGTTGGTATTAAATAATGCAAGAAATATTTGGGAAAGCGAGGGCAGAATTTTAATTGCGGATAAATTAAATTCTGATTGTGTTTACCATTGAATCGCTCCAGGGCTCCATATTTAATTATCTGCGACGATATATTATTTATTCTTGATGAAATTTGTACGAGACCACTGCGCTCGAAAAATTTCTCCACCATTGTTTTCCCTTGCGAATGATGTTCGTGTGTATTTAACGGCACGAAAACGGATATGAAAATGAGAAGATTAAACGACTATCTACAGGTTGAATCAGACGTCACGATACGATCATTCGTATCGTCCTATTCATCAGAATTAATACTTCAACGCAGGTACGAATGCAAACTCCAATTCTATAAGACTCCTCCATTCTCTTAAATAATTTTCCATCATTTCTGAAACGTATATATAAACATCTTTATTGTTCCTTACAGGTTACAATCTTCCTCTCTGCCATATGTACACCCCTTAATGCTATCTTTACTTCGACTCTATGTATATAAATATTTTTTAATAATACCTTCATTTGCTTAGGATGTTAAACACGCAGCACGTGCGCAATTACAGTACGTTTACACAGATGTGTTATCAATTTTCCTACGATAAACTTGTATGACAATGCGAAAAAGAAAATTTGGAAATTCGTGCATCCAATTCATATTTAATGTTGATTTTAACTTGTAAGTAACCAATCGAGTGCACGGCCCAGGGATTTCACAAAGCTTCGCCTCGTCGCGACACGTATCGGCGCGTCAAAGAGCAGGATTGAACATGCAAATAGATGAAGTGCCACTCGAGGCCCCCCCTGGTTTGCTTTGCGCGGGGGGCCGTCGCGCACAATGGTGCCTGAAAAGCCCCCGTGCCTTTCGTGTCCCGGCGGCTGCCGACTCTTGTACACGTCACCGGGGAGTTACTAATCCAACGATGTCGTTGATCCTCCCCGATAAATGATGAGCAACGCCCAGGAGACACGGTCCTACCCCAACCGTCACTTTACGACCTTTCTATACGCGTGCATCCACCCACCCACCCACGCGTCCCGGCTCTCCTCCATAAGACGGTTCACCGGCGCGTTCCACACGGGCGCAACCGAATACGTGCATACGCCGAACGCACGCGACAGAAGCGTGCTGCTTCGGGCTCGATTGCAAATTCGATCATGCCTTTCTAGATAGATACCCCGTGACTCAGACCCACGACCAATCTGATTACGACCGGTTTACATGGAGGCGGAACGCGCCTCAGGACGCACGCGGGGGGGTGTTGGACGTTTCCGTTTCTTCCAGGGGGGTGAGCGCGAACACTGACGCCAACGAAACCAGATTATCTTTGATTCTCGGCTGCATACGGTGGCGGGTGCGATGGGGCTAAATTACGGGAGGAATTAGGTGACGGGATCTAGAGGAACATTGGACTGCATAGGGGCGGATGCTTCGGGGGGATGTAACGCGAGCTAAGGAGCGGAAAGGTCGTGTCTGTGGGTATAGGGGGTGAGTCGGAGTTTGCGTTTGATTCGGTGGTTGTTGCCTTTACGGTGGGTAGCTGTTGGATCGAGCCTTGGAGCTTCTGCCTATTCGCTGGTCGATTGAATGGAGAGACTTTTCACTTGGTGCGGCGTTTGTTGGATGGAGAATAGTGGAATTGAAAATGGTGTAGTAAAGTGATTGCAAATACAGTAGTTTACTTGATTTTTGAGGTTGGTATTGGTGTGCAACGTTAATTTAAACTTCGGTGTGCCTGAGTCTTAGTTACAGTTAGAGTGCAAAGGTTTAGTGATCTTGGAGTAGGTAATTAAAAGATTTAGATATAAGGTGGGGTAGTAAACAGAAAGATGTTTACTACCCCTTCTTATATGTAAATGAGTTGGAGGTAGCAAATGAGATAGGTTAATATTAAGGCGTGGTCTTTTAGGGAGTCGTTTCTGGGTTTATTCTGGGGTTTTCAGATGGGACACTTTTATGACTGCGACAACTTATAGTTGTTGAATTTTTGTCAAGGATCATGAAAGATCCTCGACTGGGAAGACTCTATTGCAGGCAGTATGGAAGCTTCATAGGACGTGTTTTGTTTCTGCATAAATATTTCGAGAATGGAAAGCAGTATCTACTTATCGGTATAGTCGAGGAATAGGGTAAGTGTGGGTATTACTGCGAACTTTTAAGGTAGGTTAACTTTAGAACCCTCGATACGGCGTTCAAACGAATGAAAGTTCCTCCTTCTTTTTTTAAAAGGAAGGTGGGACCTTAATAATTCCATAAAAAAATATAAGGGCGGGGTAATAAGCACAGTTAATTAAAAACAAAGAGATTTGTCGATCAATGTCATTGCATGAGTTACTGCGGACATGCATGTATTACTGCGTGCCAGTTACTAACGGAACACCAGTTACTGCGCATGTATTACTGCGGTCTGATGTCAGGCCAAACATAACCTTAGTACAAATTTTTATTTTCTTTCTTGATTCCTTATTATCACTTAAATTTTTTCTCGGCATGCTTACAGAGTTACACGTGATTGCACGCACCGTTGCGTACTTTGCAGGTTATATATAGACGTCAGTGAATACAGTCGCAGGTCCGCAGTAATACATGCACATGGTGTCAAGTAGTGCACCTAATACTGCGGTGAGAAATAAAAATTAAAACTAAAATGTAGACGACTGATTTACTGTTTTTCTGAAAAAAGAACTCTTATTCTATCGAGCAATACCGCTACAGTACATGTATTACTGTTAATAACAAAAATATAAATGTTTTTCAAGTAGGTGTTCATGACCGCCATATCGGAAATCGACCGAAGTTTCGCCTTGACGAATTTCAAACTACGATAAAAGAATTAATAATAACTTTGCTGTACATACTTATTAATAATTATCTGTAATAGAGTTTAAAATAATTTTATCAAAAATTTTCAAGAGATTATGTACTTTCCAACACTAAATATGATCTGTTTTAGAATATCCGCAGTAATCGGGACATCCGCAGTAATACCCACACCTACCCTAATTGGGTGTGTTTGGGTCTCATATGAATATCTATATCTATATCTGTACAAATACGAGGCTTCTCAGACTATTATACATTACTAGCTTAAAGTACCCGGCGTTGCCCGGGTAAAACCTCGATTATCACGGAGTGTCAAGAGGGTGAAATAAGGGGGTAGGGGTGGGATGTCCAGATGTCATGGTAGCCTATATTTTCCGCAGGGTTCTAGAGAGTAATTATGCAAAATTTAAAAAAAATCGGGATAAAAAATAGGTCCTATATGTTATTCCTGGTCCCAGACTACCTATACCTATACAAAATTTCAGAAAGATCCGTTGCGTAGTTCCGACGCGATTGAGTAACAAACATGCAAACATCCAAACACACTTTGGCATTTATTATATTAGTAGGATTACAATTATGTCTTAAATCTATATTAATAGGATGTAGTGAAGTGCAATGATAGTCCAAAACGGCTGAATAGTAGAACTGTATAATTGTATAATAGAATGATAGAATATTGTATGTAGAATTTACTAGGTATAGGAAATAAGCCAGAGTTATCAAATAAATTCACTTGCAATTTCTGATGTATAACGAGTACATCCAAGCAATTTGGTTAAATAAACTGGAATTCAAATTCGAGGTGAAATTAGCCTGAGCTGTCCACTTACGTAGCAAAACGTTTCATCGCCAACGAAACCTGTCAGTAACGTTTTTCATCGAATTCGCGTCTTTCATTACGTCTCGCCTATTCAAAACATCGTTCGAGTCTCCATAATTACTGGAGTTTGCCTTCCATATATTCGTCGTTTTAATTTTCCCATTCAGCTTGCTCTATCGCTGCTCGCAAGTCGACACCGATGTCAGCGTGGCAGTCGTCGCTTGTTAATTAACCGCCAGCTAACCTTTAATTACCGAGTTTTTTCCCGTGGCGCGAAACTCGCTCGTACATCGACGGAATGCGACGAATCGGCCATGGTCTCGCGGAATACTCGACTTTGTCGCGTTTAAAAACGGCGGAAAAACGAAGAAGACGTTCAAGGGCGAGGCGAGAATTTGTTCTACCTCTAAACGCTGCCGCACCGGGCCGTGTGTCTTCGAGAACCCGTTTTCCTTTAACTAGAGCTTTATTCCATTCCTGGACCGTACGAAGGCAATCTCTTTAATACCTGAACGGCAGAAACGGAGGACGAGCTGCTCCTGTACAGGGTGCTTCAGAAATAGCTGGCCAAAATTTAGGATCATATACATAGATGTGTCTCGAAACAAGGACAGAGATTTTCTCTCAAAACAAGGTGATCCCCTCCATTTCTTCCCCTGCAAATCAGCGAGAAATATACCGAGTGCCATCGCAGTCTCTCTCATTCTACGGGATAAAGCAATAAAGAAGGTGACGTTCGGTCCCAAATCGTCACCTTACTTCGGGACAAACCTGTACCACTTATTTAAAGATGGAAAGAGTTTATATAAATATTTATTACATAAATATTCACGGGAATATGGGTCACTCCTTTATTATATAAATATTTTATACCGTTTGTACCTTTGCACTGTTTCACTGCTGGGAGGTTGTTTAATAATAATTACACCGGTCGGTGGATTAACAGAGGAGTACCAATTGGGCGTCCCGCGCAATCTCCCGATTTAAATCTTCTGAATTCGAATTTGTGGGGACATCGCAAAGCTCTCGCTTTAGATACTCCTATTTGTATCACCACGGAACTACTCGGAAATCATACTGTCGTTCAAAACAGAAATTGTAGTATAATTCTGTGTAATGGAATTTAAAGTAGTCCAAGGATTTTTTAAAAAATGCATTGCTGAAGAAGGTGGGCGTTTACAGTAATTTCTCTCGCGAAGTATGTCGGCAGCACTCTAGTGCAAAAGAAGAGTTATATATCAAACAGGGAGTTTTTCCAAACCCACGTTAATGGCATGATCTTTGATCCTTGTTCAACCTCAATATTAATAAAATACGCTTCTAAATGCCACATACTTATGAAACACCCTGTGTGTATCTTTGATTTTGACAGACTACGTATATTACCGGGCGAAAAGAAGACTGGTAGCAGGCGGGCTCGGGCTGTGCCGTCCGCCGCTGTGACGATTGGTCGATTCACCTATTTGGGCACACTTTTAAAGACGCGGCACACGTATTTTGTTTATTGGCTGAAGTAGGCACAAACATTGTCGCACCGCGCGACGAAGAGAGCGAACGAAACACATCGAGACCGAGTGGGATAAAGCGATCTGAGCGACGATCGCCAAAGCAATAGCGTAGGCATCTCACAAGGAGAGTATTTTAGGTGTCCGCCTCCGATCATTTTGATTTTCGGATATGTTATAGAGGACCGAAAAATAAGAAATACGTGTTTTTTTATTTTTCCCCGTTTTCATATTTGGGGGGGTGAAAAGTGCGTTCAAAGTTAGGGTTAAAAACTCATTTTTGTGGAATATCTCGAGAACTATTAGAGATAGGGGAATAGTGTCAATGGACGAATTTTGTGCCTTTGAATGCGAAATATGACTGACTCACCAGATTTTCAAAAAGTCCACAAAAATGATTCTTCACCCCTAACTTTGAACGCAGTTTTCACCCCCCAAATATGAAAACGGGGAAAAATAAAAAAACACGTATTTCTTATTTTTCGGTCCTCTATAACATATCCGAAAATCAAAATGATCGGAGGCGGACACCTAAAATACTCTCCTTGTGAGATGCCTACGCTATTGCTTTGGCGATCGTCGGTCAGATCGCTCTATCCCACTCGGTCTCGATGTGTTTCGTTCGCTCTCTTCGTCGCACGGTGCGACAATGTTTGTGCCTACTTCAGCCAATAAACAAAATACGTGTGCCGCGTCTTTAAAAGTGTGCCCAAATAGGTGAATCGACCAATCGTCACAGCGGCGGACGGCACAGCCCGAGCCCGCCTGCTACCAGTCTTCTTTTCGCCCGGTAATAGTACACAGACACATCTGAAGCTGAAAATCACAGGCGACGGAGCTGTTTGCATTGGGACGAGAACGATGTTCGAATCACGAGTGAAACGAAAACTTAATAACGACGAGAAGTTGAAGATTCCTATTTGTGTCGAAGAGCGGGGAGGGACCGGCAGCCGATACGATTAAACTTCAGCTTGTCCAATGTTTTCTCTCTCTCCGTCAAGGGGATAATACTTTCGCGATCCGTTTTATAGAATCCCTTAAACCGATAGCACGAAACTGGATTATTACGATGAAACTGTAGTTGAGGGAACTCGGGAGCGTCCAGCGGAGAAAGAAACGGACTGGACGACGTCGAGTAACGACATTATTTCCGCCGCTGTTGCACGATGATAACAGGTTGAGGAATGAAAAGAAGAAACAATTTGGTGTTTAAAGGAGTAATGGATCGTGGTAACAGCAAGGACAACATTTACGCTGTCGAGGTTATTTCGAAGTAGCACTGTGTTCGTGATATTAAAAAATTCACCCTACTTTTAAACGTTTCAATTATTATAAAACATCGAGATAATTGTACTTATCGGAACGCGATTCCGGTTTAAAAACATTAAGTTCCCACAACTCAGCTACCTATTACCATGGGATTTCAAGTTGCATCGAATCATCCTTTACGATACTAAGCCCCTGATTTGAAATTACAAATCTAGCTAGTCGTGATTGGGGTACCTTCACATCGTGGCACCCTCCATGCATAACCCTGGGGTTGTGAACAATATACACAGCGTACACACCGCGAGCACAATGACAACCTACGCTCGCCGAGAAATCTGAAATATATTTTACTTGGAAAAATTCGTCAAAGGAAAGCTGCACGATGCTTCATAAAATTAGACCATTTCAGCTCTTCCATGCTTATAAACAAAATACGATGGGCGATGGTAGCGTCGCCAGAAAAGCAAAATTTGATAAAAAAAAATACAGAATCACCCGTTCCCAAACCTCGTACCAACATCTTAATCTGTTAATCGGCATATTTTGTAATGAAAAGTGAAAAACGAGTTAACTCGTCTTGCTTAGAAAAGAAGCATTTGGGAATGACGAGTTAACTCGTCTTGCCCATTGAAGAAGCATTTTCAAGTGACGAGTTAACTCGTATTTGCCCAGTGAAAAAGGATTATGAAATGACGAGTTAACTCGTCCTGCCCATTGAAGAAGCATTTTAAAATGACGAGTTAACTCGTCCTCTATAATTCGAGTAATAGCCACCTGCACTTGTAATTATCCAGACTCTTACCCTGCATGGTCGCCTGCCAATTCACCAGACAACTCGCCGCGCGTGAAGACATCAGGAGCCAACGGGCGACAGGAAAGGGTAGAGCGTCGAGGGGATTTCCGAAAGATAAAGGCGGTGAGGCGGCGTAACGCCGTTGGTTTCGTGAATTAGAGCAGCACGCGATTCTACTATTACGTTCTTTCCACGAGTATGAATCGAATAGTACTATAGTAGTGAGAACGCGCGTAGTACGGGGGGGGGGGGGGGGTTGGGTGGCGGTGGATGGTCTCGCTGGCCCGCGAAAAAGGGGGGAAGTGAGGGGGTGCAAGGCGGACGGTTGGCGGGAGCTAGGAGGGGGCGGGCAGGCACGGTCGATACCAGCGTCGCGGCGCTAACTGTGAAAGGCATATTACCCCACGGGCGCGGGAGAACGAGGGAGAGGGAAAAATGGGGGGTAGCGGGGGGAGAGGAGGGCGAGCAGGACGGAGGATGGAAGAAGAGCGAGGGAGAACCACCGAGGGAAATGTGGACGGATAAAGGGGAAGAAGGGAAATGCAGAGAGGGTGTAGGCGGATAGAGAAGGGTGGAGAGAGGGAGAGAGAGAGAGAGTGAAAGAGGGTGGTAGGGTAAGAGAAACAGAGGAGATAGAAAGACGGTCACCATGGAAACGCGAAAGGAGGCTCTCTGCCTCCTGCGCCACCAGGACCTTGGTTCTGTCTCAGCGAGTGATAAGGATTTTTCTATTCTCCCGTGTGCGGTGAAGGGCTGCACAGGCTGGATGTATGTGCGAACGGATGGCGAATTCGATGGCTTGTTTAGAAGCGGAGTGGCACTTGCCACCCTGTTAGACGGCGATTGGCTAGGTGGAGGAGGCATCGGAGCTTGTAAATTAAATAAGACGGGAGCATGTTTGGGCGGCGGCGATATGGGGCACGGAAGCGTGAGAAGTGTAATCCTGAGCAACGAAATTTCTGGGCAAACAGCGATGTTTGGTGGAATGTACGGAATCGGGGGAGTGTAGTCTTCCTTTGACGGAGGGAGTTGCTTCTTCGAGCTTGACTGTGGGGATACCAAATTCAGAGATTCATAATGCAAAGCGTGTTGGAATTATTGTGCACTTACGAAGAGGGACAAAGTATAATAGTTTTAATAAACAGGTATCTACTGCACTCCCAAAGAAAAATAATACAATAATGTCAACAAATGAAGAGTCCTTATAGAAAACACTGTAAGTACTAAAATTAAACGAAACAATTTTTTACCAGAAAATGTTCTACGTGTCAATGGTGATACTATTAGTATAGATATAGACTATAGAATTTGATTTTTGATCTCCAAACGAACTCTTTCGGTGCATCTTCTAGTTTTCTAATTCCAGTAAAGTCACGATTGCAAACACAACGTAAGCTCGCTATATTATAAGAACGATTTGTAACTCTTTCTTATCCGAGAACCCCGGTTAGAAAGTAAAGCGTGTTTTCCTCCAGCGCGCAACAAATATCCCCACACGGAAATCCTCTTTTACTGGCGCCGGCTAGCGTGCACCTTAGCAACAGCTGGCTCTCCGTTACTTAATAAGTTCTTACGGAATATCTAACCGCATCAAACTTGTACACGTTCCGGATCTAGACGCGAGGAAAATCTCGAAAGTGAGCCGACCTGCTTACAAACTTCTCGCACGTGACTTAGAGACCCGAGGAGCTTCCCGAGTACATTTCTCCCGCGTAAAGGTAGGATTTTGTCCCGTCGCTGTAGCACTTTACTAATTTTCATCTCGTAAAATGTAAATCAGCCCGGGCTTTTACGCGCTCGAGTCGGCCAAGGAATCGGGGTAAAGCTTTCAGGCGTTAATTCCGGTCTTAAAAAGTTATTAAAAGGCGCGATAGGAATAAAGTTTGACGGACATCGGACGGGTAGGGTGACTGGGGGTTGGAGCAGGCAAAGTTGAACTTCGGGATTACACGAATCGCGGAACTTTCTTTGGGGTGAACAATATTAAAATTTAATAGGATTTTGCATAAAGGGAAGATTAAGTGATGCACTTTGGTTACGAATTTCACGCTATCCCAGTGAATTTGGGAATACCTTAGCGCTGACTTGAAGAACTCAATGGATTCACCCTTTCTTCCTCTCACTAACAGGATATCGTTCATTCGTCTGTTAAAAGATCTCTTCGTTTGAATAATACCACAATTTAATATAGGGGTAAACAGAGTAGTTGTTGGCCACCTAAGTCAGAGGTTCACATTAGCGTTGAATTATAAGTCTTATTTTGCTAGCTTTAGGAACACAATTAGTGTTAATAGCTGTAAACGACTCTAATAATCTAGAAATAGAATTTGTTTAAAGAAAGAGTAGCAGGATCCACAAAAATTTTACAGAAAATACCTTACCTATCAAAACACATAGTTATTGGCCAGACAAAGGCAATGATTGGCCGATCGTTTGGCAATTATTGGCCACTATTTCATAACCTATATGTAACATATACCCTACCTAATTCTTAATGCTCTACGACCTAATTATGAAATAATGTTAATGTAAAATAATGAATTAATTCGGTTAGAAACAGGATTTAAATTATTAAATAAAAATGGATATATTCATAAAATGGAACTAAATGTAATGTAATATTATTAAAAATATATAACCTATAATACCTTTTCTATTTAAATGTTTCTATATTAGCTAGTATTGCACCTTCTTTTACATTGTATTAATAGTATTTTCTTTTAAAACATAACCTTTTAAAATCACAACACAGCTATTTCACTGTTGCTATGACTGTTAGCTACCCATTGGCCTCGTGGCCAATGACTGTCCTGAAACATTATTTACATTACAGTTCTTGGCCACTTATAATTTCTGCAATAATGTATAATTTTAATGAATAAATAATTATTTTTTATAAAGTTTAAACCTTTATTTGTCTATATAACGAATATGAGAGTTATATATATATATCATAAATGCATTAAATTATCTAAGAATTGCTATTCAATTCAATCACTGTAGTTTTCAAGCATCGATTTCAAGTTGTCTATTTTTTACACGTAGTATAACAATTATAAGCGAAATAGTCATTGCATTCGACGCATGAAAGTAGGAGGTATCGGAATATGTTCATTATAAAAGGCATAATGTACATTATTTCTTAATATTCATGTTTTTAAAAAAAAGGCCAATCACTGCCAGGTGGCCAACAACTACACTGTTTACCCCTACCAGGATGAGAAAAAAACTGGCGATCGATAGCAAAAATATCGCAATGTGACAAAACTATATTTACAATTATTTAAAAAATTCCACAATTTCTTCTCGAAGCGCCTACGCCTCGGCGTCCACTCTGCTCCACAAGCACGAATATATTTCCCTTCAAGCACCAACGAAATCTCGAAAAAGCAGGGAGATGTATCACGAGCAAAGTCGTTATCGCGGATGTGGGAAAAGGAGGAAAATTACTTTCTCACGAGCATGCCGATATGATATGAACGCCGTAATAAAGGGGCATTTTTCATCGCTTCGACGTCCGTGGTATTCCACCCCCGTGAAAAATTCCCCACCCCGTGGCCGCAGTTTAATCATTTTCCCCGGGGCGATCGATAGGAAGGAAGGCCGCCGCGCTTCATCATAAACAGCCAACGCCATATTTTCGCGTTAATTAGCGTGGGGCTGGCGGCTGGCAGCCGTGGATGCAACATTTCGCCATGGAGAAAGATCGTCCGTCATCCACGCACCCCTAGCTACCTTGTAAAGCTTTTTTCATCTCGAACGAGGATCGCGATCATCAGCATCGCGACTCGACGAATGATTTTTTGAACTATCATTCGCTATTCGAAATTTTCATTTAAAGAAAAATTTTGCCCATCTCTGCTTTTCTACCGAGGGTGGCTAGATGTTGTGGTAATAAACCTTTCTTGGCAGGAGCGATCGCTAGGAAAAGCCCGGCCAACTTAAAGGGTAGATTTATCAAAGTCTTGCGACACCCGAAGTGTTAATTATTCCTTTACCGTGGTGCAAGCGCGATTTATTATCAGTGGCTTCGACAAGGTCGATTTATCCCCGTTCGATCTTTCACGGCGAAAGGCCGTCGATCTCGAATGGAAATGCGCCGATAAGGGGGCCGACGCCGACGGGCGCAGCCGCTCGAAGATAAGCGGTCGATTCCGGAGCTAAATCTCGATCCTTCGATAACAAGATCCTCGTTGCAGGTCAGCTCGCGTCCCCGCCAGCCTTATTGCTCCCGATAATATCGTTTATTATCGATTTAATAAGCGGCCCGGCCTATTTTCCAAAGCGAACGACCGCTGCTTCCGACGCCGAGTGATTCGAAAGCAATAAACTGGGATAACTTAGGTTCCTTCGGCCGGCGAGGAAAAACGAACTGCCGCGGCCGGAAAGCGATGCTGGCTCTCTTGAATCGATCTTGGATGCCCTTACGATAAGAGGAAGCCTCGTTAGCTTTTTCGAGCGCGTCCTATGCTAATGATTCTTATTTCTTCTTGGGAGCAAGAATGGAGGATGAAGAGTTTCCTCTAAGGCGAGCATGATTTGCGTAATAGGTATATCAGTGGAAGCTGGTGGAATAATCATGGATACATATATTTGGGATAGAGATAGAAACATATAAGTATATCATTCTCACATATGTATATGAAAATATAAAGTAGGAAATAAGACTGATGTACAAACCGGAAGCCATCCGAAGCCGGGAAGTAAGGATTATGTAAACTAAATAAACAATAAATACGCATATTTGACAATATTCTATGTAGAATTTATTTCATAGCTTCGACAGCAGGGTACTATTATTCCCCGCAACTCCCCATGCCGGAAACCACGCAACATCGATTTCGAATCGTCACGTGTCGACGTGCAATCGTGTCAAAGGAACCAGGAAATTAGAATCTAGTGAAAAGTTAGGGTGGAGAATTTATACGTCAGGCGAGAAGCTCGAGTCACGGTTGATTCGTGTAACTCGTGTGAAGCGTTATACAAGGGTGAAACGTTCGATAGTGACTGAAGAATAATTCTTACAGCACCTTTGACGATTTACAAGGTGTAAAGTAACAATTGCACACTCCTTCCTATCGTACATTACACACTATAGGTTACGAAGGTAAGTAGAAATTTTCGAAGGAACGTGGAAAGATAATGTTATGCGCTTCGTGAGCAAGCTTCAACGTAGGTATTACAAATTATAATGCAAGGTGACTACCTTCGATTGAATGTTTGCAGGATCTGTTATTAGATGTAGAAAAATATCGAAAGGATGAGAGATATGGTATCTCCGGACAGGAATTTGCAACGAAATGTATCATTACTGCTAGGGAGAAAGTTGGAGTTACCGTAAAAGCTACCTGTTACACCGCTGTCGCTCCCGCTGATCCGCGGCTGGTTAACGCTTTTAATATTCAAAATGACGTAATGGCTCGAGGAACTTTACCTGCCGATCCTACGCGTTTCCGTAATGAAGTCACCCACGTACTTACGAAAGTTTCTTCAACTTTTGCAAACACGTGCACGAGCACTGGAATCCTAGTGTCGGCGGGGAAAATGTAGTACGCGGCAGCAGCAGCCCCTAGTCCGTCGTAAATGAGAATTAAGTTCTTTCGACCGGTCGAACGCTTTTGAATTGCAAATTATGAAGCATCTGCGCGGTTGTTGCAATTCTCTGTTAAGTACGGAGAACATTCTACTGAATCTAGTCTAGGAGCAACTGAAGCAACTCAGAGAATTATAATTGAAGACTCCTTGAAGAGGACACTGTAAGTGCCAAAATTAAAAAAAAATTTTATCGGAAAAATTCTACGTGCCAACGGTAATACTATGACATAGAACTTGATTTTTGGCACTTACAGTGTTTGGCACTGCAAAGATTCTTCAATTAATGGAAAATCGGTTTGCCCTGAGAATCACTTATGTACAGAAGAATCTTTACTATTCATAAACTATTATTATTCATAGCTACACGGATTTTGTTATTTTAGTGATTTTACATATGGAATAAAAAACTAGTGTCATTTTATTCTCTACATCCCGTGATATTCTTTATTCTTTTCTAGTTTCCTTAACTTTCCCATACTTCTTGCCCCCTTGTCCTAGATTCGTCGATCCATCCTGTAGCTTTAAGTCCATCGTTGCGTTTACAGAATTAGGTTTGAAAACAACAGAAATGCCGAACCTCGTCCATTCATTACTTAATTAATTGTAATTGGTGATGCAATAAAGTCGTCATTATTATTATTATTTCTACAAACTAAAAACCGTTCAAAGTACAATGACTCCCCTCAGCAACGAAACAACCTGCCCTGCCCACCGAAGCCCCCTCAAAGGAAACTGTAACGCGCCCAGACGCATAAAGAGAATCTATCCCAGTTCAGCCGGCAAGAAAAAGGGCGCCCTTTCCAAGCAACCAATCAGAAAGAAAAAAGACCTGCAGCGTCCACTTTCTAAACTGCAGCGCGAAGCAACAGGGGCCAAGGAGCACAGGAGCGCCGATGAACGTCGAACCCGATTCCCCGTAAAAAGGGAAGAGAGTGCCATTTTTCTCAGTTACCGTCTAGCAGCCTCCGTCCGACCGATTCATTTCGTCGAACATCGCGCTACTACCGAGAGAGTAGATAATCCCACGCGAACGAGTTTCGCAGTTCATTGATACTGCCTGTTAAAGACCTCGGCCCACGCCCAGACGACCCCCGCCTGCTCACCCCGGGCCCCTTTCTCTCGCTCCTTCTTCCTTCCATCTCGCCGTCCTTCCTCGTGTCTACGGATTTTCCCCTCCGTGTTCCTTTTTCCATGCCATTTTCAGCCGGTGCGACGGCGGCGGCTCGCTCGCTCGCTCGACCGCCGACAGCAGTGACGGTTTTAAGATCTCGTCACCCCGGGCGACGAATACGCTCGCGGGGCCATCAGCATCCTTCGTTTAATGGGGGGATGGAATCTCGGCCGAACGTCGCTACAGACACTGGAAAACACGCCCCGCCCGTCACGGGGAGACACTTCCGCCCGACCAGGCGCGCATCTCTCCCCTGGCCGGGGGTGGCGAACGTTTGCTCGAATTTTTTGTTCGCCTTGCGAGGAACCGGCGCTGGAGGGGGGTCATTAGAATGGGGCGGAAGGGGGTTGGGGTGTCGAGGGTGGATTTCGATGTGACGTGGCGTGGATATATGAAACTTGTTTTAAATGACTGTAGGGTATCGTACGCGCCTAGAGAGTGAGCTGCGACGACTGTACATATGTACCTATGTTTGTGGGAAAAATCTACTGACAACGGTGCATTAGCATAGATTCGTAGTTGGTTAATAATATGACTTTGTTTTTTAGAAGGATTGAGTGTACGGAATGAGTTCTCTTAGAGCATGACCTTGCTCACTGATTTATTTAATAATTTCTTTTCAGAGGACTGAGGGGAGTTCGCTGCTAATTGAACTTCGTTAGTTAACTCAGTTAACTGAAATGGTGCACATATCGATGGCTAAGTGCACAAATATTGTCCCCTTTTCCTGAAATTTGAATTTTCATATGCAACAAATAGTTCTTCACTGTTTCTCAAGAATCACATTTATATCTACTTCATAAATTTGTCGAAAATAATATTTTTCTTCATATGCCCCTGAATCTTAAACCTGTTTAAAAGATTACAAATCCAAAATTTAAACCTTTTAAACATTAAAAATTTAAAATTCAATCAAAATGCTCGTCGAAAGGATCGACACCATCAACAAGGTAATATCAATCTCTGATAATTACTTTCACACATGATTACGTACCTAACAACCCTGACAACTGAAAGATTCGTCGAACCTCTTTCTCATTAAGAACACCTCGACACGATAGAAATGAATCGCTAGCAATAGCACGCATGCTTACAGAAATATTATAGATACGAGCTCTTGCTGTATGTATAGCGATTCATCTTCCCCATCGATCCAGTATGGCAGCGACGCGATACGTGTTGTTAACCCCTCGGAGCATGTTATTTCGACCATCTCTGACCCTCGTAACGCGCTCGTTTGCCACAGTGACTGCAGCCCCCGACGCTAAGCCCCCAATATGAAGTATAACGTCGACGGCCGCCCGCTGGCTCGAAAGTGAATTTAACGCGCAAAGTTAGCGTACGTTACTGGTTGTTACTGGCCGAGGGAGCCGGACCAGCCGCGATCTGGTTATTCTATTTAACGTCGCCGGAGCACGAAGCCACTTTCGCCTGCGTCGTGAATACGTTACTCCTGTTTCTCTTCTTGCTTCTGGCCGCGGTTATACCCGGCCGACCACGATATCCGCGCGACACCATCGAACGTTGCTTCTTTCAGGTCGACTCACTAACAATCGTCATCCAAGTGAATCACAGGTGCGAGAATCCTCTTCGTCGTGGACCGTGACTCGGCTCTGTCGAGCTGCTGCGACGGATCACTTGATTAGGGTTTCGCAACCGTTCTCGAATTTTAAGGGGACTAGGCAGTCGAAAAATCGATTTTTTTTATTGCATTTTCCGAAAGTACTATCTTTTCTGAATAAAATGCCGTTTGGGTTATATTAAAATTCACGAAATTGTTGATTTGGCAGCTAAAAAGATCAAGCGGTAACTTATAGCGTCGCCTTTGCCCAGAAACTTTAAACGCGATTTTCTCGAATCTTTTTTTCTCTTGGTTTTTTCCTGATTGCGAACGAATGGAGGATCAGATGGACTTGAAAAAAATTACAGGATGTGTAAAACATGTGCCATTTCGCCGCAAACCTCTGATATGGTCCGTAAAAATTCGAGATTTTTATAAAAAAATTGAGGAGTCACCGGATTTTAGCAGCGCACAAATAAGAACGAATTTTTCTCGGAAAAATCGCCGTTTTTCAGCCACCAATCGCATGATTTTGATTTAATTGTTGTTTTTATAGGTTTGCGCGTAAACTATGAATCCAACAAACAAGAATCTCACCTTTGAAGTCGGATTACGTCACATTTTAAGACCGATATTAAAGCAAAACGACAGAAAAACGTTACAATGTTTACCCGTCGGCAGCGCCATTTTTAAAGCACATATATATTTCTTATTAATTTTTTTTCAATCTGTATGGTAGTAATAAACATTGGGTAAAAGCATATATCTGGATGTGCTTTCATTTGTTTACAAATAAATAAAGGACAGGGTCTCTTTCTCACGAAAAACGACTGCTTAGTCCCCTTAACGGGAATAACATTTTCGTGTCGTTGAAACGAATGTATGAATGTAATACTTTTATTTGTGTATTTTCAGCGATAATAGCAGTGTTTCCCAAACTTTTTTGAGTCGCAACCCCCATATAAGGTAAGGTAAATTTAATAAGGTAAATAAAGCACATTAAAAATAGGTATTTCAGAATAAAATTCTAACTTCACAATATTTAATTATCTTAAATACATACAGTAAATATACTTAAAGATATATAATATATTCAATTATCTTATTTAGTGTAATAAATAAGCGCTAAGAATCGTCAACTAAAAATAACCGCAACGACCCCTCATAAACCACCCCGCGATCACCTTTGGGGTCGCCATCCACAGGTCGGGAACCACTGGATTATAATTAACTTATTTTTTTGTGTTTTTTTTGTGGCTTATCAAGATTAAAATATAGTTTCGTATGATACCCTTTGGCTTCCCATCGGTTAGATACAGGAACTTTTAGCCCCCCTACCACCTCTTAATTGGTCGATTAATTCACCCTCGTGATTTCGCGTAATTGAATTACTTCGAACTCTAAATATTGTCCTTTCGTTTTACCGCGACATACGAGAGAGGATAGGGAACGAACCGTAGGGGACGCGTAGGAGAATCAACAGGCAGAGCGGAAAGGAAAACGCTGAAGAGGAAAATATCGAGCGAAAGTAAAAAGGAAAGTGTGCGAGGGTAAAAAGTGGAGGGGAATGTGAAATCGGAAGAAAAGGAATACGGAAGAGGAGCAGACAGGCGTACAGGGTGGTCCAACATCTCTGCCCACCTCGAATATCTTCGCTACTTTAAATGATGCATTATTTATTCTTTGTAAAGAAAGGTTCTGTGAAACATGTATCCACTTTGTCACGATAGTATTCAACGGACCACTGAATTTTCAGAATAAAAGTATTAGGGTACACTTACCCTAAAATTTGTAGGCCCATTAAAAGTTACTAATCGCTAAAAATACGCGCAAAAGTCGGTGAACAATCGGGGACACTAGGACCGCGTAACAGTAAAGTCTGCATAATATTAATATTATATTAATTAAGAATAATACTAACCAACTCAGAAATTTCGTTTCCTCAAGGAATTAAACACTCCATTGGACGATGAAATAAATTACGTTTACCATGACTCGTTCCAATTCCCAGCACAAAGCGCCTTCATCCAGAGGCGTCCAAAAAGGGGGGAAAAAATTATAAGAGAAGTAAAGAAACATTTGAAGGCGTTCAAATAGAAGGCAAGGGAAGCAAACGGAGTGGAGGCCCGCCAGACGGAAAGAGACTCGTAAAGGGGAACGAAAAGAGAAGACGCCAAGATTTTCAGACGGCGATAAAAAGAGGAGACACGAGGATTTTCCTGGAAGGAAGGAAGTCAATAAAGATAGATATAGAAAACAGAAGAGAAAGCGCGGGACGGCGACAGACGGAGAGGATATCTCTCTGCCCATGGATATGTGTGCGCACGTGACGAAACGTGTCCGCCCTTCTTTGAAGCTAAACCGCCCTGCGCATTCCATTGAGATGACTCCAGGGACCCCACTTTGTGCTCCCCGCCCGATGGAACGTGTGCGGGTGTTTCTTCTCGCGATCATGAAGCGGCATCAAAAGTGACTGGGAAGAATAGGGAATGGCAGCGTGGCGAGAACAAACAAATGTCGAGGACACGCTCCAACCCTAGGAGGGCTTTGCGAGCTTTCCACTGACCCCGCATACCTCTCGATTACGTGTAACTCAGTTTGCTTTTGCTTCCTTAATCATCAGCACGCAAACTCTTCACTCTGAACTAATCACTGCATCGAGTCTGCAGTAATATAAAATATTGGAGTTTTCAGTATCTACTCCAGAATTCAAATTCTAAATTATCTGCTACTGTCGCCTAAATTCAGAATTTCGAGAACGTGCTCTTATTTCATATTCATCGCCAATGGAATCCCTTTTTACTTCGCAGGGTACACCTGTGAAGGTTTCCAAGAATCAATCGATTCCTCGGAAGGACGAGAATGAAAGTGAGGAGTTGGAATGGCAAACGATGCAAGTGCCAGAAGCGAAAATCTTCAGTATTCTCATTTCAACTCCCAGTGACGTTGACATATACCTAAATAGTTATGATCTCTATCTTGCGACAGCCCTGGAAAGTAAAATAAATTATTCCACCACTCGCAGCGGTTACCACAGTACTCACCACGGAATTTACATACTTTCCCACTACAGGAATAATTTTCATTTCTATTTCAATTTTCATCGTTTACCATTCTAACTCCTCAGCCAGCAGCGATAGTACTTCTGCTGAGTTCTGCCCCGACGCATGCAGCAGATGAGGTGTTAATTTCAGTCCTTTCATCGAAACTGAACTTCCCAACTGTTACCATCGAGTCGTGCATAATGAATCGAACATAATTGCCGACGTTACAAGTAACGGGTAAATAAAGGCTGATCAATGAATGGGTATATGGAGCCGAGTATCGCTGAGTCAACGTGCAAATTAAACTTATCCGCATTGTTTACCCGGAGTGGAGCGTCGAGCCGAGCACTGGACAAGTCTGGACGGCGTGCAAACGAGAGGGGAAGCGAAATGGAAGGAAGAGGAGGCAGAAGTGGCGTCGCGGAGTGGATATTGTCTGGACTTACGGACTTATAAGGACACCGGTGGTCTTTGCGCGGCGAACGAGACAAGGGAAGCTCCATGTAGGGTATCCTGCAGGATCGGCTTCTCGTAAATCGTTCCGAGGGGTGCAACGGTATGCTACCGCGAGAAAACAAGCAAGGGAAAAAGCTCCGCGGCTTCTATTTCTACGGGGACCATTTTGATGCGCATTGTTCGAATCGTCTCCAAAATGATACTCATCTCCACTGTGTGTACACTTCTATGCAGAAGTGTAGGATGGAATTCACCGGTTCGACTCAAAAGGGAGAGGAGTTCCTTCGTCTAAAAATAGATCGAAATTTATTCCGCCTCTCATTTATTTCAGGTACGTAGCGTTCAAGGAAATTGATTCGGAAAATCTGTCGATCACACAATAGGCTCCAGCTTCAAAGCCAAAGTCTTCGTAAAAAAACAGTTATCCTCCAACTTCGATTTATTTTTGCACTGCGGTTTTATTTTATCTACAACTGGTAGCTACTATAGTTAATACTATAATTAACCACTGAATTCCGGTAATCCTAAAAGCGCGCGAGTACACAGCTTCTGAAAGTAAATATCCTCCGAAATAAGATTTCGTGTCAGACACTGTTACTCCACACTTCGAATTCCTTTTCGTACCAAGGATCGCCCTCTTTACGATCGTATTACAAATTCCACTCTCCCCCGTGTCTTACCCTCGCGCGAAGAAGAGATGGACTAAAGGGGGGAGCGGGTTTCGCGGTTGTGCGATGCAAGAAGCTTCCCTCCTTGCCTCTCGAGCGCGCAAGAAATGCCTGCAGCGGAGGGGAGCGCGAAAGTAACGAAAATACCGCTACGTTCGTTGCGAGGCACGACCCGAAGCACCTGCGGCCACCTGAATCCGAGTAATTCCGTTGTGACGAGGCGGTTTCGAGGAAGCTCGTTCGCGTAACGTTGACCCTACCGCGCCGGCGACGCTCGTATTTCTGTCGTCGCCCGACGCACATGCGGGCAAGGCGGGCTCGCCGCGAAGGGGCGACCGTGCCGCGCAAAAAGCCTACCAGGCCCGAGAAACAAGAAGACGTCGAGGAAATGCCAGCTCGGCAGGAGCAGCAGACTTTGCGAATCTATCTTTCTCCCCGTCCTCCAATCCCTCCTTCGCGGAGGGAAGAAGGAAGAGGCGGAGAAGAAAGTTCCTTCCTGGCTGGGATTATTTCTGTTTGCCATTGGTAGAAAAGGAAACGTACCCGTGAATGGTATTTTGTAAGCACTTCTCGGATATTCCAGGAACAAGATTTCTCTTCTATTATCTGGCGGGGTCTTTCTGGAGCTCTGTGCACGTTGACTGGTCAATTATTGAATAGCACGCTTGTTTTATTTCATTTTATTTTATTTTACTTTCTTACTTGCGATGCTTTGCACTAGAGATGTACCGACTAGTGGCCGACTAGTCGGTTAAGCCGACTATCCGGCCACTTTTGTAGTCGGCGACTAGTCGGCAAAAAAGGCCGATTGATCGGCCCCCTTTTTGTGAATATTTACCCATTTTTCGTTCTCCTTTTCTAACAAGTTTTATAACTTTGCTATTAGAGATGTACTGAATAGTGGCCGACTAGTCGGTTAAGCCGACTATCCGGCTACTTTTGTAATCGGCGACTAGTCGGCGACTAGTCGGCTTCTTGGGGGCCGATTAATCAGCTAGTCGGCTAGTCGGCCAAAACCCTAGTCGGTACATCTCTACTTTGCACTTTGATTCGCGCATGGAACCACATGTGATGTGTGATTGCGAGTGGTAAGTGTTGAGTGGAAGTGATTCATCGCCACTGTTGCATGAGTGTTGTGATATTCAGAGTGCAGCTATTCGTGCTTGCTTTGGTTCATTTAGCAAAGTATGCTACTCGGTGGTTGATTGCGAAGTGAAACCGGATATCCACCTGGAAGCTAAGCTATGATATGTTTTAAAAAATTAGCTTCACTACATCCTTATGGAACCGTTCCCACCAAAAGCTAAACTAAGCGTGCTACCTATGTGTTTTAATTTTTTATAAGCATTGTAGCATGGATTAACTTAGTTTCCAGGTGGACCCCCGGCTTAACGTTAAATTGATCGCTAAGTATTTGGTGATTTATCTCATCGATGTGTAAATGTGGATGGATATTTCCGAAATGCACGGGGCACGAAAGTTTCCACGACTGTCGCATTTATTAATACATATTGTTCGGCGTTTGATTCCGCACCGCTGTATTACCTTTGCTTCGAAACCCTTCTGTGATTTCGACCGCCGACGTAGCAAGTAGGGTTCGACATCCACCGTGTACCTATTTGTATAGCCATTTGAATAACAAATGTTTGCCGGTGGATACGCGTCTCCCTTTTGTTTCATTCCCTTCCTCTCCTTTTTATACCGAAATGTACGGCGCACAAAAGGACAAGGCTGAGTTATGGCTGTTGTGCCCGCGGATAGAGCCTTCAAGGATCCCAATCGGAAATTCAGGTGGTTGGAAAACGCACGTAAATGCGGCCGGGTGACGTAACCGGCGTACAAAAGTATACCTTGTCGCATGAAATTTTAATAATACTTCAGCCGATAGCGCGCGAAAATTTACGAAGCGGGGCTCGACGATTCGAAGCGGAGAGAGATAAATTATCTGGCGAATGCGGTTGCAGGAACCTGCCTTTAACTCAATCGAAATTCTACAAGAACATAAACACCTGCAATTTAATACCGGCCGCGTGAAATTTTGATAGGATTTCAGGACTATTTCACAGTCGAATGGCAGAAAATTTAAGCACTTTGATGATACGAAATGAACGATTAATAAATAATTGGAAAATATTTCGTCATATGGGAAATTTTGTGAGGTGTGTATGTGCGCGCGATGTGAGTAATAATGAACGATTAAGAAACTGAAGCGCAGCGAAATTAACCCTTGCTGGTCCCCGAATACGCCCGCTATGGGAGGACAAAGTGAATTACGTCTGATGGCATGATGGATACTCGACCGGAAATTCAATAATGGGAAAAACAACGAGGACGATGTTGTAGGAGTGAACAGTGTGTGGACGGTGTTTCGCGTTAATACCAAGGGATGCAGAGGATTTGGAAATATATGAAGCAGAAAGAGTCAAGTACATACTAGCGCTTGAAGAATGAATTATATATTAATTTTTGGAAAAATAAGTCACACAACGTGCACTTTGCAGAGTGGACAGTGAGGGCCGTTTACTTGTTACAGTAAGTACACTTTATGCAGGAAGAATTTGCAGAGGACTGCAGACATTTGAAAAGGATCGGTATGGAATCTAGAAATATGGGTGGCTATCTGTCCGGCTGTTAAGGGATTAACTTCATAAATGGATGAAGACAAATCCAACCCGAAACCCAACGAACGCTCGAACGTGGAAATTCTGCTGTGGGATTATCTTGACAGCACAATAAGTAAATGGAACGTAAAACCCAAACGCGAATATGCCTAACAACAATAAATTCCAATAACCTTTAGAGAAGATTCTACAGACAAAGTGACGATAAATAGTATTAGTCAAGAAGTTAAATGAATTTGCCAAAAGTGTCGAGTATCGTTGGACAAGTAATAAAATACAAAAGACAAGTTGATGAATGAGTAAGCTAACGCAGAATTGCAGAGCTGAAACTCTTAAACGATTGTAAATACCGTAAGTAACGTTCGACATACGACAAATAACTCACAGAAAGAACCAGCACGAAAATTTCGCTGAACCCAACGAAGCGTGAAATTAAGCTTAAATTCACCGGCTGCTATTAATTCGTAACGCGAGAGTGTGTGTACAGTGCGAATCGACATTTGGCGCCAGCGTTCATTTTACGATCTTCGTTGCGAAATACGCGACAGATGTTAACCAGCGTGAAATGGAAATATCCAACCATTAATCACGAGAGTTGTTGTGTATTTAGTTACGCCATGTTTAACGTCCATATCAGCAACTCTTGCTAAAATAATAGAGGCTAGTAGTTTCGAGCTACATAGTATTAGTGTCGTCGTAATCGTGTTATTTAATACATATTTCACGTTACCACTACGTAGTTCTCTTTATGTCTAATCTTGAGTATTTAGACATAATCGAAAATAACTTCCATTTACATACAGATTAACCCTTTGCATTTCATACATTTTTAAAGTAAGCACTTAACATTTCAATAATTCTCGGTGTTCACGATAATTTCCTATTGCGATAGATGTGCACTCTACCAGTATTCATTGGAAATTCAAAAAGACCCCCAATTTTGTGAATCGATCCTACCCCAGACCCCCGATTTCTAATAAATCGTCATCATCCCACAACAGTAGAATGAAAAAATATCATGTTTACAGTCCCACCACGGGGGTCGTAGTAGCCAGCAAAGAGTTGAAACGTCCCCTAATAACCGAAAAAGCTTTTCCAGCACAGCGCAGTTGTAAGAAATTTTTACACGGCATACTTGGTCTGCGTGTATTACAGCAAGTATACAACACATAGGCGAAGCTAATTATTTTTATTGCAATACAAGTATCAGGGACGGATTTGTGTATAGGTTAAGTAGGCTGCAATCCAGGGCGGCAAATTTTGGGGAGCGGCAAATTTTGAGCGAAAGAAACTGTGAAAGGTTTAAACACAGAGGCTTCAATCAACTTTAAAAACAATTCCCTTTTTTTTTTCATATAGCGAATTAGAAATAACTCATATGTGAGTTGCCATATTGAATTAATTTTGAAATTATCTCGACTCTTTTAAATTAAAATATTTGATGATATTTCGCGGAAAGCGCGGCAGACACATGTTAACCTAGGGCCGCCAAATCTCCAAATCCGCCCCTGACAAGTATGTATTAATAAACACGCGAAGAAGCCGCTGAATTTTATTCGCCACTTTGCCTGGAAAAAATTCGTCAAAAGTACCTAATTATCGACCCGAGTTGCAGAGCAGCCACCTTTAATTCGACGCGCCGGCCGCGAGGTTCGTGGAACAAGGGTCGAAATCAAGTTTGGATCGATCAATCGCGTCGCGGTGTTCGTTTCTATCTGAACTGTCGTGGTCGACAGATGCTGAGCGACGCCAGAGGCAGACACGCAGCAGTGGCCAGGAGAGTGGCCGGGAAACGAATTGGTAGTCAGCTGATTTTGACAGATCCCGTTCGTACGTGGACTACAGGCCACGTAGAACGGGGGTGCAACGAGGGGCTCCGCACAATGGAGCCAGCGACGGCATTGTGGCTCCGAGCCGCGTCCCGCGTATAAAGTCGATCGATGGGACAGGGCAGTCGCGACAGGGGTGGACTTTATGAATTTCTGCGTCTTTTCAAATTGGAAATAAATTAATAGCGGGGGGCAGCTGCGTATACACCCACCTATGAAGTACGTCCCTAGAGTAAGGGGACAATAGATGGGAACCGCGGTATCGATGACGCCAAACGAGCGGTGCTGGATCAAGTGCCAAAGGGAGCAATGTGCAATTGACGTGGACGGGTATTTAAACGTATCCTTCAAACGCGGCATGCGCGTACTAACGTTTTGTGTTTCGATTTGGAGTCGATCAGCGACTTGGGATTATTTTTGCTATTGTAGATGTGGAGTGTATTCATTATGGAACGTTGAAGTATTTTCGCGAAGGGAATTGACAAGTTGCTATCAAAATAGGAGAGTTGTAGCTAATAATGGAGAATATAGCTTAGATTAAAATATTTTGTAAACTTTTCTAATGAGCATTAAAGTTGGCACAAGAAAAGAGTGATTACTTCTGATTAAAATCAATAGAATCAAAGTATTTGAAAAGGGAGATATGATCTATTGAAATTCAACTTTGATTTCAGGATTATGTTAATGTTTTTCTTAAAATTTGTGAATGTAAAATTTAGCTGCGATTTGGTACTATGGTCCTCGTGTAAGGGAAGAAATGTACGTTCTACAGAAACGTTCTGTGCCCCATGAATTTAATACCAGGATTGTTTCACAAGGCAACTCACCCTGTTCGGTTGAACGTGCCAGCTACGCCGTTTTCCATGCCTCTGTATACCGTCTTCAGAAATGGTTAGGTCTGCCCTGCTGCCAACCAAACAACCCCCTGTATCATATTGGCCGACTAGCAGTCTCAGTCGATTTCCTGGACAGATGCCCTGGGAAGAAAAAAGGAAAATATATAGTGAACGTAACGACGACATTGAAGCTGTACTGCAACATTTTCATTTTGTCCTATCGATTTGCTATATTACTACTAAACAACTCATGTACAGTGGTGGTCAAAAGAAAGCTTAAGACTCATATGTTTACGTGTCTGCATAACAAACTTAATATTGACATCACTAGTCTACTCTAAGGAACCCCCAATTCATGGGATATAAATTTTAAAATATACTTCTTTCTAATAAAACTATCTTATTTCTGTCACCATTTACAGTTCAAACTTTCTTTGCACCACTACTGTGAATAATCAAGCTACTGGAATTTTTTTCAATTATTCAAATAATCAACTTATTTGGTTTATTAGGATCTCGTCGTAAAATGGGGTTTTTTCGAAATACTGTAAGACTGCTAGAACATACATTCCACTTGCAAAACGTGCGTACCATCAGTAAGTGACTCATTTCATTCATCATTAACTACGCTGCATCGAATTCGCAAATTACAGCTGAACACAGAAGAGGAAAGAAAAAAAGAGGAACTTCAGCTAGTTGCTGGCATTTCAGCCACTCACTTATCCCCCAAAGAACCCTCTCAGCATTCCAGAAATACATACTCTGAAATCGTCAGAGCTCCGCTCTCGGAAACGAAAAGAAGCTCCAATTAGCCGTCTGCGCGGCCCTATGATTCCGTGCAATCGGGACGAAAATAAACGGGCTGGGCCTAAGCTGCATCTTGCCACGGGTGGGTCTCTCTCCACGCAGAAGGACGGTGTCGTATAGCTCGCACATTCGGCGTACAAACTCTGAGGGCTGCACGTATCGAGTTCTCGGTTTCTCAGCGTGTGCGACACGCGTTTATCGTGTCTTTTGCCCTTGCGATAGTCGCAGCTGCACGATACGCTTACCTGCGGTTTGTGCTCGGAAACGTTTTAAGAAGTAAACGCGCGGTGAAGGAGTAGGAGGATCGTGAAATCTGTGGAGACTTAAACGGGGAGGTGTCTTTACTTTTGGGGGAATGTAAATGTGGAGGGATTTTAAGGTACTTATTGTGGGGAGAATTCATTACAATTTGTGTATATACAGTATGTATAACTCAGTGAAAAGTAATTTTTGCACGGTAGAATATTGTTGAACCGAACGATGAATTGTGCGAACTGTGTATTGTGAAACTGAGGCAATCAATATTGGAGTGATGCGCGGGAATGGTTGAACAATGCCGAGACTAATCGCCTGAGGGACAATGGAATTATTAAAAAACTCACCGGAAGGTGTAATAGAAATGAAGAGGACCAAAAATTAAATAATTCTCACAAGCAGAATTAAAATAATTCTTACCGGGAGAATTAAAATAATTCTCACAAGCAGAATGAAAATAATTCTTACTGGGAGAACTAAAATAATTTTCACTAAAAGAGCTAAAAATTTCAACAACTTCGACACCTTACCACCCAAACGATTAAACTAAAAACTTGCAATGAAAAGTATAGTTGCCCCCTTAACTCTCCGCCATTGAAAAGTCCAACTATCACAAATTTCCTGACAGCGGAGAACTCGCGTCTACCACCATACTGCGCGCGCGGGCACACACGGCCGAGGGAACAAGGGCCGTTCATTTTCGAAACAGAGAGCAGACGGTGCTCTGTGTACCCAGCTCTACAAAACTGTTCATTTGCCGTGGCATAGGAGGCCGAGGACGACAATACACCGGGACAAACCTCGCTCCACTACGAGTTCTATTGACTTGGCGGACTTAGGAAGGCGAGCAACCAGGCTCGTTTGATCAGGACCGTCCGTACACCCGTTACGTGGCGCATCTGCCGTTAATTTTCGTGTGGACGTGCGAGACAAATGGATTCCAAAGTCAATGACGCGTGTCCTGAGGGCCGAAGCAACCGAAACCTCACGGCTTCTGCCAACTTTCGACTCCAATGAACATCTCGTGATCTGTCCTCGATCTGGCGATCCGCTGATCGAAGATTTCGGGGAATCGAGATCGAAACGGATTGATCAGTAGGTTATGGAGTGGCGGAGGTTAACTGGTCGATGGGGTGCGATTTGAATCGGTGGAAGATCGTTTCGATAGGTTGTGACGTTGACGACGCTGCTGGGGAATTGATTGGTAAATCTTTAATTTGGGGGTTTTAATGGATAGTTCAAATTTATGTATTCTTGGTTTTGAAGTGAATGAGCTGCCTATTGGTAATGCTTCTTCAGTTTGAATTACCTTATTATTAAAATACGAGTTTAAAGGGTTAATGCAGTGACTCCCAAACTGTGGGTAGCGAAGTGTTTTCTGTGGGGTCGCCACAGCTATTTTTAGTTGGCGATTTTTAACACTTATTTATTTTAATTGTTAAGTTAGAATTATTCTCTGAAATATCTATTTTTAATGTTTTCTTTATATTATTAAATTTACCTTATCTTATACGAGGCGGGGGGGTCGGAGGTTATTTATGTATTATAAAAGGGGATTGTTTCGCAACAAATGTTGGGAAACACTGGGTTAATGTATCGGTTTTTATACGCAGAAATTTGAAGTTTTGTTGAGTGGCTACTTGAAGTGTCTTTCTTCGACGCAAAGAAATATAAATATAGTATATATATAGTATTGTAGGTGGAAAGATGGAGTGACATTGGACGCGAAGACTCGTTGTCAGTTGCAACAGCTGCTGACGAGAGGATGCGTAATTTCTTTGTAAATTGACATTACACACATGCACCCTTATCTTCCAATGTCAAATCACCCCTAAGGTTCCTTTTCAACGAACACAATATGCGTTGTATCAGGCCCTCTATCTGTACCAAAGGGGATCAATATGGTGGGTGTCAGCTTCAGACAAGAACGTGAAACCAAACTCCAATACCAAAGAATCGAGGAAAATTTAGAATTCTTTAACCCTTTCTGTACGAGCGCCGGCTATATCCGGCATCCAACTGACCGGCGCCTCGTACAGCGGGAGTGTCACGGCGGACAGAACGCTCGTACCGAAAGGGTTAAATAGACTACCCTTCGCACCCAGCTTACTAATTACGTAAACATAAATCAGGAAAGAGATTCAGTAAATTCCCAAGCACCTTGCTCTAGGCGAATACCACTTTCGTATTCCAGTCACGACGAGGAATATTAAAACAACGTGGTCAGAAAAAAGGAGGGAAGCTGAATGTAAAGATTCGTTGCTTCCAGTGAATACCTCATCAGTTAATGAATCGCATTCACACTTCTGTATACAGAATGCATTTATCTAAATCAGACAAAACCTACAAAGCATCTACTATTTTCCTATAAATATTTCAACATTACAATCTATCTATCTAGACACTGTTTAACACTTCGACTGGCGTCGGCGTGTTCCCGCGTCGATACTGTCTAAAAAGTATCGAAACTATGTCCCAAAAGTTCCCAAACGTTCACTTTGAAAACAACCAAAGTTCAATGTTTGCTTTGCGCAAAATTTTCAAAGCCTGACCTAAAACTGTATTTTTCCATCCCTTGCTCCGCTCAGCGTGTTAAAAACTTCATCATTGGTACCTAACAACATTTCACGGGGTTAACCCACAAAGTTACCACACTAGAACCGACCCGCCTTAAGGTCCGCGCACACATATCCGTTCCGTCTCAGTTCCGCGTCAGTCTGCCAGTGGTAAGAAGAAGAGACTCTCTACGTCCCTCTTCTTCTTACCAATGGCACACTGTCGCGGAACTGAGACGGAACGGATATGTGTGCGCAAACCTTTAAGGTCCGCGCACACATATCCGTTCCGTGTCAGTTCCGTTCCGGCGCAGTTCCGGCGTGCCAGTGGTAAGAAGAAGAGGGGCGAGGAGGGTCTCTTCTTCTTACCAGTGGCACGCCAGAACGGAACTGACACGGAACGGATATGTGTGCGCAGACCTTTAAGGTCTAAACACACATATCCGTTCCGTCTCAGTTCCGTGTCAGTGTGCCATTGGTAAGAAGAAGAGACCCTCTACGCCCCTCTTCTTCTTACCAATGGCAACGGAACGGATATGTGTGCGCGGACCTTTAGGCGGCTTCACTCATATCAGCTCCGTGACGATTCAGTGGCGTCAGTGTGAGTGGTAAAAAATATCGTTTCCCTGTTTTGGAATGGAGCAGTTCGCACTTGTCCGTGCCAGTTACCGACACTGACGCCGCTGAACCGTCACGGTGTAGCGTCTGATAGTTACTACTTAGTGTTAATAGTTACTAGAGTTTCCTAGAATTTTTCCCCTAGTGTTTGCCATCAGTGCCGGCGTGCCAGTGATAAGAAGAGGAGCACAGAGGATCTCTTCATCTTACCACTGGCACGCCGGCACTGATCTGTCACGGAACTGATAAGTGTGTTTAGACCTTTAACCAACATCGTCTCCATTGCAGAAGTCGGTCGGGTGTATCGAATAGAGGTTTGCGCCAGCGCGAGAGGGATATCCTCTGACAGGGGACAGGTCGTGGAAATCACAGAGATAAGCCTGGTAACGAGTTTGCCGTAGGTCGTGGACCCTCGCGGAAATCTTTCGAACAGATGTCGAACGCGGAAACGATCCCGACGGGTCACACTACCAGGCTCGTGTCCCCCCGTGTTCGCTGGCCCCCCTATCGTATCCGAGACCGCAGATGAAGATCTTAGATCGGGGCCTGTAACGGCCCAGCCGTGCGTCCCATTTCCGCGATAATAATGCCGTGTCATGTCTCCAGCGAAAGGGAGAGAGAGAGAGAGGGAGCAAGAGCCAAGGAAAGCCTCTCTGTCCCTCTGCCCCCTTGATCGTGGATGAGCACGGCGCATTACGTCGCGTTGCATAAATAATGCAGCGACCGCGTCTAGTACGTCAGCTCACGTGTTTCTCGTCCAGTATGCCTGATAAACTCCGTCAGACGTTAATAGAACCGCGGCTGGGCTCGCGACGCGAGCACATGGGGCCTAGATGAACGTGGAAGTTTGTGTATGCAAGGGGTCATTCGATCGTTGGCACTCGCGAAGTAGGGCGATCGAGAGGATGGAGAGTGATGGGACGTCGAAGGGTGGGTTCCGGGTTCGAATAACGGGGGGAAATTTTGTGCACGCGTAATGGGGTTGGGTGGTGTTTGGTAGATGGGACTGGTCTCTTTAATTAGGAATTTTGGGAATGAGTGGTAGGTGCGCAAGGGTTGAGCGAAGACGATGGCAGTGGTAATAGGGAAGAAAGTTTTGTAGCTTTGAGGCGCCAGGTTTTGAAACCCCCCTTAACCCTCGGACGACGAGGGCTGAGCTTTTTTTGTACCCAAGCTTAAGACACTTGAACGCAATAGAGAATAGTAATAAAGAAAACTTCGGTTATCGATAATATGAATTGCTTTCACTTTATTCGACGACGAATAATTTTCTGGCGCGCGTTCGAGCCGCCAAATGACAAACAATTTTTTCACCGTTTACCCGTTATTCGAAATTTTTATTTAAATAAAATCTTTGCCCATCTCGGGTATAGTGAGAGAGCAAATATTTTGGAACACTCGGATGATACTTTCGATGCTTTCAATATATCCATGTGAAATCGCCCGAAAACTGTGCACAGCATGCAAGTCTCTCGGCGTGGAAACACACGTCAAAGTGTTAACGTTCCACGCTTGATTTCGCATTTGCAACGGCGTTCCTGTATAAGTATAACTCATTCTTCTCCCGTCCAAATGTTTCCCTACCAAAGCACCGCAGCTACGCGAAATAATTAACTTTTCGTCAGGAAGTGCGTTGGAAAGTTCCGTTAGGGGGAGGTAATTACCTGTCTGCCGCGCAGGGCGCACAGCCACCAACCCTCAAGACCAGCGGTGTTCTGCTCCAGCACAGTGAGAACGTCGCCTTTTCGGAAAGCAAGCTCGTCGGGCGCCTCCGCGATGTTGTCGTACAGGGCACGTGCTTTCACGCATTTTTGCTGCAACAGAAAGATTTAGAAATTAATGCACTGCTGTTGAATTCATCCCTTGCGCGTGCTAGTTGCGTTAACATCATTTCACTAGGAATATCAATGTAATGCTCGATGCTTAATGCTTCGCTTAATTATCTTCTCCTAGGTACTATCTTACGAGATGAAAACTTGTTCACGAAAGATAGTATTAAACACAGCTGGAATTTAATTATTTAACGTCAGTTGAAACTCGGTTGAAATTCAATTCATGTTCATGGAAAAGGAACAATTTTACCACATTTACGACCGACTGGATCCGTCGAATTAACCACTTGAATTCATAAAATCCTAGCTACTTCGAGAAGCAAAACGTTCTTGGACGAGATATGACGAGCAATTTAAGACGAAGTGCAAGTCACAGTGGACGCGGCGCTCACGAGGCAATCGCGTCATGTTTCCCCCGCTTTCAACTGATTGTGAGTTCAATTAAAGTGCCTCGGCACGATGACAACAATCTACACACTATCCACTTTTCGGGGCAAACAGTGATGTCATCTAGCGACTTTGGGAAATGAGTCGACGAGGGAAGGGACGCTTTAGGGTTGTCAGCCTGAATTAGTACACGTGTTACCAATATGGTCGAAGAACGCACACAGTTCTTGCTGCAAAAATAAGATATTTATATGTAGGTACCTAGACCAAAAATACGTGGCCCAACGAAGAAGATAATCTCAAATTTTCAATGCAAATTTTCAATATAAATTTTCGATTTCTAAATAAGACAAAATGACGGAATAAACTTCTATCGAACCTCTGATTTCAATAGAAATGAATTCGAAGATCGTTCAAGTACACGTGCGCTGGAGACGTGACAATTATTGTAAGTTCAACTGCATGGTTACCTGAAAATTCTCCAATCGATGGACTTGCGCTTAAGATTTTATCGATTATTCTTCCTTTTTTGCGTTATTACTGAAGCTTGGTAAAAACTCGTGCAATTGTGACAGAAGGTGAATGTGTTAATTGTTTCGCGAGTAATTGCTGCTACAAAAACTCGTGGAACGAAGGCGTTGTTATTGCGGCAGAGTGGGTTCGCGAGGATGTAATAAATTGTTAATTGTACGAAATGAAAAGTTGAACAGTTAAGCTAATTGCATCTGCGAGCAATTGAAAATCATTACGTTACAAGTAATTACGGATGGAAACTAATTCGAAATTATCGATACGCGATTTCACCTCGCAATTAACGTTCAATCGTTAAAATTTTCATGATTGGTTTGTGTTATACCTTTGATAAGCACTGGAAAGCAACCGGCTAATGGAGGATCGATACAAGCTCGTGACAACGATCAAAGTTCCTTGCAATTCAGTTAAGAGACGGTGGTAACGAAACGTTTACGAAATTTAACGCGCCATTTCCTTTGAACGGTACCCATTCAGCTTCGAGAAGTTAATTACAGAACTTTCGTTCTTTGAATAATAATTAATGTCCAACGATATGCGTAAAATAATGTGACAGTCACTTAACTGTAATCACAATTCAAGTACATTCCTTAGTATTTTTTTAATGAACATATTGATATCCTTTTACAAGGATTATGAATCACTTTGGAATTTACTCGTAATCCTGACCCAATTTTCCCAATATTTTGTTAATTAGGTACTCCAAATGAATTTAAAAAATGATTGCCTATAGTTGTAAGATTGAATTCCTAAAACACTGTAATTGCCAAAAATCAAATTCTGTAGGTACTATAGTATTATCATTGGTGCGTAGAACATTTGCCGCGAAATTTTTTTTTTAATTTTCACACTTGCAGTGTTTTCTACAAGAATTTTTCAATTATCGTTCTCTACATCAGTATTCGTATGACGACGTGGATAATTGACTCGCACAGTTTCGTCACAACGATTAATTATGGATTAACCCCGACATTTCCGTTACGTGGACCGTACGAGCCACGAAGACGACTGAAAGCGTGGCTAGGGATTTTAATCGCAGAGTAATTAGCGCGCGGCGCTACGCGAGTGACTGGGCGACTAAGGCGATCAGCGGTGATTGGAAATTAATCCCGAATGAGCTAAATTGGTTCTCTTTGTTTCTCGTTTTTTTACGTCGCGTGACAATCGACAATTGAACCCTTTAGGATCGAATTACCAGGTAAAGTAGTTATAGACGCAATTATCTAGAGAAAATTGTGGTGTTACACTGAAATTGATACTTTTTTTTTTAAATTTATTTATTTTAAGTCGCATCATCCTCTAAGTTGGGTTATTAGCGACACAGTCCATAGAGACGATATTCACAACTCTTGAAGAAGATTGGTATTTTTAAGGAATCTCAGCAGCTGTTTTATCTTCTTTTAGTCGGTGAGGTTTTTCCGTATAGGGTAAAGGACCCAATTACTGACACCTAACCAATTACTGTCACCTTAAGCTATTTTACTTAAAATAACGAATAAATAAACGTTGTAAAATCATACACAAAAAGAATTATGTAATTCAACCTATAATCTATACTATAGTTTATTTATTCGTTATTTTAAGTAAAGAAGCTTAAGGTGACAGTAATTGGTTAGGTGTCAGTAATTGGGTCCTTTACCCTAGCTACAGGAGTCAATCTCGCAGTTTTTCCTTTCGGTTGAGAATTTGTTAATACTTAATACTAAGAGGAATTTCGTGTAATTCGGCAAAATTATTTAGTTTCAAGGAGTCTAACTTGCCATTCAAATAAAAACAAAAATTTTCATAATCTAATTACCCGAAACGTGTCAATAATCTCAAGAACGCAGCACGTGTTGGGTAACAAAAGTGAAATAATTGATCACCCGATCCACAATTGATTCAAAAACAAATAATCACTAAATCACTTAGAAAGCCGAAAAAAGTTCTATAAAAAATTACCGATGAAATGGCTGAAGAAACTGTCAGGAATTATTGAAGACATCAAGGAAAAAACTTTAAACGATTACTAAAAAAAATCAACCAAGGAATTCTCCAAGAAATTCTCCAAGAAATCACTCGAGAAGGCACGAAGAGAAGAGTGTATATTTTAATTGGTAGTAGAGTCACCTCGCAATTAGACACGAATTCAAAGCGCCACCAAAAAAGGAGGAAACACAGACACGCGCGAGGTAACTCGATTAACCCCGTGACATTACGATACGCGAGAAGATCATCGCCTCACAATTTGTTCGCTCGTAAAAACGCGCCATTAAGTCCAAAGATTTCATCTGTTCCGCCACGGTTTCGCCGTCACCACCACGTAGGTAGGTCGTCCGTCGTCGCGCCGGAGCCGCCTAATTGCGGTGGTTCGTCGCGTAATTATTCGTATCGCGGGTAGGTAAAGTCGCCGAGCGATGACCCGGATCGGTTTAACCGTGGAGAACAGAGCGGTGCTCCGAAACCTGTCAGTTCGAAAGGTCGTGAGCGCCTGTACCTGCCAGACTGGCCTGACACGTTCATGGCAACCGGCTTCCCTTTTACGGGCCTAAGCTGCATTCTTCGTCGACTTACGTATATCGATCGCGCCACCACTGGGCCTCGATGATCCTTCTCAAAATAGGATCGATCCCTGTTGGTCTGCTGTGCACGACGAACTTGAGATGCATGGTGGATCGATCGACAGAGGTGGGACGAAGGTGTGAATCGAGGGGAATATATTGGGAAGATGTTGCTTCATGATTGGTGACTGATTGAAGAATGAAGATTCACTAGGGAGCTCAGGTGGCGATGAGGATTTCTTTCTTGAATTTTTGACGGGGGACTTAAATGGGAGTGCCATTTTCGTACTTAACGGGTTGTATGGTCGGACATGAGAATGTTTCATGATTTAATGATGCAATTATTACTCTGCATTATTGCTAATAATATTAATATAGTTCAGAAGCTTGGGAATCTTAAAGGAATATTATATTATAATTTATAAAGGAATATTATAAGCTCGTAATCACTGGTGGCACTTATGGCACTCAATGTGTCAAGTGGCAACCATGTTCGTGTGTTAAATAGTAGCTACAGAAGCCACAGAAACTAATTTCGACAGTAAGTTCAACAAGAATTTTCTCTTCATTCATTGTTCTCTATTTTTTTTAATGACCAGACACGGTGTAAGAAAGATAGGTGGACCGACTCTATCCTCACTCCTGTGATCTTAAAGAAAAAGTTAGTTGTCCCACCTGCAGAGGGTATTAGTGTAACATGTGAACAATCTCACGTTTACTTCCTTATGTTTCTTTTACAAGGGACTGCATACATTATTATTTAACCTTAAGAATGCGACAAGTAGCTAGAATAAAAAATAGAGAGTATTCTAAGAGCAAAGAAAAAAAGAAAACAGCCAAACTGTACAACAAATAAATAAATATTTGTATAATTGAAACAAAGTCTTAATGTGTGTTTGTTATAATATTATCCTAAGTATAATTTATCCTCATAAAATAAGCATTTTACATAACGATAAATATTTGTTTGGTCGTTAACCGACTCTCATTTTCTCAGTTTAATTAATTTTAAAAGTTAAAATATTTTACTTTATAAAACTTTTTATTCGAGGTGCATGAAGTCATTACAAATTTTGGAACCCACTTGGTATTAAGCACGTGATTATGGCACGGTGTAAAAGAAACATAAGGAAGTAAACGTGATATTGTTCACATGTTACACTAATACCCTCTGCGGGAGGGACAAGTAACTTTTTCTTTAAGATCACAGCAGTTTTGTGGTGGGGGTAGCGTAGTCGGTCCACCTATCTTTCTTACACCGTGTGACCAGATGACTCCCATCTCCGATCAGCCTACGCAAAGCTTCCCCTGAAATGAACATCCCCGTTTCCCGTAACACGGTCGTTCGGTTAAGCTATTTCCCTCGGTGCGCGCCACCCGCGCAGTGGGTAGGGAATAATTTCGTTCTTGACATCGAGATCGCCCTGCTGCGCCGCGCACAATGCCCAATGCCCAAAGGATCTCTAATAGGAATGTTAGAGAAGACGTCCTGTGTCCCGTGTTTCGAATAACACAGCGTGATACGCCGCGTTGTACATTATGTACATACACGTACTAGCCTCAAGTTATATCCCTGTAGCCTGGCGTGCACACCGAGCTCTCTTGATCCTCGGACACCAGTCGCACTCACATAGTGACGTAGAGGAAGAGACCACTCCTCCTAGACGCTCTATTCGTCGAATAATCTAAAGTTAAAGTAACTTTTATTCGATGCGTATTTAAATAATTTTTTATTTAGTTAATGCCCAACTCTGTTTCTGAGTGCACAATTGCCGCGACAACAGAAGAAGTGGAGGCATCGATCACCTAATTTCGAGCCAGAAACCCTCTTCTTCGTTCGAGACATTACTGTATCTTCCTTGCGCAGCGCGCGAAAGAAGGTTCTTTCTTCTACTGCGCAACCGCGGTTGGTGTCCGAGAATCAAGGGGACTCGGTGTACATTGAAATACGAGGCCCCCGTGAATGTTGTTGCCGCCACGAGCTCGCAGGAAAATGTTTGTGCAGGTGCGCCAGTGTTTGCACAGGTATGCAGTCGCCGGCTAGAGCCTGCACCCTCGCGCAACAAAGGCTGCATTATGAAGACACAATGATGCTGCACGGATGCGTCGTTTCGCTCCCGCGGACGTCGACGCAACGTGGATTTTAATCGAATTACACCGACGGCCCGCCGACCGCGTGATTCGTCGAAATTATTTCGGGGTTAACGCTCCGCGAGGGGTGAAGCTTCGCGGTGCCGGTGGATTCACGTCCATCGCGAGGCTTGCTGGTCGGCGCGGAGTTGGGCATTAACTAAATAAATAATTATTTAAATAGCGGATCAAATAAAAGTTACTTTAACTTAAAAAAGTTAATTTTTTTATCCGTCGAGTGTTTCAACTTCAGCGTCGAATAAATTTTTCAACTTTAAGTTGAACTTTAACTTGAACGTCGAATAAAGGTAAAGTTTTAGTTAAAGTTGAAAAATTTATTCGACGCTGAAGTTGAAGCGTTCGACGAATAAAAAAATTAACTTTACTCGCCGAATAAAGTTAACCCGCGTCAACTTTATTCCACACATGACGAATAAATTTTTTACCTTTCATTCGTCATTGAAAAATTTATTTAAATAAAAATTTTGCCCATCTCTGGCTCAGCGGAGCTATTTCGCAACAATGAAGCGTACCGCGGCACCGATTCTTGCGACAACGTGAAGCGCGCTGGAGGTTAAAGGTTGAATTGACTTGGCTGACAATGTTCTTCGATTGCGGATGTGATTTATGGTAGGGGCATAATTGGTTGCTCGTGGTTAGCCGCGTTTATGCGAACGTGCAAGGCTGTTTCGTTATTAGTACATTTTGAGTAACATCCGTTTACAATGGAAGCTCGAGTATCTACATTTTATATTCTTCGTATTGTTTGTGACTTTGATTAAGGGGTTAGGCCACCTTGGACGGAGCAAAATTGCAGTCATTTTCGGCATTTTTTTTAGGAAGATAATAAAATAAACAGAAAATTTCAAATGAAGCCTGTTATTATACAACTCTCGCCGCAAAAAAATCGTATTTTTTTTCTTACAAAATGGCGGCGGTAGAGCCGTGATACGCAAGATCTTGTGGAGCGACGTTTTCCACGGTGTTCAATCTCACGGCTATACCGTTTGACTTAGAACAAAAAACCAAAAAGATTTATTTTCTGCATGCCTAAAACTATGGAAATACGTAGGGAAATCCAGAAACATTAATTTGTCTCGAAATGGTGACCATGGAGAGAAAAAGTGCATTTTTTTTGTATAAAAGTGTCAATTCCAAAGAACATATTCAAGATATCGCAAAACCGCTACGTACTTCCATAGTTTTAGGAATGCAGAAAATAAAGCTTTTTGGTTTTTTGTTCTAAGTCAAACGGTATAGCCGTGAGATTGAACACCGTGGAAAACGTTGCTCCACAAGATCTTGCGTATCACGGCTCTACCGCCGCCATTTTGTAAGAAAAAAATTACGATTTTTTTCCGGCGAGAGTTGTATAATAACAGGCTTCATATTAAATTTTCTGTTTATTTTATTATCTTCCTAAAAAAAATGCCGAAAATGACTGCAATTTTGCTCCGTCCAAGGTGGCCTAACCCCTTAAGGGGACTAGGCAGTCGTTTTTCGTGAGAAATAGACTCTGTCCTTTATTTATTTGTAAACAAATGAAAGCACATCCAGATATATGCTTTTACCCAATGCTTATTACTACCATACAGATTGAAAAAAAAGTAATAAGAAATATATATGTGCTTTAAAAATGGCGCTGCCGACGGGTAAACATTTTAACGTTTTTCTGTCGTTTTGCTTTAATATCGGTGTTAAAATGTGACGTAATCCGATTTCAAAGGCGAGATTCTTGTTTGTTGGATTCATAGTTTCCGCCCAAACCTATAAAAATAACAATTAAATCAAAATCATGCGATTGGTGGCTGAAAAACGGCGATTTTTCCGAGAAAAATTCGTTCTTATTTGTGCGCTGCAAAAATCCGGTGACTCCTCAATTTTTTTATAAAAATCTCGAATTTTTACGGATCATATCAGAGGTTTGGGGCGAAATGGCACATGTTTTACACATCCTGTAATTTTTTTCAAGTCGATCTGAACCTCCATTCGTTCGCAATCAGGAAAAAACCAAGAGAAAAAAAGATTCGAGAAAATCGCGTTTAAAGTTTCTGGGCAAAGGCGACGCAATAAGTCACCGCTTGATCTTTTTAGCTGCCAAATCAACAATTTTGCGAATTTTAGTATAACCCAAACGGCATATTATTCAGAAAAGATAGTACTTTCGGAAAATGCAATAAAAAAAAATCGATTGTTCGACTGCCTAGTCCCCTTAAGGGTGGTTCAAACGGTGGAAGCTGTCTTTGATAACTCTAAACACCAGGCTACTCGTGTTACTTGTTAATACTACTTCTCGGAGAAGATAAGGATTTTAGATCGTAGGTACCCAGATCAGATTCCAATACAAAATTTTATTCTGAGGCGACCCTGCTTTTGACGTGTGGTTCAAGGGTGAATTGCTTCGAGTGCGTTTCGTAGTCGCACAAGTGGGAATGTGGCTTAACTGATTTCGTTGCAACTATGGGAGCATCGGAACACCATCAAGTTCCGCGTTAAAATAAGTCGCCGGTAAGCGCGAGTCACCGCTGCGAACGCGACGACCGGCTCTTGATAAATAACGACCATTATCTTTAATGCACCGCGGTAAACTCGCGGCGATACGTAATCCGCCGAACACCTGACTGAGGTGGTGCCGTTGGAGCGTTCCTCGCAGTGGCGGGAATTTAATATCTGCCGGGAGGCACCCACTGAAATTCCTTCCCCGATGAAAGGGACTATATTTTCGAATCGATCTACATTCCGATCGCGCTCTGAACAAATATTTATGCGAGTAGGATAGGATACGCGCGATATTCTACGCCCAGCAGAAGGCCCAGCGGCTTTAAGGCGACCCGTTCTACACAGGGTGTCGTTAAATTAAACGATGGAAATATCCTCATACAGCACTGGAAATGTTTATTGCATCGCTCGAATAAATACGTTATCACTAATACCTCTTGCAATATATATTTATTGAAAAAATGTGTAGCTCACTATCTTAGGCAAAATAAGTTGAATGCGATATGATTTTATCAATCATATTGCTTTGAAAATTGAGCTTACTACGTAAATTTGGCAGTGATGAATAAAAACGAGACTTTCATTTTGTAAAATATCTATGTGAATATCTAGGAGCAAATGGTTCACTTAATTGTTGTACATGTATATTACTTTCTGTGAACTTTTCAACTACAAACGTTCCTTCCCCAACATTCTGGCCCCCACTAGAGCACACTGACACAGTTTGTTCGTGTGATTCTTCGTGACCCAGTGCATCTAGAGTCCACAGCGAAGCGTAGGTTGATCCTAAGCCAATATTTTGACGCGGCATCGCCGTCATCTTTTCTATTAGCTTGTACACCGGCTAGATTCAGTCATCTGATGGTTTATAGAGTTAGCCAGGTGCTCGAACGACCACGATAAAACCGAAGGAAAGTCAGTGGAGTGCCTGTAACCAGTGGCCTCGCACGCTACAAAGATATCCCCCTGCCGGGTAACGCTTGCTGCCCGATACCACCTAGCCCCGCAGTATTTCACGAACGCAGGCATTTAATGCTACCTCGTATAGGCGACCGTTCCACGAGTTTTGTAACGTTACTTTCGGATTTTCTCTCTTCCCGCTGGAAAACAAATCCCGAAACTTTACGAGGATCGCGAGGCAACGATAAACACGGGACGGAAACTGGGTTAAAACTAGAAATAACAACCGCGCCACGGGTCACTTGTTCCGCGCGCTTTGTGCGGTAAATGGCGAGGTGTTTTAGTACGGTGGTACAGTAGGGCTGCGTTTGTCCGAACATGTCGGGTGACATGACGGTGCAGGTACGCTGGATCGTTAGAATAATTTAGGTGTCCACCGATTCTCCCTCTCGCCACTGTTTATTCGTTCGGATCGTTTGTTTTACTGATCGGATACAGGGAAACTTCTGAGGACCTTGCAGCACGAGGGGTGCAGCTCCATTTTGGACAGTTCTTGAGTTATGACGTGTGATATATGTGAAAAAAATTTACATCGTTTGGTGCACGTTTGATGGAAATCCGATAACAAATGCGCGATTTATTGCAAATTTCGAATCTACACCCATTACTGGTTTGCGCAATACGAATGCTCCAGATTTGACAAATTTGCCGAAAATATAAATAAAAACTTATCGTAACTGTTTCACGATTATTTCGGTTCTCATAACTGTTTTAGGAACCGAGACCGATATCATAACCGTTTTCAACCCTTGATAACAGCAATAAGTCCGGTAAATCAGATGCCGGGGCAAAATTCGTTCGGATAAATGGAGTTTTACTGTATGTGCCACTGCTTTGTTGTCCAAATCATGAGCTTTCAATTGTTGAGAGGAATATATAGGGTGTGCTGGAATTAGGGGACAATAGGGAGCATTCAAATTCATTATGTCCGAAAGCACGAACTCTAAGTTATCGCCTCGGAATATAGAGATAAGACCTAACTTTTCTCCTGTACACACATTGTCATTACTGTCACTAGTGAACTGTAGAGTAGATACTGTCCATACGAATCTCAGAAAAAGGGACACAGATAAAAAACTTTGTTAAAACACCTAAATTTAAAATACAAAACTCATTTCCATTCATATCCTCTGATACACGAGCAGGCAGCGAGAAACCAGTGCTCAAGCAAACCGGAAACATTATCTAAAAAGTATTGCCACGCTATTCAACCACCTTTACTATCCCCAGCATTACTCGATTACTCCAAACCTCGAGTAACTCGGTCCAAAGGCGACGCACCACCGCGCACAAAGCATCCTAATCTTCAAACAACGCTCCAAGTGACTGAACACCCTCCCTACCAAAAAAAAAAAAAAAAAACGAACCCCATCACTGCGCCCCTAAAAAAACCCAATAATCGTAACCTACCCGAAAACATCGAACAAACAAACAGCCCCGCAACCGCAGCGAGCGGCGTCGCTCCAAAGCCAATTACACATTTCACGCGCGCCCACCGTCGAAAAGTGCACGGTCGGCGGGGTTCGATGGCAGGCTCGGCCGCGATAAAGCTGGGCCGTGCTCGCGCGGCCCGGCGATAAGCGCGCGCGGATTACAACGCTGGATATTACGCGACGAACGTTTCGTCGCGCGGGCACGTTCGCGTCCCTGCACACGATTTCGTATGCAAAACGCTCCTCGCCCATCCCCCTGGTGCTCGACGCGCGCAACGAGGACCGTGAGCTCCCGAAGCGTCGCCCCCGTTTGATCGAGAGGGCACACGTGCCGAATTCAGAGCCGCCCGCCCGATGCACAATGCCCTGTCGACGGAGAAGCTCATTCAACGGGGCGCACGGGGGCCGGCAGGGGTCGGCGAGCACGCGTTATTTCGCCCCCCCTCTCACTTTCGTAATAGGCACAATTTCCCCTTTACACGGACTGACCCTGCTGGGGTACACGCTCCGCGGACCCGCGCGCCTTGTTGTACAAGGGCTGTCGGCGGACCTTCAATTTTCAGCGACAAATTCGGCGGACGTAAATATTGAAGTACTCGTGCCAGTGTCTCGGTGGAGTGGAAATAGGGACCGCGATAAAAGAATAGAAGTCCCAGGGGGGTATTTAATATTTGTTGGTGAGAACTGGGTTTTAGGTTCACGCTTGTGTCGTGCTTTTATACCCGCTAAGGTAATTTTATTGCTTGAGGACTTTACAAATTGACGCTTAATGTACCTACCCCTACTCGCTTCAAACGCTCGAGCCTTTCTTCCAGTTTCTTCCACGCGCAGTAGCTCAATTTCCCCATTCATTATATCATTCACTCATTCAATTGGGGTATCGGTATCACCTGCTCGCGCGTACTCCTGATTCCTTCATGCTCTTTCTTTTTCTCTCATTGACACTACGCTACACTTACTTCAGAATCACGACATTACGAAACCAATTTGCAAACTGAAGAGTAACATTGTGGCTATCAGGGGTGTTTACACACTGAAGAATCAGAAAATAGCAAAAAAGAAAATTGCCTGATGCTTCGAGGTCCCTTACAAACATGCAGTGTAAAAAGAAAATGAATTTTCTCTTTTTTCTACCACTAACTCCTTGGCGGAGTTTAGTTCAAGGTGGGAGGGTTAACGAATGAATCGGTGGGTAGACGTCACGTTGGGGCGGTTTTCCGAATGTGGCAATGCTTCGCTCTTTTTTCTGGATGAAAAATTCAGTGGGAGGACGAGACGCGTAGCTGTAAATTTGAGACGGACCCCAAGGCCCCGCAAGCTGTCAGGGCCTTGTCGTGCACCAAGGGGGCCTAGTGTTCAGAGGGCTTATGGGAGTCCTTGGGTGGAATCTTCAGTTTTCCTCCTGTTTATGATGCCAGATGTTACCTATAGGGTAAATCCGGGAGACGCGGTCGACCTAATATAAAATTGGCTATTAAAACTAATATAGATATTACTTACTTTATCAGAACAAACCTAATATGTTCAGAATTTTATGCCGAGTCAGAAAAACTGGTCGATATTTGCTTTAAGACAATATTTACTGTAAATCGGGTTGAAAACTGAAGTCATGACATCTGACCACCTCCCCCGAGGTGCCGGGAGAAATGGTTTTCGTCGTTGACAGAGACCACTCGCATAATTATTCATGGAAAATTAACAAAGGATAAAGCAAAATTATTTATGAGTGAATACAACTACGGATTCATTGATATTTAATTTGTTTACGCTAAACAAGTAAAGAACACATCAAAGAAAAAGTGAATTACCTACTGGCGATTAGCAAGGCAAATGAATACAAAAGTGAATAAATAAACTAAATAAACAAAAATAATAATAAAATAATAATAAAAAATAAAAAAATAAACAAAAATAATAAAAGAATCATAACTCGACCATCTCACCTTTCTGCAAGGAGACATGGTCTTCTCGTTAGCTTTGAGAGGAAGAGTTAATATGGCCAAATACTTTGGCTGCATTGTCCCTCAATATCTCTACTATCTTATTATTCCAAACATTAAAGGAAAATAAACTTAGAAGTATATTGTAAATACGATTCTGTACAACCGCTGTTTGACAAAAGAGGTTAAATGTAATATCAATTTACCTTTTATAGCCTATAAATCCAGAAAAACACAGAAGGAAGCGAAATAACGCTATTCATTAAACTATTTGGCTTCTAGAGAAGTAATCGGTCTGCACTTTAATGCATTTTTACGTATAGACTCTGAAATATAGCGACACGACCACCTCTCCGGCCCGACCGCGTCTCCCGGAATTACCCTAGCAGTAAATTGTGCAGGCGAATTTATTTAGCTGCAAAATAGCGAAGAAGTCACGTCCGCGCCATAAACCCAGGCACCCTTCGGGATCCCCAACACAGCGTGAGCACACGGGAATTTTTTATCAAAATCTAAGTATATATTTTCGTGAATTTTTTGAAGGATTGGGTGTGTACGGTTTTGGTTTATGTAATTTGGTTGGAACTTCCAACTTGGAAGTGATTTAGAAAGAGGGTATGATGAGCGAACTACCCACCAGTTAATTACTATTGCATCATCATCTAATTAGAATATCTGTTTCCATTGACCACAATCATCGACCACCTGTTGCGTTTTCAGTTACCACAGACATTCGACAAACCTCCACCCGCACAATGATCAAAAAGATACAATCGACGATTCAGCGATAGAACCGCGAGAGCTTTATACACACTGGACTCCTCGCCGAAAAGTGAAAACTACGTATCATTCTAAAAAAAAAATAAACCAGGCAAGAAACTGAGAGCATTGTCACAGAATCTCCACCACAACGAGCCGATCTACAAACGATTCTCCATTCTATAGAAGGCCATGGGAACAGCGACGGGGGAGGCGCGTTTTCATAGTAATCGAGCGCGAGCCCGTGAAAATCTTCGATTTTAATCTCCTTCCGCGCCCCCGCACGCACAAAGGTGGCTGAATGCTGAAGAGTAGCTTACAAAGCGTCCCGCGATACCGAGCCGCCACAAAACCGACGCAGGCACCTCGAAATAAGTAGCCTTATATCGATATGTACATGGTCGGCGAGGCGTGTTTAACCGCGCAGGGGTTGAAATCGCTTTGCAACACGTGCCCTTTCAACGGGCAAAAGCACCGTCGCACCGAGCACCCTTCATCTTCGTCTTCACTGTCGGCACTTTCGTTGTGATCGTGCGTCGTCTGAACCATCGACCTCCACCCCCCTCGCAATTAACGCCCCTCCATCCGCCCGCTAATTACACACTCAGTCTACGAGGGCCTCGGATGGCAGTCTGATTAGAAATCGAGTCTGAAGAGGTTCTTCCCTCGATGGACGGTCGCGGCACTCGTGGACACTTGGCAAAGGCAGCTTCTAAAGTTTCTTATTAGTAGGGGTGCGCGGGTACCCGAAATTACGGGATCGGATTTGCGATTCTGGAGCCGATTTTCTTGCTTAGTAATTCTTAAGTTTCGATTTTGCTGGGTGATCAGATGTAAGAATTTTTAATTAAAAAATAGAAAAATTGAAAATTAGAAACACTAATGTTTTAGTCGGGATTCAGGGTGCGTGAGGAATCGGCTGTGGAAACTTTTACTTTCGGAGTATCCAGCTCATTTTCGGATATATTAAAAAAAATGGAATATTATGAAATTGTTGCATGTGACGAGGAAGCCGTTCGAACGCTTCACATTTTATTTGCACTATTTCGGATTATAATGTTCAGTGACGCACCATTGATAATTTAATAATCAAGTAGCGCAACTTTTAATATTACTCCGCCTCCGTTATTTGCCTTTGTACATCCGCAATTTGGCGCGGATTTCCTGAATTAACGTCACCGTACCTATTATAAATTCTCCACTTCAGGTTGCCTCGGTCGCCTTTAGTCCCGTTACGGCGATAGTTTCAAGTGGGACTCTCTTCGCGGACTTGCGCGAGCTGAAGAGGAGTGTCCGTAAGTCGGTAATCCAATTACAAGTAGGCTTGGAAGCTACTCCACGGCCCCGGAGGGCCGTGCAAGTGTTATTCGTACGTAATGTCGGGGGTTAACGCATCGGCCGCGCCAGCCACAAATAATAGGATTTCGCTAATCACTTGTAAAAGAGTCGGTGGAAGAGGATTACCATCGTGCGCGGCGATTCTTTCTCACGATCGAGCACGCTGCGAATCTGTGTAGCTGTACAACAAAAAAAACCCTCCCCATTCGATGTATCGTTGATGTAAAGGCAATTACACTGCTGCATGATGTTGGCCTGCGAATGGAAAGCTGAATCGTAAACTAGGTACTCTGAATGTGGAAAGTAAGCGGATTGGCCGTGCCCCTGCAAAGGATTTCTTTCTATGTGCATTCTCCGCGGGGATATTTGTTTATTTACTCATCTATTACCTTAAAAAGGTGCCGCATATCACTTGTAATTGTAAGAATACAACTAACAATTGATAAAAATGGATAATCTTGGACGAACTGTTTCCTACTTTCTTCAGATATGGAGGAATTTTTTATTTCGTTAGCACAATGATTCCCAACTTGTGAGTCGCGAAGTGTTTTCGAGGGGATCGCCTCGGTTTCTTGGGTTTTTTTTAATATCAGAATTATATTCTGAAATACATATTTGGTCTTTTTTTTTTACCTTATTAAATTTAACTTACCTTATAGGGAGGATCGCAGGTTATTTGAATACTATAAAAGGGGATCGCGACTAAAAAAGATTGGGCTATTTCCTTCTTTTGAAACTGAAGGATTTTAAATTTAGAGAGCCCTAAATCCTTCCAGTTTCAATTTAAGACCATAAAGGGTACCCAAATACCTTTCACAATCAAATGATAGCTCACGGATCAGTCACCAATAAGAATCCATCAACGCACAACCGGCACGAGTAAGTACGTTCACAGAAAGCCCGCCGATCGAACAGCCATTCGTTAAAGCAATTGTCTGCATGGGAGGACCTATATTTCACCTAACGATAGGTACCTTCCTGACGGAATTAATTAGAGCGCCCCGTGCTGCGAGCGAAGCGAGAGAAAAAAAGCAGGGGGCAAATAAAACGGCGGCGAAAGAAGGCAGGAAAATTGGAATTCCTGACTGAAGAGCGGTACACGCCGAAGCGATCCACGGGGGGGGCGCCTTTTTAGTCGCGGCACGACGAAACAAAGCAGAAGCCATCGGGGAGGACTGATTAATGAGGGGGACGTGCGTGCTGCGAGCGAACGGCGACAATTATGCGACTCGGGACGCAAACTGGCCACGCGTCGTCCCGTCAATGGAGAAGCGCGTGTTATTTTCCCCGGGGAGAAAATAATCGTGAGACTTTGCGTACCAACGACCGCGCCGCCTCTCATTCATGAATGCGAGCGACGAAACGCGGCTCCGCTCGCGCCAAGTTTTGTAAGACCCGGGAATATACAGGGTGTCCCGTAACGCGCTGGTGCAAGCGGATGAGTGGCGTCTCATCAAGAAAAAGTAAATCGGAAATATAGAATGAAATTTCTCGACATCGCGCATCGCTTTCGAGAAAATTGCCTCCGAATTTTTTCGGTGCACCCAGTCGACTAAAATTCAAAGTCAAAATTCAAATTTTCTCGAAAACGAAGGGCGATGTCAAACAATTTTATTCTATACTAGCTGAAAGTACCTGGCGTTGCCCGGGTAAAACTTCGATTATCACGGAGTGTCAAGGTGGTGAAATAAGGGGGAGAGGGTGGTATGTCCAGATTTCATGGTAGCCTATATTTTCCGCAGGGTTCTAGAGAGTAATTATGCAAAATTTGGTTCAGATTGGGTAAAAAAATCGGGATAAAAAGTATCCTGTAGTGTATGTTATTCCTGTTCCTAGATTACGTATATTCAAAATTTCAGAAAGATCCGTTTCGTAATTCCGACGTGATTGAGTAACAAACATCCAAACATCCAAACACACTTTCACATTTATTATATTATATTATATTATTATTAGTAGTAGGATTAGTAGGATAGTAGGATTAGTAGGATAGTAGGATTAGTAGGATAGTAGGATAGTAGGATTAGTAGGATAGTAGGATTAGTAGGATAGTAGGATTAGTAGGATAGTAGGATTAGTAGGATATTCCTTCTCCTACAGGAATTATGCAATCAATCGGGATAAAAAGTATCCTACGTGTTATTCCCGGTCCTAAACTACATGTATACGAAATTTCAGAAAGATCCGTTGCGTAGTTGTGACGTGATTGAGTAACAAACATCCAAACACACTTTCGCATTTATTATATTAGTAGGATTTTCCACTTATTTTTTCATGCAGAATCACATTTACTTTTCTAATTCAACATAATCTTAATTTCTACTTAATCTTAAGTATCGCCCTTCGAACGCAGGTACCGCTGCTAACGAGTAAAGGCCCCAGGGGAAATCTATTGCTCTATCCCCGAGGGGGGTGAACTTCAAAGGGTTAATTGACTTTCCAGAGGACCGGGATTGCAATGAAATTCGACAAGCTGCCGCGCGGGACAGTGTCATTAGGAATGGGCCTCGCAGTGATGGATTCCGATTTCGTCGAAAATCGTCTGCCGTCGTCGCGGGGAGACTTTCAAACGAGAATCGGTCGCTTCGGAGGCGAACGGATAATGCTTAGGCTGGCCACTTTGAGGCGAGCTTCGGTTTCGAGAACCACGCGCGATAAGATCGTGAATTCGTGCTTCCGTCGGATGGGAATTGAATTATGTAAATTCCCGCGAGCTGCGCGCCCGTTCTCGACGCCCGAAATTCTCGATGATAGCATCCCTCTATTCCGTATAATCTCGGACCCCCCCTCGCCCCCGACTTCCACGAGCAGAAGGCGCAACTTGGCTTCGAGTCCCGGTTGAATATCCCTTCACGTGTTTAAATTATTCCCTGCCCGGTATTATACCGTAGACTACATTGTCCAGCTTACGCTCTATGGATTAGAAATAAGGAAACTTCAAAGAACGAGACTAATAGGGCATGGGGAAACGTCTGCTGGTTTGTAAGTTCAACGACCACATTGCTGGTGACGGAGGAATCTAATCGTCCAAGAACAGTTAATTTTTATCGATGGGTATTTGCTTAGGCAAACATAAGTGACAGGAAGTGCGAATTATGGAGAATATTTCTCCGGTGGGCGAGCAAACGAGTACCTATAAGTCAAATTTTACCTCGAGCTGAAACAGTTTCTTTTTTTTTTGTTCTTTTTTTGTGAATCGAGGTTAAAAATAAAAGTTTCTTTTAATATATTTTATCAACTTACACGGACAAAATTTAATACCTGATCGTACATAGCACTTTAAATATTCCGAGTGTCTTCCTGCAAAACTAATAATCTTGACTTATACTCGTTTCCCCGCGCACCAGAGATTTTACCGTCCGGGGTTTTCAAATTGACCCTTTGTACTTCAACTTATTCGTTCGTCAATGCAACAATCTTGCTTACTGCTGTATTTATTAAATGCAGAATTTTGGAACAGGAAAAGGTAGTATAGTATAGTGATTTTGAAATCACCGATTACAATATCAGCGGAATTTTTGCACGAAAGATAGGCTGGAGAAAAATGTCCTGTGTTTTATTATCTCTCTTATCAACCTGTTTGTATTCACTATCAATTTTCACATTGGCCACGTGTTTCCCGAAACATATTTGCGAGTCGAGAGATACAAGGTGGTTTAAGAAAGAGATCGAAGAATTTAAAGAATTATGGTACTCAAAGAAGTTGATAGCCGTCCATATTTATTTGCACGCGTTAGTGCAGCACTGGGAATTCGATAAAATGCAGCCAGGGGAGCACGAGCAGACAGACTGGCCACGCGACGATTCGATGAATGGAACGAAATCAACCGAGACTAATGGCACAACAAATTGCTTGATTGGTAGATCGCTCGTTGACGATCAATCACATTAAACGAGTCGTTTTCGAGTTACTCGTTTAAATCGTACATCCTTTACGAATGGAAATTGTACTTGTCTTCTTCTTTACACGATTAAAAAGTTTCATTTGAAGAAAACATACTTATCATAGTCTAAATAGAACCCATTAAAAAATACAAAATTATTGAGGTGAATACTCTAAATGCCTTTCTATAAATTAAAGGAACAAGATCGTCTATTCAAGAACGATCATTTCGCAAACATCTATTCTAAAATCTATACAGCAGTGATCTAACACACTTGCTTCAATGTTAGTTCTGATATTTTTGCGACAGCGTTTCGATCTGAAGGTGAAGATTGATATGAACTGTTTAAAGCCACGGAATTCAAGAGACAGCCATCACGAGCAACGTTGGATCATAGAATTTTCATATCACGAACGTAGGATGGAAACATTTCAGACAATGTGTTGTCAGCCTATCGTGGATAATATATCTCGCAGAAGATGAAGTGCATACTTCAACGGTATATGTATCTTGTACATCGCGATTCTACCAGCGCTCTAGACTTACACAGATGTTATCGCTCGGGAGAGAAACTGCTCCAGAAATTCGTGAAAAATCGACTACTTCAAACGCGTTTAATTCACTTTTTATCGACAAATAATGTTCGGTGCAATGAAAATTTCAAAATTAATCGGCTAGATATTCAATATTAACGTATTCGCTCAAGTAATTATATCTCAGTCAACAGTCGACTCCATAAAAAGTAGCCAATAATTTTTACTCCTTTGAATAAAAGCAACAGGAATTTGTAAACTAATATGTAAATACAAAAATGGATAACCTCCAAGTTTCCTAATTTATATTCCCCGTTACACATATTTATATTCCCACACACTCGTACCGCAAACAGACATGTTAGAAAGTGCCCCTGAAACTCTCGTCTACAAAGATTTCAAAAGTCCAAAAAAACCGCGCGTTTTTTGGGCGCGCCTGCGAGATCAGACGCCCGGAAAACGGGGCTGAAGAATTTTGCAGAAAAAAAGTAAAGCGGTGAAATAAAAAGCGTAACAGAATTAAGCTCGGCGGAACGAGCACGGGGAAACGTAACGCTCCACGGTTCGTGTACCGATGCAGGCACCATGGCAATAAAAATGGCGGGAGAGAAAGGAAAGTAGATAGAAACAATGAAGTAAAAAGACTACGGTGAAATTAAAATACCGGTATATGTATAATACAGGGAAAATAGCGACTCGCGGCGGGTGAAATGCTTTCTTTTGTTCGCCGTCCAAGTATGACATTGGGTAAAGTACATCTCGAGTTTCGTTTCCATTACTCTTTCCCTCTGTGCTTCTTAACGGATACGCGCTGAACGGCGTAACGGTAAGCAGGCTCGAGTAAATTTCAAACGATTTGCAGCAACATTTTCCTTTCAATTTGTCTTACAATAACACTATTTGCGACGCTACTATTCGAAAGTGAACGACATCTCATCTTTCGATTAGAAATGTCTCCAGTGTGTTACGAATTGTGTTTAATAACTATTACAGTGCTGAACAATATATTAATTACTCCTTTTGTACAAGCAAAGTTGAGAAATTTTCGTTACGAGTTAACTCATCTTGTCCAACGCGGAGGAATTTTCAAACAACGAGTTAGAGACGATGGTGTAAAACTATTTTTAATGCAAATTCAATAAAATTCATTAGGTGGTAATAAATATTTAGTTACAGAATATAATCCAGTTTTCTTTTCTCGCCCCTTCTTTGGGGGGTGCCAGGGCCCCTTGGCCCCTTCTGGGTGCACCATAAGGCAAATAAGGAAAAATACAAGAAATTAGTACCCACCGATATGAGAAGGCTTAAGAAATAAGTAGCGTGGGACTGAACCGAAGCAAAGTATTAATAATGAAGTGTCCTATTATTTCCCATCTCTTCTTCTTAGGCGACAAAGTACCTACCACGCGTGTCTGTGTTCTACACGAATTCAAATAAAAATACATTCTTTATCATAGAATACATCAGGTTTTCAAACGAGAATTCCTATTTGTTCCCATCAAAGTAGAAGGAATTAGCCGACACCATCTCTAAGCCCGTATCACTGTACATCCGTATCTTAGCTTCAATCTTTCCACGCAGCTCTACAAGTGCGCATTCTAACGAGGGTTTCGCCCCCAAAATTAATTTCAGCCTGGTTCCCCCCTAATCTTATGCAAATCACAATTAGGTGGGTGAGGTCCTGGGTCGGCTGGAAACTAGAAAGGCGACGACGATGAGTCATCGTGGACATTAAGAATGCTGTGTAATCCCTACCGAGACAGGATAAAGGATGCAGAGGGTGCGAGTGGAAAACCGACGAAAACAGCAAGATGGTGAGAGATCTTTTTAATTAACGCTCCCTGTCGATTTCCTACTGCCAAGTTACAAATTACGACCACATAGACTGCCGTTTACAAATATCAGGAAACCTGTTGTATTTGCACAAAATGTGATACTTTTCACTGCTTTTAATTTAAAATACCAAATAAAATAAAACTTGTTAGAGTTCTTCAATTTTGCAACGTCTTTAACAATTATTCCACACAGAGTAGGTGTTCTAATATTTTTGAACGACAGTGTAAGTATCGATTCTGCAGAAGCTTCGAGTCAGTGTTAATTAATTGTATCGATCACACTCTAACTGGCACTAATTACTTTTTATGTGTTTCTGATACAATCAGCGCTACGATTCGTCGCAAAATCGAAACGCACCACGCGAAAAGCACAAGTAGGGGATACGTTTCACTTGGAAATTCGTCCGGGGAATTCGATTTTACGGGTAGGCTGAAAAAGTGCCCGCCAATTTTGGTGAATAATTGGGCCTCCATTATCGCCGATAACTGGGAGTAATTAAAGCTACGGCGATGCTGCTCGTTCGAACGACACGTCGAAGCTCGAATCAATACCCCTATGGCTGGCTGCGCAGCGCATAAATCGCCGCTTAATTTGAATTTATGACACAGCGAGGGTGAACGAGCGACCCTGTAATAATGCCTCCACTACTTATGCTCGTGGACGCAACAGCGTATTCTTCGAACGCTGTTGAACAGCTTTACTTGCTTGGTGCGATCACAGATCAAGCTCGAATAATATTCAACTACCTAGCATATCGATTATTCAATGAAATTTCATTGAACTTCAGATGTCAATGATGCTGCTTCATCTGCATTCCATGGAGCAATATTGGAGTAAGTATAAATATTCTATTTACGAGTAATAGTAATTAGTGGCGCACTTAGGATTTAATCTTGGGGGAGCCGAGTTGAAAGGATAAAAATAGTTTTAATGCAAATTTATTAAAATACATTAGGTGATTATTAAAATTTATTTAAAGAACAAAATCCAATATTCTTTTTTGTTTACAAAGCTCTTGAATTACTTCAGTCATGGTTATATTAATTTCCTTTTTCCTTTTTCTTTGGGGGTAGTCGGGGCCCTTGCCCCCCTCTCCCTCCCCTTAGCCCCAAGTGTAGAATATTCTTGGCACAATCCAACTTGTGGTGGCGCAAACTAACCCCTGATGGCAGTAATTGTTTCATATCGTGTTCTGACAGCTTCGAATTGAATTGGAAGAGTCTGGTCATAATGCAATCTACTTTGTACTCTTCAAAAATTCAATTTCTAAGTGGCACTAAGGTCGGGGCCAGATATATTGGCCGGTGAATTCGTTTTCGCGAGCAACGATTGAGGAGAGATCAACCACCACCATCTGACGATCGTGGATTTGTCAGTTGGAGTTGCGTGGTCGTCGCAGGGTATGGTGGGGTAACGGGAACGCTGTTCGGCTCCGCCTGAATCTAGCCGTTTGGCTGTTATTTATTCTTAGCGTAATAGTTGTGTGCGTGACGAAGCTATTCGTAGACCAATACGAAATGAAGCTATCGCGAAGGAATCATGTTCTGACCAATAAAGCTCCTGAATTTTTTCGGAGCTAACGCACACCTATTCTGATGTGTGTACATCTACGCTGACAGCTCGGTTTGACCTACACGCCAGAAGCTTGGCACTATCCCCACCACTTCTGGCTCACTCTTGTTCTGCGAAGGCGAGAGCGAGATGGAACGAAAGCGAGTAAGAAAACGTTGAGAAAAGGAGCACCGAGGCAGGCAAACGGTGTGGTGGGAGAATACCCCTCACGAAACTCACCGGCCAATATATCTGGCCCCGACCTTAGTGGTTCATTCTTGCTTAGCTGATTTCACCCCCTTCTTGTGTTTAAATAAATAAAAATTCCAGCAAATTGCTTTTGTTTCTATGGATATCAAGATGCAGAAGTAAATATCTTCTAAATAATAAAATATACGTGACCTGGAATTGAGGAGAGGGTTGAAGAGTTAAGTGTGAAGGAAGGCTACCACCAGTGATCGATCAACCATCCACATTAATATTTTCTACAGACTATACCGTAGCGTACCTAACAAGTTTAAAAACTTTGTGGCTTTGAATTATTGGAGAAAAGCGTGGATATTGACTGGGAGCTTCCACCCCACTTCAAAGAAGCTACATATTCATCTCTCGCAAATTCCTGGAGGTAAACTGATTAAGCCTGAAGCAGCAAGGTGCTGAAAGGGGTCACGAGGGCATGGTAATTGAATACGCCACAATTAAATCGAGGCGTTACGTTTCTAATCACGGTTCCCAGAGTTCAGGGAGCGTCGATATCGAAATTAACGTCTCTCGTTACGCGACTGCCACGATATCGCGACGTGAAATTATTATTAGCACCACAGCCGTGCCACGATTCGCCCCGCTGCGTGAGTTTATGAATTTGTCGAGCACCGGCGTAAATTTTCAATAGTCTCGGTGTCGACAAACAGTTCCGCGCAATTACGGACAAACACGTTGCGAACTGATTTGTAGTGTCATCAATCTTCACGCCTACCGAATTACTGAAATATGAAATACGTTCATCGAAACTCCGATCAATAACTTCTGTCAATAACTTATTCCTCTTCAAATAACTGATGGATTGTGAAGACCAACGCGTTGCCAATAATGCAAATTGCCTGAGTAATAAACAAAAAAGAAAAGGTTTAGGTAATATAAAACATCCCGTTGTTCCACTATCGATTTTCCGCTTTGCTAAGCTTCACTCTTTGCGCTGAAACGACGAAACTAGTTCATCGACAGCTCACTGTGCCACGGTGCATAGCTAACTACCCTATGCACCCAAGAACTCCGAAGTACCGAAGCCTCTTAATTAGAAAAAATCTTCTAGCACAATATTCCAAGTAAATTTCTCCCCGTACGTTCCGTCAGGCATGAATTCTGCCAAGCATGCTTATAGACTAGAAATCCTCCATAAGCCTCTACAATCAGCAGAAGCCTACCTATCTTTTCCACGCCCTTTTAAATCACCCTGCAAGACGAACAACACCTTCCACCCCGCGCCATTACCGTCGCACAACAAATGAATGGTACAAACGCTGCACGGGCACTGTAATTACTACGCTCTCCATCTAATTTGTCGCACGACCGGTGGTGAATCGTTAAGATACACAGGCGTGGCTGTCTCTGCGCATCCCGCCAAGGATCGCCACGCAGGAGGCAGGGGGGGTTGATCAAACGATGGAATTGCAAATGCCGCACGAATGAATAAAGTCCGACAACTAACGATTTTCGAGCGGGGGCTGAAAAGTTGCCCGCGAGTTTCTCGAATGCACGAGGCACGGCCAGGCTAAACAGGCCAATTCGTTAGCGTCCATCGATGTCACAAGAAGCGTGCAACCCAGTTCCGAGTTGACTCCGCGCAAGTGGTTCAACTTGGGGTATTCTATTTTTACGGAGTGTCTTTGTACGATCCTGCGGCAGAGCGCGGTAATAGTACCGTCATTAACCACAATTATGCCGTCGCGCTATCTCGCTGCCGCGGCGAATGAGAGTTTATACGCTAAGAACGGGGATAGGTGTTGGTCCCCTTTACGCCGGCAATGACGTTCCACTTCCATTTTAAACGCGTCGGGCTACAAAGTTGGGCTTAAACGCGCGAACTTATTAGCCCCATTGGCCGGGCGGGTGTTAACGCGAAGCTCGTGGAGCGGCATGGCATAGATACGTTTTATGGGCGGGAGTTATAGTCCGTAGATATACGTAGAGGCGGTAAATCTTTATAGAACGGTGTCGAGTGCTTCCACGTTGCAAAAACTTAATGCAAGCACGAGTTCTGAGTATGCAGCTTGTTAGCTAGAGCAATTGCTTGGGTTATTGTGAAAGCTGGTTTTGTTATTCGAAGAAGAACGAGGGAAGTAGGAAGCTTGAACTAATAATTCTATAGATTCGGTTTGATATAATTCATTGTACCCAAAGTTTTCGTTGTTTTATCGGAGCTTGATATTATGTTGTGCGTGGATAGTTGAACGCGATTGGAAATGGTTTTGCACGGTTTTCCTCGAACTGGCCAATGATATATACCCCGCGAAGCTTGCGTAGGGGGTGCAGCTCGCACGAGCATCTTGCGAGGGCCCTTGTGAAACAGAAAGGGGCTGTCGAGGACGTGAAGGCTTTCAGGACGAATGGATAATCGGGAGTCCTTTCGCGTCCTGTCCCCTCGCTCCTGAGTAATAAAAGACCGAGGTCCTCCCGGGTGGAGAGTACCATTTCGTGCCCACTTTTTAAACGAGGGTGCAGCAGGGCGGGTTGGAAGAAGAAAATAGAAAATGCTGATCGTTCTCTGCTGTCCGATAAAATATTTAACACGTTCGATGGCTTACAAAGAAGTTTATTTCTACGGTTTGTCGGATTCAGTACCTATTTTCCGTGTTACGGTAATAGTAACAATAAGCACGATCTCAAGATGCAGTGTGTTACGTTTCTTCTTCATAATGGGGATACCATGTATTTAGTAATGATTATCGATGAGATACCGATAAGTCTCGACTGGTCGATAAAGTTAAGAAATCTTATCTTTCGTCTTCTTCCTCTTCATGTACTTTCTACTGACAATGTTTGTCTTCTATTGTATTTTATCTTTATATTATATTATTCTCTATGTACCTAACTGGAGTTATAATAAATTATAATTAAATAAATTATAAATAAATTATAATTTATATTCTCCCGTCTATTTTTCAATACAGTTTGTAGCTGCTGTCTTACTATCTTGAGCCCCAATCAGTTCACCGACGATAGCTGCCACTAAATACTAATAACCGATAAATATCAATAACTAACTGCGAATATTCAACTACCTACTACCTATCAGTCACCCCGTGCAACGTCAAAATGTTACAAGACCCTCCACTTACAATCTCTGCATCATCCATAACTTGTCAATAACGCTCCCCACGGCACCAGCTTTTTCTCCACGCACAGGAAACCTTTCCCCAACCCGGCACGCTAGAGAGAAAGCACCCAATTAGGGAAACGTTTCCTTTTTTTTTCCAGATCGTACAAGAACTGGCGCCCACTCGCGCGACCGTTAAGCCTTCCTACAAAACTATTAATTAACGTCAACCAAGACGTTTTCGGCCCGCTCTCGTTCGACCAAACGGACCATTAATCCTCGCTCTTAATTGCGCCCCGCGCACCGTGATTACCATACAAATTTGAAGGGTTTAATTGCGGAGAAAAATGCTCGTGCAGCGTCTCGGGGGGGAGCCGGAAGACGCCGACACGCCGCGAGAAAAGGGTCCGCGCGGCGTGCATACACGCGTCGCACGAAACTTGGCTGTCTCACGTAACGCGCGCTGAAATTGCCGATCATTAAGAGCATCCGGTCTCTGAAACGTCGGCTCCAGTTTACGAGACCAGTTTCTGCACCCGAATCAATTTGCAGAGGCCGCTTGTGCGCGCGGGCGCGTCTCCTTTTCCTCGCGCGCCATCCACGCCGCGAAGAGAAGGAGAGACCGGTGCACGGGCACGCAGACATCCGGCGGTAAATAGCAACAAATGACACTCCAGCGAAATTATTTTCATCCGCCACCTCTGAAATTATTTTCATCCTTTCCGCCCGCACGTCGCCGCGCAACCGCGCATGCCTCGCACCTTCGCGGTCTATTAAGCCAGTCTGATCCGCGTGTTTATTTGATCGACGATTTCTTCTATTTTCTTCGATCCACTTTCTTCTCGGTGAATTCGAGGAGAAGGGTTTCTTCGTTCGGGATGAGAAGCAGGTCCAGCGTGAGTTATGTGGAAGTTGGGGAGTACTCCACAGTTGAGATTTTGGGGTGTATGGAATTCCACATTCGGGAGTTTAGAAGGTACTTTTATTATTTTTTATTTTTGGTTTGCGCACTACTGTTTTTCAACCTGTCGAAACTTGATTTTTTAATTTGTACTCCCTCTGCTACTTCAAATCGACACTCGAATCCTCACGCTATTTAATACTTCCCACTCTTTAACATACGGAACACACTTGCTCTTCCCTTCTCTTATCCTGGGATATAACACTAATTTTCAACACTGCTATTTTTATTGTTAGTTATATTCCCGACTTAAATCTAGCAATAAGTCATTTCTGACGCAGATCAGAAGGGTCTGCTGTTTATAATTACATCTGATTAAAAGAAGACTAAGTAGTATCAGATTTAATTATTATTACTAATTACTATTACTTATACAGGATAGAGCCTGCAACCAGAATAATTGAAAGAACGAATTTGTGAATGTCTCCTTCATCCCAAATATATCTCTGCAAATTCTCCGGAATTTCGTTACTACATACCTAATCCTGCAATTAGAGTCCAAGCAACGAAGACCCATCCCCACGTTTCGCTTCGCCCTTTCTCGCCAGTCGCTCGGCCGACAAGTTTTTTCCCCTAAATCGATCCCAGATGTTGCAACCTCTAGTTCCATCGCAGGGGGTCGGAAAACGAAACCGTGCCTCGGGAAAATTCCTGGACGGTCCGTCGCCACGTGTTGCGGCGAAATTCGACGAGGTACAAAGGACACGAAGAATAACGCCGAGAGAAAGCTGGGTCGTGGTGAGTTTTGGGCGTGCAACGTTTGCGCGCGTACGGTACATGCGTTGCCCAACGTGAATGGACAAAGTTGGACGGGGTTTTTGCGGCTGGTGCCACGTGCAGCCCAAATGTTGCGCTCCCGGGCGCTTTACCTTCTATCTGCTGCCGCTCCTGGGTTTAGAAAGATATTAGGGGGCCTCGGACAGCCGAATATACACTGTAGTATAACTTTATTGCAGTGTGCAGTCACGTAGGAGAGCCCTTTACGACACTTGCAACCGTTGCGCCCCGAAAATCGGCGTGCAAGCCATTATTCGCGCTTCTTTCAGTGGGGACTGCTGAAAAACATGGCAAGAGTAGGGAGCGTGATCAATGTTACGTGTAAATCCTTCTTAATTAGCGACGGGTTCTTTCGGAGCGCACATGGCGCAGTTCTGAAGATGGTAGTCAATGTGAGAAGTATAAGACTAAAACTTATATTCCGAAAGAAAAATTCTATTGTTAATTGAAATATATCGCCAGCTGCAAGAAACTCAACTATTCTACGCGGCTATAGGATACAAGGTTTACTATCCAGCTTCGAACGGAGTTTAAATTCCGAAATTGCAAAAAAAAGAATCTTTTTTTATTTTTTTTTTTTTGTGAAAACAGTCACATTCGTCTGGACTTCAGAGTTTACCGCTCGAAAGTTTTTTAAGCGATAGACAAACACTCAAACGTATAAACTTTCTGCTTTATATATTAAGATATTAATAAACGCTTAACCCACGAATGTATTATTTCTTCCTGTATTACTTCCCTTCCATAGTAACATTTTCTAGCACAAGCGAAACGCTTCTTCATTTTCAAAAGTCAGACAACGAAGATCCTACTTTATCCTCCTAATCACTGCAAACTTTAATACCGCGTAATACTTTTGCTAACCATTCTATTAATTAACCTTAATTTATGAGCCGTTGAAACCATCATCCTTGACGTCATCCTTGACACGAATCCATCTTCAATGGACCTGGAAAGCTTGACCTTCCACACTGGAACTTTTTAATCGTTTCCACGCCTGTGCAATGGCTTCCCATTTAACTCGCCCAAAACAATTTCTCCAATTTCCTCGCTGTTGAGAAGACAAGGAAGGCAGCGCGAAATCAAGGCGACGGATGTGACTTTCTTCAGGAAGGGAACCCTTGACCACGAAGGGAGGGAGCGGTCGGTGGCCAGGCCGAAAGGCCTCGTCAAGTTAGGACCTCTCGTGGGAAGCTATTTCCCGGCGATTGTTGCGCGATTCCGTCGTTATTCTCGGCAAGAGGGTTATCCGCGCGTCTTTAAGGGGCCGCCTTCCTCGAGGACTTCTGCGGGACCACCTACGCGCGTCTCGTGTTACTTGTATTGTCGGGAACGGCGCGGACGAGGACGATTCTCTTCGGTAGCCGCGGCGCCCGCTGGCCGCGCGTGAGAAGACGGCGACTCGGAGCCGAAGGAAGGGAAAAAGTATGCTGGGCCGTAATACCTGCGGGGACCAAGGACAATAACGGCTGCGAATTTTTCTAGGGCCTCGCCTTCTGTTAGTCACGCGATGAAACTGGAGACTTTCGTCGCCGACGAAAGTCACGCGCGCAACTCTCGCAGCAAATCGCCACTATTGCGTGGGAAGTGTGAGCGTTGCGTGCAAACTTGCAGGGAATCGGTATGGAGAAGTTTAACCGAAGGTGAACCGAAGTTGCTCGAAGTTAAGGGGGGAACCTGGTGTAACTAGCTGGAAATCGAGGCATTTTTCGGGAATTTTTTTTAAAGAAAGTATTTAATCGATCTTTCTGAAACTTTCAGGATATTGTATTATCAGGTTATGGAAGATAAAAAAAAAATTTTTATTAAAAATGAGCGGTAAATAACAAAGTTATAAGGGCTTATGCCCAGTCCGTTGGCGACGCAATTGTTGCACTGCGGGCAACGTAGCGTCTTTTGGTTTCATCTAAAACTAAAAATCGAACAATTTTCGTTTAGTTTAGTTAAATTCATAACTTAAAAGATGCAAAATTGAACAAATGGCGGCCTCTTGAAAAAAAAATTCACTTTTTCCAACGAAATTTTGCCTTAAATGTGTAAAAAAAAGTTATTTATTTAAACAATATCATTATACTAAGAACGTAGCCCTATGAAGAAAATGTTCACAAATATCCGTGTACAAGGCCAAGTCGATTGGTTGAATATTTTTGGAGTTACATTGCCCGCAGATTGTAAAACTGTCGTTTCGAGAAAAACGCATTTAAAGTTTTGTGGTAACCTGGCGCTCCGTAGCAAAACCGGCCATATCCGCTTTAATTTTTCGAATTTCGTATTGCGGCTTTGGGAACATATTATTGTGATGTTCAACTATTGATTTATGCAAAAAAAAAAATCGACTTCTTCGATCCGCTACACCAGGTTCCCCCCTTAATACGTGTTTTGGGAATGCAGAGGGATTTATGTCATATTTTTTTAATGCTTCATTTCGCCAAAATTGGCGAGTGTAATACACGCAGCGAAAAAAAGGCCTGCTTAGATTGCGCGATCGGTTTTGGAGGAACCATGTATACGGGGGAACTTTTTTGGTTATTTTGTTTCACATACCTACAATAGCTCACACCCATAATCGTACAATCTTTAAAATCGCATGACATTTTTAAAATTGGTCCAAATGACTTGAGTTTTTTGAGAATCTGGAAAGATTAGTTTGCTAAGTGGCGTATTTCGTCCTTTTTGAAAAAGTTGCAATTGGTTGGACTAGCAAAAAGAAAATAGTAAAGGTCATTTTTTCAACTTTTTTCCGAGCCTCTAATGAAAATTGAAAAAACCCGTTTGTAGATTTAAGTAAGTTGTATACATGTTGAAAATTTCATGAAAATCGGTTAACTTTGCTCTGAGCTACAAACGTTCAAAGATCGCAGAATAAGGTCGAAAATCGCGAAATTCCCGAAATCAGCGATTTCTTCCCCAGTTCTTCCCCATCCTCCCTTGTGCACCTTCCAAGCACACGAAAAACTCGATTAACTAGTAGGTTGGTGCATTCGAGATCGAAGTTTGAATGACAATACTTGTCGCCTTTTAACTATTCTATTTATTGCATTTCTTTTAAGCTTCTGCGACATTTCTCGAGTCGTAGGCTAGCATTAGCAATTCTTACTGTATCCGCGCCATAAACAAAGTACCTCTTACGCTATCCGCGATCGGCAATTTCATATGCACCAACCAAACAGATCTGGAACACGCATCTTCAAACATCGTGTATAGTTGCTTCGATCTCCAGAAGCTCGGTGAAAGATGAAAGTCACATAACGTCTACAATGTATAGTAGCCCCGATGCACCAGAGAATGGCCGATAGTGGAGGATCCTCGCTGCACAGCGTTTCCCTTCGGATTTTATAGCGGTCGCCGATGGAATCCCCATCTGTTTTATCTCGACTATGTGACGTACATATGTACTTTTTCACGCGTCGTCCATTCGATATCGCGCGCTAATGCTTCAGATATGTATTCCCGGTGCCCTGAGAGTGCCTAGCCGTCGGAGATATCGATACACTTCCCCCCCCCCCCCCCCCCCCATCGATAAATCTGTGCACACGAGCCAAGCCAGGGACCAAGTACGCGCGCACGTTCCGCGTACCTACCCTCTGCACCTTTCACGCGGTGCATCGCGAGCAGAATCGCTGTCGTCGCTCCCACGAATTATCCCGGCAAACATTCGTCCGCATAAACGTCTGGTCGGTCGTTAAAATGCATATGAATCCATCGCCACGGCTCCATAATGCATAGGTAGGGCCGTGGCTGTAACAGATTCTGACAATGGCCACCCCGCGGGCTAGCCGCCATCATTTCGCCGCGGAAATCACAGACCATTATGATCGGGAGTATCCACGTCGCCGCGACTAGCCATTTGAATAATATCAGTTTGTAACGCGTTACGACAGAGCTGTGTAATCAATGGCTGATATACGCGGATTCATAGGCCGCCTAATCATAGTCGAGGGTTGGTGCACGTCCCTTCTTTCTTTGTCTCGTCAAGGTATATACACCGTGGGGCTGTAAATCGTGGCACAAGCGCGATGGGGGAGATGCTATGGCTTAAAACAAGTCGAAGCGATAGAATAACCTTTTGTCGTAATTATCCTATCACTGTGGGTCCCAACCCGTTAAGGGGTGAAAATTGCCTCAACTCTTTCGAATCCGCCCCTGTCGATCTACGCAAAGATATTGAAAGGCATATGTAAAGAAGAATTTTTATCCCTCTATCGTATCAATCTCAAGAGAGCACCCGAGAACTGATTGAAACGTAAACAATCAAAACTATTCCTAACTATTCAGGTTACCTACCATTCGTCATAACAATAAACTAAACACGTCTTATGTGTAGCTTCCCCTGTTTCCTTAGGTACTCCACTTACTCGCGCAACTTTCCATGACGGCTACATCGCACACCGCACACGGCAAAGCACCCCCGCGGAATTTCTGCTAAAGCCACAGGTAGTTTCTACATACATTCCCAATCTGCGAGCGAGTTAAAATCCGCTTGCCGTTCTATCGCGCCAAGGAATAGAGGCGCTCTGGCAAAAACGAGCCCGCCTGGTCCCGCAAACTCGTGTCTCCTGATTTTTAAAGGATCCTTGCCAGAGGGAGCGCTTAACGCAGCATTAAGAGGTTTACATTCTGACAGCGTGCTTGATGCGCGCACCAAGCGTGTTACGTTACAAGGAATGCGGCGGGAGGGAACAAGAGTAAAACATCGATGAAAGGGGAGAAGATGCCCGCCGAGGGGTAAAAAGTCGATGGTAACGACTTGGAATCAATACTTCATGATGCCCCCATTGGCCGTGCGCGGGCCCTTGTGTCACGGCCCTTGTACCGTATCAATGCAATCGCTATACTTCTTTCGGCTTGACAGCTGACAGCCAACCAACACCGTATCAGACCGCGTCGCGTCGGGCGAACAATTTTAATGGAACGCTTGTTCGCTCGCGCCTATTCCACTGGCTTCGAATGCAGTTGCATGTCGAACGATTTCTTTCCTCAAACAACTTTCGGTTCAGCGGATCTTCGTTCCGCAACGATGTGGAATAGGCTCGGAAATTGCTTCGAGTCGAAAAACCGCTGAGCTCTGCAAAGGTGGTTTTCAAAGATTGCCAGAGGGTTGGCGATATAACGGATTAAATGTTAGTAAATATTTTTGGTGAAAATAAAGAGTTTTATAGTCGCAGGAAACCGCACGAATTTATTGGAAGGCCTAATAACTGAAGAGTCCTTGTAGAAAACACTTTAAGTGCCAAAAATCAAATTCTATAGTACAATATTACGACTGGAACGTAGAATATTTACCGATAAATTTTTTTTTTAATTTTGACACTTATAGTGTTTTCTGCAAGGAGTGTTTTCAATTTTTTGTTATTAGTCTACACTATTCTTTAGTTTCCAATTGTTAAAATACAGTCTGTTAAGTGAACCGAGGGTTTATATTTCAGTTTATAACACACCACGAAGCACTTCAATTTGATTCTTTCGGTAGCCCATTCAATTAGGTAGTTCAAGTCGAGAGCATCACTCAACCCCCGGCCTATAAAGCTTCGCGGTATTTATTTACCTTATTTCAAACACAAATATCCGCGATAAAGACTCGCACCGTACACTCGAAATGTACGAGAGTAAGAAAAATACTCAGAGGTGGAGTGGACCTTGTAAGTGGGCCTTAAAACTTTCCAAGGATCGCACAGCTCGTGGCCATACGTTCCTGACGTATCTCTTGGCCGCTTCACAGAACGAGGTATGTAATCTCTTTCCCCTAGACGCTCCAGAACCGAAAACAAACGAGCAGTTTGTTCGGATCTCCGCTTGGGACCCAGGGTGGCCCCTTGTTTTCCTCGTAAAGCGGCGCAGCCACGGTTTTCAACATCGTTAAATCGAGCTAATGCGCTGCTCTAGGTCTAGACATCTCCGATTTCAAAGTGACGATACCGCGAGAGCTTCTGATTTTCGAGGAGGACCCATAATCGTGTGTAAACACAAGGGCCTGCCAACGGGGCTTCATTCGTGCACTTGCCGTGACTCCCCTAAGTTTTTTTTTCAGCAGCCAAGTGCTCGTGGGAATCGAGCCGGGGGTTTGCGCTATTTTTTATACTGAGCCGAAAAGATTACAGACAGCCAAACTGGAGAAAGGAAACATTAAATAATTTTTCTGCTCGTAGGAATTAATGTAGGTACCTAATACCCGTCTCGCGGTATGTATCCATTTTATAAATAGTACGACTTTGAAGATAGCATCTGAAAACAATATCGAGCTTTAATAGTACAGCTTGGATATTTTATTTTTTTCTTGGAATCTCCAAAATTTTCTCAACCTCCTGAGATATACAAGATTCTGTGGAGGAAGGTTCAAAGACTACACCGATATTCTTTATTTCAGGATACTGCGTTGACGAGCTTTAACATTGCAAAACAATGTTTACCAGAAGATAAATTTTTATAAATAGTTATAAACTGTTCTTCAAATTCCAAATCCATCTCTACATTTATCACATATGTATATACTATCGTTGTATCTGATACAAACATTATACATACTGGATATAGTAGGATTAGTAGGTACTGGAAATGTTTATTGGTTATCTCATAATTTATAATTATATTCACTTCCATCATATTTAGTATTAGTATTCGGAAAATACATTTGTCTGATTGTTGGCTAGGAACACAGTGCTCGATATCTCGGTTAAAATAAGACCGAGATGCATGTTATGAAGATTGTTTCATAGGACATGAACTTGGCGGTAACGCAGTGTATATTTCCAGTACTGTACAGTTTAACGAAGTAAGGTTAATTAAACGCTAAACCAATTACCCATCTATGGTTCAGCGTTTGCACCGCCCATCCTGTAATAAAACCGCAGAACGAGGCGGCGTTATTCGCACCAGAAAGCCATCGTAATACCGTCCCAAAGCGTGACGAAGCTTCTGCAGCCCCATTTCGCGGCGGAAAACGCAACGTGGCTTTCAATTGCGGTCGGCCCTACCGAAATTAATATCATTATTGCGAATTTCATGGCGTCATGGAACCGCAGGCATTCCTGGTAACACAGAACCAGGTACCGTCCGAACGAACCGGATCCACTTCTATAGGACTTCCGGTTAACCGAGTATTCTTGCTTCCGGCGAGGGGACCGATGGCTCGTGAAATCGAAGGGCACATCACCCGTGGTAATTCGATCGAATAATGTTTCCCCTGCAGTGGGGAAGTAATCGGGAACTTGACCTTTCACTCGCGCGGGCACGCCCTCGTGGCATGCTCGCGCTGCTTCGAGATGCGAAAGGTTTTCCTGACTTTCGTTATATTCAAAATTCTTTAATCGATCGAATACGTGTACTGTATTAGTTTCTGTAGCTTTTGGAAGATACTCCGACGAGGCTGGGAGCCTTTATTTTTCACCAGCCCCAAGTTTGTTCGTATATAAGAACTATTTGCGTGGCGAAGTTGCATAATTTACTTAGTAAAGGGGCAACAATGGCGGGATCAATTGCGTTACTGACAAGGAAAGATCCCGAACCCGCAAAAATTCAAAAAAATCTGAGACATTTTGAATATGTTTGCTGCCCAAATCCACTCTGAGGGGGTGAAATTGACCCCTTAAATTCCGGCCATTTTCCGATTTTGTGTTATAATTCGCGAACTGTAAGTTACCAAATGATAGTCCTAATTAAAAGAAGTAACTTCTGTCTTGAAACTTTTTTTCTATCTCTTACAAATTGAGAGTTATAAAATAAAATTAGAAAATAGCCGAATTTTCAGGGGTTAATTTCACCCACTTAGAGTGAATTTGGGCAGCAAACAAAAAGTGCCTTATAATCAGGAGGAAATCCCCTACACATTCACAAAGTTTCAGATTTTTTTGAATTTCCGGGTTCGAAATCCTCCCTTGTGAGTTCCCGCAGGTTAAGGAGGACTGAAGAACTCGGACGTTCCTTGCGATATACGGGAACGTCGAGGACAACCTGGCAACCCCCAATCTGTGTGATATTAATTTTAAGATACAATTCTCTCTAATCGATTCTTCCTTATGTCTACCACCGTTCACAGTTCAAACTTTCTTTTGACCACTAAAGTAATTCTAAAATACTTCTTAAAAAATTCTAACGACCACCGACAGTGACGGAAGCATTAATCGGTTCGAACGATATCGACGCCAAGAATGATAATTCCACGTTCCCAGAGATCTCGTTCGCGCGGGCCCAGAAACCGGAGGAAGCGCGCGCAGACTGCAACGCACTTATGCGGAGGGATCCAGGTTGCACCTTGAAGAGTAGCGAGGCGCGTTTGCTTACGCGCGATGGCAATAAATACTTTCGAGCTTCGGGCGGTGAGAAAGAGAGATTGCAGCTGGTGAAGGTCCAGCGGTGGCGAGGCAGACTTGTAAGTCGGTGAAAGACTTTTAAAGATTTTACGGCTTGCTCGAGCGAGCTGCGCGAACTTTGAAGCGGCCGTGTAGGCCGAGAGGCGATTACACTGGCAAGATCGTAATTCCTTCCGTTCATCGCCGTCGACGTTCGCGGTCCCCTGGCCCGACTTGGAATTAGAATCGACACGAGTGAACACGTGTAGCCGTGATTGTCGGGTAAGGTTCGCGTACGTTCACCCTCGCTTGGCGGGCACGGGGTCTATTTTGACCCAACCTATGCGCGCGTCAAAGCATTAGCAGGACTTTGTTAACACTTTGGGTACTTATGATGAAAACATTACCAGTGATTCCCAACCTGAGGATTGCGAAGTGTTTTCTGGGTGGTCAGCGCGGTTTTTTGAGTTTTTTTCTTTAAATATTATTAAATTATATTATAAAAGGGGATTGCACCTCAAGAAAGTTTGGGAAACATTGATGTATACTTTCAGTAAGTGCGAATAGGCCGCGCGGGAAACGCCGATGGGCGTCCGGTATCTATGGTTTATTAAATGTGACTGGCGATATCCGCACGGGGCGCATGCTGTAATACAAATTTTATCTTTTAGTATAATTTCGTCGAATTGAATCGCTAACTCCGTTCCAAACGCGATACAGGGGAACGTGTGTATTGATTCGATTTCATAATGACAAACGTCACCTACAGCTCGACCCATTAACGCCCGAATTTGAGGCAACCCGTTAATGATCGAACGAGTGATAGTTTCATTAAACGCCACCGTTCAAGTCGCAGCAAAGGGGCGCCGCTTATTTGAAACGAGAGGAGCGCAATTAAGTGACTCACGGAGCCGGGGCGACCGCAGGAATTTTAATTCCCGGGCTCCTCTTGTCAGTTGCATAACTTTCGTCGTCTAAAACGTTTCACGGCTAAGAATAAATCTGACGACAACTGCAACGGTGCCCCGTCGCCCGCGGCGGCCTTCCGTCTGCGGGAAAATCAATTCCGTGAAAATTCTATTCCCGTCTAGACAACCTTCCCTCCCGCGGCTCATTAATATTCATAACACCCGCGGCGTATTCGCGGTCGCGATATCGATCGAATTTTCTTTTCCTCCGTAAACCCCCCCTCTCCCCCATTCATCAACAAATATCAATGAGATTTGTATCTCGATAGCGGGGGACACGGAGAAATCGACCGCGTAATCATCCAGCCGATATTATCCTGGAAACGCGATGTCCCCCCACTGTGCGCGAGAGCTGAAAGGATTGCCCTCGAGCCTCGAGGAGAGCGAAGTGAACGTTTCTCCATTCTGCTCGTAGCGGCCGTCTACGGTAAATGTTACCATTAGTCATCCAGGAAAAGCAGCTACCAAACATCGGTGGCCGAGTAACGCGCTGTTCGCGTACGATTCAGCAATTAATCGCGACGAAGGAGAAACCAAAGTGGGTATGCAGTGGGTAACGCGCGTTCTCTTCGAACGTCTATCTATACAGGGTGTACCAAAACGTTCTATGTTACGTTTCACGATATCAACTTCTAATTTTCTATCTATATACGTATATAAAAGAAGATGTCCTGACTGACTGACTGACTCATCAACGCCCAGCTCAAACTGTTTAAGGGGACTTTTGGTTTTAAAACTAAAACTAAAAGTTTATAAATGCTTTATAAAACTGGTTGTAGAATTTTCCCAGTGATGATTGTAGGTCACATCGTAGCTATGGGTGTGCCAAAGCTGTGCTGAAAATTTCAAGACTTTATGTCGAACGGTTTTTGAGATATCATGTCGGCCAGCAGTGATCATCTCAAAAGTGAAAGTTTGCGGTTTGAACTACTGTGGTTTTATTCAGAGGTGAAATTGACTGAATTATTTTTTTTTATGTTGTGTAAGGCTAACCCTTTCAGAAATATATCCACTTTCTTCAATATGTCTCATAGTTTTTTCCTGCAATTTTTCAACAAAGAGGCTCATTTTTGGTAATTTTGAGGTGGTCAAGGGTGGGAGGTCCTCTTAACCGAGGAACGTGAAATTTGAAAGGTACATTGTTTTCATGACGTAGGCGCCCACTAAGGTTTTTGGAAATTCTGTCCCCAAGGAGGTGAAAAGGGGTAAAATGTGTTTTCTCGGATTCCTTAATTTCTCTTAGGCCCGATTAGATATCAACTTGGTTCTTACTCACAAAGATTGCCCACACAAATACCTAAAAACCAATTTCAGGATTTTGCCCTAATCAACCCGTCAGGGGGTGAAAACGGGTAAACTGTGTTTTCACGGACATCCCAATATCTCTTACTTAGGCCCGAAGCGAAGCGCGGGGTATTTTACTAGTTAAGAAATAATTGGGGACCTTGCAGCAAAAGGGGTGCAGCTCCATCTTTACCAACATAAACATATTGCTTTGACATAACATTAAAAAGGGAACACTAATTGAAAAATATATATTTTCACAGAATAAGTATTCGTTATTCGGTTGCTAAGTTTTTATTTCTATTCTTGGCGAATTTTTCAAACCTGGAGCTGTCTACAACAAAAATATTGCACAAAAGAGGTTGAAAATTTGCAATTAATCGCTCATTAGAAGCTATAGAATCGCTTAGTAGAATTTTTTACGTATATTACATCATAACTCAAACACTGTCAAGGATGGAGTTGCACCCCCTCTTGCTGCAAGGTCCTCAATGGCAACTTTTTTCGCGAACACTATCTTAATCTGGAGAAATGAACTTCCGTCGATAGATGGAAACTAAGGGAAATACAGGTTGCTCTTCTTGCGTGAGGAAAAACGAGCTGCCAAATGCTTCTCCCTCGCCCTCCACCACCCCCTTATCGCCAACTTTCTCTTTACTAGCGACTCCTCGAGCGCGCGTGGCAAAAACGCCATTCGCCCTGGACGTGGAAAAGTTTCGCGACGGGGTTGTAACAGCTGTGAGAAGCTCGGACGGCGAATCGATAAGTTTGCTACTAACAGGGCTGTTTAAGAGGGCCCTCATCCCTCTGGCTCCCTTTCCTCCGCCTCATCATCTTCTCCTCTGTAATCTCTGCTTAGGAACGGGACGCTTCTTCTATGGGTTCGCGGTGGCTCTTTAGCCGCGGCCACAATAGAACAATCTAACGACACGGAAGCGCAAAAAACGAGGGAAGGAAGCGGGGGACCTAATCCGCGGGGGGCGAAATCGATAGCAGTTCTGACAAGGTGGCCCCGAGTCGATGGAAACGAACGAGCGTCGATGAACGAGCGTACACGCGAGGGTTAATCCGCCCCTTCGATTTCCTTCGCTCTGTTTTTTCTTCTTCGCTGCGCACGCTGCTTCTGATACACACCGCTACGGTTGCAGTGAATGCGCGTTCCGATGAATGCACTCGATATGTTCTTCAGAAATACGGCAGCTAACAGGTTCGCTCGCGTAAATGGAGCAGAATAACTTATTGTGAAAGTCACTGTCTTGCGCTTGCTTCTTGATGGCCAGATTGCCGTCACTCGATCCATCATTTTAATACTAGGTCGGTGCAAAGGTTCTTTTGCTTTATTCGACCGAAGTCCTATTAGAAGTAAAGATTAGTTACGTGTGCTTTTAATCAAAGTATTTTCCTTGGCTGTCGGTGTAGTTGAAAAGAGGCATTTCCGTACACCTAACATCACTTGGGCCTAGTTATGCAGAAACCTACCCAGAATGATGTGGAACTGAGGAAATTTAGTTTGAAGATTTTAATTGTTAAAGAAAAGTAACTTTATTCCTATTGTTCTAATAATATTCTAATTAATATTATTTTAAATTCTCTCCAGTTTTTGTTTTTCAAGCCTGAAATGGAACTACCTATGGCTTGGCAGTTTTAATAATTGTATAATGCAAGAGTTGCTCTATGGCTTGGTAATTCTTTGCAAAATAAAGATCACAAAATTATGGGATCCTTATTGCGTTTAAATAATTTTTTTTCATTTTAAAGATTGGTAGCTTTCTGGATAACTTGACAGTGTGCGGACAATTCTTTACACCGACCTAATACAAAACGAAGGCTGCGCGCATATGTGGCAGAACGAAGGTGACATTCTTTGGTGAACAAATGGGAGTCGCGATGAATGGATGGCATCGATGACTCGGAATTGAAGCTTTTACTCGTGAATGGAAGAAGTAAACACGTAACCCAAGTGTCTAGTGGGGAATACCACACGTTATTTCACCATCTACCGAGTCGACTGAAAAAGTTTCCTGATTAGTCCTTCCATATTTCTACCGAGATATGTCTCTCTCATGGCAAGTTTTTCCTCTCGTATCCGACAGACATCGATTCCCGCACGCTGAACTTATTAATTTCTCAATATCCATTGCAGCAATTCGCACGAACGTCTTTGAACCACTAACGTGTTCCGACGAGTTCGTGCGGCGTCTGAAGAACATCACGCATGCGGTGTAACCACTCACATAAGAATTCTTTTGTTTCATTGTTCCGAAGACTTCGTACGCAAACTTTGTGGGTAGACAGAGAACTGGAGAATATTTGAGGCGTCCTCGACTGTAGACACGCAATAGTTCAGCTTCGGAGATTATAGTGGGGATTCAGTGGGAAATGTGTTTAAATATTCCTACGTTATTATTCTAAACGATAAAGAAAATCGGTTGGAATACGAAGGATATAATTACGAAATACACTGCTGACCAGTATCAAAGACCTAATATTTATCTCGAGAAACTAATATTATCGCCTTAACGACAGATGACGCAATATCTCATCGAACCGAAGCATTTCCATCTATCAGAAACGATACCATCACCCAACGAACAGATTTGAGTAAAACCTTTCCCTTGTATCAATTTTCAGTAGTAGAAACTACCTATACAATTTTTCGTAAATAAGTAGCTACTTGATTAAAGACAATAGTTCTAGTCGATAAAATATTAATTTGTAAACCCGCCCTTATTTATCTAAAGGTTCACAATTTCTCCATTGTTTTTAACACACGCTAAACTCGTTCAATCACAATCTACACGCGTGTCAATTGATCTCCGATAAAGGTTACAACTGAGGAAAACCTTCCTTCCCTTGCGCGCTGATTGATTTTATACGTTTCAAATTTAAATTGCACTTAATCGAACCAATATGGAGCTCTCAATACGATGAATTATCTATCGGTATCCTACAGCAATTCCCAAGAATGCCATTTGTAATTTATTCTCCTTCCTGTCGGAGCTTAATTGGACGAGCAATGGCGCCCAGTAAAACCAGAGGTCGAGCTGCCTATCGACCTAATGACGAGCGATAAGTATGTATGCGCTTGCTCCTCGTCCCAAATTGAATTGCATCTTATTGCCACTGACGAGCATTCTCGGAATTGCATGCTTTTCTGAACGGGCGCCGTCAATGAGCCCCGGGAATAACGGGAACAAATTTTGCCGCGCGAGATATCAAAAGTCTTTCAATCAAGCGAATTAACTCGAACGCTGGGCGGAAGTGAATGGAAAATATAGTTGCGCGACTTGCTAAATGCCTTCAACGAAAGGTATACGATCGAATGGTACAATGCACTTTGTACAATCCAGACTTTTATTCAGCAATTAATCGCAATTTCCATACACGTCGCCCCATTCACGCGAAAATACGGTGTACGTCCATTGCACGCCAATTTCTGGCTTCGTGGGAACAGAGGGATGCATCAGACTGAAATAAAAAAATTTCTCCGTGCTCTATGCACCTTCGCCTACACAACGTGTATTTTATAAATGATACGACATTGTAGATAGGGTCTGAAAAAAATATCGAAGTTAATAGTGAAGACTTGGGGGCCTCCATTGGGTGCAGCTTGGAAATTTTATTTTTTTCTTCGAATCTCTAAAATTTTCTCAACTTTCTGGGATATAGATTCTGTGGAGGAAGGCTCGAAGACTACGCCGATATTCTTTATTTCAGGATACCGTGTCATTTTACTTTTCTGTAGCAAATAGTTGCTGAATAAATTCTAGGAATGTCAATGAAATGTTGATTCGTCACAAGAGATTACAATAATTCACAGAGTAGGTATTAAAATTTCTCAAATTTGAAGTTCAATTTTTACGACGGAGGCAATTTACACGAGGTCGCGCGTGCGCACGAGCAACGGAGTTTCTATCATTAAATCTATCACGGCGAGCGAAAGGACGGGGGACAGATCATCTCTGACATCAGTGAATGAAGCTTCCTAATGACTCACCGTCCCACGACCACGGAGCCCCGTAATAGCGATAGGTCGTAAGTCCCATGCCGAAATGCTCCTTGGGAAATGTGGGTGAGACGAATTCGACCTTCACCGGCCATCACGGGAGTTGAATGCTCAGTAACCCGTGTCGTGAAACTGATCCCCATGTAAAATCTCGTGAAATTCAGGCGCTCATTAAATGGACCATTCGTCACAGCTGTTACTTGCTAACACGATTACACGAAGTAATCCGTTCGGAAGCTCAAACGTTACTTCTGCTATCTAACATCCATTTACCATTAAATTCCTATCAATCTTGACTCATCAGACCCATCATTTCGTTCCCATTGATGTTATTGCCTAGAAATGAAATCATTGCCATTTCTAATTAAACACCAAAAAATAGGAAAACTCTACGAGAAACATAAAACAGATTAAAATGTAATTTAAGAATTTGAAAAGTCGAGTAGGCGGTCGTTACTTAAGGGTTGGAGATACATATTTTCTCGAGTCTAGAGATCTATCAGTTGCATATTTGGAAAGTATACATATATGGAGATCAAAGGGCGACAGCGATGGCGGATGTTACGAAGGCTGCGCAAGATTGCAGCGAACGGAAATGATATTTTCCTGTCAAGTCGGAGGGGGTTGATAGAGAAGCAATATTTCGCCATCCGTACGTCTGTAGAAGTCCTCGCGCGTAATACTACCTCACCCTCTGCGCGGGCCCTCACCCTCGGCAAGAATCTAATCTTTCGCAGACGAGGGACGGTCACGGCAAGGGGGGGCGTAGGGTCGCAGCCCCCCGCAGGCTTTTAAAGTTCGTGAAAGGGAAAGCGAGGCAGCTCCGAGGGACTCGCGTGTAAACGTTTCGTTTATTTGGTTCCTCGTCTTATCGAATCTCGGCGGGGTTGCCGCCAGGATTTTACAAATTTCGAACACGTGGGCGATCGAGGCGCGTAAACGGAGCAGAGGTGATTAAGTGGAATAGAGAGAGCAAGGGGTGCCATAAATTCGTGGGGATTATAAGTGATATAGGCCTCACCGAAGCGGATAACCGAAGCTCGGCAACGAAACCGGCGACGCGGGATTCTGTTTTCGTTTCCCACTTGCGAGGAATTAACGAGGATAAGTAGTGAGATAGGGAAAGTCCCTTCGAACGGCTCCAGACTCGGCATAATCCCAGATAAATAAACGCATTGCCTCGAACCTACGTACACACTCCTACGGTACAGGCTCCGACCAGCTTCTAGGGGATACGAATTTCAAATTCGGTCGGAGTTATTACTGCACACACCGCGACATATTTCCCGTGTTTACCGTGCCCGTAAATATGCGCGAAAAATTATTCAGAAATTCCTCCGGGAGCCTGTAAAAGCAAAATTGCATTTGAATACTTGGCCGCGCTACGAGCAGCTCGAAATCTCCCTCGACATATACCGCGCGAAACATTCCGAGTTTCCCAGTGGGGATTGCATTAAAATTTCGTGAAATTTCTTGGGGGGGGGGGCAAGACTGCGCTCTGGTTTTCGAGTATGAAAGGGAGGAAGTAGTTTCGAACTCGAGTGGGGTGGATATACCGAAGGATAAGAAAGTGTGTTTGACTTTAGAAGAAGTAAGTGGCAAGAGAGCGTGGTGCAACTAAGGGGGTGGTGATTCCTCAAGCAAAAACAAGGGGAGAGTGAAGAATAATTTTTGAAAAAAGGAATCTTCTAGATGCCTCAATTTCATTAGCCTCGGAAATACAGAAAAGTTCTAACATTAAATCAGTTCTACGATTAACAGAGGGTGTTCGGCGACTCGAAAATTAAAAAAAAATTCAAGCTTTGCAGAACTGTAGTTCAGTGTCCATTTGAAACAAAAAATGGTTACCTTTTTAGCACCACTACGTTTCTGCTAAGTTTGAAATTTTTTATAATTTTCGAGTTGCTGAACATCCCTTGTAAGTTATTTATTTACAGATGACTCTATGCACTAAGTTTGGCCGAAGGTTTATATCCAGAAGCTAGAAAGCACACATTTCCTCACGACATTGTGTCCAGTGCAATGCATTATGTAATATGAAAATTTGAGAAAGTTCCATTCTCTGATACTCGGATGAACTATCGTGGGTCAGAAGCGACCCAGTTCCCACTTCTAGTCTCCCTATCAGACCTTCATCACACATGGTATGGGTATCACTACCGGGTAGGTCTACAGTGACCAATCTTGCGGTCTTTTCGAATTTCGTGTCCTCGGCTTTGGACTTGCGTCAGCAAGTCGATGTTGTGTACACGGATTTTAGGAAGGCATTTGACACGGTTGACCATAGTATTTTGTTGAACAAATTGGGGGCTTTTGGATTCCATGGAAGGCTGTTACTATGGCTACGTAGCTACTTGACTGATCGGTCCCAAGTAATAAAGGTTCGTGGTTGCCGCTCTCAACCTATTTTTGCATCTTCAGGGGTTCCTCAAGGGTCACATTTGGGTCCCGTGCTTTTTTGCATATTTATTAACGACCTCCCGGATACCTTTCAATTTGCTACCCCACTGCTTTTCGCTGATGATCTGAAATTATTTGCTCGTATTAATTCCTTTGATGATGCATGGAGTTTACAATGTGACCTCGATCGATTAACGGATTGGTGCAGTGTTAATAGACTCTCCTTGAATTTATCTAAATGCGTGGTTATGAGGATCTTCCGATCTTTTAGTAGTATAAGTTATGCGTATTCTCTGGATATGAAGCTCTTGTCCGGCATTGAGAGTGTCTGTGACCTCGGGGTGACGTACAACTCTGTTTTTTCCTTTAAATTACATGTATATAGAGTCGCTAATGCAGCATCCAAGCAATTGGGTTTTATAATGAGGCACTCGCATGGGTTTAAGAACTTGCGAACGTTTAAATTGTTGTTTAACGCCTTGGTAAGGCCCTTTTTGGAGTACGCTTCTGTGATATGGACTCCTCACCAAGCCTACTTACTAGTTGCGTTAGAAAGAGTCCAGCACAGATTCCTGCGGTTTGCGTCTTTCCGCCTTGGGCAACCTATGCATAGATTCAATCACGATTACCAGCCGTTGCTGCATAAGTTCAATTTCTTGACGCTGCATCAGCGCCTTCAGCTAGCCGATTTGACCTTCCTGTTTAGGATTCTCAATGGTCAAGTTATCTGCCCCCAACTTCTGGGGTTAATTAATTTTTACGTTGCGTGCAGGCCGTTGCGGCATACTCCGTTATTTTATGTCAAAGCCTACAGAACGAACATCCTCACGAGTGACCCTATTTATAGAATTTGTATGCGTGGTAATGAGGTAGCTGACAATATAAACTTCTTCGGATCCTCTGTTGACAACTTTAAACGGATTGTAACTTCCTCATTTCGCACGTCGTTGCCATAAAATGTAATTTGTTATTGCTATCAGGCATATTTCTACTAGTCTTCGCGTATCTATGTGTATCGCGTTCTGTACATTACTGTTTTTTTTCTTATTTTTCCTTCTGTTGAATATTGGGGCTAACCCGTTTAATAAATAAATAAATAAATCACAACTGAATGCAAAAGGTCGAAATACACGACTGAAGCCTCCTGCGTTCTGCCAGCGAGAACCACCTTCTTCGCCTTTCTTTTCCCAGAAGTGAGCGCCCACGCCGGAAGCGTGCCCGAAGAGCCACCTTAGAAAATGCAAATTACGGCAAGTGTCTGGTCAAGTTTCCCCGATCTCATTCGTCCAAACGACGAAAGGTTAATTTCCTCCTCGCGCGGCTAATCCCAAAACGAGGGCACTAGGGACCCTCTCGAGCATGCTACTCGCTCCTCCGCGACTCGCCTCTCGCTGCGAGGCGCCCCGGCTCCAAGTGTTCCAGCGATCCAGCAAGTCCATCCGGGCTAACTGCACTCCGCCACGAGGACTTGTGGAGTGACGTGTCTCGAGCAACGAGTGTTTGCCGCAGCCTCGTCCATTCTCTTCCGTTCCTTGCCTCGACCTTCCCCACCGACGCTCACCGTTTCCACCTTTCTCGAGCCGTTTCTCCCTTTTTCTCGTTTTCTTTCATACTCCCCGCCAGGTCCCCTCCCGTTACACTTTCGAGCCGCCGAGGACCGTCGAGGAAGCCAGTTTATTACGTATTACGCGAGAAGCTTCACGGTGGCATCCCTTCAACCAGCCACCCCCCTGCTTTTTTCGGCCCCCCTCGACCTGACTTTTCCACGCGCGGATAACTTTTGTGGATGGCCCAGCATTATCGTTCCTCCCTCTAGCCTCCCCGTCTGTTTCACGATGAAACGCTGCACGTGCGCCGAAAAAGGGGGGTGACCGAGGGAAACGCGAGCATAAAGGACATCAAAAACGCGGCTGGACGGGAGGATCCGAGGGGAAAACAGGGAGAAAACATCGGGTTAAATGCGAAAGCATTGCGGGGGTTAATGGGTGCAGAGCTACCACTGGAAACAGCAGCGATTGTCCTCTGTACCACCCTCCGTCCTCGCCCTCTCTTTTTGCACGGCCTTCTGGAGACATGTTTGCGCAGTGACCGAGGGACGGAGTTTGGTTAATCTGGCCAAGGAGGAATTTAGGTACGTACGTATTGGACGAAAAGGAAGTTTGTGCGGATTTCGCTTTTCCGATGGAGGAGATTCTTGGATAATGAATTTCAGAGAAATGGCGGATGTGGTAGGTAAGGAGTAGATAGCGGCGATGGCAGAGATGTCCTGAATCGTTTATCGAGGAAAAATTCGCTTCCTGTGGCGTGGAAAAATGTGCTACACGTGAAAGGGAGGTGGGTTCTCGTCACAGCGATATATCGAGCACTCGAGATCGCGCAACGTTCGTATCGAGAGCGTATAAACCTTTCGTAGTATCGATTCCGGGCTGAATAAATGTTTCTTCTCGGTTTATCTAATCTTATCGTGGACGCGAGCGACTCTGCTGGTGATAATCTTCCAAGCAACGGTGAGCCGTTATGTATTTTTAATAAGGAATATTTCAGCGTTGCGATCAATGCTTCTTTTTAACATTAACGGGGGGATGTGGACTAACGCACGTTGGTATTACAACGCTTTGAATTTTTTAAACAAAATATAGTATCACGAGGTGCACCACTTTAATTGTCGATCTTAAATTCTTCGTGAATCATTCGTTCCGTGAAGAAATATTCTAGTTCATATTTTTACTTAAGGTTCATTATTTTTTGAATCTCCAAAAATGGAATGTTAATTACTCCATTTAAAAAGTCTGAGATAACCTCCACACATTAATACAGGGAAAAATGGCAAATAAATAATTACTGTACACCATGTTTTCACCAATACCTACCACATAGCTTGTGTTCGAAATATTTCTCCACTTAAAAAGAGTAAACGCATAATTTATCTACAGGTAAATTAAGGTCGTCGAGTCAGGCGACTCTCCTCGCACATCATTCTATTCGATTAATCGCCCATCACTACTTCACACCGATCAAAGAAACTACCCACCCCGATGCACATCACTTTCTATCACTAGATCTAAATTTACGAATCAATTAGCGAAAGAGGGGCCCTGATTTCCTACCCAAGGACTTGGCCGACACAGTCGAGGAATTTACAAATGGGGAGCCGAATTTTCTCATCGCATTTTCGGCCAAATGCTCCTGCCAAGTGGCCCAAAAAAGGGGCAAAGAGGTGCTGGCCAGTTGCCTGACCTGCTTGGACAGCGTATCGAATAGCGAGGGGGCAGCATAAAAGGATGAGAAATTGAAATGTCTCTGAGACGAGGCCACAACGCCAAAACCAGGCAAGCCTTTGCAAAAAGAGAACCAAGGGTGAGCAAAATTCGAGCCTCCGAGGTTTTGCTACAAAGAGACTGCTCTCATTAGCGCCAACTAGACCCGCCGATGAGCGTGTCTCGCGACTCTTTTTATTCATCCTTCTCGCGACTCAAGCTTTTTGATCGTTTTCATCCTTCAGCGGGTAAACTGGTTTAAACCCGTTTTAAAGTTCATGGTCGCGATCGTTCGAGCCATTGGGAAGCTACGAGTGACACCGATGATGCCTGCAATTGATCTTACCATCGGGAAAACTCGGGATGTTGCTGGAAACCGCTTGTCAGGCTACCCCCGTCTCGAGTTCAATTAGTGGAACGTTTTGATGCGCGTGCAGCGGACGGACCTCGCTTGATATCGATACCAAACGCGGCTGAAATACTGCGTTTCCCGATTTAGATGTTACGATTGGAGAATTTATACCTTCGCGAGGATTTACTGGGATATTTTGCGTATTTTTTGTTTGATCGGTGAGACTGAGAATTACGCAATCGATGCTTCGGCTGAAGGGGGTTGATAAGCCTGGAGTGAAGAGTGTGTCCGCTCTTGCTGATCAAATTGGTGGTACAGATAGTTTTGAAATTGGGAAAATGGTAGATGTAAGAGGACAATGCACTGGAAGAATTTAGGAAATTCTAGTAAATTCTTTTCAATTTCACTTGGAATAATCAAATACAGATAATCGAATAGATTTATAATTGTTTGGACGCAAGAAGAGATAGTGCTAGAGTAATAGAGTAGCCTTTTTGCTTCGACTACCAGCCTTCATGGAGTAGCACATAAAAAAGTTCTACTTTTCTTTGAAAAATTACCGTATCTTCATTTCAAAACGTCATAACCATTTAAAGACACTTGGAGTGCAGAAAGTTACTACTTCTTCAACTGCAGATCTTGTTTGCAATATTGTAGAATTCTGTTGATCTCGATTTCTTCTAAATTCTAACACATTAAAAAACTTCCAGTGTCTCAAACAATTTCACAATTGCCAAAAATTTTCAATTTTTCCCCAAAATTTTTTGCATCAGAAATCTCTTAGATTTACAAAATTCGGGACATTACTATCGTTAGGAACGACCCAAAATCTAAAATATAAAGCGCACCGTGGGTCTGTAAAATATTTTTATAAACCTTCTTACACCTTCGGATTAATCTAGCAAACCGAAAAACTGGGAATAGTCGCGTGATAGTGGCGGTCTACGACTGAACGAATGAATAATTGTCATGGGGGAACAAAGATCCTCGAAAGAAGGCCTGCATCCAGAAGGAAGTATCTCTTGTGTAAGCGCGGCAAGCTATGAAAGAAATCGCATCAGTTTTTCAGAGTAGGGATCGTCGACCCAGAAACAACAGAAAGGACTTCCCGGGGCTAAGACAGAGGTATGAGTTGCGCGCCCAAGACCGTCCATAATTTATTTCTTCCTACTGCACCGCAAGAAGGATGTTCCTGGTGGAATCCGTTTTCAAGGCAGCCACGCCATGGGTGGTCCAGGAATCCAGAATAAATTCGGATTCGGTGTTGTTTCATCCGAGTGGCGTCAAACCCACTGACAAGATCCATGAGGTCAGAGCCGTTAAAACGGGGGATGCATTTTTCTGGCGCGAAAGTTCATCGTCCTCGGTCCAGATCTTTCATGACGGTATGATTTACGTACAGGTCATTAAACATTAGTTAAACGCAATAAGGATCCCATAATTTTGTGATCTCTAATTTGCAAAAAATTACCAACCCATACAACAACTCTTACATTATTCAATTATTAAAACTACTATGCCATAGTTCCATTTTAGGTTTAAAAAACAAAAGCTACAGAAAATTTAAAATAATATTAATTACACTACTCACTATTAAACAACCCATTAAAAAACATTATAAAACAATAAGAAGAAATAAAATATACCCAATAAAAATAAAGTCACTTTTCTTCAACAATTAAAATCTTCAAACTAAATTTACTCAGTTTCATCGAGGGTTGGTAGTTTTCTGCATAACTAGATGCATTTGAGGAATTGAGATGGTAAGTGACGTAAGTGCCAGAAGTGAACATTTTCAGGGCCTATTTTCTTTTCAGCCACAGTGATAGGTACTTATGATCTCTGCTCTATCTTGCGACAGCCCTAGAAAGTAAAATAAATTATTCCAGCACCTACAGCGTTTACCACCGTATTCGGCTTGGAATTTACATCCGTTTCCACTGAAAAAGTAATTCTCCATTTCTTTGGCACTTGCATCGTTCACAATCTGAACTCCTGAATTTGGACGAGACTTGCGAAAAAGTGGCTGCAGTTCGACATTCACGCGACAGTTTTCACATTATGTGCATCGAATAGTACAGAGTTGGGCATTATTCGACTAAATTGTTATTCGACTAACCTTGGAATAAAAATTTCGAATAAAATGGAGCTATTCGTGACTAACGAATAAATTTTTAGTCGACTAAGTTTTTATTCGATGAACTCGAATACAAATTTTGAATAAAGTGAAGTTATTCGTAAATAACGAATAAGTTTTTAGTCGACAAAATTTTTATTCGAAAGATCTCGAATAAAAATTTCGAATAAAATGTCGTTATTCGAGAATAACGAATAAAAATTTATTCGACTAAATTTTTATTCGTTATTCGTTATTCGTTATTCGTTATTCGGAGGACCTCCGTGGCGACTGATGTGAGTGTCACGAATAAGCTGCTTCGGCTCGAGACCCATGGTCCTCAGAGGCCGAGGGCCTTGGGACCCCAGACGGAGCGGCTCGGGTTCTGACCCACGCTTATTCGTGTCGCTTAGTCGCCACGGGGGTCCTTCGAATAACGAATAACGAATAAAAATTTATTCGACTAAGAATTTAGTCGAATAAAAAGTTATTCGACTAAGAATTTATTCTTTATTTTCGAATAAATTATTATTCGAAATTTTTGTTCGAGATCACTCGAATAAAAATTTAGTCGAATAATAATTTATTCATTATTCTCGAATAACTACAGTTTAATCGAAATTTTTATTCGAGATCATTCGAATAAAAATTTAGTCGAATCAAAATTTAGTCGAATAAATTTTTATTCGACTAATGCCCAACTCTGGAATAGTACACATTCTTAGCCTCAGACTATATTTTCTTTGGCTTAGAGCATATACTATACTGGAGCTCTCATTGCCATACGTCTCCTGTCGAGCCAGTTGGCGACTAAAGGTGGAATCAGACGGCGCGTGAATCGGCGAGCTTGCTCGGCTCGGCAAGTCGGTTTGGCGAGCCCGACTCGCGATCCACGACCGATCAGACGGCGCGTGGCTTGGCGAGCTGGCTCGGATCGTGGCTTGGCGAGCCCGATTCGGCGATCCCTGACCGATCAGACGGCGCGTGGCTCGGCTCGTGGCTCGGCTCGTCTAGCTCGGCAAGTCAGCTTGGCGAGCCCGACTCGGCGATCCCTGACCGATCAGACGGCGCGTGGCTTGGCGAGCTGGCTCGGCTCGTGTAGCTCGGCAAGTCGGCTTGGCGAGCCGAGCCATGACCGATCAGACGGCGCGGGGATCGGCGATTCACGCGCAAAGATCGCCGATTCACGCGCCGTCTGATTCCACCTTAACATCGCGCGAGAAAGAAATACATGTGCGAGCTGGTGCGAGTGAGAGGTGTAAACCGGCGCACGCGCATTGCGAGCGATTGGGGGTTCCCCGTTCTACCTCTCTCGCTCGCACCATCGAGAAAGTATCTCTTTCTCTCTCGCATGATGTTAACGACAGTTTCGAGCTCTCAATGAGACCTGCATGTATATATGCTCCAAGTTCTTCGGTCATATTCCACCTCGTGCAGAGTCCACCGTAACAACGCTCAACTCGCAGCAACGCTTAATATCCACAAGCGGTTAGAACGAAGATCGGCAGTCTGCGTCTCAGAGTCATTTTCGCGAATGAAAGGAAGGAAGGGGGCGGGCATCGTAATTCCAACTATGGGGGGATTTAGGGCATCGAATACGACACGATCCCTGGCAATGTTCCCACGGGTCTTCGAGATTCCTCGTACACGCGAGCGTTTCTGTGTATAGTTCTACCTGACACTCCACGATTTCAGCGTGGTCAGGGCCTGCCAGGGGATACAGGGTGCATCAGCGATCCTTTTAAAAGCAACTCGGTGAACCTCGGAGGATACTTGATCCCGATCGCAACGCAACTCATCTTTTAGCTATTCGATCTTCCATCCGTGAGTGACGAAAATACTTGATTTTTCCACTAATTTCCGCCGAGCGCAGAATTTCTGCGCGGTACAGGCGGCAGGCAGTCCCCTTATTCGCTGAACACGCGCGTCTACGGTAAATTTAAATTACGATAAAATATTCGACAAGCCGAACAACGCTCTGATAAAAGCTGGCAGCTGTCGGCGTAGCTCGCGTGCACAATGGGATTATTTCACGGCCGACGTCGACGCACCGTGAAAAAGACATTTTACGGGGAATAACCACGCGTCCAATTATACGTACATGTAGCCAGCGCAAAATTTCCTCCGGGGGTGTGGAACTTCATTTTCGAACCATGTTCTATACATATACCTACTGTGGTGTATACGATGCAGTAATTCAGGCGTGTAGATTCTTCTATTAGAAGTCATATATTATCGGGTCGGTGCAACAGCCTTTATTAAAATTAAAAATATATTACCATGTTTCTTTATTCAAAGTATCTTCCTTAGCTATTTATGATCTTTGTCACTTTTCTGGTAAGAGGACAAGTAGTGTAGTATAAAAAATACATTTCTGTACACCTAACAGTGGGCGACCAAGCTTTTACATCGACTTAATAGTTTCCACGAGCAAAATTGAATCGCCTGTGAACCATCCCCCATTTTCCAAGTCCCTTCAATTGTGCTCCCGGCAATAGGTATGGTTCCCACGCGAATTGAAGTATCTTTATCGATCATCCGTTAAGCTAAGTAGGCCCAATTGGTCTTAGATGTTGGAAAAGAAGGAAGAAGGTGAGATTGGAAAATGCACTGTGAATTCAACAACCGCGTCCGGCGTGATGCGCTATGCATAGCAGAAGAAGGGTTGGGCTGTTCGGCTAACCCGGAGCGAAACTCGTATCATAATCGCGAAGACGTTCACGACATCGCGTGTAAACGTTCTATTTATATGCGCGGCTAATTCGCGTCGGACGTCGGCGGCGAGAGAGGGTTCCATGGCGGAGGGGCGTGGGACGCGAAAAGAGGAGAGACACGATGATGGTAGGCCGCCAGAGGTAGCGAAGTGAAGAAGAATGAAAAAGTAGGACCGCCTACGGCAGGTAACCGTGCACCTGTTCTATATGTATACGCAGGCTGCGTCTGCTTCGAGATCAGATCTGCACTTTCTCGAGCCCATGGCGCGAACGAGATCCTGCATCTCTTTCAATAGCGACGCGTGAAATATGAACGCTCCTCCGCGAGGCGAAACAGCAACACTATTAATCCAAGTCATACGTGGATACATACAGTTGCTATCAAGATATTTCTTCTAAAGATCAAGGATCCCCCGGACTTCCATCTTCTTGCGAACTAGAGCGCTCGGAATGGGATTGTTATACTAAAGCTTAACCGCCGCTAAGTTGGACGGATTATTGCATTGAAATTGGATAAGTTTTACTTCGAGGCAGAGGCCAGATTGCAGGTGAGACTTTTAAAGGTACGATAAGGTTGTTTAATTTTAAAGGGGAAATATAGAACTGAAGTTTAATCTCCTGCGAGATCTATGGAGACTTCAATTTCACCTTGACTCTGTTAAAAACCTCCGATTCGCGTTTGAAGATATTTCCAAGAATATTAACCCCGAGCATCAAGTTTACTCAGTTTACTCGTCCTCCTGTACCTTCACTGGCCAGCCTTCATTTCTCCCCAATTTCTCTCCAACCAAGCGAAAAAACAAACAAACAGAGCTCACGAAAAATTGCCGCAACTAGGAAAAGCCCGCTAATAAATCAGCCTCTGTGCTTTGCCAGGCGATCGAGGAACCATCGGGTCCTCAGCAAACGTACAAACGCGATCGAGTGTTTCGCCCCGTAAATCTCTTCGAGCGAAAGCAATCTCCGCGGGCGAATCGATACCTTCCACTAAACCCCTGGTTTTATTGGAAAATCTTCGCGGGGGATCGTCGATGGGCACGTGTCCCTGGAATCGGTCCATCGACATTCGTTCGCACACGGTAGTAGGTATTTGCGATCGTCCTCTGGCTGCAACTTCGAAATGGAGCTTGTCCCAGCATCCAGCGGACATTGAGACCGAGAAACTTCTCCCTGCGCCGTGGAACTGTTCACGGAGAGGTATGCAGAAGAAAAAGGGGGCGGGAGAGGGTCGAGGGGGAGAAGCAAGGCGTGTGCATCACGGGGAATCGAGATCGGGGGAAAAGAGACCGGGAGAAGATCGTCCTGGCACCGGCATGTCGCCGGGCCGGAAGTTCTGTCCAAATATTTTATGTGGGGGTGCCAGGATGGCACAATGGCTGGGTCAGTGGCCTCGCTTTAAGGAGATTCTGTCGCATCATCTTCCCACAAAGGAGGAATCCTCCTTTTGTCAACCGTGAACGCGATAGAGCTTCACGGTTAAGTTTCCGCCAGTCGCGTCTACCTCTCTCAACTGATGCAAGAAACATTTCGGCGAGAATGGAGGACGTACTGTGCCAGCGCTCGATACGTCGCTGGCATTTCATCTTTGGATGGATGTTTGATGTTTCAAGTGGTCGTACGTTTCGGGATGCACATTGTGTGGGGACTGTTGTCGTGGGAGGAGAAAGAAATAAGGGAAGTAATGGGTAAATTGAGTCGCGGTGCAGTAAGGGATTAAAGTCTTTGTGTACTCCGTCTTGCAGAAAATGCGAGAGTAGCTCAGCTATAATAGGTAACTCTTTTTATGGAGCAGAAATAAAAAATTCAAATTCATTCGTACTTCGTACTTGGGTAGGGTAAATCCGGGAGACGCGGTCGGGCCGGAGAGTTGGTCGTGTCGCTATATTTCAGAGTCTATACGTAAAAATGCATTAAAGTGCAGACCAATTACTTCTCTAGAAGCCAAATAGTTGAATGAATAGCGTTATTTTGCTTCCTTCTGTGGTTTTCTGGATTTATAGGCTATAAAAGGTAAACTGATGTTACATTTAACCTCTTTTGTCAAACAGCGGTTGTACAGAATCGTATTTAAAATATACTTCTAAGTTTATTTTCCTTTAATGTTTGGAATAATAAGATAGTAGAGACATTGAGGGACAATGCAGCCAAAGTATTTGGCCATATTAACTCTTCCTCTCAAAGCTAACGACAAGACCATGTCTCGCTGCAGAAAGGTGAGATGGTCGAGTTATGATTTTTTTATTATTTTTGTTTATTTTTTTATTTTTTATTATTATTTTATTATTATTTTTGTTTATTTAGTTTATTTATTCACTTTTGTATTCATTTGCCTTGCTAATGGCCAGTAGGTAATTCACTTTTTCTTTGATGTGTTCTTTACTTGTTTAGCGTAAACAAATTAAATATCAATGAATCCGTAGTTGTATTCACTCATAAATAATTTTGCTTTATCCTTTGTTAATTTTCCATGAATAATTATGTGAGTGGTCTCTGCCAACGACGAAAACCATTTCTCCCAGCACCTCGGGTGAGGTGGTCAGATGTCATGACTTCAGTTTTCAACCCGATTTACAGTAAATATTGTCTTAAAGCAAATATCGACCAGTTTTTCTGAATCGGCATAAAATTCTGAATATATTAAGTTTGTTCTGATAAAATAAGTAATATCTATATTAGTTTTAATAGCCATTTTATATTAGGTCGACCGCGTGTCCCGGATTTACCCTATATATTTTTCACACAGAAATGCACGTGGAAAATGGATTAACATTCGACCAGAAAGATTCAGAAAAAAGTGCTACTTATTTAAGCGAATGGAATTTTCTGGAATCTGCGTGCGCAGCTGGATTCTTTATTAAAAAATACACCATTTTGCAAGTTACACCGTTTTTCTAGCTGCAGTAGTTCCCACGATATTCGATCAAATATGTTTCTCACCCTCTACTTTGAGAACCGTTTTCACCCCGTCAACATGACTGTCGGCCAAATATTTTTGTGTGAACTACGTTTTGCGTAAATTTCATAAAAATCGGCGATTGTCACTTCGGGATGTTCCCTCGTAAGGGATGTTGGATAGTGACGTTTGGTGGACTTACTCGTAAAACGAATCCTATGCATTCGCAGTGGACGTTGAACGTTTACTGGAGAAGTTGTAAGTTCCTTACCTGCAACAAACAGAATTAAACACAAATTTAGTAAACTTATAAAATCATATTTCCACTTTCATATTTATAGGGGTGTTACATTTAAGTAGGATCATTAAAAAAGAGCACTTGGACTCGACACAGAAAAATGTGTGGAACAATATTTGCACTGAAAAGATACAATCTAAGTACTGGCCAGGACATAAAAAGCATAACACTGCATTTAAAAGAAACTTTGATAATCTGTATCTTTTTACTCCAGCAGAGGAAATTGTCTTCAGCATCTATCTCCTTTAACCCAGCCATCTAAATCTCGTCCTCCACCATTTCCTGTATCCTCAGCTCCGTAAAGAGACATTCAGTAGATCTTCAAAAAGATACCTCGAAAGCAGAAACGGAGTAAAAGTAATAGAGCCAATAAATTCACGAATCTAGAACGACGGGGAACTTTCGAGCTAGCTGAAGAGTTGAATAATACCATAAGCACGGAGCAGCGTGCACCTTAAGGGGCGAATTTTATCGTGCCTGTTTTATTGCAGCACTAAAAGGAAGGCCAACCAGTAACGGCAGTGACGTAACAGTTTCACAAAGCATACTGCTAAGCGTAAAAGTGACAAGATTTAAGAGGTCAATATGGAACTGGTCTCATCCTCCGACGGTGGAAAGTACTCGTTACCAAATAGACCTGCCTCTACTCAAGCTTATTAAGTCGGTGCAGAAATTCCCCCTTATTCAGCCACAATCTTTATTAAAAGTAAAAATACATTAGTGTTTTTTTTTAATCAAACTATTTTCCTTGGCTATTATCTTTCGCCACACGTACTTTTACTAGAAACGTAGGTGTAGTTAAAAAACCTACAGTGAACGAACTAACTTTTGGACCGACCTAATACATTTACAGAGCGATAAATTCTAAAACAAGCATCAGAGACAAAAGGCACCTTAGAACAAGAGCTTCTATCTACGCCGCAAGGCGCGTATCCGTCAGACACCAAATATGTACGAGATCGATATATCTCTCGAACGATGACGGATAATATATCTCTCAATGCCAGTAATCGTTCGTTTCACGCGTTCCACACGACACGGCTTAAAGTGTCCACCGAGCGCAAGTGAACACGGGGTTCTTATCGATAATGGCGCAATAAAATTGATAGACGTCCGTGTACACCGACCCTACTCTCGCGCCTTCCCTGTCTTTCTCTCCTACATCATTTATATACCTTGCACCGATATCCTCCCCAGAACTGAGAAATATCGCCACGCGCGTGTATATCCTTGTTGTTTAATGGCCGACGTACGGGCAACGCGCATACGCTGTTTAACTTCTCTTCCACCGGTGATATTATGTATTTTTCACGATACTTCATATCTGGGGCTGGATAACTATGGACGATTTCCATTCCATTCGCAACCTGCGTGTGTAAACTTTCTTTGGTCGTGTTTGGTTTCTTATAAAATGGCAACTTTTCTCTTGCAGCAACGATTTTACGAGGGCTGATATTTCTGTTTCTATTTTCTTTTTTAATTGAGCAGTTGAGACGATAAATGATTTTTAGTGTTTTCTTTTCAACCACAACGACATTGGTATGTAACTTACACGGTTCTAGAAACTAAAATACATTATTCTAGCACTTACAGCGTGTACCCACAGTCAGCATGGGATTTACTTCCTTTCCCACGTAAAAAAATGATTTCTCATTTCTGTGGCATTTACATCGTTTACCACTCCAACTCCTCAATTTTCGATATTAATGGCTAAAGAACACCTGCAACTACTAATTTCTTCTCCACGACCACGTAGTAACCTTCGTGTGACGTTTCAATGATAAAAGCACACGCGCAAGTACGCGCGAAATTCCCGCAATTTAAAGACAGTGTAAAAATGAGAATACACAGTAATCTTCACGCGTGATATCTTACTATCCTACGAAGGTATCTCGCCTGTCCTTACTCACTCCAAGTCATAAACACGATATCTCACTATTTCCTGAACAATCTCGTCTATCCTTGCTGCTAGTCACGAACAGTCGGCTCTGCTCGTGAAATAGCGCAGGTGCTGATTGCGTCGAGATTAAAAACGAATATCACAATCTCCAAGAAGCTCGTACAACTTACACAACTCTGTTATCCAGTCCTTTCCTCACCATCGTTTCTTTAATATACACTACTGGAAATATATTTGTATTTCTTCTGCCACTTGAATATTTAACGTGTTACCACTTGTACCTCATTTAATATTAAAACAACACCATTAATAACCTTTGTTGCGTCATAATAATGAAACAGGAGAGGTGCATGGAAACCTGCCGCTATTAAACTTATTGTTTACAAAACCTACTGGTATTGGAAAAATATTGTTTCCTCACTGCTAATTAAGTAATCAGTGCTCGATAGCTTTACCAGAATGAAGTGGGTGCCAATTACGCAGTTATCAAAATGGTCCACGCTACGTGAATTTGTGGGCGATAAATTTTTAATACAATAAACAGTTCCAGTAGCATAATTCCCCACCCGTGGACTGCGAACGAATGAACGATGCATAATGAACGCCCAACGCCAATGAGAAGATACAACCAATACAGGTAAAAGCGGTGCCGCAGAATTTAACAATTCACATGCAATTATTATTGCGAATGAGCAGCACAATGTACTCAACGTAGCCATGCATGCTTCACGATTCCGAATAATACTACTTGTTTCCTGTTGTCACAGCTGCAATATTCCGCGCACGGCCGTACGTGGACGTAAAAAAGAAAAAAGAAAAAATGTTTGCCAATCGCGTCACGTGCGAATCGATTCGAGATAACGTTCGATCCTCAACGTTTGGCGAGACGTGCTTAATAACCGTGCGTCTTCACGACGTCAATGGTATCCTATCCTTCGAATTCCCGCGTGTGCAATTATGCGAAATTGGAGCAGTTTGCGTGAAACGGTAGATTAGGAGCAGAATACCTAAGTGTCTCTTGAAATATTACAGATATCCAAAGAGTATATAACATTTTGAAGCTAACTGGTGCTTGCCACTGGTCTTCTTAATTGTTTACTTACTCATTGATTTTTACAGATATTTAAAACCATATCTCACGAATCAAATTTGAGGTATATTCGAAGCGATCCGGTAGTGTTATCGGATGTTCGAAATATGTAAATCGGAGCATGTTAAAGTCCGTTGATACTTGAAACACTTTCCTCATTAAAATTCCCCCATACACATTATTAATATAAAGCAAAATGGATATTGTCAATAATTTTCCTACAAAGTGATAGGTTACCGTATTATATCCTCCCGTAAGTTTCATGACGCGATAAATTATTTTAGTCGAGAACCACTTGGAACAACATTTCGTCTCCTGCTACAACAAACTTCCCAATCCTCCACAATTCCTTTCAAGAATTATACCTACATCGCGGCAGTTCTCCACCGTTTGAATTTTGTAACACGACCGAACGACTTGTTTACGAATTCCTCCAATTCCGTTTCAACATCTTCAACGTATCGATCGAGCGGCACAATGGCGCGGTTACGTCACGACACGCGTGTGCGCGCATATAAGCGCATCGCGGTGCCTCGCAATGCACTGCCTGGAATTTCATTCGACGAGTGACTTTTGCTTTCGCAACGGCCCTACGGCCAACGTAAACACGCGGTTCCATAATAGCGGGGGCGTACCATTTTTCCGTGTTACCATTCAGCTGACTTTACAATCCCCGTGGCGGCCTTCAGTCGGCGGATTGAAGCCCTTCTACCGCGGATACGGGGTCCGTTCTGACCCATAATAATCAAAGGTAACACCAAGGATAAAATTCGCAATAATGTGTCATAAAAAGAAAAATCTGGAGTGAGTGGTAAATTTTAGGAGAATTTTTGTGTTGGACGAATACTGAATAACCTTAGTGTTTTTATCTTAATCTTTATGATCCAGAATTCTTATCTATTTTAAGAAATTATAGTGATAAGTAACGAATAACGTAAGGAACGTAGTTCGATGAGTGCTACGGGTCCACGTTTACCCTCCATCCGACAAGCGAAGCTTAATGAACGGGCCACCGAGGAAAGCTCAACTTGGCGAACCTCCACATATAACGAAAGTTTTCTGTACGAGTCGGTGCGCCAGACACGAGGGCCGTGTTCGTGTGGGTACAGAATGTAATGCTGAAGGCACGCAGGGAATTGTCGCAAGGGTTAAGTGTCAATAAATAAAGCGGCCCGTCACGGGGCAATCAGTCTAAACTTTACGCTCTATTCCGCTCGACGGCGTTTCTGCCTTTTCTAGATGCCGAAATCAATTGACGAGATACGGTGAAACAAATGTCGTTTCGACTTCTGCATTATCAGAGCTGTATTCGCTGCGAGATAATATCGAGAACGATTGTACTATAGGGGTGGTTCAAGGGGAGATATAGATAAAGGACAAGTGGATAGCAGAGACAACTTTGAGCGAAGAATGTCGCGTCGAAGTAGAGCTGATTCTCGATGTTCATTGAGATGTGGATAGTGTTTGATAGTGTTTGAATATAGAAATACAGAATAGGGAGTGGGGCTGTAACGAATATTTGAATAATCTAAGTATTCGAATATTCGAATGCCAGAGAATTCGAATTTGAGATTCGAATATCCGAATACCAGAGGATTCGAATTTGAGATTCGAATATTCGAATGTCAGAGGATTCGAATTTCAGATGCGAATATTCGAATACTAGAGAATTCGAATTTCAGATTCGAATATTCGAAGAAATTATTTCGAAATTATTCGAATTATTCGAATTATGCGAAATAATTCGAATTGTTCCAATAATTAGGAGTATTCGAATATTCCGAATATTGCCGTCAAACTGTTAGGGGAGACGCTTGCAGGTTGCCACTGCTTGCAGGTTGCCACCCCTGCTGTATTTCGACTTTCTAGCAGTGTCATAACCTCAACTCTGACTCACATCGACGTTAAAAGAGTAGGTGTCACTATTTTATAACCTCTGGAGCGGACAGACGCAATAACACTGTGTTTGCTGAGCGAAGGGTAATATAGTGTTTGTCAAGAAACTGAATTATTGAAATTGTGTGCTTTCCTTGTGCTCGTAAATTGAACATTTTCATCGACAATTCAAGATAACTATACGTACTGTGTTGTCTTTTTTATCTAATTTACATATGCCAAACAGATTTCCAAACATATCATGAATTGACAATTTTTTCTCATATTTTCCTAAAAATGCGTCGGAATGCAAGTTGCCTCCTTTTTTGGCTTGCAGGTTGCCACCTCTCTCTTTCCCGCTTGTTTACACTCAAATGTCATTGAGTTTGAAGTGAAGTGTTTTTATTGCATTTTAGTCATATTTTGGTTTATTTTTTACATTTTTATAGATTTTTAGTATGGCAGCACGCAGGTCAAGAAAATTTGAATAATATAATTTATTAATAAAACTTAATAAATTTTGAAAAGTTTTCTGAATCAGGTTTTTACTTGAGTTTTTTTACACTTTTAGCAATTTTTCTAGGGGGTGGCAACTTGCGAGCCAAAATTTCAAGGAGACAATTTTAGATACTTTCGATAATTTGCAGTATAATTTTTCTTTTTCGAGAGTTTGCATGATTTGTAGCTCAGGATTGTAGCTCAACACTTCCTCTTTCCAACTTATACCATAGATCAACGATACGTTAATTTTATGACGAGTTATGATAAAAAAAGCTTAGGGGTGGCAACCTGCAAGCCTCTCCCCTACGATTTTGGGAATATGGTGAAGGAGTATTTGAAAATATTCGATGTAAGGATAAAGCTACGAAAAGAAATTTTGTAATTATTAGGCACTGTGTATAATGTAGTTCATGAATGTAGTATATCAGAATATCGAGTTAATTAATCCAGTCTTAATTTAGCACTCGAGATAGATGCACGCGTATCCATTGAACGAGAGATGTGTAGGTGTAGAGTGACGAAGGGAAATGAGAATTTTCTCTAACGCAACGTGACTTGTACGTATTGTGATTCCGTTGCGAGCAGAGACATTTAAACGGTCTTGTTACTCAAGATCGATAAATTGCGATTACGCTTACAAGAGACAGGATTGTATGATCTGTTCAAGCACGGTGTCACTACCTGGTGAAGTATAGAGTTACCTGATCGATCAATCGTCCCTAAGAGTATCGTTGCTCGTATTACATTTCGTAGCGTAAAACAGTGCCCGGGCATGCGAATTCGAGCAATTCCACTTACGCGCTGCAGCTGAAACGGTGAAAAGAAAGAAAAAGATTAATGCAATTTATACATATGTATTCGGTTTAGCAACACCAATTCGGTGAGCAGCGCCAATAATTTTGAATAAAATATTTATTGGTATTGAAATATTTATTTCTATAAAAATATATCAGCTTAATATTATTTAATACATTTTTTCTTTTTATAAATAGCCATTGTTATAATTGGCGCAATTTTGTATATTAATTTTGTAAAGCTATTAATTAATTTACGACAATGTTTTTAATTGGGATTCTTTTTGATGGGATAATTAAAATGTCCGCGATATGAGTAATGGAATGTATGAACACAGCATTTTAGCTGTGTCTATGTAGTTGTGTCATCTTAAGGGCAGTTGGAAAGTACCTTTATGTACTTGCAGCTCATTTTGATTTCACATCTTTTTTTATATTGTATATTTTCTTCTATTTTTTGGGGGATTTATATTATTATCTTATATTTTTTGTGATATATATTTTCTTCTATTTTTTGTGATTCATAATATTTTCTTCTATTTTTATTGTGATTTATATTATTATCTTTTATTTTTTGTGATTTATTTGTTTCATGTACTTGGCGTAATTTTTTTACTTTTTGATTCCACTTACGCGCTGCAGCTGAAACGGTGATTCTCGTGCTTTGTAAAAAGGAGAAGCGCCATTCATCCATCGAAATTGCCATTAAATTGACAAGGAGAAACAAAAATAACACATTTCACTTGGAATTGATTTTTAATTTTTATGACTTCATCTTTTTAACGAGTATTCGGTTCCATTACTTAAAACTCTCATTACTTTTTATAAATACCTTGCACCTTTACAGGGATGAACATTATTTTAAAATCCCCAGAAGGTTACTTCAAACTGCAACCCATTCAGTATGCGTGATTTAACAAAATAGAAATTCTTCCGAATTCCGTAATTGTACAAGTAATAAAACTGGAGCACCTCGACCGCAGTCCGACGATGAATTAAACGAAAGAGATTCCAATTAACAAGCAATTAGCTAATGTTGACGTTTATACACGCCGAAACACACGTACAAGGAGGTTGATCGCTCGGCCGAATCACGTGCCAATTTTATGTTGATTCCAAGTGGGCGCCCGCAGTATCGCGTTGACAATTGCCAAGGATCTCGAATTTCCCGTTGGCCCCTATGAACCAGCTCTGGATTAACGAGAAATTAATTTCGATCCGTGTACCTACCACGAAGGACCAATCGAACGCGTTTCCAAACCCTCTCTTCCGCGTTAACCCCTATCTTAATCAATTACTACCATCACGAATTCACCTTCCTATTTTAATTAACAACATTGATGAGCAAACAGCAATGAAACTCGATCAATCGAACTACTTAATGTGATATCCTTTTTCCTCTTACGGCGATATTTCTGTAATAGATCAAGCTTACCTATCGATATAAATACATAAAAATTAAGAAAAGTTCCTGACACTGTTAAATTTTAATACAACACACATATATCTGTCTACAAGAAAAAGGTGCATATTAATTTGGAACAATACGAATCTACTTCTGTGAAAGAAGCGTAAACTTCACCACCAATATACAAGACACGTTCGAAACACCCTACCAGCATTGATTCAGAGTAATTTCCACCTGTCCGCGGAAATACCCAAAGCTCGCAAATTAAAGCACGTTCCACGGCCCGACTATACATACAACCAACCTCGACACTGTATCGCGCGTGACTCGTTGATGCATTAAGCATTAAACGGGCAACGAACCACCGAAGTGATGCAAATGTGCGCCGCCACAAATCTCCATCAAGTTCAGAAAAGAACGTCTTTAAACCGAAGAAACTTTCCCCCGGGAGATGAAAAGATTCGCGTAAAAGAGAATTCTATTAAAAGTTTCCTCCGCGTCCCCTGGACCGTGACATTAGCGAAAATAAAGAGTTCCCCGGGCGTTCCTTTCTCTGAAAATCGCCAAGGAATTGGCAAAGAGTTGTAGAGAAACAGTGCAAAAAGATATCGAAGAAGATGGCCCACGAATTTCGTGTTTCATTGCTTTTGCGCATACGATTTGTTTACGAAATTTCAATTGATTAAAACAAACGAATATTTTAAGATTTGTATAAAATAAAAACTTTACATTTTTCGATTTCACAATTTTTTAAAAAAATGCACTTACCCCACTTTCAAAGTAAACGGTCCATATTGTAAAATAAAACTACTCGTATAATAAATGTATATGTATAATAAAGCAATCTAGTTTTAATTAAACGTTAATTAATTAAACCTCGAGTTTGTTATTGCTTTTTATTTCATGTATCGATCCTAGGTGTATCAATATTTTTATTCCGATATTTTTAGCGTATCGATATGAAGTATCGCTGCATCGATATTTTTAGGAGTATCGCCCATCCTTATCGTGCCGCACAAGGTGGTTGCGCGCGGTTGCAGTACGGAGCTTGATGATGAAACTGCTCCTTGCTAACTAAATACCGAAGAAGCAGCGGGGAGTTAGGTATGCAGGAAAAGTGGTAGAAAGTGTTAAGGGAAGCTCAGGAGATTTAGCCGTTTCGTGGAAGAAGAAGAAGATTCATTTCCTGCTCGTTCACTTTCACGATACCTTCTCTATTACGTTATTGTATCACGTTGCGCGTATGCAGTTGCAACAGCGGGCCTGGTGGCTCAAGTTCCACTGCCACTTGCTACTAATTAACCGCCAGAGAAGCGGCGAACAATTTTTTTAAGGACAGTGGTACACTTATGTAGAAAGTAGAAAGTGTCGACGGCAGGCCCACGAAATTCGACCACTTGGCAGGGAAGAAGATCGATTCCGTGCTCGTTCACTTTCACGGCGCCTTCTCTATTGTCCTGTGGCGGTGGCACAAGGTTGTTGCGCACAGTTGCAACACGGGGCCTGGTGGCTGCAGCCCGACTACTACTTGTTGCTAACTAAACCGTCGGGGCGAGAGTTCGCCGCGAGAGCGAGAACAATCGGCGCGCTATAAAGATTTCTCGAGCGAGCAATGGCGCAACAAGCTCCTCCGTCCGAGGTGTACGCACGATAGCGACCACGTTACCTTTGTTCCCCTTATCGCCGTGGCACGGTAACGCATGCTAGTAATAAATAAAAACGACTTAACCGTGCGCGTCAGCGGACCCCTTTTCCCTCTCGCTTCGCCGTTATGCTTCTCTTCTTCGCGACGAATTAATTAGGGACCTCAGAGAACGAGGCACAGTAGTGGCTGTTGTTCTTTAATTACAAAATTTGCGTTTGTTACTCGCGGCTTTTGTTAGAGAGGAGTCTCTACGACTGTACTGTCGTTGGAGATTTCGACTTTGAGACTTGATTAAAAATATAAGGTATAATACGTGGAAAAGGTGGGTGTGAAATTAATTTCTGTTGACTTGCAGGTTTATGCGTCGCGTTGATGAGGGTTGTAGAAGTTGGGGGATTACTATGGATAATGTATCTACGTTCAAATGTATTGTAGAAGTAGAATGTATAAAAATTATTCAAATGGAACATTACGGATTTAATATTCCGACTGATTTAGGCTAATGAGGGTTTAGCCTGATTTTACAGTTCTCTAATTATTTGGAATAACCTACTGACACCATCGTTTTCAGGGTTAATCGACGTAAAACATCGGTGAAAGTACCTAGTCTAATTATAATGCAGCGATACTACATCTACTATATATTTAACACGTGTACAGAAACTTCGAGGTTCTAAAGTAAGATAAAGTTATTCGAGCATCCCTTCATCCCCTTACAACAGTCTATTCAGAAATCAAAGGGTCCCTGTCTTGTACAATGAAAGTTAAATCAGATATCTACTATTTTATTGAATACAACCTTTATGGTTTTGTATACCAACCTCAAGAACAGAATCACATTTCTGTTTTCCAACAATCGTTACTGTTTCTACTTCCCTTCGAGGGTGTACGAATACTTGCTGGGTTCGCGGTGTTTTCCAGAAAACGTGAAACACGATTGGAAATCAAAAAGGAGAGAGAAACCGAGGGTGCGTTTGAAAGACGTCTACGGTGGTGGCATGTAGGGGTTGCTCGCCTCGAGACCGATCGATTCCAGGCTTCTCCAGCCACCCCGACCAGGGGGGTCCTTTCTACCCTGGTCAATGTCACGTTAGATTAGAAATCCACCCGCGTTTTTGCTCCAATATCGCAGAGGCCGAGGTTACGTTACTTTGCAACGCATCTTTCAAAATGTACCTTCTCGCTGCCACGTGAAGCATTATTACCATTACGTGCACAGTTATTAGTTTATTAGTTACTTAACTTTTGCCACTATATCTCCAACATTGCGATAGAACCTCTACCACTTGAACCTCCAAATAACAAATATTACATTACTGCACTTTGCACTTGCATCAGTTTCAATTTTCACGGACAAGTCCAAGGGAGTACAAAAGAATACTTATTATAAGACAGTGTTCTACAGTAATTTGATGGATATATTTAAAATATCTTTATCGAATTTCATCTTGACTCATAAAGGACAAACCTGGAGTGGTATAAGGAATAAGCTCGTTGCAAGAGGAACAAAAAGAAGAGCACAGCGCTGCTCGAAGAGGAAAGATTCTTCTGGGGTGATTCAAACATGCAAATATTTGAACAATATGAAATAATCAGTATATTAATGCAGCATTCCCGTGCATACACAACCGTGTTTGTGTTTCGAGAAAATCTCTGACAACACTCTTTCCACGAATGCACGAGCAGTACGTACACTCGGTCGAGGTTAAACAGAGAATTTTTTCACCTTGCAATTCTACCAATAATCTTGATCGGTCACGCGAAAAGTTAAACGAAATTATATTCGTTAATATAGGGTGGATGTACCAGTAAATGAACACGTACCAGTGAATGGACATTTTATATTAAAATGAGTAAAATAAGTTATTAAAATAAGCAACTAATTAATTAGAGACTTCTTTCAATTTCTTGCTTCATATTCAAACAATTTTTGCAGCACGTGGAATCAATCGCGCTGCAAACATAATTTTATGAAAGTGTTTATTCATTAGTCTTAAGTGTTTATTTATTGGTGCGTTTACCCTATATAAATTAATATCGTTTCAAATTTAAGAATTAGTAAACAAGTGACTATTTCAAGCGACAAACTTTATCGTAAAAAAAATGTATCGCAATAAATTAGCCCTCGTTAAAAGTTTTCTAAAGTTGCATGTAAATTTCGTATATTCAAATTGTTTTCTCTGTCTTATTTACTTCTTACATGATTTCTAAGAAGATTTCTATGCCTTTTCTTGGGCATTTATGTTTCGATTAGTGTATCTATAATAATCATACATTCGACAAAAAATAGTGTCGAGCAGTACGCTACCTTCATCTAGAACATATATTATAAATGACCCGGCGTCGGTCGGCCGTTCCAGGGTGAAATACTGACTTTATGTACAACAAGAACACGTTCAATGGGTGGCGAGTAGACAGAGCACCCAACGTCTCGCCATCGACTTTTGAAACACCCTATGCAACGCGAATCCCCCGCGTGCATTCCTAAACGTATGCTTGCACCCCACCACCGGCGGTGTCCGTAAAACGGGAGAAGGGCAGTGCGTTTGCCTCTTCCTTTTCGCGTTCACCTTTCTCCAGTACTACGCCGGCACGATAACCGCGGGCGCGAGTAACGGTAAATTAAAACGCATTAAGACGGAGGATTAAGACACAGGACGGTGGCTGAAGGTTCGGAAAAGAGGGAGAGCCTGCACGATGAAAATCACCATGGCCACCCTCCCCCGACTGCGCCACTGTCGCTGGGCGAAATCTCATTAGGCGCGCAGATTCTCGTCTTTCGGAAGTTAGACCGGCCGCGGCGAGCATACTCCGAATCACGGCGCTATCTCGCCCTGCGACGGTCCCCTTAACGAGAACGTAATGCGATTCTTTCGATGAAACGGGGGGATACCGATAACCGTTTAGAGCGAACGGCAACGATTCCAAGCTGGCCGAGGCGCTTGCTTGCTAATGGATGATAAACGCGATCAAGTAATCGGAGCAGTGCTATGCGTAATTGCAGTGAGGCGCGAAGTGTAGGTATGGAAGAGGCGATGAAGAATTTTGGAGTGTTTAAGGTGGTCAACGAGTGAGCGAGGATTTTGGTAATCACTTGGGGAGGTAATTACTTCGGGAAATAATTTCATATGTCGTTATGCACTGTGATTATTAGAGGTCAGAGTCTCATTGCTATCAGTGTAAATGGTAGTAATGAATGGTGGTTATGTGAACTTTGAATAGATAAAATTCATAATTGCTTTAAAATTGGTGTGACGGTAGCTACATGAAGTGGAATATTTTAATGCTTGCTGACTGGTTGAATAATTCTTAGTGTTTCAATAATTTTTCGATCAGGTTTGTAGAAAATCAGCTGAGTTTGGATATAAGGCACCGCGTGATTTCAACCCCTTACTGTAAACGTATTAAAGCATCTCAAACTCTTCCCAACTGATCCATCCAACATAATCCGGCTATCGTTCAAGCGCAATTTACGGACGATATTCCGAAAGACCAAAACGTGAGCATCGACGAATTCCGTGGATTCAGCTTCTCCTGTTCCCCGTGACACCGCCGTTTTATAATATCCCCTCGCAGCAAAGAAGAATAAAAAAATCCGTAAAGAACCGCCAGTGCGTGATGATTCTCGATTTTTTTGGATTACATCATAAAAATCCCTTGCTTATTACGTTATCCCATGAAATTGCTCAGGCGAGCGAGACGAATGAATGAAATATTACCTAAGGCGTACCTACCCGAAAGTGGGTCAAGAAAATCGATATTCGCTGACTGCCACACGCATCGAATCTATGGATCAACCTGAAGAAATTCCGAAATTGTGGTACAACAGGAAAAGAGTTGATTCCTTGTGCAAAAGTAAGTCGACGATACAGAATGAAATATGAATCGAATAAGGCTCTGGTTTCGAGAAAATTAAATTTCAAATATTGGAATACTCGAAAATTAAATTTCAAATATTTGGATACTCGAATATTAAATTTGAAATATTTGAATACTCGAATATTAAATTTCAAATATTTGAATACTCGAAAATTAAAATTCAAATATTTGGATACTCGAATATTAAATTTGAAATATTTGAATACCCGAAAATTAAATTTCAAATATTTGAATACCCGAAAATTAAATTTCAAATATTTGAATACTCGAATATTAAATTTCAAATATTTGAATACTCGAAAATTAAATTTCAAATATTTGAATACCCGAAAATTAAATTTCAAATATTTGAATACCCGAAAATTAAATTTCAAATATTTGAATACCCGAAAATTAAATTTCAAATATTTGAATACTCGAATATTAAATTTCAAATATTTGAATACTCGAAAATTAAATTTCAAATATTTGAATACCCGAAAATTAAATTTCAAATATTTGGATACTCGAATATTAAATTTGAAATATTTGAATACCCGAAAATTAAATTTCAAATATTTGAATACCCGAAAATTAAATTTCAAATATTTGAATACTCGAATATTACATTTCTAATATTTGAATACTCGAAAATTAAATTTCAAATATTTGAATACTCGAAAATTAAATTTCAAATATTTGAATACTCGAAAATTAAATTTCAAATATTTGAATACCCGAAAATTAAATTTCAAATATTTGAATACTCGAATATTAAATTTCAAATATTTGAATACTCGAAAATTAAATTTCAAATATTTGAATACCCGAAAATTAAATTTCAAATATTTGGATACTCGAATATTAAATTTGAAATATTTGAATACCCGAAAATTAAATTTCAAATATTTGAATACCCGAAAATTAAATTTCAAATATTTGAATACTCGAATATTAAATTTCAAATATTTGAATACTCGAATATTACATTTCTAATATTTGAATACTCGAAAATTAAATTTCAAATATTTGAATACTCGAAAATTAAATTTCAAATATTTGAATACTCGAAAATTAAATTTCAAATATTTGAATACTCGAAAATTAAATTTCAAATATTTGAATACTCGAAAATTAAATTTCAAATATTTGAATACGTGAGCATTAACTAAAAATCAGTAGAATTTATCAGCTGTATGCGTTTCCGTAAGAGGTTTGTGGAAATATCATGGATTCCATTATATTCTCGTCGATTCGCGAGCAAACAGGAACATTCCATTTGGACGAACGCGATGGAATGAGGAGTTCAAAGCGTGGAGCAGCGCCACGCGCTTTTCGTCGCCAAAGACCGCAAAGCTGCGACGATAGCGCAGAAGGCATTCGTGACGAGAGGTCGAATTAGCACATAACATGTTCGTTAACGCAAAGCACGCGCCCGAAGAATACTAAATCCGCGTCGTTAAAGTTCCTCGCCCCGTTACGCCACGGAAATCGAGTGGCATTGATTTTCTCTACATACCATTCCCTTTCCGCGATTTTACCGCAGAAATTTCTTTTACTTCATCTGCTACTTTTCTATACACGCGAGTTCGCGGCTTCGGTTGCTTGTCACGTGCATAAATCTTCCAAGCAATAGCGAGGTTTGTAGACGGAGGTCACTATTGCTCGGTGTACATGTAAATTGAGGAATTCAAAACGTGGTCGAAGACTTTTAAGATAGTACACTCCTTAGTGAAAATAGTCAATAATAGCCAAGCTTCCCTTTGAAAGAAAAAGAAGGAAACACAGTCGCAATGGTTACCAAACAGTAATTGCGTTTGTTTAGAAAGAGAACGCGAGACGACTTTACCGCGTACTTTCTTATATCGAATCTAATAGTGCCAAAGAACACTTTCCCAAAATCTTGCAGTGTCATATTACTTATATCAGCTTCCTCTCGTCCCTTTTTTAGAACTTCTATTCAAAGCTAATATAACTGATATAACTCTCCAAGATTTGGAAAAATCGTTATTTGGAAATTTGGAACTATTTGATTCTTTATAAGAAAGTACGAAGTGTGTCCCCGCGTATTCTTATTTAGTCACCTACTAGGTACCCATTCATCAACCACATTACATTGCACCTCTTCAGAGTGAGTCCACACATTTCCTACCCAGTCCCATCCATTGCGCGAGGATCACACTGTATGCAGATTATCAAGATTAAGAAATTTCCTACCGACGACTTCAACGCATATGTTTCACCTCCGAAGGCATTGAGCAATCGCCCCTGCGTTTCCGTAAATGGCAACGAATGTGCACACCGATGTATCTTGCCCGCGCTCTCGCTAGTATCACGAGCAGCAATTAATATCGAGGCTAAAAATGGAACAGCAATACAGAACTGTCAATTAAGCTACTTAGAGCTGAAACGAATGCAGACTTTCTTAAGACACGTTTCCACCGTAAATTACCCGCGGATGAAAATGACGCAACGTGGAAAGGAATAATTAAACTCCTTGTTCCTATTTCTTTCCCATGTTTACCCTCAACGTCATCACAAAAAAAAAAAAAGAAAAAGAAACGAAGAAGAAGAGGAAGAAGAAAATTACACACGTTTAGAATTTCACTTGCTTGCTTGCGCGACGTAGTTATGCGGCGATAGCATCGTGGTAACGCGAAGCATCTTTCGCGTTTAGAGTATCCTCCCCTCCAAATGACCCGTGGATCGAAGCGACCCGGCAGGATCAATTTATTTTGAAAATAAAGTCCGTTTATGGACATACGGCGGGCACCGCGTTTGACGTCGGCTTTCGAAACAATCGATAAGGCTCCACCTCAGGAATTCTCTGCTGGTGTACGTCACGCACCTTCCACGAACGACGAACATGAAGAAGCACAGAGCCGAGTGTCCTGAAAGAGAGGCGAAATCCGCGCGCGAACTCGAGCCGCGTCAGAGGTGGGCGTTCTTCGAATCGTCTCGATGGTATCGGGAAAATCGAATGACAAAACGAAGCTGGAAAGCTTCGCACGATTTTCGCGTGCCAGAGGATTATTAGTCATCGATGCAGAATGGTGACGTCATTGTCGCCTGGCATAGTATATTTCATGTGAATGAATGACGTCAGAGGGAGACGTCTAATTTGCATATCGATTTCAGGTTAACCTTTAAGTATTGGAGATTTAAAATTCTCCGCAGGGTTCTACCAGGTGCCATTTTAAATTTAAGGCAGAACGAACGTTCTAAATGAAAATTTATTACATTTGGATATTATTGATATGTTAAGTTTACAAATTTTCTGTTTCATCTGCATTCAGAGATCTTGCCATAAATCAACAAACGAATAAGGAAAAGATAAGGACTAATCTTTCCGGGTATGATAAGAATATGGAATATTGTAATTACCGATACATTTTCTTCACAGAATGAACGAATAATGTTCCGCTATCTCTCATTAACAAAATCGTCTCCATTCAGTCCGCGAGAGTATCTATTCAATAGCGTGCAATAATACCGCGACTTTCGCCTCGATCCGTCATCATAATTCCGAACGTCGCTCCACTTAACCTTCACCCGGAATCGTGACTAAGAAACGGTAGAATTCGAGGTACAATATACTCCTGACAAAATATAATACGATCCACCGCGAGTCAGGAAACTCCACACCACTATCCCACACTCGCCCAGTTCAGAAACGGCGGGATAAGCGAATTTTAAAACCGATCCACCGGCTGGAATTCGATTAATCCGCTTGTGCCCCACGATTATCAACCAGGAACTAACCTGTCGCCCTCCAACGCTCGGCGCCGTCCTCCGGTCGTTCCATCAAGGTTACGAGGAGCGCGTAATATTGACACAACGCGACACAACGAGCTTTCTGCTCCTCATAAAACCGCGTTCTCGAAACCGGGCGGCGACTGCGAACCGCAAATATTTGTCTTTTCCACGCCATCTTGACAGGAGTGGCAACGTTGTCACCGCGACGTAGTGCCCGTATCGTAACGAGCACCGGCGATTATCGATAGCTTTTAAACCCCGTTCGCGACCCCCTCGAGTAAACCGTACCTCTGTATCAATTTCAAAGGCCGTTCGCAGTCCCAACGACGACCAGCGTAACACGATACAGGAACGTTGGCCCAACGTGGATCGCAAGCCGTCACCGATTGGCACACGCTTCGCGGTAACCGCTCTGAACTTGTCACGCTGGCGAATCGATAAAATCGAACACGCGGGGGGGGGTCGTGTGTGGGCGCCCGCTTCCACGGTGTAGTGGCGCACGTCCACGCGAGAGAAGCGCCCGACAATAGTGGCGAGTCACGGCAAAGGAGGCGCTCCACGAATTTCTCCTCGTGGAATTGTAGATGGGACGAGAGTTTCAGGCGTTACGGCACGGGACAACAGGAGGGGAGCGGAGGGGAGAGGAGAATCGGCGGCTCGGTGTCGGAGCGGAGAGAGACGCGGGGCCTCGCGAGAAATTCGTGGAACGGGCATAAACAATGCCAGGGGCGCGTGACGTTGCGTTGGACGGCTGTCGCGTAGTGGACAAGAGGAGCCCGACTTTCAGGTTGAAGGTCACACGGCTACCAGCGAAGCGACGTTTCGCACGCCAGCTTCTTGCCTACCTGGCTCAGAGTCGTGGGGATGATGTCAGGTGTCTGGGGCAGCATTCTGCTTGGGATCCGTGGCGGGGCGCACCTCGAGTCAAAACGATCCTGCGGCACACGCGATCGGTAGCATAATATCCTGGCGAGAGAGCGGAGGTGAACACCTTGACAGGATACACACAAGGATCGATCACGAGAGACCCGGCACTAGACCCGCCAGCCCTGTGTATATAATCACTAACGAAACCGACTTGGCGCACTGATCGTTTATCGGGCGAGTGTCTCCTTCACTTCTCCAGCATGTACGCGGGATCGTGTTCGGGGACCGGCGTTTACAAAAATACGATTGATTTTTTCTGTCCGCGTACGGGAGCGAACCGACGGATAGGACACGTACTCACGCTACGGAGTCGAGCGCTAGACTGACGGGACCGGGCGGTGTAAGGCTGAGGCCGAGCGTGTCCGAGCACCGACGGAGACGGCCGAGTCATCGGCTATCATCCCCCCGATGAAGCGCGCACACCATGGTGTTTCTGAAATTTAATGGCTATCGACTACCTGCTCGAGGAATTGTCATGGGGATTATCGCTCTGATTCGCAGCGGTTGATAATATTAATGTGCATCCTTCCTTGCGCTTTCATTGTAGATCGAGTAGCCCCTGTTTCAGGGGGATTCGCTTGGCCTTCGGGGCCAATTAGTGGCTCCTCCGAGTCTTTAAAGACTTTGAGGGCATACACGCTTGATGGAATAATTGTTACTGAATTATTAATGAATTAAGGAGCATTAAAGCAGCAAGTGCGGAAGATTCAATGTTGGTGTGGAAATTAAAACGATGTGTTTTGTTTTATCAATTAACTGATGCTTTTGTAGGTTCGGCTTTTAGTACCCTGTATATACAGGCACTAGAAGTTTTTTATTAGCTGATTGCCTTTTACTAGGAGCTCGCACACTCGACCGAGCTTAATTAAATTCCGTGTAGTTTGGAGTATCGAGTTAAAATATCAGTCGATAGGTGAGCATGGAATAGCAATACAGATTAAATCAGAGAAACGCATCGCTGATAGTGATGGGCGATACAGTATCGATATTTGGAATATCGATACTTTTGGGTCCAAATATCGATATTTTGTATCGATATTTCATATGACGATATATTGCTGTATCGATACTGACCAACCCAAATATCGATATAACCGCTGCTTCGACACTAGAGTAGGGCTGTTCGAGTACTCGAATATTCGAGTAGCTTGAAATTCGGACCGAGCCGAGCCGAGTACTTACTCGAATAGAACCGAGAACTCGAATTTTTTCGAGCAACTCGAATTTTTTTCGAACAACTCGATTTTTTTTTAGCAACTCGGTTTTTTTCGAGCGGCTCGAAGGAAACCGAGCGGGCCGAAAAAACTGAGCGGGCGTTTAAAGTTTTTCCAGCTGTGAAAAATTAATTTTCATTTCTTTAGTCATCCATTAAGAAACTTTAATCAAAATATTAATGAAATATGGAAGTAGTAGGTAACTTAAGACAGGGAATTAATAATAGTAACTATTTTTCTACGGAAAGGTGAGGAGACTAATTTTTTAAAAATTTTCTTTAATTTCATCCTCAAAGTCTTCTAGGTTTTCAAATTCTGCAGCGTCTTCAGTAGTGGGCAATGCCCAACAAAAACTTTGGCACATCATGAATTGCCATCTCGCTTTGTTTCTAAACTACACGGCGTACAGATGTTATATATTTTCAAGCTAGAAATCGGTTAACTGGGGAGCATTTACAACAATTACTATTTTTAGGTTCCTTGTTTATTGAGGATTGGCATTTTGATTGAAATGTGTGATGTAAATATTTTTTATATATTTTTATTGTAAACAATGGAATAAATTATTTACTTCCATTTTGGAATTTTACTCCTAATAGTGATGAATCGTCAACATGGCCAACAAAAAAATGGTCATCGATTATCAGTAGTAGCAACAGTAATTATGGGTAAACGTATCGATACTGACGATATCGATACTTCGCTTTCGATATTTTATCTGTATCGATACTTTGACCATCAATACGTATCGATACGAAGTATCGATACAATTGGTATGTATCGCCCATCACTAATCGCTGATGAAATCAGCTGAAGGGTAATCATTCTTTTTACTCGAACCTTATCTCCATCGCGTTTAATGAAATTCATTGACGTGTTAGTATTATCGTAGCTCTTTACGCGGCCCCGTCTCTGACGTGTACGATCACGTGCGATATTAAATGACAAATCGTAACAAACACCGTTGCTTCGGAATATAGGATCCACGTTCGTTCGAACACAGTAGTCACGGCATGTGGACAGTTCGTTCCACGAAGTACAACTTCATTTCTCAGAGGGGAGGGTTGCGGGTGACCAGTGGCATCGGGAGCTCGTTTGTATTCACCCTGTAATGGCTGTCTCGCAAGACGCATAATAGTCGTATCTAAAGAGTCGCCTCGCGAACGACAAATTCCTTTCTCCGTCCGCCACGGCCGTACTTGGAATTTAAACGGCGCCTCCGCGAGGCGTACCTTTGAAATTCGCGGAAACCCCGTTGGAAAGATCAAACACACTCGCTGACATTACGAGGGGGCCGGACGTGAAAGCAGCGGGATCGGTTAAAAGTGGAAGGACGAGCGTGAAACAGGACCTGCAGTCCGCGAAACAAAAGGGCTCGGTTAAAAATATCGGTTACGTCGACTCGGCCTTCCGTGAAACATAAAGCAATCAGCTTTTTTTCCCCTCCGTCGCCGCGTTTCGAGAAACGCGAACGTTAGGTCGTATATGTAGGTCATGTACACTGACATCAAGACTGAATTCGTAGCGAAGACGTCGCCGAAATTTCTGTACAATATTCTAAAAATTTCCGAAGCATTAAACTTTTGCTGTGCAGAAAATCTGGAGATCCCAGATACAAGATTTCTATTTTTAACGTAATACTCAGTAGTATTAAACATCCAGTCATGCAAAAATTCTAATTTTTCCAGCGGTTAAATATATTTTTATTCGGGTAAGTTTCTGCACTGGCTAGCCAAAAATCAATCAAACTTTTTATCCTGGCACACCTGTTTAAAGCTGACGATAAGAACGATTACATCACGGGGCGTGAGTCACTCGAGCGATTCTCATCGGTGCCGGTGAATATACCGTGGACCGTTGTCACTAAATGAGTCTTTCACGATGGGTAATATGCCGGAAACGAACGACCACGGCTTTTACCGAAAATGGCTCGCACCAATATCGTATCAGGACATTAAATTATGACAACTCATTCGACATTAACTTAACTGACTTTCCACTACGTCATTCACGGCCACATTATCGTTGCGAAGCAGGCACTGTAGCAATCTGCTACACACGTGTAATACCACCGCATAATTACAAGAAATATGCTGCCACAACCATAACAGTTTTACGACGAAGTGCAACTTTAGTGCACTGAATGAATGGCACAACGATGACTAAAAATTCAATGAAAACGTTAGGTACTATTTCATATAACGAGGTACGTTTTTCTTCCTTGGTCCTAGGTTTTAAAAGCGGACCTCCGAACTTTGAGAATTATTCCATGACTACCACAGTTAGCATTTAATACCATAAATAATACTTTCATATGTACAAACTCATCTATCTCTTATCCATAAAAATAGGTGATCTTTAGAAATTAATTAAATGCAAACTACTACATATAATTTAATGGGACTTGTTGCATTGTATTAAGGATATCTTAAACTATAAAAATAAATTTTTTGTTTTATAATTAATCATCGCAGACGGCACTGGGGAGCCGTTAAAATCGAGGCGTCAAAAAATTAATCCAAAACGGTGGAACCTGTAGCACCTAAATCAGTAGTCTGAAATAAAAAACAATGCCAGATTATTGAAGGGCGTGAAACTCGCTCGTGGACTTAGCAGTCAAAATTAGGAAAAGTGACAGTTTTTGAGAAAATAACTACACTTGAAGTTTGAAATCACTGTTTCCCTATATTTCTCGTACTTTCAACGCCTTTGAAAATTATAAATTTTCAATTGGGGTGATCCTGCACCGAGCTACTGTTGTCACCGCAAAGCGCCTAAAAAAAAGGACATCTCGGGCATCGCCTATAAGTCACAAACCTTTCAATACTTTTTACCACAAAAAATACTGAAATATCTATAAGACGTACTCTTTCCAATAGATTAATGTTTAATAATAAAAGTTCATCTGTTTATCTAGAAAAAATTCCCAAAAAAGCATGTTGTTTTGACCGTTCTAGGTAGGCCTCCCCCCCTAATAATTCCCTACTGAGAGATTATAGAGGCACTAGTTATTTTCACACCAAGAAAGCAGCAAGAAAACGCAACCAGGCGCCTCGTAGAAACCACTCTACGTAAACGGCACCTAGACAAAAGCTAAATTAATTACGGAATCCGTTCGAATTCGCGTCTCCTTCCGTAACTTTCTACGACCTACATTTTATCCCTCGATAGCGGGCGAGAGAGGGGTGGTTCTATCCGCATCGCTGACTTCCGGAATAATACCCCGTCGAATTCCGCCCGCTGGGTGATATCTCCTCCTAATTCCAATATCTCATTTACGTTTACGTTCTTGGCTTGCTCGTAACAGCGGAGAGGGAGGTGTACAGTAAGTGGCCGGTGTATCCACGGAAGAGCTGGCGCCGCGAAACCTCTAGAAGGCCATCCATAAAACATGCCCGCTCGAACGAGCCGAACGAGGAGGGACGAGAGAAGACGGCGGCGCGGGAGGAAAAGGGGTGAACAGAGAGACCAAACATCTTCCCGCCACTTGTCTTCCGTAGCCACCGAGGAACGCTTAGGCGAAGGGAGCTCGTTTGCACTGAGGGTGTAACCGAGGGCCGGGCGAAACACCGGGGGAAGGAAAATGTTGAAAAATGACGACCAACGAGGGGCTTTTCCGCTCAGCTGGCTGGCGACAGTGACGGCACAGCGCTGTGCTAGACTGTTTCTTAATGTAGCTCGGTGCATGGAGATTTTCGCTTCGAGTTTCCAGCGATACCGTTTGGCTCTGTGAAGACACAGGGAGTAGAGGCAAGTACAGTGGGTTCTGGAAGTATTTATTTTATTTATTTAGTACGCACAATGTTCGTAGCAATATAATAAGAGGGGTACAAATGGTAAAGGGTTTATTCGAATGAGGAAATATAGGGGGTACAAAGGGGGTAACGAAGTTTAGTGACATATGCTGAGAAAGTGTTTAGTAGAGGCACGAATGGCGCCAGTAATACGAAACCGCTTTGTACGCGAGGCGCAAAGCAGAGAAAATGAAGAAGGAAGATAAATGATAGCGTTACATTAGGATAACGAGTTTCTTCCTACGGGAGTCAAAAGTACGAGGCGAGCTGACGTCGCGTAATTACCGCCATTCTATTACGCCTTAATTACAAGAGGGGCATCGGAACACGGAAAGGTAAACAATTTCAATAGCCTTTTACTCCATCAAGTTCGTCGAAGAGGAACGAAGCGGATTATGCATACAAAGTTGAAATGGAGATAAATTATACGGTACCTCGCGTAGCACGGCAATTGGAGCCCGTTCCCTTTTAAAGTCCACGCTCGACGACTTCTTGCGGGCCTTTCGCGCCGCGAAATAGATTCACGGAGTAGCAATCTTCCTTCCATCGACTGTCCCATTCATAAAACATGGCCTCTCGAACTCGTAAACGAAGACCAGACACTGCGGTGGCGGCGGGAGAGAAAAAGGGGGAAGCGTGGCAGGGAACGCGGAAAAGAGTAGTGACGCGCAAGAAATGCTTGTCAGAATATCCACCAGAATTCTTTTCTTTCCTTCGACAGAATATATCTTACGGTATACCTCGTCCTGAATATTCCAAAAAAATTAAAACCTATACAATTGAGAAACTAGAATAAAAGACAAGGGAGATAGGCAGATCGGCAGATCCACAACTCCCGCGTAATAAATGCCAAATTTCCCTTCCCAAAATATAATCATTCGATTATTTATCCAGACGACGTCCACCGATTAGTTTCCGTGATCACAGTTCCCCCCTGTGCAGCCCGGTTGCCTGGGTGCAAGGGGCTGTCTCGACGTTCCTTTTCCCCAAGATCGAGTAGCACGAGTCTGAAGGTTAATTTTACCGTAAGGCGAACGGGGAAAATAAGAGAAGGCGGCACGAAGCAGGGAAAGAGGATATTGAGAAACGTCTGACAGGAACGAGACTTTCCGTGAGTTAATCGAAAGCTGGAAATGCGCGGTTGGACCCAGAGCAGCGGCGGCCGATGGTCCGGGGGTCGTTAACCGATACTATTATTATTATTATTATTATTATTATTATTATTATTATTAATAAGTTTACGGGAAGTACCCATGATTTACAAATAAACAATACAGGTGCAGTAAACAGAGTCTGAACAGTAAATAAATTAGCCAATAATGAGTAGAAAAACAAGATAACTAACTAAACTAAAACAAAATTAACTAGGTACTAAGTACCACCATTTGAGTCACTTACAATCCTATATAATAATGTTCTTACCGAAGTCAGGGACCCCAGAAAGGGATCAATGACTCTAAAGTACTGATTCGCAGTTATCATCGCCCTGTTAATAGGGTCGATCGCATAATGCCGATATTTCGGATGCCTCGTAGCAAATAGAGGCCTACACTTGATTCCACATTGGAGCATCTCGACGCCCCTACCGATTTGCGACCGATCTGCGCAGCTCCCACTACTACCCACGGTTTGAACCGCATGCGATTGGTCGTGGTAATTTCCAAGGAATAATTAGTACATCCCAAATGCGGGACCTGACCGTTGTCAACGTAAACAGTCCCGCACGAAAAGTGAACAGAGAGAGTAGAGAAGGCCGTGCGACGGAGAAAAACATAGGCGGTTAAGTGGGGAGGCGGCGTAGCAACGTCGCCTGAGGGTCGTGCCTGCGCGAAATCTTGATGCTCTACTGTGGAATCAAGTGTAGACCGCATGTTCCTAGCCGGAGCATTGAAGGTCACTAAGGAAAGCAAATCAGGACAGTTTATGTGGCCGTTAATAATTTTATAAAGAAACGTCATGTCTGCAATGTGCCTACGCTCCTCCAGAGTGACCATTCTAAGGGTTGCAAGTGCCGGGCCATAGTCATGGTCAGCTCTATCCATAGGATGACCTAGGGTACGAGTGACGAACCTCAAGAATTTATGTTGCACCCTTTCAACCAATTTAATAAATTTCGCGTGCCTAGGACTCCAAATGCATGAGGCATATTCAACATGAGGCCTTACAAGGGCCACATATAACAACTTCAGAGACTCACTGTCTTTGAAGTGTCTGGCAAATCTGGAGATGAAGCCTAAGGTTCTCATTGCCTTACTAGTACAGCGCACGTAGTGAGGTCTAAAGTCAAAGCAAGGTGTAAAGCAAACCCCAAGATCAATAACTTCGGAAACTTCTCTAAGCTCTATGTTGTACAATTTATACGGATGTTTAACACAGGATCTCGCACGGGAGGACCTAAGTACAACACACTTCCTAATGTTCAAACGCATTCTGTTAATAGTACACCATTGCTCTAACCTTAGCAGATCACTTTCCATACTTTACGCATCCTCCGTTCCTCGGATAACTCTGAATATTTTCAGATCGTCAGCATAGAGAAGGAAATTTGTATCCGAAAGCACCTTAACAATATCATTGATAAAAACAATAAACAGCAGGGGTCCGAGATGTGACCCCTGAGGAACGCCCGAGGTGACACAAATCGGAGAGGAAAGACTATTTATCGTCTTAACTATTTGTACACGCCCCGAAAGATAGCTTTCGAGCCAAGTTAAAAGAGGTCCACAGAACCCCCACGAAGCAAGTTTGTGAAGCAGCACAGAGTGATCGACTGTATCAAAGGCTTTCTGGAAATCGGTATAAACTGTGTCTACCTGCAGGCCCTCATCTAGGGCACTAGAGACAAAACTTTGGTACACAGCGAGATTGGTAGATGTAGATCGTTTTGGTAAAACCCATGCTGTTCCACACATAAAAAGCTTGTCAGTTGAGAGGGAAGCATATCGGTAACAATTTCTTCGAATACCTTGGGCAATACCGATAACTTGCAAATGGGCCGATAGTTACTAACCTCGGAACGATCACCGGATACGATTACTTCGTTGTTTCGTTGGAGGAAACGTGGAAATACACAGCCGTGCGTGTCTGTTGCGTGGCCGGGAATCGGGCACGAAAGGACATCGCGCAAAAAGCAGAGGAATGGCTCCACTTCGGAGCCTCTTTTTCCCGGGCCCTACTATAGGCCCCTGGCTCGCATTAATTCGTGCCACGTTTCTTTCATATAATTGATCCACATACCGATCCAAGTGCTTTTAGGCACGAGTGGCCTCTGGGCTTTCGAGTGGACGTCTTCTTTTTACTTAGCGCCCTGAATGGGCCAGCCCGCCATCCGCTCTTCGATCCCTACGCTCGCCCTATTCCAACGGCAAAAACGTCCCTTCCCGAGATAAACGGCTGCGCTCGGGGGCGTTTTTAGCGTATTATGATTTTCATCGGGTCGAAACTTCACGCTCCCGGACTGTGGAGCTTGTTTTCATTCCGTGTCACTGTTCCAGGTTCCGACGGCACGGATCGATGGAGGTGATTAGACAAGGGTAAGGTGACTTTGGCGGAAGATGAATATAAATAAAAATCGAGCGAGCAATTAATATTATTGCGATTATCGGCGAAACGATACACCTCGGTATTGGCGTGTAATCGATGATCTGGGAATTTTGGAAGCATTATAGGAGCTTAAGGAACAAGTGACTGGTTTTTGATAAGATTGTAACGGGGAATTATAAATCAGTCAGGGTAGGCGTTTGAAAGTTTTTTATACTTTAGGAAGATGTAGACAATGGTAGCTAAGTATGAATGAGCGATGACTTTCTAAACACTTGTCAATGCAATTTCAACAATAACGCGGTAGTTACCGGGCGAAACTTTAATTCTGAATCGTTGGCACGCAAGATGAAGCCGGACGGTGGAATCCTGGTAGCGCGAATCAATCTTATTGCTAGTCTCGTCTAGCCTGCTTCAGCAAAAGGAATTCGTGGAATTTTATCAGTGGTGTATTCAAGGGGTGTACTCGCGTGTAACGGCACCCCTCAAAGTGTACAACAAGAATGTGTTTACACTCGTAAAAAAAAACATCGTTTTATGTTTCCTTTCGTGTTCGCGTCATTCCACAACGTAGAGATCAAAGGAAGCACAGCTTCTCCCTATTTATAAAATTTAACGTGGAACTGAATATTTCTGTTTCGCATTCGCATTAGAAGATTATTAGCAAATTGAGCGAAGTTTCGATAGAAAAGAATAGAGATAATAATTTTCAGCGCCTCGAATAAAATCGCTCCTCGAATTCTTAATCGCTTCTCGTCTCATTTGCACGCTCATTTCCTTCGGTCCTAGTTCGAATTTCATTTTTCCTTCGCTTTTACTTCCACTGTCTTTGACGACGCATCGCCCGATTCCTACGTATACGCCACTGCAATTCTATTCCGCTGCATCGCGGGGGAAAAACCTTGGAAACCGGAGCGAAATTCCCGATCGCGAAGGCGGGACCACGATGGAAATAGACCCCCTTGGTTTTGCCTTGCAGATTCCTTCAGGTGCACCGAAATTACATTTGCCGAGAGGGAAGCGTCTCGGACGAATATAGCATCGATTATCCTACCGTTTGTCGCGCTGCTGGACAGACTCGTCGTGCAAAAAACGGCGCACCCCCAATTATGTAAATTAACAGCGGACCATGCAACGATGTCATCGCGTTTGCATATGCATGACCGAATAGAGTGCAGAGGAACGGAAGAAACTGCAATTCAGTTAAACCCGACTAATTGTAAGAGTTTTGCTCCTATCCCCAGTAAAATGATAGTGCTCCAAACGCGAGTGTAAAATTAACAAACTCAACGTCTTATCGTCTTCGTATTACAATTTATTACAATTAGATTAGGCGGTTGGCAATCTTCCTCGTTTGAAATACTGGAAGAGACTCATTGTAAGGCAGGGTTGTATCAAAGGGCTACCGTCAATAAACTAATTATTATTATTATAGTTGGATATTAACTCTCGGTTGTCACACCTATTTTTTCGAACGTAGTTGTCACACTGAGTTGATTCGACCCAAACCATTTTTCAATCAGCTGCTGTTTAAAAGCCATTTGTTAAATTAAGTCGCAAAAATTTTGATATAAAGTTTGAACATTGTAGAATATAATAATTAACATTTGAAGGGTAAGGGGGGAAACAGGGAATGTCACAAAACAGCTTTATCGAGAAAATTAAGTGTTTTGTTCCAGTGAAGAGTGGAAATTACCTTTTTTTAACTAGTATACCAAACCTTTAACGTTATCTTACGGGGGAATTTGAACTTTATAACAATCTGTGATTCAACAATTTTGTAGTTCCAGTTGCTTCCAACAAAATATGCTATAAATCGCAAAATCACGAAAAATGGGCATTCCTCTCCCCTTACCCTTCATTTAAAGTATCATCATGTTTAAACAATAATACCATTTTCAATGATGCCTCGAAGACATTTTACCTGAAAATAGTGAAAATCAAATTGTGGGCTATTTTGACTCAGTGTGTACACCGACGGTAAAAGGACTAGAGACAATTGATAAATACTTAATCATAGTTCAAGAATTCCTATAGCAATTTCTGTAATTTCAATACAATCTTTGTAAATATTGTAACGACAAGCTATTACTCTAAATATAACGTACCAACAGTCCCATATCTTCGAGGAACGATTCAATCTACACTGTACATTCTAGTCCCAGAAGAATTGAAAATCTAACAAGCCACGCAGCGTACGACCGCCTTTCCCTCTGTCCACTCATTATAATTTCATATCAAGCCTTAAGAACCCCTTTTACATACAAAATAATAGTCCCCGACGATTGGTTCCCATAATTTTGCTCCTAGATTATCCGCGTAATCGAATGCACGCAATTTCTCTAAAACTCGGTGCCTTTATCGGTCCCCTTTCATAATTTATATCCAATGGAAACACTGGCGCGGGCGGGGCGTTGCCTCCGCGTCCATTATGGCCCTCGATGAAAACTGGAAAGTTCCTTCTGCCGTAATTATCTTTGTTAAAGCCTCCGCTCGTAGACGCGGGCTTCCGTTTCTACAATTTGGCCGAAGAAGGAAAAGAACGTTCTGACAATGCGTTTATAAAGTACACGTTACAAACGGCGACCCGTTGCCGCTCGTTACGCCCTGTCCGACAGAGGACACAAAGGGTGTCCATTTTCACGCGAGCCCATTATCGCGGCCGGCGCTGAAGTCTTGTTTCGCGACGTTTAAAATAGGTGGTAATGATTTCGCGTACAACCGGGGGCGGCTCTTAATTATTAACACCCCGCGACAATGCGGAGCGATAAAATGCACTCGTGCGTGCGCGCGTCGCGGGGACGAGACTGTGCAAGTGAAATATCCCGGAGGATTTACGGGGTGCATGAAATGGGTTTAAATTTAAACGGTGACGCCTCGAGTGTCTCGCCTCGCGGACTGCGACATCGGGAAATTCTGCCGTAATTTCTGGCGAGCACTGGAAGTAACTGCGTGGAGGGCCACGCGGAGAATACCACTGTGTATCTACTTCCGCAGCTGTTGAAGTTACAAACAGCGAGAAGAACAAGCTCTCTTGACTTATAGTAATTGATCGCTTCTCTCCAAACTATGGCTTCCAAGTTTTGATCCAAGAGTTGATGGATCTTCTTTATTAATGGAACAGCTTGCTATATTAACGTTCGAGTCATGGAGAAGTTAAAAGCACACCCTCAACTACAAGCATATCTCCGTCTACACTCTACACTCAAGTGTTAATTTGCAAATTCCAAAACTAACACTTTTATCGAAAGAAATGTAGGGTCACGGAAAAAAGGAAGTCGTCGCCTCAACGGGACTCGAACCCGCGATCTCTAGATTTGCGCGCTGGCCAGCCGCCTTAACCACCTCGGCTACCGCCGACTTCCCGGTCTTGATGCTTCCGTGCCCTCTCTTATGGTATGGGGGTTCCTGATCCCACAGAAATATTTCAAACGAAAGTTGGTCTGTATCGAAGTTTTTGTTCTTCTTTTCTGCTCTTTCTCTATAACTTGTGGGTGGTTCAGGGCAGAAGCGTCTTAAGATCGTTGTAGGCCCCTGGGCAAAGCAATGCACTGGGGCCCCTGAATAGGACTTAAAATCAGACTTCTTTTTATTTGGAGGCCTCTACTATCATGGAGCCCCTGGCGACTGCCCAGAGTGCCCCTGTCATAAAGACGCCACTGGTTCAGGGTGCCCCAAAATCATGTCGTCACCAAATTCCAGTCAATACACGAAATTCGGAAATCCTCGCTACGGATTCTCTGTATTCCACCTATGTCATATTCTCTTATCAAGATACGTGCCATCTCCACTGCTCACGTACCATCACTCCTCCGCTGGATCTAAGATCCTGCCCCGCCGACCCATTCTCTTATCAGCGCCGACAAAGAGCTACCTCCAAAAACTTCGCCGCCACGAAATTCCACGGGCGCGTTTAGGATTTAGCTAGCCAAGGTAATTGGACGGTGAAGGCGTGAGTCGTTAGCCCGATCATCGAGCTAATCTCGGCATGTACATCGGTCGCGTCGTGTCTCGAGCAACTGGGAAAGTAACGAATGCACTCCCTGCCCGAGGGTCTTGCTGCTCTGGAACGGACGGAGGTTGCCGAACGAACGAATGCCTCGGGAGATATTCAGGTTCGTGAATAAATTGCCGATGGCAAGGCCACAACTAACGGCCGCCAGTCTGGCGTCGATATTCTTGCTGCCGTTTCTCGCACACATCGAACACCGGCTCGATAGATGCACACGCACCGTTCCTCCGGCTCGCGCGTCTTCCTTCATTCCTCTTTGCCACCGTCACCGAGCCCCTTTATCTTCGCCGCGGCTGATCCAACGATGGATCGTAATTCGGGTTCACAACGCTCGTGACACTTTCGCGATCCCGATTGCGCCATGGAGAAATGAATACCCTTGCATCTGATAGCTCGTGTTCCGTGTCCCTGCGATGCTGATCCCTTTTATTCGGCAGATTACGCTGCGATATTCTGCTTAACTAGTTCGATATCGTGGTTAGTTGGGTTTGATTTATCTTCCTTTGATTTTGCCGTGATCGATCGAGAAGTGGGCGATTTGGTTCTTATGACTTCTGCGGGGTACTTAATGTCGCGATTACTTCAGGGAGAGATGAATGCTCTTGCATAGGTCGGCTTGTGTTCCGTGCTCGTGGTGTCGATGACTTTTATTTGGGAGATTACGCTGCAACCTGCTGCTTAATTAATTCGATATCCGGTTAGTAGGGTTCGATTTATCTTTCTTTGATTTCGTCGTGATCGATCGGTAAGTGGATCTCTAAATCCACTCTAAATCTAAATTCTGATTCTTATTTGAGAGACTATGGTGCAACCAGTTGGTTAATAGAGTTTTCTTCGTTTGATTTCATCGTGCTTGATCACGAAGTGGACTGTGATTTAATTTTACAGTGACTGTGGTATCCTTATGGCCATGATTACGAGCAGATAAGAAACACTTCTTTTTAAATTAACAATCAGATACCTATGCCACGTTAATTGCACGTGGTAGGGCGATCCTCTGTTTCCTCCTCTATTCTCTGGCCACTCATCTTATCATTATCACTAGTAACAATTCAATGCCACAGAGATTGTGCCGTTTTCCTTGCAATTTATAATTTCAAGTCGTCATGCAAATACAGCTACTTATACAAACAATAATTAAATCTTCTTTAATCATCTACAATGACCCACATACCATCCTACCTACGTTGCATAAAAATTAATCTCCATCGAGATAAGAATATGCAATCTCTCCCCGTATTATTCATAGTGACAATATTTACGTCGCTATAAACATTATTTATAGCATCAAAAAGCGAAATCTCGTAACACCGTTACAATACAAAGATACTCGTTTATCGCGATGACTGCATCGATCAGAATTATAAAAGTCTGCAATCGCAGGAAGCGCAGCAACATCTCAGCCGCTTGTGTGTTTCAAAGGAAACTTCTTCCCAACACCCGACCACGTCGCACCAGACTATTTAATAAAGCCGATTAGTTAGCGCTGATACGTCAAGATAATCATGTTGACACGGGTCTCGCTCCAGGTACATTTAACGCGAACGTATCGCGCAAGCGACGTTATGATCGAACGTTTCCGCGATAATTGAACTCGAATCGTTCGAAGAAAGCTCCGAATCGGATCGCCTGTCAATGTGATGCATAATAAAATCAATAGGTTACACGCAACTACACCTTAAAATAGACAGAATAAAATAATTCGCGCACCGATCCATCATTATAAATTAGCAATGACAATGACCTCCAACGATTACTAAAATGAGCAAACGTTTGGAAGAAGATGTACGCAAAACTAGAAGGAGAAGAAAATGTTGAGACACATGTATCCTCCTTGGTACCGGGAGGTTGATGAATTATCAACGCCACCAAGTAATTATAAACTAGAAAGTTTACCCTTCCATTCCGAGATATTCAATCTCGATTGTACCCGATGCCTGAACTTCTTACAGACCAGAATTCCATATAAAGTAACAGAAAATGCCCAAGAAATGTAACGATCCAGTGTGCCCGGCGAATAAATATCTTGCGAGGTACACAATAATTATTGTAAATCTGCCCGCGCATACTTCAGTCCCTTCACCCATTCGTGTACAGCACTAGCAAACCACGAAAGGCTAAAACGAAGAAGGCAAAGAAGCCCTCGCGCAAGATTTCAGCCACCACTTCGAGGGCACCGAAACCGGAAAAGAGAAGGTCCAAGTGCTCGAGCTCGAAAAAGAGATCACAGGATCGAGCCAAGAGATCGAGGACACCGAGTCGCATAAAGATTTGTAAAAAGTATCAGCCGTTCTTCAGTACATACTCCGCGGTCATTTTGCCTCCAGTAAAAAGGCGAAAATGAAAATAAAGATGTGGAGTAAGGTAAATGACCCCGTTAACGACCACGTACCCCTTATCGACCATCTCTTCCAACCACAAAGAGGTCGATGAAAAGAACAAAAAATTTGATGTACTTTTCGATGTAATTCTGTTGCAAGAACTCAATGTAATTTGAAAAGTGGAAGGGCCCAACGTTCTCGATAATCCTTCCTGTTAATTTTCCCTGCACGTCGGTACAAATTATTTGTCTCTGGAAACCTGTATTGACACTTTCGGTTTAATATCTACAAGCACGAATTTTAAATGAATTTTACAAGGGAAAAAACAATTTCGGCGTTAATGGGTCGAGGCCATTTGCCTTGTGTCCTCGGCAAAGTATTTTCCACGTTCAAAGATTTTCAGCTTTCTTTTCAGCAAGAAATGCCAGTCCTCGAAGCCGGCGATAGAATCTTCCACGTCGACGAACACGCAGACGATATGGTGAGAGGCTAATAGAGAAATAGATAAATTACTGTCTTTGTTGCATACTCCCGTGAGAAGCACCAACAGACGCAACAGATCCTTTTCGACCTTGCAGTCTCTAGGATCCTCATTCACATGCCATTTCAATGAATCAGCAGATAGCCACCGATACCGAGCCTAGACATACCACTGGACACATTACCCAATCCTAACGCGATAAGGGGGCATTAACGAAATACAGGGTGTTCCGGAATGTGTACACTGCCGGCGAAAAGTTTTGGAAGCACTTAAAATCACGTTGTATGACAAATATCTTTCTAATTCGAAGTTAACACTTTTAGTGGTGATTGCAGTGCTCCCGATCCCCATACATTTTCATTAGGGGTGGGTTCGAACCTAATTTTCAAATTCTCGGAACTCGAATCCGAAAGTTTGTAAAGCTTCGAAACTCGAAACTCTGGAAACTTGGAAGCGCTAATTCTGTTTAGTAAGTGGAATATCTTGCTTTAAGAACTGAAGTCAACAAAATTTTTGCACAAATCTCTATGGACCATGGTTAAAGAAAATAGAAACAAAAATATAATATACGAATTTTTTAAGCACGCTTCGAACGATTTTATACTTTTCCTTATCCGAGTTTCAAAAGTTTCGAATCACGAAGAAAGTGCAAACTTTCGAATTCTCGAAACACGAAAATTTCTTGGCTTCCGAGGTTTCGACGCCTCCATCCCTAATTTTAATATCTTATTACCATGTAAAAGGATTACTTACATTAGTTTGTTTCAGGATAAAATCCTTGTTTCCCTCAATTCATAGGGTGCTTCCAAACTTTTCGCCGGTAGTGTACAGCCCCAAAACTAGGGTGATTCCAGATAAAAAGAAGGTGGAAATTGCGGCGTAAATTTTGTTCATAGAGTACTTGAGTTCTCAGGTGGACTCCGACGATCTTTCGTTTACAGTGTAAAGAGTAGGAAGTCTGTGAAGTCAAGCAAATCGGGACCAAGTTTCCTAGAACGACGGCCAGGTACAAGGACCATTTGCCATTGCAAGAAGGAAGTGCCACGAAAACCTCGAAGCACGGCGAGAAGGAAAAGGAAAAAGAAATCCTGTTCATGGTGTAAGTGTAAGAAGTCACGGAGAAGAGAAAGCGATCGGGACAACAAGCTCCTGAACTCTCTTTGTATATGCGCCACAAGGTCCACTTCGAGGGGATGCAAGCATCCCTCGTCTTGCGCGCTTCTGTCGAAGTACAGCGAGTGTTGCTGCACGAAAAATAAAGTAAAGATATCAAGTTTTACAGTAATGACTTTCAATTGTTTTATTACATACAACGGACTTGTATTTTGTATCGCGGTTGTCACTTTCAGGGAAAGCGAAACGCGAAGAGTGGACAGGCGAGGAGCAAAAGCCGCTCGGATAAATCGAGAGGAAGATTGCGTCCACAAAAATGCCCATGCACACCCTCCACCGCAAAGTTAGAATTACTTAAATAATAACGCGCTCTGTTTGTGAAATGAAATGACTTTACCGGTGACTGAAACCTAGGAAACTTCAAAATGTGATCAGACGTGGATGGTCCAACGTGTATCAGAGACTACAGAAACTGAGGAACTCTTTTTCCCGGCCTCAAACGTCAGTGCGTGGAAATTAAGGCTGAGTAGATATGCTTGCGAATATTTATAAATTCATCTTATTTCAGTTGCGAATGCAAGCTGTGCTCCTCCAAAATTTCTGGGAACAGACCGGTAAGTGCTTATAAGTGTATAATAATTATACGAGTAAAGTGAGCCTAAAGAATATATCTTAAACCGCTCACTTGCATTTCAGGGAAGGAGTGTGAAGTTCTGCAAATAGAGGTAATAATTCATCGCTACTCCTAGTAAGTGTCCTATTTGTATTTGCTTACAAAATCAATTATAATCGCTCGCAGAGACATCATCGATTCGCGAACCAGCGTCCTGTATACTTAAGTATTAAGTAACACGAACATAACTCGATACTGCGTAAAGGTATTTAAGCAGTGTCCACAGGATCAATCTCCTCGCAGACCATTCGATGACGCAAAGATCTGTTTTCTGGTAAAAAAAAAAGAAAGTACATAACCAAGCGAAGAAACGCCACATATATGACAAAAACGATAATAAACATCCTATTCGATATTACTTTTGGCCACGTATCTGTAGACCTTGTCATAGTTATACGATCCTAAGAAGCCAAGACGCGATATATAACGACGAACATGAAGTAGTTGTTAAATATCCATTATCTTTTATTTCACGATATTAAATAGTCCGCCAGCATGGCGTAGTCTCGTACGTATCTGTGGGGATGCATTTTACGCGTATCCTAGAAACTATAAACCTGAGTCAAGATTTGCAGAATTCAGATTAATTTCGATATATCGTTTGAAGAACGAAACGTTAGTCTGTAAGTAGCCTGCAAGCAACGATCAAAGTACATAGTTGGTTGCTCCTGTCGCCACGGGAATATAAAACGACTTTTAACTGTTGACCTTCAACGACGGTCGGTGCTCTCGGTTTCGTGTGGCTTGCTCGTAAATACGGTGTAACATGTTTCGCGTGACTCGCCAAAGGCAGTGATCGTAAATGAGACTAAATGTCATGATTATTTCTAAGACGCGTACTCGTATGTATTCATTCATCATTCAAACGGACTCTTATTAAATACCTAGACTATCTATACTGAGTCAACCATCCTTCTCCCTTCACTGAAACGGAACAAAAACGTTTCTGGAGCTTTGTATCGTTAGAATATATAGTGGTTTCCGAAGCATCAAGCTTCAAACACCCTGCTTCGATGCGAAGTTCGGCGTTATAATGGACCGAGGCGAAGGCTCGCTGATGGTAAATTAAACTATTACACAGCATGCTGTATTATTCTCAAATACATTGGAATGATCAGTCTCTTCTCACAGTGTTGGCCGGCCGGGCCGCTTCTTCGTAAACAGATCCAGCCAATTGCCAAGCCAAGCGGGGCGATCATATCTCCATACGTGTTACGAAATATTTAACGAGAGTTTCAGGAAATCGGATCAAACGGATGCTATAAGCGCCGGTAAATAGCAACTCTAGTGAGATGCTTCTTTTAACGCAACCCTCGATTCTCGCCGCTAGGGAAGAGACAAGTGTGAACCTTAACGTACAAAATTCACCGCGCACTGCGTCTGTTAGCGTTACGTAACTGTTTCTCAATCTCAAATTGTCGCAGATCCGCCCTTTGCAGAAAGTCTTGACGCTCTAAATACCCGTCTTTCCCTTTGTTATGAGTGCTAATCTCTGCCTCCAAGTTCTCTTCCTTCTTATAACTATCCCAATCCAATTTCGATTTCTCTAGCGTGCTAATCTTTGCCTTCTTCCCTAACTGACCAAGAACGGAGGAGATACCTCCTAAACCAGCCCGCTTGAAGCCTTTCCCTCTACCCGCGCCTCTGCCCGCCGGGGAAGCGGAATTCCCCGTCTTCTCAGAGTTCTCGGCGGAGGTAAGCGACAGTCTAGCTTCCGCCGAATCCGCCGACACTTCCTGTTCAACCTTCACTTCTTCGCCGGCAAATTCGAAGACCTTGGTGATCTTCACTTTCTCCTCCACTTTCGGCTTCTCCAATGGCGGCGACTTCTCTTTCAGTTTATGCGTAGAGTCTTGCGGGCTAGCTTTAGATACGACTCCTGCAAAAGGAACACAATAATATCATTCGCATAAGGAGCAAACTAATACGTACGACGAATTTAAATTGCTCGCCTGTGTCTTTCATGAAATCAGCCCAGAGAGAATCAGCTCGTTTCTTTTCTTCCTCTTCGGTAAGCTTCTTCTTCTCCGCGGACTCCTCCTCCTTTTCCTCTTTCTCTTCGCCTTCGTTTTTAACATTCTTCCCTGATTTCCTACGCTTTTTTACTTTTGATTTTGCACCTTTGCCGCTGTTTCTTCCTCTCTTCTTCGTAGTTTCCCTTTTGTTTTCATCGTTCTCATCTTCGGGACCACTTTCTGCGTCGCCTTCGGACTCCACTTCCGAGACAGGCTCGCTATCGGCGCCGTCGGGAACATAATCTTCGTCGTCTTCATCGGAATCGGAAGGCAGCTGATGTTCCTCGGTCATGTTCAGTTAAAACTTAAATGGTAAAAATATCTACGGTGAAATGGTAGCATCGTACCTCGCTTAAAATAAAATTTAGATCCATTGACAAAACTTCTTTATAAAATTATAAAACAACTTAATTACATCCATTATTGGCAACGAAATATAAAATATACCACAAATTACAAAATCCTTCGTGAGTAACGTCATATCGTATACATTAAATCAAAATGAATTGTTTAATGTGCATAAAAAATGAGTAATAAGCTTCATCGAAATTGCAAACTTCTGTTTCGTTTCGTATACAAATACGCGCACCTAACCTCTTTGACGCAGACATTCCTGGGATAACCGCGAGCTAATAATTCAATTATTGATCCACGCTATTTTGGAACTTACGTACTTTCGAAAACACGGCCCGTCGTACGAAAAAATTCGGTTACACGGCGAACCACCTTCCGGAATTTTCGTCAGAGTATTATGAACGTTCCTCTGGCTTCTTCGTTTCACTTATTTTCTGCGCGCTAAACTAGAGATGAAAATCGTCCGTGTTTCCCAGGCATGTAAAAGAAAAGGACACACTGCTACACGTGGAAAAATCACGAAAAATTAACGACCGGAGAGCAGGAATCGACCGACGATTCGCAAGTGCGTTCGACGTCCATCGTCGACCATTTTCATTTGCGCCTCGAGCGACGCCATTAGAAAAACTGCGAACTACAGTACAATATTATGCAAAGCTGCATTGGTGTGCACCAAACGTGTGCAAGTGTTCGCTTGATGAAAACTATATTGCATATTTTTTAATTTAATAATATTCAGAGCAGAAATTATATTTTCTTAAATAGACAACATTTTTTAATATCGTGAACAAAGGCACAGACGTGGTATAGAATTGACCTAACATCTTATGGACTTTCGTGGTCCAATTTTGACTGCCTTACAGATCTAGAAATTCGAGGCACAGACCAGGTATAGGCACAGACGAGGTATAGGATAGACCTATCACTTTATCCTTACGGATGTTCGTGTCGTCACCCAAACTGTGTTACCGACCTATAATTTCAGGACTGAATCACAGACGAGGTATAGATCTATACCTCGTCTGTGGTTCATGAACAGAGGCCGCTGAATTCAGTCCTGAAATTATGGGTCGGTAACACAGTTTGGGTGGTGACACGAACATCCATAAGGTGATAGGTCTATTCTATACCTCGTCTGTGACTGAATGTAGTGGCACAGACCAGGTATAGATAATGGAACTGATGGGTTTTTGAAATTTTTTAAAGTCCTCTCTGCTTCAGCACCTTATTGAAATATACCAAATTACAATTCCTTGGTGAGGTATTCCACGTTACACCATGAAAGCATGTCTTCCACAAATAATGTTGTTTATATAAATTTTTATATTAAATAAATTTGTTTTGCGTTAAATAAACCCGAATAGGACAGCAAGGTTAAAAGGCGTATGTGTTCGATTAGTTACATCGCATCGGCTCACTCTAAACAAGTCACACGTATAAAAGCACGCAACAGTAGTTCCGGAGTTGGACGCTGTTCATGAACAGAGGCCGCTAAATTCAGTCTTCGAGTTATGGGTCGATGAGAAAAGGTATTTATCTGTGGTCGGTAAATGTACGCATCGACATCTGAAAGAAAAGTCTGGAGATAGCTTATGAAACTTTAACTTCTATGCTAAATTTTAAAAATATTCTACAATATTGCGCTTAATCAATATAAAGAATCCTGGAATTAATTTTACACATTGATTGAAGCAGAATGAGAATATTTATACTTTCTAGAGTTTCTATTAATACTCAAGTCCAAGTCCAACGTTGTCATCCTTTGTAATATGGTTTAAGGGGGCCGTCTCATTTTTGTTATGGTCCGAATCGATCGAAGCGTTCCCAGTAAACAAATGGACCCTAATGAAACTACTGCGGTCGATAAAAAGAACTTGTACAGAGATGACATCTCCAGGTACTCTGGGTAGACGAACTTTTGACGCATAGTTGCCACATCGTCTGTTCTCTCTGTCTCTGCCGCGCTGTTGCCACAGAGTTATCTCTTTCTATCGAGAAGTCTTGAAGCAATACGGCACGAGAGCTACGTCCAGCGTCAGAACCTCACTGAACGTAGCAATAATGAAAGATAGAGAGGTCCGGGAGTGTAAGAAGGAAAGATGGAAATATACCAAACCTGACACAATTTGAACTATCATTATTAACGATATGATATTACACATAAAATGTCACTCGGCTCGAGCTTCGGGGGACCTCAAGAATGAAGACCTTCGATTAAAAAAATTATTTGTGGCCGACGGATGAATTCCCGTCGAATAAACTGATTCATCCGTGGCGTTTCAAATAAAACTAACTCTGGGTTATTTTTATTCGACGACAAATAAAGATAAAGTCTCTTTAATTTGATAGTTTATTTCAATAATTTATGAAACAATACTAATTTGCGTATCAATATCCCTTCTAAACTTCGCATTTCTGTAAGGACACTGGTTGCACATGGTGCTCTACGATTTCATTTAAAGTGAATTATTTAAAGTGATATCAACACCATCAAAAATGTAGTACAAGAAAAGAATTATTTTTTTTAGTTTTTAGTGCATTTTTAATCAAATCGTTTAACATAAATTTTTTTTATATATTTTTTATTTTCTAGTTTTTAGTATTTGTGGATTTCTATTTCACAGCTCAGACTTTTTTACAAATATCTTTTATTGCTGTATATAGTTTAACAGTTTGCTTAAACGCTATAGTGCTAAAGTCACTAAAAAATAATCCTTTTCTTGTACTACAATTTCGATGGTGATATACAGACGAACGGCTGCAAAGTTTTAGTATCATTTCTCGATAAATTGTGTATTTTCGGTAATCGCGATGCGATTAGCGTCCCGAACGTAGAAGCTTTTGTCGTTTTCGTAAAGAACGTGATAGTTGGAAGTGGGTTAGGATCCATTTCGGTTAGAATGGAAAATATCATATACATATACGGTTCATTCCATACCAAGCGGATCACTTTGAGATTTAGTGTCTGAGATTTAGTTCAAATTGAAACACGTTATAGTGCACGTGAAAATAAGAGGGGTTCAAGTTGTCACATTTTGTCACATTCAAAATTGTTTTATAAATACAGACCCTCAAAGTACTCAACTTTCATCAATTTTTTGAAAATTACCTTTCGAATTTGGCAAAATGATTATTTAAATCCTCCTTATTTTCACATGGACTCTAACATATTTCAATTTGAACAAAATCCCCAGGACGACGGGGAGGAAATAGCCGTGGGTGAACAATATTTATATTTATATGTATATATATATATATATATATATATATATATATATATGTATATTAAAATGATTGTGATTGTTTATTTTGTTTTTTTTTATAGAATGTAAAACTTCCACATTTGTTATCGTATCGTCATGAACGCTTCAATAACATACTCCTGAGATTTTCCAGATGAAAATAAATTTAAACACAATATAAATCGGATTATTTTTAGCATTTTTAGATTAGAATTTAGATTACATTTAGGGTAACTGTACTCGTTGTTGACAGTTTACCAATAGTTGACACTTTTATTTTCAGTCACAAATAATAAGCTTTTTATTAAAAAAATGTTTTTGACTAATACGCTGTTTGAAAAAATATTAGTCAAAAACATTTTTTAATAGAAAGCTTATTATTCGTGACTGAAAATAAAAGTGTCAACTATTGGTACACTGTCAACAACGAGTACAGTTACCCTAAATGTAATCTAAATTCTAATCTAAAAATGCTAAAAATAATCCGATTTATACCGTGCTTGAACTCATTTTAATCTGGACAATCTCAGCAGTATGTTAATAAATACTGAAAACGTCACGTTTTACAATTTATTAATACATAATCCACCGTATGCCTCTCGAACCGAAATCAGAAGCTGCCGCCGAACAGCCCAAGTCTTCAGGCTCAAAGAGAGATCGCGCCGGATCGGATAAACACGCTGCCGAAAGTTGTTTGAAGCCTTCAAATAAAAGTCGAATAAACTACGGTTAAAGAGCGAATAAACAAATTATTCTTCTTCGAATAAAAAAATTATCTTTCGTTCAGAACGGATAAACATAAAGTATCTTTTATTGGAGTTTATCGAGATATTATTTTTGCCCATCTCTGTTCTTCAGCCGCTTCGTCGTGATTCATTCAAGCCTCCGTGACGACAAAATAGTAATAGGGGAAATGCGGCAACAGCGCGATCTGACTCTCGATACGTATCGGCAACTATGTCTTTCCTACATTTATCGTCTAGCTTGGACTTCCACCGGTTCTGATGGTACATGGCGCGAATATACCATCAACGCCGGTGACGGAGAATCCTTGAAGCCTCATTCTGTCATTTCTCGAATCTGTCACAGTACACGATTCATAAATTCATTATTATTTCAACCCACGGTTCTTATTAGTGCTCAAACGCACCAGACCCGTCTGCACGGATGTCTACTGGAGGCAACTATACCCGCAAAAAGTAAGTTGTAATTTACGGTTTGTTTACTACATCGCGTATACGTATACGCTGGTGCTACGGGGCTCGAATGTACCACCAGCGCCGATGACGGAGAAGTCTTGAAGCTTTATTCTGTCAGTTTTCGAGTCATAAATTCATTATTATTTCAATGTACGGTGCTTATTAGCGTTCAAACGCACCAGACCCGTCTGCACGGATGTCTACTGGAGGCAACTATACCCGCAAAAACTTCCTTTTGGCCGATTCCAGGACGAAAGTTGTAATATACGATTTGTTTACGCATAACTTAGCTTGTGTGAGCGTACGCACACATTCAAGGCCCGCTGAGACGGCCCCCTTAACAGGCAGAAAAATATAGGTAACTTAATTTCTTGGTCAAATACGTCGCTTCACTAAGTCTTTCATGGAGTTCAATTTCCTCTTCTACAATTTCTTAAACGTGGGATTTTTTTTATTTTAAAAATAGAAGAAAGAGGAATTTTCTCGATGCCGAAACAAAAGCTTAATAATATAAGTATGCAAATGAATATATTGTGAAATTCAACTTTGCTCTACGTAATTCATTCGTTTCGAGAATTCTACTGTACGCAGATACCCATTAATGGGCATACCGAGAAGGGAACGTGGCCAATTACATGGAAGGGTGTCGAATTGCTGTGGAACTTTCACGAATTTGTCGAGCAATAAGTCAGCTCCTTCTTCGGGATGTTAAGTAGGATCAGCGGGGTCACCGCGAACCTCGTATTACAGGATCCATTTCGAGGTCCTCCTTTCAACGAAATGGATGGCAGCCCGTTCACAGGACTTTAACCGGATTAATAGATCAAACGGTCGTTTCCTCCTAGGCAACTGCCTGCACGGAGAAAGTGCCAGAGAGAGAGGGAAACAGAAGTGGAAAGTGAAAAATTATTCCTCAATCCACTGTAGAATCGTTGCTCAAAAACGAAGTATTTGAAAACAGTAGAAAATATGAAATTAGCTTACAAATAACTAAAAGAAACAGAAAGGATTAAAGTAACAGAACTATATAGATCCAATCCATATAGTTATATCTCTTCAGTTGCCTTCATTTATACCTTCTTATCTGTAAAACAAATTCTTCTGTTTGGCGTATGTAAATAAATAAATATATACTATATTTCATTAACAATTTCCTAAATCAGTGAACTCCTAAGTAACTAAATAACTAAAAGCACCCAACAAATAACTCTTAAATCAGTCCACACTTCTCTCTCACTAACGAAAGCTACTTCTTTCAAGAGTTTCCTCAATGAGAATGTTCTATCATAAAACAACTTGCAAATCCAATTGACCTAAAGAGTGGCTAGTAAGGACCAGCTCTCAATTACATTCGATTCACTCGAAGAGAGGAGGAATCTGTAAATCAGTGGTTCGGTGGAACGTCGCGGATATCCGGACGATGAGCAGGGTAAAGGTCAATTCCATCCGAGGAAGAAGCACTGCCCGTGGCCGTGTGTTTCAGAGGAAGATGAGAGAGGAAAGGATGGACCAGGTGGCTGCAGATGACGCAGAACCAAACGATTGGGCGAGAAGCTCCAGGAAAAGCGAAAGAGGAGGACGTGGCCAAGCCGAAGGAAGATGCTTTTCGTGTTCGTAAAGCTCCGCCCGATTTTCAGGGCGTCCCAAGTCTCCCTCTTCTCCACCAATCTTCTTCTCCTTTCCTCTCTCTCATCTCTCCTCTCAGAGCATCCTTCTCTTCGTCCTCCTCTTCATCGTCGGGAGTTTTGACTTACGATTAGTTTCGCGCGAGCATCGCGGCCTATCGTGGCATTCCAACCACACGAATCCCGGAAAAAAATCGAGCACTTCGAAAAGTGAAAGCAGGTGAGGAAAATCGTGCCCTACTGTCCTCGCCTTCCACCCTCGCGACCTTCAATGCTTCAAAAAGAATAGACATCTCCCTCGATCCCCTTGCGTCTGACAGATAAGTGTAGATTGATACCTGAAGAGAGCTTGTCATCCTTTCCCTTTTTCCTGGACCTCGGTCTCTTGAAGAAGTTTCTTCGCGAACCTTCCTTTCCTATCCTCCGACGAATTGCAAGATAGAATCATCGTATTCTGTGGTGCTGAAGCTAGATAGTCCGAAGGGAATGGACCAGTGTTCGTAACGTGGTGTGGTTCAACAGTTGCAGAAGATGCCACGTAAGCGACGGGCCTCGACGCCGTCCCTCGAGGGCGACGACGAAGAGTTCGCTTCGGAAGAGAAGTACAGCAAGGACGAATTAGAGACCCGGGCGCCGAGGAACGCCGCGAACGCCAGGGAACGCGCTAGGATGAGGGTACTCAGCAAGGCGTTCTGCAGATTAAAGACCACTCTGCCCTGGGTACCAGCTGATACGAAGCTCAGCAAGCTGGACACGCTTCGCCTCGCCGCTACTTACATCGCTCATCTCCGAGCGGTCCTCAGGGACGACGGCGACGCGCATTCGGAGACCACCAGGTCGCTGTCTTTGGCACTGGTAGGTTTTAATTAAACAATGTAACAAAGTTCGTGGGCAGGCTGGAGACGTCTGATTTCACTCTGTTCGTATTTTCATTATTTATTAAGGTATTTGGCCTCGTTCGTTGCTTGATGAGGTGGACTTCACTCACAGAGCCGCCCTTAACACCGGGCAGACGGGGCCCTTGTCCCGGGCCCCGCGTTTAGGGACTTCATTTTGTAAAAATTAAACGAATTAAGTACAATTTTTGAGGTATCACTTTTTCTAGAATAGATTTTCGGCAAGCCTAAGTGACGCACGAAGTAGAGACGTAAGGTTATCTGTTTTCAATGAAATGTTTTCAGTAATATCGACGTTTGCCCCGGGCCCCGCAAACTCTAAGGGCGGCTCTGTTCACTCTTTTTAATTATTCTTGATTTATGCGCATCACTCGTCTTCGTATTTGTAATGGTTTGAGTATTCTGACGATTTTAACGGTCCTTTTCTTCTGTTGCGTGATTTACTCCTATTATTCTTATTTCTTTCTTCCTCTTCTTCTTGGTGTTCTCAAATATTTGATTTTTCTACTTGGAACGCATCTACTGTGCCTCTTATCGCTGTACGTAGCTTAAGTATTGAGAAAATCGCGAAAGAATGAGGAAAATGGCAAGGTATGCAAGCTTGTCGAGTGTATTAAATTGTTGGTTGGATGTTAAATGCAATTTTTGTTTCGGGATATCTTATTTGAATAGGTACTTGGCATTGATATTACTACTATAGATATTGTGTATTAGTATTATTAGTGAGTTCATCTTGGAGTAGAATGCTTTGAAACTTCTTCAAACTTTGCAAAGCGTAAGCGTAAGACTTGTTACGTTAAAAGTTGCTATTGGTTTAAAATTAATGAGTTTTTAAGTAGCTAGATGAATATATTCTCGTCCAGACCCTTTCTTCTCGGCGGAATTGCGATTTTTGGTATCCCGATTATGACTTCGTAAAATAACAAAGGATCCAGGTGGATCCATTCGGCGTCGCAACGGCAGGCGTCGTCCTCGCAGACGCGTTCTCTGTTTACGTCTCTCCAGGTGGACCAAATCACTCTCAAAGCTTCCACCCACCCTTTCCACCATTAATTCTAAGTTAGTTCCGTTATTTGAAGAGGGACGTTTTATTCCTCTTGCGCCCAAAGATAATTGACCTCTTATTTCTGTCCGCGTTTTCGTGATCACGGAGAACAAGTATGTAATAAAAGCATAACAAAATACTGTATAAGGGGAAACGGTTAAAATACTTCAAAGATCAATGGTCATAGTTTTTAATTTACAGAAAAAGTAATAATGAAACGGGTCGATGAGTAATTGATCTTCTAGGTTCCGTCCTTAGAATAGCACTTCTTTAAATAATTCCTTAAAATCCAAATTAATGTATATCATTTGAATTTCACCTTTCTCTAACGACTACTCTGCGTGTTAAAGAAGAAGACTACTCTTCTTTTATTTATAGAAGAAGTTTCGAATACTATTATTTCAGGTCTAGAAGAAGTCTCGAATACTCTTCTTCTAATTATAGAAGAAATTTTGAATACTCTTAATTCAATTACATAAGAAGTCTTGAATACTCTTCTTTTAGTTATAGAAGACGTCTTGAATACTCTTCTTTTAGATACAAAAAAGTCTTGAATACTCTTCTTTTAATTATAGAAGAAGTCTGGAATATTCTTCTTTTACTTACGAAATAAATCTTGAATACTCTTCTTTTAGTTATAGAAGAAGTCTTAAATACTCCTTCTTTTATTTAAAGAAAGAGGCTATTCTTCTTTCACTATCGAAAAGGTATCAATTTCTAGGAGAACCTTTAACGAACGAAGTTTTTTAATATTTTTTACAGTCATGGCCATTCGCTCTCCAAGGCGGCAACGGTTCGATGTTGATGAACAACAGTTGCAACGTGTCATCGTCAACGTCGCCGACTTCTAATCAGTACCGCGGTCAGCAGGGGACCCACGAAATCCAGAACTTCCATCACCCTGGACATCAGAACATGTCAATGCGTCACAGTCACGAGCCTCAGCTCTCCTATTTCTGATACCTAATTCGAACCAAGGGATTAGAATTTTCCTTCTTATTATCGGCGAACGATGAACGTTCCATTGATGAACGAAAACTCCTATCGCTCGGGATCGTACAACATTGATGATATCGAAAACTATGTATATTTATTTCAGAGTGCCTTATATTGTTCTACTATTTATTGATCCGCTGACTAATACTTTAAGAACGATTATTACGATAACTTCATTGTAATCATTATTGTAGCCAAAGCGTGAAAACTAGTCCAATAAAGTATTTCTACAATTATCTCACTGAGGTTTTGCCACACTCCAGAATAAAGCAGTGAAAGCAGTTGCCTCGAATTCATCTAACACGGGCCAACTCGGAAATACAAGAATTTTTTATTACATACATCACTGATAGAGAATTAAGAAATCAATGAATCCATACAATGAAAAATTCAGTAAATCTTAAGAATCAAAGTCAAGATAAAATTAGACTCTGTAGATCGACAATTTCATTACTCGGAGTTGAAAATATCAATAACAACGTGTATCAATCATTCAGTTTCCTGTAACCTGATTTTATTTAACATTCTTGTTATAATATATACATATAGGCAATGAAGAATTCATACAGTAAAAAGTTCGAAAAATCAAGATCGATGTTTCCTCCGTTCCACCGAATGCCAAAAATATTGATTTCACGGAAGCAACGTAAACGGGAATCATGAGAGTGTTGGAAAAGATGTTGCGCGACTTCCGGAAGGGAAACGGAGGAAGGACGCGGTAAGACAAGAAGGATAAAGAACGCCAAGTTAAATAAACAGCGCGAAGGGCCTTTTGTGTAAACCTGAAACTAAAATAATATATCTCGTTCCATCTACAAATCGGTCGAGGTCGGACACGTCGTTTAGGATCCTCGTGTGTCAATACAAACCATCTTTCGGGATTTATGAATCATATGTTTTCTCACATTTTCTGGTCGCTTGTGGAAATTTTTTTTCTCAAATATACCTTCGCGTTTCTAAACCAATAATAATCGCTTCGTTTCTAAGTACGCGATTTTTCTTATTATAGGAGTGTCATTGCGTGTTATTATTATGGCCGAAAAATATTTTCAAGTCGATAGAGGTAGTTAAATAACATTAGGGTTTTGTTTAATTGGGGAAAAGGGTGGAAACTGTTTGATAAAATCAGATTGGAAGCAACTAAGGTAAAAGACCCAATACGTGGACACGTCCCAGTAGCTGGACACTGGTGCAAATAATACTGATTAGTCCATTTAATATTCGCTTTATCCAAAAAATAACTATTTTATTCAATTATTCAAATATTTAGTAAAATATATTCATATATATATATTTGGTATATTTGTAACACTTTCGTAAAAAACAATTTATTCTCTTGAACTGTCCGGTTTACACCATTTTAGTATTGGATTTATCTGATTTGCTAAGCAGTCGATGTTACACACGAATACACATAACCTTAAAATTAGTCATTCAATAATAGATTCTTTTTACTCAAGTTTGTTTACTGATTTGAATAAATTACTCATACAGAAGAAATATGCGAAAAGAAAAAACTATTGTGTTGTTTTTTTTATTTAATTTCGCTAGAAAACATCCAAATTGCTGATGTTTCATTATGTGTCCATGTAATGGGACAGTAAAATCGGGACGACGGGACATACTAGTTAAGCTGTCCAAGTATTGGGCCATTGTAAGGTCTATGAATTTTCAATATTTCACAAAATTATTCACTCCTACAATATGTGTTTTTTTTTTTAATAATAAAGTACACACGATGCCCCATGTAATTGCAAAATCGTTTTTATATAAATCGATTTGTATAACTGAAAAATTCTCAAATGTGTGTACGCCGTACCTTAAATGTCCAGGTATTGGGACATTTACCTTACATAATAATTGCACCATAAGGAATAAGGATGAGCACAATTCAACTCATTGAAGTATATTAACTTTTCAATCTGTCATCCATCCATTAAATATTAATATATTTGTGGTATTTCACCTTAACTTTTATACAATTCGTTTGCATAACTCTTCGTCGACACATAACTCCCTCAACATTGATTAGGAAGGAGGCTATATAATACCCATTATTTCCATTACAGATAAATCAAAAGACCTAGAAATTTGTACATATAAATTCCACTGTATCAGAGTTTCTCATGTGCGATATAATGATTTACAGAATTGACGAGCTTACTTAGAATTGATTTGATCGCCTGGAATGTAAAATGGATTGCACACCGCATTGCAATAAGCAGCGTGTAATTTCTTAAAGATCTGTCGAAAGAACATTATCATTATATCGGCAATTGTACTCTTAACATCAAAGTATTCTCAAAAGTATTACCATTTTTATATCGTTCTCTCGCTGTGCTACATTGGACGACGGTAATACAATAATGAATTTAATTTTTGTATTGGTAGCATATCCGTATCTAAAATTGTAAGACAAAGCGTTTAAATTTCGTTTCGACGAAATAAATACGTGTGAAAAAAGAATATATATAGCGCGTACATCTTATATTCTTCAGTAGTGTACAATAGTCCTAAATACAAGTCTCGTATATCAACAGCTGTTTTATTTCCAACGTTCAGCTTCTCCTCTATTACATCTATAGACGTGTGAACTTTACAATGAAATTGCAGCGCCAATGACTCGTCGGCGCATTTAATGTATTTTGGAGAATTCTGTATCGAAACATTTAATTTATTAAATATATCAGTAGTACTTTAAGAGTTAACAGTCATTATAATTGTTCCGCGAAGTTTAGTTATTCCTTCAGATTCTATTATAACCTCAAAATTATAAAAACCTCTACTCACATCTTTCCCGATTACTGCGATACATACTGCCATATTTATATTCTTATTAACTTATATTCTCACGATATTATAATCCATAACAATGTTTGACAGATAAATCTAAGAATCTCAGTCAAAACAAATGTTGCAAAATACGCGCTTGGTAATCATTACCAACAACAATCCCTTCGCTTATTCAAACAGTAAATTCGATGCACACAAACTCGTGACATTGCACGAAATTTTCTTAACTAGGTACGTGACCCATTTTCACAACATTCTTTTTATCTACAACAAATTTTAAACAGACTTTTCTTTTTGAATGCTTTTCGTTTATACAGTTTCCTACAAACGATTAAGTTTCTCACAATATACCACCCATCGATAATGTCGCGTTCTACTATATTAGCAAAATCTCTATGATCTACATACGATAAGTAGAGATCCATTTCCAAAATCGTTCTGAAGATGTCACTGCATAAAGCTCAAATGGAGCTTCAGATACAAATGAATAACGAGAAAGCACTGACGTGGTGAATAGCCCTGTCACCTTATGGGCTTTTGTGTCTCGCGTTCTGAAATACCGATCTCCAGAATTATCACTGGTTTTCGAGCGCCCTCTACGTTTAACGAGCGGTAGGTGTGGGAAACACATTGTCTTGCGAAGTGTTTAGACGTCTTGTCTTGTCTCGTCTAGTCGAGACTCGAGATCAGTTTTCAGGGTTACTAATATTGGTGTATGTACGTACGCATAAATACTTTTACTTGGACGGTGTAGTTGACATTAATATACCATGTTTAACAATGTGACCTTAATATAACCTACAGCGTCAGAATTTCCATACAAACGGGATACACCACAAGAAGGTTTTTAATTAGTTATTATAGGAAATGTTCAGAATGATAAATAACAGTGTACCTCTGTATATACAGGGTGTCCTGATAGGTTGGTGTCAATCTAACAAAGCGTATTCAGGAGGTCGAATATGAAACCATGCCCGAAAATAATTTATTAAGGATTTATAAGCTAGATAGCAAATATCTTTTTACCCGTTCAGCAAAGTTGTACAAAGCTTCTCCGTAATGTATGTAGAGTTGCTGATTGATAAACAAACGTAGAATTCTTATTTTTTACATGAACTGTCTTCAACTATTTAACCTCCTAAACATGCTGTATTAATTTGGCGCGAACCGGAACCGAACACTCTGCATTTAAATCCTCCCCGCTATTATAACTGTCATTTCTACCGCTTGTTCTGCTGCGCTCTTATTGCACGCTCAGCCGCTAACGTTGGACGTGACACGGAAATGGTAATGGGCCTCACGAGCCCCAAAACCAAGGTACAGAAAATACTAAATAGCGTTGGGTGAAAGGTCTACACACCTCGTCCGAGGAGAAAGTATCGTTTGCATTCAGGATACAATATACGAGTCGAGCTATTCTTTAACTTAGACGTTTTTTCGAAGACTTAACTAAAAACGGCTAAGCGCAAAACGTTTTCTTAATCAGGAAGCTTTTGCAATATTTTTTCACCATCGATCGAAGCGAGTCCTTCGAGTGCGCGATCGATTATACCAGCCGACGAAACGAAAAAAAGAGCATCGCGTCCTTCTGTCGCGGCACGGAAGCCACGATTCAAATAAATAATCAAGGTGAATCGCTGACGTTGCGACACGATGCGTACATGCGAATCCTGAGGCGAATTCCTGTTGCCGACGATTGGGGGGGAAATGCTTGTACCAGCATCTTTCTTGATTTCCGATCAAGGCCGAAATATCCTCGTCGATCGTTTCTTGGAATCGATAATTCGATATCCAGCTTGTAATTTCCCTTCTCCCTTGATCAGAGGGAGACGAGTGAAACTTTCTTCGAATATAAGATGAAGAATGATGATTTCTTCGTAAACAGCGAATGAATTTTTATTTGACTAACGAGCAGTTTGATCAAACGTGTTATTTAGATGAGAACGACGACAATTTATTTCGTTTAACTTTCTTGGATTAACTATATTCACGCGAGGTATTCTATAGTGGCGGTGGAAAGAAAGTTTAAAACTCATATCTCTACATGTCTGTGTAACAAACTTTACTCTCCGTGGTCACATCTTCTTATAATCACAAATTGGTCGCATGGGTTCACTGCAGCGTCATTTTTGAGTTACCATTTTCGTATTTTGGAATCTATTAACTCTTCAGTGATAATTGTACATTCGTAATACTCATACAATTATGTTCCAATAGTCTTTTCCTCGAAGTATAAATTTTGATCTGTTGAAATTTGTATTTGAAGAAATAATTCTGGACAAAAGCGATTTTTATTGTTAAAATTCACCAAATTTTTAAATTTTATTATCAAGGCCTAAAATCTTACAGAATTATCGACAAAGACGTGACTTCGTATGACCACGAAGGGTTAATACCAGGCTTCAGGTATGTATCTATTGTGTTTGCATATACTGGTCCATTATTTGCGACTCTGCAGTCAGTGGCGGACTGTCCAGAGTTTCAGCTTGTCTCATGAGCCTGTGGGCCTCTGACGAAGTGGGCCCGCTGAAACACTGTAATTACTAAAAAATATACATTTATTTCACAAAAATTTTAATTGTACTTCTTTGCCAGTCATGTATTATTTCAAATTTTTATTAATTTCTTATGAAAATTAAATGATAGCATTACAGTTGTGGGTGGGCCCCCGAGCAACCAATATTTTCAAACCCAGTATATCTGACACAAGTTTTAAGGTGCAATCATTTCAAATGGAACTATGGGATATAAGTTTTAAGATACATACAATCATTTCTAATGTCTCTCATAACTATCTCATTCCTGTTACCGTTATCAGTTCATACTTTCCTTTGACAAGTACCTACTGTGTATTACATAACGGCGACTTTTAACGCCACTTACATTTACATAAGAAAAAAAGACCGCTCACCCTATCATACTTAACCGCGACCTCTCATACAGAAATTACTATCGCGCCGACAGCCATCGTTCCTTCTCTCGTTAGAAATTCAAATTCTCCAACGCGCCCAAGTATTCCTTTTTTTTTTCAAACCGCCCTTTCGCAAGAGGCACAGAAAATGCTCGGTTCGATTCATTTGAATAACGCGTCTCGTGATAACCACAGGATATTCTTGACATCGTTCCGCGACATGTCGTGCAATATCGTCGCTTCGAAATGCTATTAACTTTACTCGCCTGTTATCAATGCCGAGCTATGCAGGCTGAGTAAGAAGTAATGACTCCGGCGGCGTAACAAATTTAATAACACCGCGCTACACAATCACGGCAATGCCGAAGGGATATTTAAACGGCACCCAATCGAAGCCGTTATACATATTATCGCACGCATTCCTTTACCTTTTTTATCCTCCCTCCTCCACCCTCGACAATGTTTTACTACTGTTATTAATTCGACTGTTGAGGCTCAACTTTAGGCATTTCGATTATATCAAAATCCGCTGATTTTAAGGGTTTACACACCTTTGACAGGTCGGAAAATAGGGCCTTCTTTATATGATTTTTTTTTCATATGAAGAAACGTCATATTTAAAAATCAAGATATACACCTTGTTGGGTATGAACTGAGCTGTATTATCTTAAAAAATAAATTCGATATCTTAAGAAATAGTGCCATAGCAGCTCCTTCTCCCAAGGCCCCTTCATAGTTACAGCATCCGCGGTACCAAAAATATCTCAGAGATTACTAAACCGATTTGAATGAAATTTTGTACGTATATTCTTAAGACTATAATATACTACTTCTCCCTGTCGATTTTGAAAGAATTTATTCATTGAAAAATGGCAGCTACTGAAAGTCAAGCAAATGATTTTCGCCCTAAGTTTTCATCTTCTTTTGTCAATAAAAACCAAAACAAGACACTAATCGAAAAATCGTTTCGAGAAGTACTAGATAAGAGCTCTAAAAATATCCGTGCAAAATTTTATTCAAATTGGTTCCCTAATCTCCGAGATATTTTCGGTACCGCAAATGCTGTAACTTTTCAGCTGCTAAGGGACCATTTCTTAAGATATCAAATTTCTTTTCGAATAGAATACAGCTCAATTCATACCCAACAAGGTGTATATCTTGATTTTTAAATATGACGTTTCTTTATCTGAAAAAAAATTCTGAAAAAGACCTTTCAAGGGTATGTAACCCCTTAATAGGCATTCCTTCAACCGGCCGACGATTTCTCCTGTTCCCCAGACAGCGAGAGGCCAATGGGATCCATGAAGTGGAGAGTTTATTTTCATAAAGGTAAATGACAGTTTCCTTAAACGGGACGCGCGGACCGTGAAATATCCGCGGCGCGCAGAATGCGCGCGCGCGGCGAACGTGTTGCCGGTCCTTAGGCGGGCACGCAAAGGAGACGCGCGTACAGGCGGAACGTTTAAATTCGAGCCGCTCGATGGCCAATAAAAGTTTATTCCTACGTACGTGGCAATGAAAATTTATCGCGCGGCTGTGATATCAAGCGAAACGAAACGCAGGTGCGCCGTTGCCCGTACACCGCGAATTTACTCGCGGTTTCAGCAAAAACATAGAAAACTCGTGGCCCCTTTCACGCGGCGCGGCCCGAACGTTACACCCGTGTCCCGACCTTTTTACACGACAAAGATATTTTCGACCGTTATTACATAAGCGGTGGCATTCCAACGGATCGCCCTCTCTATTCTCGAGCACGCCGATGGAGCGTAACGTTCTCGCGAAAACGTCGAAAAAAAAGGAGGAATGAAAAGAGAAAAAGGAGGAGCCATCGGGGGGAACGAGGATGCTCTAGAAATTTATGGCCCCGTATCTTGCGCGTTTTTATCTGTAACTGTACGGTAATACCGAAATGAGACTACTCTTGTTATTATCGTTATTATTATAATTGATATTATGGAGATTGGTATCAAGGCCAATGTGGCGAAAAAGATAAGTGTCGGTTTATCGAGTATAATCGTTAAGTTATCGATAACTAAAGTGGGAATAAGTGAATTTGGGTAGTGTGTAACGAACATTCAATAGTTTCAATGTTATACTTTCTTTTTGTTTAATTAAATAATTAATTAATATCTAGTTTCTTTTTAAATGAATTTATTTAAAATATTTATTTCATTTAAGAAACATGTTTTTTAAATTTCTTAAATATAAAAAACTTATGGATAATGTGTAGATTTATTTTATTATTAATTTGGTTGATTTTCATACTTGTGATTTTAATTTTGTAAAATATATAATATTTATTTTGTTTATTTAATACTTTGCACAGTAGCTGTGGTTGCAGTGGATGAGTATTGATAGCGATAGTTTCATATATATCAATAGTATTACCATACAGTACTATTTAATTTTTTAGGCGGCAGGAAGCCTAAAAAAATCTGCTATAATATTAAATTGATGCACCTGAATGGGAGTATCCTTATCTCTCCACGCCCCGAACAAATTTTTAAGGCAGAAATTTCTTATCTTCGACTTAGGTCGCCGTTTCGGGGCAAGCATAATCCACCTCGCGAAATAACTCCGAGTCACTACGTTCGAAAAAGAGCTTAAACCACCAGGTGGTGCAGAAAGCAGGATGACGAGTGTCACGATAAGAATTTCGCAACCACAAAATCGGTACATTTTTCCCGACCCGTGTTATAGGGACTTCGGAGACGACGTTACACCCCTTATCGTTCTGTTCCCGAGGAACAATCGATTGCAGTGGACGTTCCGCGAGTATAAAGGCCATTGCCAGTCCGGAGGAAGAGTCTCGCTACGAATAGGGAAACTCCGGGCCGGCAGTTTCCTCGAAAAGCAACGTGCGGGACTTTCGCTTTGCGAGAGCCGTGTTATCGTGTCCTGAGAAAAAAATGACCACTGATAAGGACACACGTGTTCGAAAGACGAAACTAATCGCTCCCTCGAGCCGCATTAACGCCGCGCAATCGAAGAATGTCGCCTCCGCGAGTGCACGAGCACCTAAAACCGCGGATACATGTGTACGTCAGAACTCGTGAGAAATAATATCGGTTGGTCATCGACATTGCGCACCAAAACACAAATTAGCGTTACAGACAAAAAAAAGAAGAAAAGGAACACAACGAGAGATTGTAAGTTAGAATGAGAAAGAACCTTCCATCTTCATTTCCTCTGCAATAGTTAACTTATACCTAGTCGAGCTGACGGAGAATGGCAGAAATCGAGTCTCTAAAATCTAGAAACATCATTTTTTATCCCGCCAATTTAAATCGAAAGATGCATCACTTACCTAATTAAGTGTATAATTATAAGTACTAGCTCGTATGTAGACGACGTCAGTGGCACACCCAGAGGGTGGAGGGTGAGGGTAAGGGGCCTGGCTCCCTCAAAAGAAGAAGGAAAAAGGAGATTAATGTAACCACGACTGAAGTAATTCAAGAGCTTTGTAAAAAAAAAAGAAAATTGGATTTTAGTTTTCAAATAAATTTTTATAATCACCAAATGAATTTTATTCAATTTGCATTAAAAATAATTTGATCCATTCAACTCAGCTCACTCTAAGATTAAATTCGGAGTGCGCCACTGGACGACATTGATTTCCTCTCTGGTAGCACTTCTTCGTTCAAAAGTAAGGTATTGTAGGTACGTACAGATTGTTACGTCAGGATAACCCTATCACCTCATGGTGTTAACCATGCTTTGTATTGGGCTCTGCCCGTTTACTACTAATAATAGTAATAATACTAATAATACTAATAATACTAATAATACTAATAATACTAATAATACTAATAATACTAATAATAGTAATAATACTAATAATACTAATAATACTAATAATACTAATAATACTAATAATACTAATAATACTAATAATACTAATAATACTAATAATACTAATAATACTAATAATACTAATAACACTAATAATACTAATAATACTAATAACACTAATAATACTAATAATAGTAATGATAGTAATAATACTAATAATACTAATAATACTAATAATACTAATAATAGTAATAATACTAATAATACTAATAATACTAATAATACGAATAATACGAATAATACTAATAATACTAATAATACTAATAATACTAATAATACTAATAATACTACTACTAATATCACTACTATTACTACGAGTTGCAGGAAAGAAATTGGCTTACAAGATTCTGTTACTTATTAATTAGGAAATGAATGTGTCTACGAATGGTCACGGATAACCGAGGACTCGTTTACAAGCGCGGTGTAAGATGCACTTGGGGCTGATTAAAATCGAGAATCAATCCTCCCGTATCGTTATCGCTCTACCAACAGAGTATATCTTGCAACAATGGAAATTGTTATTGATTTTTCGCAATTTAATCATATTAAATAATAAGAGAGGCTAGCAACGATGATAACGGAATTTTTTGTTGTGACACAGATAAACCGAACGATATATTTCCTTATAGGCCCGTTTAACACGCCACTATAAAGATCTGTAGGGGATACGAATTATGTATCTTTCGATATTCATCTGTGTTTCATGACGACGGGTTCGAGGGCATTCTTCCTCCCTTCTACAAGCTTCTCGTACGAACAAACACGTCAAGTAAGTGGCTTAATTGGATGAATCTGAAATTGTGTAATACCTATAGATAAAGAAATGACAGTACTTATTACTTTGACATTAAAAACTGATGCAGGATTATATCTGAAACGAATTCATTAATTTTATCCGAATTGCCTTTTAATGGTTCTCAATGTTCATTTAATGGTAAATTTGAGTCATTAAAGCCACGCAGAAAGTTTCTGCCAAGGAGTTTCAAATAATTCCCTGTATAATAAACTGTCACGATAACCAACATTGAATTTCTTGGGACACGAAACGTTTAACGTTGTAAAATGTAAAACAACCAACGATACGGTGGTAAAAAAGTAACGCAGAATTACCGAAGAAGACGCAGAAAGGAGAGCGTAATGCCGTCGTATAAACCGAGAGCCTTGCCTGATCAAGTACACTAGTACTTAATTACGCAGCCTTATCTGCCATGGTTACGCGCCATTATCGCTGCCCGATCTTTTAATTTCGTCTTTGTCTAGACGCAATATCGAACTGTACCTATCTGCAGAGCACTCGGGCAGTTGGGCGATTTTCATAAATATGAATACAAACTTCCTTTAAGAAGTAAAGAGTCCTTGTGAAAAACACTGTAATTGTCGAATATATATAGTATTACCATTGGCACGTGTAGAACATTTTCCGATAAATTTTTTTTTTAATTTTGGCACCTACAGTGTTGTCTACAAGGACTCTTCAATTAAAAAACACTACTTTTAGCGAACGAATATTGCAGATAGAAATTAATAAGGTAACGGCTCTCTGAATGTGGTAAACAGTGACGAGCAAAATTCATATTAGGTATTATTCGTCTTTATTACTCATTATTATAGGAAGATACGTTTGAAATTTTTTAATGTAGTATAACAAATCAAATAAAGTAAAAGGCGAGGCTGCAGTGTAAACACTGTTAATTAATAACATAACCGTTATAAACTAAAACTGCAATTGAACACAGCTGAGCAGGAATTGATCTCGACTAATGAATTCACATTCAATTTTTTACTACGATTTTTAAGGTCCTTTAGACCACTGCAGAAAAAATGCCACTTCACCGTCAGCAGGATATCTCCTTTAAACATCGATGGATCTGTAACATACAATGAGATTCTTGTAAAATAATGTTGCCATTATAGTCTGACGAACCATTTTTTTAATTTGATAAAATAAACAATGTATGGCACTTTAAAGTTAAATGAATCTATTTCATGCAAAATTTCGCTGTGTAATTCTGTATAAAAAATTAATTAAACAGAATATAAAGAGAATGGCTCGTCAGACTATAGTGGCAATATTATTTTACGAGAATCTCATTTTATTTTTCACATCCATCATATCGAAAGGAGATATCATGCTGACCTTTTTTTCACTTTATAGACTAATAAATTACGTGTAATAAGTATTCTCTTTTATTTTTTTTCATTAAAACCGCTAATAAAATTCTAGAATCACTCATTTTTGCCGCTGCTATATCCCTTAACATAATTCCGTGGAATAGTTGACAAGCTATTAGTGCCACGAATAAAATATTTGCAAGTTAGTAAATGGAGATAATGCGGTGGTAGAAGTCTACAAGAATTTAGAAACTTGGTTGTTTACAAAGGCTCTATCTCGTAACAGGCGATGATGCAATCGCCGCTTAATCTCGAAGTGCGTTCTTGCACTCTAGGCACTTGAGAGCATCCTCAAATTGTGCGCACGCGTGTATATACGTGCAGAATAATCGGTGCAAAGCGAGTGCATGCCACATAATCGATCTGGTATCGATCACCAGTCCGCACACGTTTTTCAGCGTAAGAATCTTGGTTCCCATCATTTCTCTATTATCACGGCGATCGTTATCAGCCACACCTGGCCGTTGGTCGAAGACTACCGGCGGTTATTTTGGGTTAATTCTTGCCACGTGGTGATAACTCGTATCGAAATCTGATCGAGTGCGTGCGTACCAAACGTCCTCACAAGGTCAAGTCTTTTCTAAGGTTACACAAGCTTTTAAGTAATTATTCTCCTTGTACTAGGAGAAATACAATTAGAGAGTCCGTGTAGACAGCGATGGGCGAAATCTTTATCTAAATAAAAATTTCGGATATCGAATAAAAGAAGAAAAAAATTATTTAAACAGCTGTTTACCTAGGTAACGATTTTGCCCATCTCTGCGTGTAGAAAACACAGCAACCGCCAAAATTAAAAAGAAAAATTTTATCGCAAAAATGTTCTACGTGTTAAATACTGTAGTAGTGTTTCCCAACCTTTTTCGATCCCCTTTTATAATATTCAAATAACCTACGACACCCCGCTCACCCCCAATATAAGGTAAGGTAAATATTCTCCTCCTTTCATTTATGAAATATCAGTGTTACATCATTAATGGAATATGGCAACGTGACCATATTAAAATAAATAAGTGCTAAAATTTGTCAACTAAAAGTAACCGTGGCGACCCCCCAGAAAGCACTTCGCGACCCACAGCTTGGGAATCACTGTACTATAGTATAGAATCTGATTTTGGCACTTACAGTGTTTTCTCCAAGGACTCTTCAATTCGTGACCTTCCTATTTTTTTCTCAAAACCGCGGATTAAGAAAAATGCCACAACTAAATAGGCAATAAGCTCATTAAATCGGATCAACATTTTTGCGACGGTAAGTTCAGTTTCACTTGCTACCTGCTCACTGTATGTTAATTTCACTGCAAATACTTTCTCTACCTGGACCTGTTTCGCGACACCCAGTCTATTTCTCACGGGATAAAGTTTCTTCGGTTATTTCGATTTGCTCTGCAAAGAGGAGCGACTTTTCTTTTAATGTCCATGTATCTCCACAGCCAATCGCGATAAATGGGGCAAGCTTTTTCATTCAAACGGATGGAATAATAAGGAGCATTACTCAGTGACAAGCTTAACATCGAAGTCTCGCTGAAATGCGCGCGAATTTTCTTTTCGAGTTTCATACAGGCTCGATGCAAAGCCACGATTAAGATATCGTGTCAACCCAGTATGCAAATGAAGCTCACGATCTCACAAATCTTATAAGCGCGCTGTTATCGTGCTTGTTAAGCACATGGCGATTCCACGTGTATAATAAATCGACTCGCCGGGTCGAGGGAGTTTGGAAAAATGGACCTAGCACGCCTAAAATAGGTATAATAAAAACAGAATTGAGGTATCGGCAGGAAAAGCGGACTGACCCGCATTGAAAAAAAAGACTTTATCCCAGTTTATACGATTAACGCAGTTTTGAATAAAGAATTTCGAAAAAAAATATGGGTCAGTCCGTTTTTGTTCGGAATGCCTCAATTAATTAAACGTCTACTCATCTGTACGGTGTTATTGATCTGTTCGATGCCGATGCCATGACCTATGTTTATAATTTCCTTGAATCACTAGGTAATCGATAAGTGGAAAATGCGCGTAACCGATAAGTTTGCAGCGTGTAATAGGTTGTCATTGTGTCGTCAGAAATACAAAGGGAAGTGGAGAAGGATGGATAGCGATGTTCCGAGAAGCTCGCTGAAGTATTTTCGTTTTACAGGAGTTAAGCTAACAAGATATGACGAGGAAGAGCTGGCGATAAAATGTTGCGACACTACGAGTAAATTGCTTCTCATACGCTCAGCATTAGACTTCCGTTTGGCATCGTTCCACTGCTGAGTCTATCCTATCGCGAGTGGAAAGAAACACCGACCACTTTCTTCCTATGCATCTGAAAACCGTCTTCCCGCCAACGAAGCAAAAATTCAAGTTGCTTAACGCGGTGGACTGCGACGTTCGTTGGGAGCGAAAGCGATCGACAGTGATAAGAGAAATTAATTATTATTAATAATAATAATAATAATTCTTTATTGCAGCAATAGACATTACGAAAATAACAGGAAGATAAAAAACTGAAATACATACAGTAGCGGACAAAAAAGTTACCACTTTTTCGAACCACCCTACTTCCATTACTTATCAATGTCAACTCAAAACTGCAGTATGTGTCTAACATACATATTCTGAAAGATAATTAAAAGCTGTATAAAACTCAGTTACAGTTGAATTTATTGAACAAACAAAAACAAACACCTACATAACATTAAACAAGACAACACACATTTAAAGCCAACCGAAATTTACCACTTTTGAACATTATTAAAAAAATATAATATTTTGTGGGGGCACCTTTTGCTTTTAGGACAACCTAAAAAGTTACTAAACGTGGTAACTTCTTTGTCGGCCCCAAAAAAGTGTTACCCCGTTCAATGTCATATAACATTGTTGTTTGTCAGTTAAATAAATTCAACTTTAACTGGGTTTTATACAGCTTTAAATTCTCCATCAGAATATGCATATTAAACACACCACAGTCCCAAATGTATGCTAAAAGTAACAAAAGTAGAACAAATCGAAAAAGTGGTTACTTTTTTGTCCGCTAGTGTATAAGAAACCAAGAAAGAGAAAAAGTAGTTGAGTTAGAAATTATATAGATATGTAGTATATGTAAAAGTAGAAGTAGAGTGCAAAAGGCGAGGTCCAGCTGTCAGCTATTGTTAAAGCTTAATATGGGCTAGAGGCCCTGTTAGAAAAATAATAACTATTTGAAACACCTTCACTTGTATTCAGTTTGAGAGATACTCCCATCCCAGATAGCACTCGACGTCTATGAGCCGTCTTTAAGACGTCTGTTTCAGACATTCAAGACGTCTTAAAGACGTCTTAAAGACGTCTATAGACATTTTTGAATGTCCTGAGTCAGTAAACCGTACGTCTTTAAGACGTCTTATAAACGCCCTGTAGACGTCTTTTAAACGTCGCGTAGACGTCCATTTCAAATTTTCAAGACGTCTGCTGTTTTCCCAAAGACGTCTTAAAGACGTCTATAGACATTTTTGAATGTCCTGAGTCAGGAAACCGTACATCATTAAGACGCCTTTTAAACGCCTTGTAGACGTCTATAAGACGTCTTTAAGTTGTCGTGAAGACGTCTTAAAGACGTCCATTTCAGACTTTCACGACGCCTCAAAGACGTCTTCGTAAGGTTTTTATTAGATCTACTGCAGCTCTTTAAAGAGATATTAGAGATATTAAGCGTGACTTGATTCGTGTTTATTGATTCGTGTTAATGAAATTAAGTATTTTGAAAAAAGAAGCCCGTCGAGTAGCTGCTCTTGTCCTCATTTGAGAGAGTCAATTTTCATGCAGCTCAATATTTTCGTTTCTTCATAAAAAAGAAGAACGTCTTGCAATAGCGCATGATCGAGACATTTTTTGGCATATTCAAGTTCAAGTCGAAAATATAAATTTCCTTCTGCAAAAAACGCCGGTACTAGAGAGTGACGGTATACATATGATCTGCCCGGCTCTCTTATAGGCATGACTGCTGTAACCCACCTGCGAGAAGCGCTCGGCCCGGTCGCCGCCTGGCGGTCGCGTACTATCCATGCGTCTTTAAGACATCTAAACGAAGTCGTTTAAAAAACGTCTTGGCATGGACGTCTTAGAGACGTCCTAAACACTTACTCGGAAAGACGTCTTAGAAATGTCTCCGCACAGACGTCTTAAAGATGTCTTAAGGGGTTAGAACACAGTAACGAGCCAAGAAAGCAGACGATTTTTAGACGACGATCATAAGAAAAGTAAACAATCGATTATTATAAGGTTTTGTGTTTTAGTTCACTATATTATGAACTATAAGAAAAGCATATAATATTTACAAAATAACAATTGTATGCCGTACAATGTCTCCATTTAAAATGTCCTTTTTTTCCGGATGACCAATTGGTGGGCCGGATTCCGGCAAATCGGAGGAACAGTAACAAAAACCCCAAAAATGTCATAAACTATAATATATTTCCTAGGCATTGACGATCCAACATTTTGAATTTTTTAATTATAGTACAAAATATAAACAAAAACATCACACACTTTTGTCGAAATTTGATCATTATTTTTCAAACATCGACCATTTTGTAAATTTTCGCAAAAATTGAAATGTTGGATCGTCAATGCCTAGGAAATATATTATAGTTTATGACATTTTTGGGGTTTTTGTTACAGTTCATCCGATTTTCCGGAATCCGGCCCACCAATTGGTCATCCGGAAAAAAAGGACATTTTAAATGGAGACATTGTACGGCATACAATTGTTATTTTGTAAATATTATATGCTTTTCTTATAGTTCATAATATAGTGAACTAAAACACAAAACCTTATAATAATCGATTGTTTACTTTTCTTATTATCGTCGTTTAAAAATCGTCTGCTTTCTTGGCCCGTTACTGTGTCCTAACCCCTTAATAATACAAATAAAACTAATTGGTATTAAGTAAGCGAAATAAATTGTTATTGAGTTTGATTATATTCTGAAAACCACTTACACACTTCCTTAAAACATTAAACCGTACCAATACGATTTGGACGTAACAAAAAGACGTTTTAAACACGTTCAGAAGAGGTGCAAAGTAACAAAACATGATGTAAGGCGTTCAGGCCAAAAATGGATTTTTCAAAGAAGTCGTGTGCTATGTGGGATTTGATGTGTGTGTGTGTGTGTCAAGCGTCTTATCCCAGATAGCACACGACGTCTTTAAGACGTCCATTTTACGTTTATTTTTTGTCTGAACGTCTTAGACCATATTAAGACATCTGTAAGACGTCTCCGCGGAGACATTTTTAAGACGTCTGTCTATAGACGTCTTTAAGACGTCTCAACACAGTCGTCTTAGAAATGTCTCCGCACAGACGTCTTAAAGACGTCTCAACACAGTCGGTTAAAAGACGTCCTGGTACAGACGTCTTAAAGACGTCTCAACACAGTCGTTTAAAAGACGTCCTGGTACAGACACCTTAAAGACGTCTCAACACAGTCGTTTAAAAGACGTCCTGTTACAGACGCCTTAAAGACGTCTGTAGATAGACGTCTTAGAAATGTCTCCGCGCAGACGTCTTAAAGACAGAAAATCACTTAAGGGTACATTCTCGGGTAATCCCATAAAAAACTTAGGATTTTTATTAAATAAAACTGTAACGGATAAAGTAAAAAGTCTTTTTGGTATTGATTTATACATATTTCAAGATGATAAAACTGTTTTTTATTGTTTTCTTCTCCGATGTAATCTTTAACAAATAGCTATAGCTAACTCTGACGGTGATAAAAACACGGTGTACATGATATTTCAAGATAGACCCATCTGAGATCAAAAATCGAAAGTTCTTCTTAAAATATATGAGTACGGTTATCGTATTACCAATCGTTACCCCGAAACCGGTAATTTCTTATGCTGAATAAAATCAAACTGAGTGGACCAAAACTTATGAAAGTTGGTAACACTATAGCGAGTTCATTTGCGAAACGAATCCCGAAAGAATGTTCGAAATCCGTCCATTAGTTCTCTTGTTTTTATGCACACCATTTTCTGTCTATTTAAATATTCTAATTCAACTGTTTCGAATACCAGACGTTATCCTAATGAATAAATCTACATTGCCACAAGCATTCGATACTCCCTGACTGTTGGTTCAGTAAGAAAATACTTCAGCTTCTGCAGGGTACTCCTTATGAAAGATTCAAGCTGCTTGCGAAATCGATTGCCCCTCGAACAATGCCTAAAGGTTTCCAAATGTTCCAATAGCTAATGGGCATAACAGACGCAAGGACGCGCGATTTGCATAACGGCCTCACCTAAAGTCACGGTCGCCGTGGCGCAAATCTTATAAATATCATTTGTTAAAAGGTCAGCAGCCGAGAGGGTCGAGGCACAATCGCGCGCCGTTTGGCACGACAATGCCCTGCACAATGGGCGTAAAGGTAGAAAGTGAAGGCGCGCGGTGTACGCGATCTGCTCCCTGAATCATTATGCCAGGATAAACCGCTTACATCATAATCAGTGGCTCATTATACCTCCCTATTACTCATTTCGCTTCTTGCGCTTTCGCGTTGCATATTCATGAACGACCCTTTAAGGCTGCCACCCGTCGCGTTTTGTTTTCTCTTCGATCCCAAGGTTCCAGACGGAAACAATATGGCGATGCAACGTTTCGTAACGCAGATTTCAGCCGAGCAACGTTACATGTCAGGCATTGAGAGCAAAAACGGACTAGCCGACATTTTTTGCGAAATTGAATTAATAGCAATAATGTATTCAAATAGGAGATTCTGTATTTAAATAGGAAAAATTATTTTTATTTCAACGTGGCTTAATCCGTTTTTGCTCTCAATGCTTCATATATAGGTACTCGATTTTCGCCAAACTCTGCATGTTTTTAGAGCAGTATAAAATAAGGGAATAGTTTTTGTTTCGTTACAGGAAGTTGTTTATGATTTTTATGATTTTTATGATTGATTTACAAAGATTGTACTTTTTTCCTTTCTTGCTTATTTTCTATCTAAGTACTACGTATTTATTGTTCCCTTTATTTTGCTCATTTTTTTCTCTACTGGTTTTCTCTATTCTCTATGTACCAAAGGGTTAAAATAAATAAATAAATACTTAAATATTTTAAGGAAAAAGTTGTAACGATGTACAGATCAGTAAGATCTGAAGTAAGTTGTGACTAGGAATCATTTTTATCACTTTAATTTTTGAAGTAGATAATCAAGGTTTTGAATTTTGATAAAGAAGAGAGTGAGTTGCTTTTATCCTGACACTGAGTTCGCAATCTGCCGGTAGTTTTAGTAACTAGTCATTGACATGGATCGAGTTGGGAATTACACGCAATATTACTTATCGATTTCGATAAAACTTCGTAGACAGATGGAGCGTATGCGTTAGTTAACAAAAGTTAATGGCTATTCCGTTGGCATTCCATTTTCATAAAAATATCCAGAATAATTTCTAAATATACAATCGCAAGTACTGTTGAGACTTTTCCACTGGTAAAGAGTGCCAGTTATTCCACTCTTACGCGAACGCAGTTCCCTTGCTGCACTTTACAGCCCTGAAGAGATCCCTGTGGCTGTAAAACATTTCACAATCTCCAGCAACATGGGAAAATTGACCGGGCAGATGACTTTTTCAGAGGAAATATGCTCGCGCCCAGGTGTCTGCTTTACATTTTACATGGAAATGTAACGCTCGAGAGCGCCGATCGCCTGACGTATTGTCGGTTCCGTGATCGTAAGTCAGAAATCGATGCCGATACGGCAATGGAACAGTAAGAGCGGCGCTGAATCGTAATTACGGCGAATGCAAATTGCCGTGCGCTCGGCCGGCATGAACTGGTCCAACGTGTCATTATTGTTTATTAGCGCGAACACTTGCTGTTTTTATCGCGGGCCCGAGATGCAACGTCATATTAAGAATAACCGCCCAGGCCATATACGCGCATGTACTCGAGCGATAATCCCACGCTCTAGGCTAGCGCGATTTCCTTCGAGGCGATAACTGCGGCAAAAATTCCCTATTCGTATATGGAAAGACGTCCTTTTAAGCGATATCTATAGGCGGGGTATTACCGTTCGATCAACCGAATTGAAAATCGAAACCTTCGTACCAAGAGTGGCAAAAGTATTTAACATATACATATAAATGTTTATATTGTAGAAGAATCACTATCGGATAGAGTGATCATTAAGACATGGGAATTACCATTAAACTGTACCACTCAATAGAATTTCTTTATTGAATAAAGTTATCGATACCCAACATTCGATTACCGCTTGGTCAGCGGACACGAGGTCAATTTTTACCTATAATATATTTTTCTTCATCGTCGATTTTAAATTTATAGCCTGAAGTTCTTATAATCTTGAAGCAGCGACGCTAAGAATAATAATTCGTAAACTGGGGGAACATTGGTATGCTTTTGGAACATTTTGCTTCAAGTAGGTATAATATAAAAATTAACATTTTTACATTTGCTTCAAGTATAATATCAAAATTAACATTTCTACTTTTACTATCCTATCAGAACATTGCATCGTTTACGATTGTACTACAAATGTGAAAATGCATAAAATTTTTATCCATTTCCTTCTTTAATACATGTTAAGTAGCTGCCAATGTTACCCCGTACTGCCAATGGTCCCCCAGTTTACGGTATCCAGTAGTAGTGGATGGGTCAAAACTGACCCAGCATCTGCCGCGCAAGGGGTAAATGATATTTTCGATCGAGCATTTGGTTAACACGTTGCGTGCCACATGGGCCACCGGTGGGCCACGATATTTCTCGAAAGCGAAACTTTCATTCAAAACAAAAATATACACAGGGACCTACCTATTTCTCAATTCAGTGTCGACATCAAAATAGACCAAAAAAACACTGAAATTATAAAGAATATACCACTTGGTTACTACATTTTCCTATAATCCGCGAATATCGCGGTCTATTTTTCTCGTCAGTCCAGGGCCCGATCTAGGGGGCGCAAGGAGGGCAACTGCCCAGAACGGCAAATTTGATTAATAATTGGTAAGTTACCAATATTACATTTTTTATAAAACAAAAGGCTCTCGTTATTCAAGAAATACTTACAAAAAAATTCACTCACCGTCAAAGGTTATATTTTAAACTAATTATTGATAACTAAATATAAAGAATGGCAAAAATTATTTTTGCCCAGAACGGCAGAAGACCCAAATAGGACCCCGCAGTCTTCAGCGATTTCCCTAGCAAAGATTTGCATTTCCACTGCGGCGCGGAACGCGTTAAACGGTTCCTTGGATGATCAATTATTCTGCCGTAGCACGAGCTCTGCTTTCCTCCTTGTGTCTTCTCATTAGTTTCCAACGACCACACGCGTCCGAAGGAAAACGGGCGTGTAAACGGCGATCGATAGGACAATCGAGCGTAAACATCGGGAAAGAGCGGAACGATGCTCGTGGTGTAGCCGAGCGCTCGTAAATAACGATACTTAATTAACGTAATCGGGCCGCAGTTGGCGAAGTTGTCCGAAACGGACAGGGACGGGCGCGGGACACCGCGGCGGGCGCATGTGTAGGTAGGCCGCGGCTGATAACGCTTATCTAGCGCGCGCCACGCCGTGGCTGAGTTTGCATATCAATGGGGATTCTTAAGAATAGACGCTCGCGTGTCGCGTTCAACTGGCACTCACGCGCGTTAATTCGCGCGATTACAAGCTGTTGTTGACTTTCGGTCTCGCGTTTCTTTCGTCCCGGGCTCCCGATTGCCGCCGAGCGCCGTCTGCAACTTGCTCGGCGCGACGGCCGAACAGGAAGTTCCGACGAGCGAAGCCCGACAGCCACGAGGTCGCAGAAGCGTGCAAGCGCTATCGTTACGTCGAATGCTCCGAGTAGCATGTAGCGGCCAGATCGATCTACCGTCTTGAAAATTTTCTAGCAATTACAGCGGTGATCGAAAGAAAGTATAAACCTCGTATTTTTATCCACGATGCGTTGAAGACGAGGCCCAATCTATGGGATACCGGTTTTAAGATATAATTCTCTGTAATGGAACTATGTTACCTACTTTAGTTACCGTTCGTGGTTGAAACTTTCTGTTTATCGCGTCGAATAATATCTTCTCGGAGCAGCTCGAATATTATTCCATTCCTCGCTCGGCGCGCGCCAAATTGACACTGAAAATTCTGGTTAAGGCGCGCGTGGAAGCTTCCCGGCAATTCTAATTCCATTCCAAGCCCACGTGTCTACTCGCGCCATTAAAGCAACCCATTAGACCGTCCTCGAAATCGTGGTCGCAGACGCAGCACGCCTTTGCTGGCGTGCGCGGATTCACGCCGCCCGCGTGGTGTCCAGAGGCGTAATCTTCGCGTGGCGATTTCACGAACAAAGGGGAACGGAAGTAGGAAACATAATCCGCGAGTAATTACTGTAACGGCGCTTTCTCGTCCGGCTGTCCCCTCGTTCCTCCGGCCCGGCTCTCGGCGCGAGCGAGTTCCGACGGCGTCTTCGTTTCTCGTGGCTAGAGATCCGAACGAGACCGTGGAAGAAATAGAGCCCGCGCCGGAGAAACCGCGAGACATGGGAACGGGGCTAGGGGGGAAATCGAATCGAGAAGCTGCTCCACCTTCGGCGTTCCGGCTCGTAAAGTGGCGGAAGAGGAGGCGAGGAATTCGTTTGGTTCCTGCGCTCCTGGGGCCGGGAGGAAGAACGAGAGTTGCACGTGCAGCCCGCGGACGAGGGATATTTGCAAACGTGATTAGCCTTCGTCGTACGTTTAATGCGGCCGTTGCGGCAAACAATTACGCAACGCGTATAGGAACAACTGGCGTGACGTGCGCGAGAATTCGTAATTGACTTGGGGGGAAAAAAGGGGAGAGGAAAGTATGCAGAGGATTGAAGCGTGTGGACAAAGTGGAGGTGGCTGGTTCGCCGATTGAACGTCGTTAATCGGTCGTGAGACACGTGAAATCCAATACCCGCAACGTGAATGAGCGTAGTAGCGACGCTACGGATCGCAGTGTGCACCGGCCTCGTCTTTTAACAAGCTGAATAAACAATTAGGGAGCAGGTGAATCTTGGAAAACTAATGCCATCCACCGTAATAGAGTCCTGCCTCGTTGCAATTGATTATTATGTAGGTGAAATGAGACTTAGTTGCATCGTAGGGATATACTTTATCCTGGCTTGAAATTGACGCTATTGGTGACGAAACTCGGAACAACACCGGATGTTTTCAAAGTAGAGCGTCGTGCGGGCATCGAGCAACTAATGACCTCAACAAAAAGTCGATTAATGATAACGCTTATTCGGGTAGATTGCAGTGCTCGGTCACGTTCAATTATAGTTGGACTATTAATCAGTCTAGTTGACACTTAAATGGAGGGGAAATGACCTACGATAGTCTCGAAGTATCTGATTAGTATTTATTAGCGGGATTCACAGGAACCCTGTGCTACTTCAGCTTCCAAGTCACTAATCCTGATTCATACACTAAAAAACAAATCCCGAAACTTCCCACTGCTCCGTCATCCCCGGCCCTGCTCCAAAAGGTCCCAAAAATCTGCTCCTCTTCTGCGAGCCTTCTCTACACATTCCTTGCGCTCAATTTCCAATAATACATGCGCGCAGAACTGTTAACAATAATCTTGCTCGGAATAATCTCAATTTACACAAATCTGGGCATTAGAATGGGAAACAATCGCGCTAACAGTGTCTCTTAAAACTGCCCCAATGCCCCCACATCGATCTGGTCACCTAACAACGCGTTAGCTCTTGCAGCTACCCCAATAAATAAAATTCTTAAACAAGGTAGTACCTCCTTCGTTCCTTATATCCATCGCAAAGCAAGCCCCGTGCTCCTCCATCGCCCCCATCATCTCGGCAATCTCAGCGGGCCCCGGTAAACAGAAAAAGCTGCACGAAAAAGAAAAAGAAAAAGAAGAAAGTATTGCCGAGCCAGATGCATGACCTTTTCGGTACCGGCTCCGTGGGAGATAACGATACGAGGAATGCACTCGGCCGATTTGTGTCTGGCCGCTGACAGCGCAAAGGGAGCTCGGGCCGAGTAGGTGCGGCCCTGGCTGTCGGCTCGCAGCTTCGGCTCTCTCGGCAAGCGAGTGCAGGTGCGCGGCCGCCAGTCTGTCGCCAGGATCCCCACCACGGCGCGCCGTGGTCCCTTCTTCGCCCCCACGTCTCTCCTTGCCCCACGGAAGGACCCAAGAGATCGCGGACCCCTCCGACTGCCCCCCCGTCGCTGGCTCACCAACCGAGGGAAGAAACGGGGCCCTCGCGGCACCTTCTCTCCCTCTCGCTTTTTTCCATCGAGTCCTCGGCCTCTCTCTGCCCCTCTCCCACTCTCTCTCTCTCTCTCTTTCTCTTGCTCTCCTGCTGACGCTGTTTGCAACAGGTAGTGCGTACGAGGGCCGCCTGTGAAACGAAAGCGCTCACGCCTGCCGCGCCGGCCACCAGATTTGCCTTTTTTAAATGAAAATTCATTTCGGCGACCTGATGGTGAAGGCCAGCGGATGTAGATTGAAGTTTGACGCGTTGCTAGAGTAGTGGACAAAAGAGAGTTTACAGTTTAAACTGGGGACGGTGATAGAAGAGAGTTCTATTATAAAGAATTTTATCTTATATCTTTAATTCCATCTTGCGGAGGCTTTCAAGCTCCGTCGAATGGCTTCCAAAGTTTTTGAGATTCAATTTAGCAGTTTGCCCTAGAAATATGTTTGTCAGATTGCGGCTCTTTCGACTTTCGAGTAGTGGGGCATTGTTGTTGATGTTACTGGTTACTGGGCTTGATAGCAATTAAGGAGTTGAAAGGTAAACGATGTAAGTGCTAGTAGTTAGCATTTTCAGTAGAAACTAAACACGCGTGCCTGCTCATTTTGTCACTTATGTACATCGTTTATCACTCGTTTATCGCTATGGACTTTCAGCGCATACTACCTTTACAGATTTAGAGGGAAATTAAAAGATTAGGGCCGTGAAGATTGCTGGCACTTTCATCGTTTTTCACCACAGCTAACTTGGCACTTACGATTTTAGCTCTATCTTGCGATAGCCCTAACATTTAAAATAAATTATTCTAACACTTATAACTTTTGCCACCGTATTCCGTATGGAATTCACAGCCTTTTCCACTAAGTAAATTATTTTTTATTTTCGCGGCACTTACATCGTTTCTTACCATTTCAATTCCTCAATTATTCTGTATCCTCGTTAATTAGTTTTCTAGAAATCGAATAGGCTTCTGACACAATAAATTTGTCGAATGAAACTGTTAACTTTTATAAAACAACGTCATTTATCGAACTTTTAACTTTTAAATCATTTCTTTTCTGCTTTAAGTTAACTTTGTACATTAACACTTTAACTCTGTTGTACGAGCTCCCTTGTAACAATTATTTTATATTCGATTAATAAAAGTTCTGGAGGATCGTATAATTTTGAACAGATATTTAAGGGTAAAATATAAAAGTTAGGAATCTTTTTGTAATTAGTATTATTTGAAGAATTGGAAGCAGGGTAAATATAAAAGAGAAAGCCTATTGAGTTTTTTATGTAATTATTTTCACAGAACGGTTTAATGTTTCAACTTCAGATCTGCATATCTACCCCACAACATTTCCAGGAAATCGGCTTGTCACAGCTTTAACTTTTTTAAAGCAGAATAAATGTCCCTGTTTAACTAGAACTTTTTTTACTTTCAAGAAAGTAAAAGTTTCTTATTTACACAAAAATGTATGGAATAAAAGTTTCAGCTAATACACAGCATTTTATAACAGTTTTCTCTAGAAAACATAATAGTCGTAGAATTACAGTTATTTCATAATTAATTAAAAATTTTAACAGTTTCATTCGACCCTTGGATACAACCTTAAGAGAACACAATTTTATTAATTACATCGTTACATTTGTTTCATTATCCAAATCACATATTCGCTGGCGTTCCCACAACAAGTCGCATTTCTCTTCTCATACAGAAATCGGTGTAGCAGCCAGGCATAAACAAGCCGGCGACGCGCAAGCAGCTTTCGTTACGTGGAGCAGATGTCAAGGCAAAGGAACAAGCATGTAACACATTGTTATCAACAGGTAGCCAGGGCCGCGCTTTGCAGCGAGTAGCAACGCTGCTAACAGGCGATGGCGCTTGGTAAAACTGCAGGTAAAGCGAATAGATTAATGGCGCGATGGTTCGCAGCGAGGACGATAAATCGAGGGGGCTTCTAAAGGTAAGACGCCCCGAAGATGCCGGGTGGCCGTGTGGGAAGGCAAGAGGAGCCGGGACACGTCTGAACTCGTCATGACCTGTGCGTGAGCCGAAGAAAAGGAATGCAAAGAAAATACTGGATTCTCCTACACCTTCAAAGCGGCCGGAGTTTCGGCCAGTTGAAATTCTTCGGTGGCTTAAGCCGCTACCTAATGTTACCTGGTAGGCGTACGAGGCCGAGACTTTATGGTCAACGGAAACAAGGAAACCGGAGTTTAGATACTTTCGGAGGCTGGCGTCGTGGAATATCTACAATTTACGAGCGATGTTATAATAACTTTATTGTAGGAGAAGCCGTGTTGATTTAGCTGAATTTCAATTTTAGATGTCACCGAGGATTCGAAGATACTGCATAGGTGCAGCAAGCTTTAAATTTTAGAATTGATCAGGATTAGTAGAATCTCTCTTGGATAATTTCGACATCGACTTCGACATACGTCAATGAAGGATTCTATAGAATAATACATTTTCGAAACTGCAGATAGAAATCTACATCATTTCAGATAAGGAGCACTGTCGAACTCCACTGCAAACATATAAAGATGACCTTCCTGAGATCGCTATTCAATAAAAATAAGAATCATATGAAATACAAGGTATTCGCTGCTTCCTACTATTAACACCCTCTTTCTAAATCACCCAAGATCCCCCACTCGCTTCGACCAATCTTATTAACGTATGCCGCCATCCGTGTCAACGCTGACACCATACCGAATCGATGGCCTTAACGCCACTGTTTTTTCGTTCGAGCCCGTGCCACTTTAACAGGTCGCGTTTCAGGACACGAAACAGGATGTCCTTCGAGCAGCAACGAGAATCGCCTCGGCTGAACTTTACTCTCCTTTTCACAGTTTCGGGCCGAAGAAAGGCAGGTGTCGGTCGTCAACTCTTTTTACAGCCGGTGGCCGAGGACCGACCTGCCGGAGGCCCCGTTCCTTCTTCCTTTCGAAAAATCTTGGAGCGCGCGTCCTCGCGCTGCCGCGCCAATGAGGCGGGACGAATTGTCTCCGCGGCGGTGGACGTGACTCAACGCCACTTTTACAGCCGGTTGCTCATTTCGGTCGGTGAAACGGGGCCCGTCCTTCGAGGAGGTCAGGCCCCGTGGGAGAAGGACAGACCGCCGCTTTATGCAGCGTCAGAAACAATGCAGGTATCCATGGCGCGACGAAAACGTATCGGCCGATCCTCGGAGCGGGGCATAATGGCATTGTCATGTAAAAACACGCGGAGGCCTGCGTCGGCGAAAACAAGGAATTCACCGTTTATGGCGGCCGGCACGGTGCCGTTAAGAGCTTCAGGTGCACCGACACCTCCGATCTTTCGGCTGTATACCTGCGAGCCGATCGTGTTACATCGTTTACGGGCATAAATAACCGATGGATCGGGCGTAAATAATTTATGTCACGATCTGTTGTACAAGGTGCCTCGGAATCGTAGGTACAGACTTAAATGGCACTCCACGGTGCACGCCAAAAGGGAGTTGTTTCCACCATCCCTGTTCCCTTCACCTCTATCTCCACTTGAGATGATCATTAAAAGCTGCGTTAAAAATCTGACGAGGGGGCGAATGTAATCCTATATTTACACTGTTTACGCGAGGGCCTTAAGCTTCTGCAACGAGTTAACCCGTCCTCTCCAATGCGGTGAGGTTTTCGACCAACTACTTAACTCACCCCCCCTCCAACAGTTAACAGGTTAAACAGCATTGCATGCACGTGGTCCCCAGCAAATTCGTCTTCGTCGACGTGACCGGCGCGGCGCGGCTGTTTCTGGAACGCAGCCGAGCCCGTGCAATCTTTAACGAGCGATAAGTCCCAGCCATCGACGGCGTGTAATCACCAAAACGGTCATCGTTGTCGCTGGTTGACGGGGGTTTCACCGCACCGGTGCCAGTTCCCGATTCAGAGTGCCCGGCGTACCTGTGCCGCGCACCTGTACAAGCCCGGCTTTATCGCCGACCGTATAACCAGCCTGCCACCTGTGCGGCAGAGATGGTCGCACAGGTGTCTTTTAAAGCATTTCATTAATTACAAATAGGAAACCCAGCGTCGGCTCGACTGGCAATTCGCGGTACACCTGGCCAAACTCTCAGATTTTCTGCTGACGGCCTCGGGACCCCCTCCCGAAACCAGCCCCGCTTCCTGGTAGCTCGATCGAAAGGTCGCAATAAAACGGCCACCGGCTGGATACCGAGGAGGTATAACGTCCGACGTCACGGCGTGATTTCGTTGGAAGCCGACAGGAAGAAGAAGGAGAAGACAAAAGGACGAAACTGGCAACGCTCGCGTCGGATTAAACGAAAAGGACACGTATTCCCCCACCGACGGGACCGCCGCGCCGACTCGTTTATCGCGCGTTACGATCTTCCCTTTTTCGCACGGGACTCTTACAGCGGAGAGCGAGTTGTTGGCTGAGCGTTGGCTATTCGCGCGCCACCGCCGTCCCGTGGATCCACGGTCGCTGGGCGTTTTAGGTAGCAATTTGCGTCGCACAATGAACAGCGTCTATATAAACATAACGGTAAGCTCGAGAATCACCAGGTGTTGGGTACTGCAGCACCTGGACGAGCACTCGAATTTTCTCAGGGACCCCTGCCTATCCGGGGAGTTCAAGGCTGCCAGGACCCCACTGAGCGCAGATGTAGACCGAGAATGTGCCCCTAGATTTTTGCGTAAGGACGAACGATGTCGCAAGGAACATCTGCGACGACCACTTCTTTCGCCCGGCCGCGGGAATGGCTCTTAATGTTCTTATGTAACGGACGCGTGAGCGCGTGTGACGACACTTAACGGCTTGTCTATCACGAATTACGGGCAGCGGCTGGATGCGTCCCGGAGCGCTTATAAGTAAATGCGATCGCCTTATCGATCGGGTTCGGGGACGAAAAAGAGGAAACGCCACTTGTCGTGTCTATCTGTCCGCGGGATGCACGAGCGCAGCTGTGCCGCGGAATAGAGAAAGCTGGACACGCCAGCTCGCCCGGAGACCTCTTTAGACTTTGTCTAAGAGGCTGAAAGGCGATTACGAGTGCGCTTGTTTTCGTGCAACTTCCATCGAGATCGAAGCCGGCTACTCTCGCCAAGAGTTTTGGGAAGATATGAGTTCTCGTTGGGACATTGACCCTGGGTTGATGGGATGAAGTCAGAGCGAGCCAGCACTTTATCTGAATTCCTTTTTCGATCTTTAACCCGATGTAGAATTATCCATAACCAGATATAGCCTATCCGTCTTCCTTAGACCGAACCAATTTACAGACAGGTTTGTCAGTTATGTAGTAGGTACTTCGCCCTATCAATTGAAGGTTAAGCTAACCAGATAACGGAGCATCCCAAAGTTACAAGGCAAGTGTACGAAAAATGTCTACGTTATAGCAAGAGAGGTAGACTCCAAACGGAGTGGCTCCGAGACATTTTCCACGGAGGTTTCTAAGCTGAGGCGCGCACCTGAGGAGGGCCAAGCAGACGGTGTCGCCTAAGGCGTGTTCTCCAATCTTAGCAGAAATTCGAGCTCTCCCTCGCGGTCGCCCAACAATAAAACAACGGCGTGGGGCCCGTGGTCGCGATGGAGCAGGACAAGAACGGAAAACAGGCTCCCACGAATCCCACGACACTCGTTTTGAGCCGTGAAGGAAAGGCTGCGGGTCTCTTGGTGGCTCCGCTCAGCGAAAGCTGCGACCCCGTCGCGAGCACGATCAATATTTCAAAGCGCACCAAACTTCAAAATATCCCACCCTGCTATTCCGGAGAAATAAATCCTATTCCTTATGACTTTTTTTTTATAATTAACACTTTGATCAGCGTACGCATATTTCTCGAATATTTTCGCTGAGCGAGTTAGTGCAAAATTTTTTTCAAAAATTCCTTTAATTCATTTCTCCGCAGAGGGAAATATTGATCTTCCACTGGTCGGGCGAAACTGGGGACAGAAATGTAGCGGAGGAACTTCGGTGCGCGCGTGCACGGTTCTACGGCTTCTAGATCGCACGCACACAGCCGCGCCTAGCACGACCGACTTATGAATGGTATCTGCACGCGTTCCCACGTCACTGAATGAGTCTCAGGTCCCTCACGTCCGGCAGGATTATCGTACGGGGCGGCTCGCGTTCTTCGCGTAAACCGTGCGAGTCCCCTTTCACGGTTCCACCCTCGGATCCCCTGCTCTAGTTTTGCCTCGCTCGGCGGTGAAAAAGAACCAGAAGATTTCGACTCTATAGTCTATCCGCGAGAAGAAACGTTGCCCCCCTCTCTTTCAGCCGCTTCCTCGCCGCGGAAGCAAAGCCAATTGCGTAACCGCATCCCGCTGCGAGACAATGCGACGTCGCTTCCGGGAAGCCCGTGAATTTCTAATCCCTGGATGTTTATAAAAAAATATTGAGAACCAGTGTCGACGACGGCTCCTTGAATGCGACGCGTTGGAAACCGATTGCATTGCGGCGATGTATTGTCACGGTGGGGTAATAATATTGTCACGGATCCGACGACGCGTGATGTGATAAATTTAGACCATTAGGTGCCGGTTGCCAATGAGACGTCGAGCTGTCGTTTGACAGTGCGGGGATGAATAATACGTTTCGCGAGCAACGGCTGGATAACCCTTATCAGTGGAACGCTTTGGTGACTCAGGACTAACAAAAGCATGGCTATCGGGCAGCGCAAATGAGTCTTTTAACCCTTTGCACTTTACATATGCTACCCAAGATTTTACTGAATCTTCTGCTGTAAACACACCTCCCGGATTTTCGGAAGCACGAAATTATTCTACTGCATTGGAATTTAATTAGTGTCCAGCTGAATTCACCCGCTGCTGAATGTGTAATAAATAATAATAGCCGTTTACTGAAACTGTGTACGCACTGACGGCCGCGAGACGTCGCTGCAAAACTGCCGGAGATAAATCGAAATGATATGTTTTGCCAAGTGTGGCACGGCGAAGCCAGCACGTGCGCACTGCGTCATTCGAGCGCGAGTGATTAACGTTGCACGATGATTACGTTATACTTTCAAACGAAATTCGAGTTCCATCTACTTTCCACGCCGAAGTTCCGCGCGCGTGCAACACACGCGCACGGAGTGGAGCGAAAATAATTCAGAGCCGCTGGTGGACCGCGGGACGGGTGACTCGCGAGTGGAAGAGTTGGCCCCGGGGCGCGATTCTCCCAGAGATGGAAGGTCACGTATCCGCCGTTCCGATTCGAACAAGATCGATTAGCTCGCCGGCGAGGGGGAACGGCGGCGGGAAGGAAATACGGATTCCCGGTCACGTTCCGGCAGTGGGCGAGAAAAGGAGTTTAAGCGCGGGAGCTCGGGCCCGTTTTTGCGCTGGGACGTGGGAGAAAACAGGTGCTTCCGAGAAAAACAGGTGTCCGCTCGTAGCCGTCGCTACGAGGCCCCGTCGGCTTAGATTGCGGCACTGACAGACGTGCCGACCGCCGGACGAACGACGGACACCTGCACGCCTCCGATTGTACGTAAGATCGGTCCTCTCGAGTCTCTTTTTCTCCCTCTCGCTTCCCAGCCCATGCCTCGTTCGTGCCTCGTTCTTCCTCGATCTCCCTTTCTCAGGGCCCCGTCGGGTCCTTCCTATTCGAGGATGCAGCGAGGAACACGGTTCGCTGGGGGGGGAGGGGGCGGAGGGGCAGGGGAAGGGGCACAGAAATCGTAGGAAAATCTACAGCGAAGAGGGACAGGGACGGAGTGGCCAGGCCTCGGCGGAGTCAACGAGACGCGGCTACGAACGCGGGAGAGGGAGAGAGCGAGCCGGGCGGTAGCGGCAGAGAGAAGGACGAGCGGCTGGCGCAGCCAGCCCTGGGACGGAGAGAGATTTCTGAGAGAAAGACGAGGAGCTCGGCCGGCGCGCACGACGAGGACGGGCAATGCCGGCGCGGTGAAGACGGAGAAGGCCGGTCCGTGGGACGAAACAGAAGGAGCAGGAGGACGAGAGGCGCGAGAGAAAGGAGGACGGCGAGCGGTTGGAGAAGGACGAAGGGATTGGGTTATGTCGGAGGCGCCGTGATTCAACCGAACGCGCAGGTGTGCCGCAGACTGGCCGGCGCCTCTCTGGAATGCGCGACCCCTCTCCGCGACCCCCTTCGCCGGGCTGCCCTCCCCCTCCGCCCCCCCCGCCCACCTCTTACCTCCTGCCAACCCACCCTGGCTCCTCTGCCCCTCTCTCCGCCGCACCGCCACCCGGCAACACACCGCCGCCGCCACTACCACTCGCGATGCACGATCGAGACCGCGAATCCTAGCGATGGGACCGATACGCGCGTGACTGCCGAGCTTGCACTAGGGGAATTTAGGTTCCCATTTTGCGGACACTGACAGTCGCGTCAGTGTCATACTGATGCTTCGAGGTGTTACAGTATTCTGATGTAGCTTAGTTATAATAATAATAATAATAATAATAATAATAATAGTTTATTTGACGGACATAAAATCCACTATTACATAAATATAAATGGTAGTCATCGAGGATGTATCACCACTACACGCTAATCAATGTATCTCCGAAATAGTCCCTGTAGACTCTCTTAACATGGACAAAATTCTAACTTTGAAAGTGTGTTGGGAGTCGGCAAAAATGTCGGTATTACTCGCCAGCCGGTTAGCTGTATTACAGGCTCTGTTCAACGGGCCAATTTCACCCAGGTTCGATCTAAAGAAACCTGTATGAAAAAGACGTTTGAAACGGAGTGGCCTAGCCAGAGAGTTATCGTTTCATAGCTTCAATCGACGCGTTACGAATGCTCAAGTTAGAGGACCTTGTATTCAAGTGACTTGATTATTCATTGAGGACCCCGTATTTTAATGCTCCACTACGCCACCCGTCATCAACGGAGCGTCCTCTTTACCCTAACGGCAAGTGTCGTCGAATAGATACAACAGGCACCGTAGATCAAGCCAAGCGGTCTCGTAGTAAGATTTTAGAGCGCCCCAGAAAATTGGCACGCTGCAATCACATTAATGAGCGTTGCGATGGCAACGTCGAGCGTCCCCGTAATCGCCTGGCGCTCTAATTGCACGCCAAGGAGTAACCGTTGTCGATCGACCTGAAATCGTAACGACGATTCAATTCGAGGTTCCCGGATCGCGTGCTACCTGGGTTCGCGTGCGGCGGGCCGATTGAATGAACGGTCCGGGGGATCAGCGAACCGGGTCGGTCCCATCGCTAGGGGCCGCGCGGGTACACGAGGAGTAAAAGACACGTTCGTGTTGCATGCGCGGCTGTGTGGCTTCGACGACGACTACGTCACGTCCTCTCATGGCAATCAGTGCAGCTGGCCACCAACGCGTTCCCACGGGGCCAAACCAACCAGCCCGGCCAGCTTCGGTCGCCTTTGCGAACGCGCCTTTTACCTCCTCACCTCCCTCCCCGCCTCGTGCCCTCTCCCCTGCAACGCCGTCGGCCCCCCTGCCCGCCCCTCCGTTTCTCGCCGTTTTTCTCTTTTTCTCCGTCCCTTTTCACCTCAGCTTCATACCTTTCCACGTTGTTTCGTGAAGATTACTCACGCTAGCGCAACAACGTTTTTACGCGGCACACTTGGCCTGTAACTCCCAACGGTTCTGCTCGCCGTATCTGCAAAAAGGACGCGGCGCCCTGATGGCTTTTCGCCGCGGCATCGACTTTCCGTCGCGAAACGCTTGGCCCATCCGCCCCCGACTATGGATGACGGGGATGATTCACGAAAGGATCGTTGGGATTTTATCGGCGATTGAGCACGATCGGGCATCGCGCTTATGCGAGCTGATTTAATGGACCGGCGCGAGTAACCGAGGGACCGCTCCTCCTGGAACGGATAGGCATTAATTAAATATCTATCGCGGTGGATAGCCGGCGATTAGAATTCTGCGGCTGGCGCTTTGTTCCCGTTGCTTTGCCTGGCGTCTGGGCGTCCCGATCCTATTCAATCGCGATTGTAATTAAACAACAGAGCGGACGTCGTAAAATCGCTATTGTGTCGGGCCGTAACGCACGAGGTGTCCGGTTGACGGAGGTATTGCAGTGGGACCTCCATTACCCGAACTAATGGGAAGGCAGCGGCGTTCGAACTGGAGAACATTCTTGATAATATCATTCTCTTAGGTAGTTCTTCGACGCTCGCCAGCTTGAGTTCTCTGCGCGAGTAACACGGATGTAACAGGATTGAGAAAATCGTGTAGAGAAGCGACTTTTTTTAACACTTTCAGTGACGCAAGGTTTTGGGAGATGCCCCCTCCCCCCCCCCCCCCCCCTAGAGTGTTCTGCGAAACGAGTTTGCTTCATTCACCCCGATAAATTCGGGGACACTCGGACAATAGCTACGATTCTTTTAAGCTATCCACGGGGAGAACACGACGACGCCACTCAAAGTGAGAGGCGTTTATAGCTTTCATATCTTTTGATCTGCTGAATGGGGTAACATGTACCGTCTCGGAACCTCGCATAAACTGCTGTCCTTAAGGGGCCATTCTTAAATTACGAAAGGGTAATTGTGGCGATTTCTTAATAAAAATATTACGTAAAACCTAACATCTCTCCCCCTTGTAAGAAAACATTTAAACAAACAATTTAAGGTCGACCCTTACAATACCAATAGTATTGCAAAACTGTTTTTAATCCCTCTGATGGAAAGAACGGTCTTCAATCGGCGAAGAGGTCCAGCAAGAGGATTCCACGGTTTCGGCGGTGCCGCGAGAAAAAAGGGGGTACATGTATAACAGCGACGATAAATTCATTTTAACGTCTCCACCAGGTATCCCGTATAAAGCCTCCCACGAGCACGCCCGTGGCGACGAATTCAGCAAGAAGTTCCCGTGCGCAACGTTACGCATGCGTATGCAGCGCGTCTTTTGCGTTGGCCGGCAGGAACCGCGGCAGAAATAAAGGAAACAAGGCATAAAGTAAAAAAGGCAGAAAAGAATGGGAAGAAGTAAAGAGGATGAGCCCCGGGCAAGGTAAGAAAGCGAGGAGGCAGGCGATAAGAAAGAAAGGAAAAAGACCACGGGAGGACCCCCGTGTTCGTTCGTTCGTTCCTTCGTTTGCGTTTCGTTTCGTGCGCCGCAGGAATAGAGTTGCAACGAGCCAAACGGGAGACGTGCGTGCGGATATTTTTTAATGAAACGCCAATCGTTCGTTGTGTCTGGTGATTAGCGCATGCGGAACATTTTAATGACACGCGTGCCCGCTAAACACATTAAGCACCGGGGTTAAATTTAAAATGCACGCGTCGCGTCGCGTTCCGCCGAGCTCCCCGGACGCGTATGTTATTGGCTGTGTACGGTACGGAGTACGAACCTTTGCCCCCCATTAAAATATTACGATTTTTTCCAGGCGAATATTCCGCAGACGCTGCTCGAAGCACGTGTGTTCTGTGGTTTGGCCATTTTTCTTAGTATTTTGTCACACTCAAGGGTTGAAATTCACAGAGCTATGGCCGCGATTGTAAATTATTTTCCACGAGTCGTGATGTTACACAGTGCCGCACGTGATGGACAACAATCGAAGTAATCAATATTCAATTCTGATCTAGTTATCGTGTATAACCATGAGTCCGTAAATAAGGAATATTATTTTTATTTTATATATATCTATATTTTATATAATTAAAGGGTTTTTAGTGTTTTGATAATACTAATATTATCATAAACTATATTTATGTATTAAAATTCAGTTAACTTAGAACCACTTTTAATATAAAAATGTGAATTATTACCATATTGTATGTGTCTTTAATTATTGTCCCAAATCCTCATTCAAGTGCTGCATTTTATAGTGCCAATTTAATTAAAAATTTAAAACCGAAAATTAAAAATACAATTCCCTGTTTTAGTAATAAACTTAATAAAGATCAGTTTTGAAAAATAAGCGATTATTTCTCAAAAGCCAGGGGGGCAACTGCCTCATTTGCACCCCCTCCCCCCCTCCGGACGCCAATGTCCATATGCACATACTCAACAATGCCACGAGAGTTTATGACATTTAATTGTTTATCAGTCTCGCGCACCAGTTTCATATTTCTCATACGGCGATCATAATTTCTATGAGTTCGCATGGGCAGATGAAATAGCTTAGTTTCGTTCAGCTCCGGATTTTCGATATTTATGCGTCGCGCATGAAAAAATTCGGTACGCGGTGGAGATAGAAATATCAAACAGAGAACAGAGGTGGCCCTTGTGATATACGCCGTTATCGATCCGAAGCGAAGTAACGCTGAGTGATGTCACGAGGGTGGCCGGCACGCACTTTCGGCCCTTTCATGACTCCCGAATTTTGATACGCGGCCTCCGTGGCTCGTTTTCAAGAAATATGGTGACAGGGGTTACAAGGGTTACCGTAACCAATGAAATTCTCCATCCCCTCTCGTGATTCGTCCCCTTTATCGCCGTCGCTTTTCCAGCTCGTAATCGCGAGATAATTTACGTCACGAAGAAAAAAAGAAAATCAACAAAATGAAAGTGCCGATTAAATTTCTTATCTCTCGCTGTATTAGTCTCGCTCGTTTTTCAATAAACAAACCTGTCCTTCGCACAATACTCAATTTGAAAAAAAAAATAAATAAAAGAATTTCAATTTCCTTGAATTATCATCCCGTCTACCTTCCGTTGCCCTCAAAGCACAGAAAAATCGGAGTGCGAATCTACGAGGATGCCACGGAACGTGCTCCGAAGAATGACAATGTGGTAAATTATACCTCGTTTGAGGAATGTTTCGAAGGTGGCGGTCGAAGTAAAAGACCGGCATGGGCCGATAATTCAGACTTTCAACCCCTTTCACCTACGCGGCTCTTATTTTCAGGGGTACAATTATCGTCTCAGAGGCTATTCTTCGACCAGTTAATTCCTTCAACGCCACAATTCCAGCCGCTCCTCCGTGTGTCTGTTGCGTACCTGCGATTCACAGGTACGACGACCACGCCGGGTAGCCCTTGTTGTATTTCGGTGAAAACCGCACGCATTGTGCATTGTGCGACACAGTCGAAAGCTCGACGGGTGCGTCGCCCAAGTGCGCCGGAACGAGTGTTTCTCGGGCAACAATGTTGGAAGGTAACAGAGTATTTTGGGACACCTGAGTTACCTGGCCGGATGGGAACCGGGGCCCCAGAAATCCTGGAATCCCACTCGAGGGACGGTATACGTTTCAGCCGAGACGGGCCCAGATATCTGGCTCTTTTAAAATTAATTTCACAGCGAAATAGCTGCGCCGAGGACAGTGGGAACGAGGCCACGCGCGAAGATAGGTAGCTGCATAGCTTTTTGCGGTCATTAAATCGAAGAGGGAGAGGAGGATGCAAGCGGGTAGGAATTATGGCGGTCTGCGAATGTTTATGGGCAGCTACATTTTTCCTTGTGGTTGAAAAGGGTGAACACGAATATTTAATTAATATGCAATTAAAGTATGAGGGGAGGAAGAAACGGAACTACGGTCTAGAAGCACTTTTTCTATTTATGAGGACATTCGGAGGCCTGAATGTATTTCTTGTAGCAGCTCAGGGCCAGATTTCGTATCTGTGCCTTGGGGATGTTAGTTTATACGCGTATTAAATAATGTTTATCGCGAGATTAGAGCACCAGTTAGTTAAAAATTCCGCTTAAGCCTGTATACCGAGGTGATTAAGGGGGGCTAAGAAACAGTTCGGAGCTATGCATGTAAATGGCACTGAGCCAACAATCAGTGGCACAGAGAGCGCAATTAACCGCTGGTCCCTAAAAACTGTTCCCACGACCGGAAAGGCCCAAAGTGTTCATTGTCCTAAGGATTAGAAAGGGAGGAAGAAAGCTGAAGGCCGTATACTAAGGTCGCCAGTGACCTTAAGGAAATTCCGTAGCTACCTAAACGGCAATAAACGAGCAGATGAGTGGCCAAGTATACGCAATTAGTCACTGGGTCCCAAGAAGTCCCCCCCAAGGGAAAGGCCCATCGCCCTAAGAGCAATAAACGCGGTAACACGTCACCAGTGACATCAAGAAATTTCCCCAAGTTACCCAAACGGCAGGCCTGTAACAATCGTTGACAGAGACTACCTACGCAATTAACCATGGGACCCTAAAAATTGTTCCTACGACGGGGAAGGCCCAAACTACTCAACAAAGGTGGACAGAATACAGACGCATGAAAATTCATGCATGAGCCCGTGATTCCTGACCTGAACAGCTATTCGAACATGCAATTATCCATTATACCCTAAAATTTCTCCCTGGTCCCGGGAAAGGCCCAATCCAGGCACCGCCTTAGGTGCAATAAAGGAAGGAATAAATCGCTCGTGCAAAACAGAAGGGCACTGTATACACATAACCAGTGACGCGCTTAGGATTTAATCTTGACGGGTGCCGAGTTGAACGGCCAAAATATTTTTAATGCAAATTCAATAAAATTCACTAGGTGATTATAAAAATTTAAAATTTAAATAATAAAATCCAGATTTCTTTTCTTTTTACCGGCGCCCCTTCTTTTGGGGGGTGCCATGGCCCCATGGCTCCCCCTGAGAGTGCCACTGCACATAACATTGCAATATAAAGTTCAATATCCAGCCGGATAATAATTCAGTTGTTCTCGAATGCAAGCGGCCGGTTAGAGCCATCGTACCTAGGTGCTCTAGATCTCCGTTAAGCCCGAGAGGACAGACCACTGCCGGCTTGCACACCACGAAAACAGGTCACGAAGTGCTCCTCGGCGAGCGTTAATGACGGTGCGTGTGCTTGTGCATCGTTGCCGAGCCGTGCGCGTACACGCACGTGCACGTGTGTATTTTAAAAACGAGTGACTAGGTATGTAGTATTTTCGCGGTTTGAACAGCTGCGCAAATAGCGGATCCACGCGGACGCGATGCGCCGCGATTTTTTGTCTCCCGTTTCGGCCAGGCGTACTTTTATTACGGGCCAATCGCTTCGCGCTCCTCCGAAATAATCGGCCCGTATAAATTAACGCGGACGGGGCCGACCGGTTATTTTCGTACCTCGGATCACCGTAAACGAAAGAAACGAAACGATGGTACCTACTGGCGTACCCTTTCTCCCCCGTGGGCTCTAAAACGCCACTTCGATAGACGAGTTAACTATCCCCTGGGTGGGTAGGTACTAAAGCAACGTTTATTTTAATCCTTCAGGTTTTACTATAAGAGTACCTATACGGTTTGGGTGCGAAGGGTAAAGGGAAAAACCAGGAATGCCCACTTTTCGTGATTCTGCGATTTATAGCATATTTTGTTGGAGGCAACTGGGACTACAGAACTGTCGAGTCACAAAGGGTTATAAAGTTCCAATACCCCCGTGAGGTAACGTTGAAGATTTGATATACGAAATACGAACTGTCCCCACTCTTTGCCTAAGCATAAGCTTCTGTCGTCAAGGTAGAACAAGAAATTATTTAAGAAGAAAATTAAATTCATCGAACCCTGTTTCTTTACTAATGCACTGAACCATTAAAACTTAATTTTCTCGATAACGCTGTTTTGTGTCATTCCCTGTTTCCCCGTTACTCGTCACACGCGAAGGAGTGCGCAAAAGAAAGAGAATCGAAAATGGATATTTGTCGTGTGGGAATGAATGGCGAAGCCTCAGGAAGTACAGGTGTCATTCAAGTGTGTACCTATGTACACGGTGCCACGCGATATGTTAATATAACCGACAAGTTTGCAATTGTACATGGCGATGCATGGGGTTTATTAAAGAGCACAGTGCGCGCGTCGCTACGAAGAACCGCTTAAAGCCCGCGGAAGCTTTTATGGAAGCAATCTTCGCGGACCCACTGCCCGATGAGGCTTATTAGAGGAAGAGGGTGGAATCATTCAGATTTGTCTCCATAATTCGAGGCGTCAACTCTCGCATCCGAACGGTGACGTCGAACCCCGCATCTACTTATCTAATTCTCCAATTAGAAGCCCTTTAACCTGCCCCCCGTCGCAGTGAATCTTCGAAAACACTGCTCCCTCTCCGCGGCGTTCAGCGTCGCGTTGATACAGCCTGAATGAGACTACGGGCGAGAGAAATGGACGGAAGGATCCGCGGTACGAGGGGCGAGTCACGGGGGTCCTGCGCCGAAACGCGCAGGTAGATCGTAGATACCGTTTAATCGGCGCCGTTGCCGATTCCACGGCTTCCCCGCGTGTTGCTGCCGATCGTAACGGCTGAGAAGCTCTGCGCTTACAATTAGCAGCGTGTTGGAATAGAGGAAGACAGAAGTGGAAAGGGGAGCGGCGACGGGGGACGGGGTAGCCGGCCAGAAAGCGAGCGACTGGCGAGGGGGCAGCGAAGGAGGCGAGGCACGGACGAGGCAAGTGTGGGTATATAGTTATAGCTGCCGTGGCCCTGATACGATGTTACAGTCTGTAGGCAGTCAGGAATCGGGAGGGTCGCCCCACAGCTAACACGTGCAAGGCGCACGTGCACTCCGAGAGACCACTCTAGCCTCTGGCGCACAATCATCGGATGCCAAGATACACTCCACGGAATAATTTTCGAGGGGGCACTCCCGTGCCTTCCTCCATCGACTCGCGGCCACCGCGAAAAAAGAAATCAGCCACGAAGGAGAACGAGTTTCGCCGATTTAGCGAGCTGCGCGGCACCGATCCACGGGGATCCTTGGGCAGAGTCGACGCGCAACGTCGCTCCTTGCGACGCGAACGGGATCGCTTTCGGGATAATTCTGAATATGGATACGCATCTACTCTGGTTTTAGAGTTGCTGGGGTCTGCGGAGAAATGGAATTGAGTGGATGTTAGCATCAACTGTTCTGTTGCTTTTATACGTAATTAGGGTAATACCACACACATATTCCCATTAGCAATAATAAACCTGCAATCTCTAAACTACGAAGTTACCCGTCACTAAATTACTTCTCCGCGAGCACTTACGTTTAATAGTTACAAAAAATTCCAATCCCTTTCGTTCTTTAAACACTCTTTTTTACTCGTACCAATGAAATCAAAGATTTACCAGAACTTAAATAACAGTGACCATATTCCTATATCCTCTCCGCCGTTCTTTCCTCCGCGCCCTTATTTCCAGAATCCGTGATTCATTCAATTCCCCAAATCCCGAATCCTCCGCTTTTTCACCAATGTACCGTACCGTCGCTAATGACGCGCTACACGCTCGAATACCTACGCGGCGAAATGATTCATGCGTGTTCCGTAAAGCTAGCAGCACGCAATAACCCGCGGCTCCTGCGCTTTTTGTAAAAAGACGAATCAAGTTGAAGAGTCGTGTGCAAGCCAGCGTCCTTGGTGGCGGCGGCGTTGCGTCGGCGTCGTGGCACAAATTTATTCGCGCGAGTGTACGAGGCTGGGTATACGAGGTGAGTACCTACGCAGGCTATCGCGACGGACGGCGAGCGCGATGCGGCAGGAAGCACACGATTACGGACCCGCTTTGGGGTCGTTCGTACCCGGCGCTGCATGTGCGGCAGCTGCAAAGATGCGCGGCAGTTTCACCGGTCGCAATCTCTTCGCCGGCCCGATTTCCAAGGGGCTGAGCACGCAAGTGCGCTAATTATAGGTGCCACATACTCTAGCCTTTCTTTGCGACAAATCGCAGCCGGGGGGGGGGGAAACGCATATACATACAGGATGTCCCGAAATACGTAGCGCAGAACCAAACGCATGGGATTTCTCGGGGGAGAAAAATGAATTGAAAGTGCGCGGCTGGATTATTTCGCACCGCGTGCCTGTCGCTTTCCAGAGAACTCGCCACGCGAATTTGTTGGATTAGTAGCGGATATAAATTCAGATTTCATAGGCGAAGTGGGGGCAGATTGTTGGTTTATTGAAATTCACGGATTAATAAATTCGTAAATTTTTTAGTGTTTTTTTTTATAAAAGTTGGGTTGAATAAAAAATGTTATTGTATCAGATGTTTTCAGACACCTTGTGCATATACTTGTGCACGCGGCTTTTACAATAGCTAATTGCAGCGTGTCACTGGAAATGGAATCGAAATTTCTGCGGCGCGGGCGAGTCCAGCCGAGAAGCCGTGTCTTCACGCGTCGCGCTGATTAATGTGGCATTAAACGGACTTTCAGTGTCCGAATTAAGCGAAACGACTCTGTAATCATGGGAAATATTGGTCGGTCCCGAAAGTCGGCACGTTCCGAGCCGATAACGTGAATCCTGTTGCTGTTCAGCGTTACAGAGTCTGATTTTAACAACGGATTGATTTAACGATCTACGTTGATTAACCATGTTTTACTCCTCTCATTGTCAGTGAATACTATAAGTCCCTAAAGTCTCAGACCCTTCTTTTTTAAGACTAAAGCATTCCCTTATTGTACCTCGCAACAGACAATTTTTGCTGTGGGCAAAAGTGATTTGCCGTCCTTTGTATTTAATTACAAAGTTTGATACCAAATTCGAACATGTATCACCTACTGTTTTACCGTTGTTTCAAAGAGTTTTACCTTTTTTATTGATTACTATTGATTTTAATTTTCTCTTCCCAGCAATTTTGCCGCCCCAAAATCTGCCGCTCTGGGCAGTTGCCCTGCTTGCGCCTCCCTACATCGGGCCCTGCTACGTGCGCGTAGTACCTAGACCTTCGCGATCCGAATAGTTCCGCTCATTGTTCAGGAACAGCCCTCGCTTATAAGGAATCCTGCGATCGCGCGATAAGACTGAAACGAGGAAAGACGTCTTCAGGACCGCGTCTATAATTAATAACCACGCGGGAAATGGGCCCCGTCAATTTATGCGTTTCCTTCGAGCCCAACGATAGTGGAGCGAAACTGCACCGTCACACGGACGATTACGTAACCGACCTTTCAGCCTTTCGTTTATCATAAAGCGTTACGAAATGTTATTGTGCTGAAGGCGACCTTCGTATCGAGGCGAGACGAGTATCTGCGCCAAAGATCGAGCCTCTGCCTTTTTTTCCTCCCTCCTTGATCTCGACGAAGGATTTCTCTTGCATTCAATTCATGTAGCACGGGAGTCGACATTTGGTCTCGTCCGTCTTTTCCTCGAGGCCCGTCATTTCGCTGGCAAGGTTCTCGCGTCGTTATATGAAAACGAGAACGAAAGCCAAAAATGGGAGCGATTCTCGAAGGACAGTTGGATCGTCGCGATAGCGCACCTGATCACTTAATTGAAAAGTGTAGAGGATGTCCGATAAAATCACGAGGAACACCTGTTTATCGGGAGCACGCTAGAGCTCGTCAGCTCTATCGAAAACTGTCCGGGAAGATCTGTCTCGCGATTACCAAGTGCAAAGTACTTAACCAGTGAAGGTGTACTTGATAAAACTTGGCCTCGAATTGAGCGTCGCTCCAAGAAATTAACGAAGTTCTTGCGAAGTAGGGTTTACATAATACATTTAATTTCATATCGTTAAACTAAGATAGGTAGGTATAGGATTTAGGAAACTATATTGTGAAGTTTTCCCCGTATTCTATCTTTTGAAAGATTGATACAGGTATGCGGCAAAAGTGATCGATCGTGGAGAAATAAATTATGGGAGCACCAAGTGTTATTCGAATGTTTTGGATTTTGGGAGAAATAAATCGCTGGCATTCACCTTGCGACTATTTTGAATTGAAGGTGTCAGTTCTTCGTGATGTTGTGGTAATTGGAATACAATTTTATTTCTGACCGCAGATGTTTAAGTTTCGAGTTAGCCACATTCAATATGTGCATTTCTTCGTTAAGTAACGTCTACTCTGGCCTTCGCGCTACTCGCCTATCTATGACAGATAGCGATGATTGTGAAATCGTTTTCTATAATATTCGATTGCATCGTACCATCGTAATACCTTGATGGAGCCTTAGAATTAAGTAAGACAGTACCTACTGATAGGAGGAGAATCATCCACCGTTACTATTTATAAACACAAACAGAAATAGGGCTATTGAAAAAGAATTTGCAAAACAAATTTCCGAGGCATTTACATCATTCCCTACAAAATAAGCTCCAACCAAATGAGAGACCTGTAAAAATTAGAAAGGTCTGTAGTGATGCAAGGTTTCAGCTTTCGTCGAACTCCCGCGCTGCACCTATCTCATTTCTATCCAAATTACATAACAAATCTCTGCCATCGATTAAACTGATCCTCCTACGTGGAAGTCGGGAATAAAAGTGAGGATTGTACGCGTGAGTCAGGAGCGCCTTGTCGGGAGCAACAAAACAGACAAAATTTAAAGAAATACGATTTCGAGTGCCTTATCGAAAGCACGGCTTGAAACTGAATAGAGTTAGGTATCTCGGTGGTTTCGCGTTGACCGAGGGAATTCCACAGAATTTCGGTTCACCTGTACTCGAAACTCGGCGATGGGAACAGAGATTTCTTATCGCCTCGATAAGCCGACTCTCGGGCGTAAGAGCGGGCCTCGTCCGAGTGCGCGACGAGTACAGGCGACCGAAAGAAGAACACCTGGGTGGTCGAATCGACCGAATCATTATCTTCGGTGAATCACGCCGGCTGGTTAGGTGTTAACTCGAGGCTTTTTTTTAGTCATGACGACCTCTTCCGAGACGCCTCGTTCGTTTTGCATTCTGGCACGTAGCTTGTTTTTGCGCGTAAATTTCAACGACTACATTTCGCCGGGCACACGTGCGCGCACTCGCCGATCGCGGTGCTCTTCGGTGGCTGCGTCTCGAAAATTGGTGACTGCACCAAGGACCAGCATATAGGCGATGGAACATTGACCTAATCTTAGAAAATTCACTGGCGAGGACGTTATTCTTCTGACGTTATTTCATGTCAATGATAGATATTCAGATAGCTTATTCGAAGTGGAAACTTAATCCGGGAAACCACCTGAAAGCCAAGCTAACAATAAGTTTTGAAAAATTAGCTTCAACACATCCTTATGGAACCGTTTCCACCAAAGGCTAAGCTAATTGTAAGCTGTGCTATGCTTTTTAGGAAGCTAAGTTAGCTCGACGTAGCTATGTTTCCGGAAGATCGCTCGCCAGGGAATCTCGCGATACGTCGAGCCAACTAGGCTTCCGAAAAAAATACAGCACAGCTTAGCTTAGCGTTTGGTGGGAACGGTTCCATAAGGATGTATTGGAGCTAATTTTTTCAAACTTAGCTCAGCATCGCGCAGCACAATTTAGCTTAGCTTTCAGGTGGATCCCCAGCTTTAGGGTCCCCCGAAGCAATAACGAGAGTGGTAACACAGGACAAGGTTAAGTGACCTGTTATCCATCGGACAAACTAGGCTCGAGTACGCGGGCTTTAAACAACCATGTACACAGGAACTTTAACCCGAATGCAATAATTCGCCTCGGAATGGAGGACCTAGCTCCGATAGCAGGGTGACCACCTCCCAAGTTTAAACAAAGAGGCAGCGTCACCGATCAGCCAGCGATCACTCGTGGCTACGTATCGCGTGAAGCGTTCCCAGAATCCCATCGTGCTCATGGAACGACGCGCTCGCGCGAAAGCGGCTTCTGCGAGTACATAAGTACGCACAAAGGCGCGAGAGCACGGGTCGGGGATCCTCGCGACTCCTCGCGAGCCCAGGCAGCTTGACATGTACGTTTGCTCCATTTATTTCTCCGTGTCTGCCGCCGCGCACTCTCTTATCACGATATCTCGGCCGCTCGCTCTCCTCTCTTTCATAGTCCAGTGAAATTAGACGGAAATCTGCCCAATCTTCGGAATAAATCCCAGCAAGCTAAATTTTGGTACGGGCCTTTATTTGGTCGTTTTAAACAATATGTCAAAAGTCCCCATCGATCCGAGTGCCGCTAAACATTTTACAGAGGGTTGAAAAAAAAATAACAGTTTTTCGCGAATATCTCGTTATCTAGCAGTTTTGCGACAAAAATAGGTCTCACACAATTTAGAACCTAGGAAATTCTCTACAAAAAAGGTTGTATGAGTTTTTTTCGTGGGAGTAACCATTTTCATGTGTGCCGGGTTACCAAGTTTCAACCCCCATACTTTTGACAAGGGAAGATCTCGAACCCGGAAATTCAGAAAATTATGAAACTCTGTAAATATGTAGCGGAAGTCCTGCTGAGTACAACGCAATTTCGTTTGCTGCCGAAATTCACTCCAAGAGGGTGCAATTGACCCCTGAAATTTTTTTTATTTTGTATTATTACTCGCGAACTGTAGGAGATAGAAAAAAAGTGTTCAGGAAAAAGTTACTTCTCTTAATTAGGACTAACATTTGGTAAATTATAGTTCTTACTGTTCTTACGGTGCGTGAGTTATAACACAAAATCTAAAAAAAAAACGGATTTTCAGGGGTCAATTTTAACCTCTTAGAGTGAATTTGGGCAGCAACAAAAATTGAGTAATACATACCTATATATCCTCTACTTATCCCCAAAGATTAAAGTTTAAATTTGTTCACTCGAAGGGGGTGAAATTGACTCCTGAAAATCCGGCTATTTTCCGATTTTGTGTTATAACTCACGAACCGTAAGAACTGTAAGAACTATAATTTACCAAATGTTAGTCCTAATTAAGAGAAGTAACTTTTTCCTGAACACTTTTTTCTATCTCCTACAGTTCGCGAGTAATAATACAAAATAAAAAATTTTTCAGGGGTCAATTGCATCCTCTTGGAGCGAATTTGGGCAGCAAACGAAATTGCGTTGTACTCAGCAGGACTTTTGCTACATATTTACAGAGTTTCATAATTTTCTGAATTTCCGGGTTCCGGATCTTCCCTTGTCAAAAGTATGGGGGTTGAAACTTGGTAACCCGGCACACATGAAAATGGTTACTCCCACGAAAAAAACTCATACAACCTTTTTTGTAGAGAATTTCCTAGGTTCTAAATTGTGTGAGACCTATTTTTGTCGCAAAACTGCTAGATAACGAGATATTCGCGAAAAACTGTTATTTTTTTTTTAACCCTCTGTAAAATTTTTAGCGGCACTCGGATCGATGGGGACTTTTGACATATTGTTTAAAACGACCAAATAAAGGCCCGTACCAAAATTTAGCTTGCTGGGATTTATTCCGAAGACAAATCCTAATTTCACTGGACTATTCACGCGCGCGACCGAGAGCGCCGCTGATATCGCCGATAAAGCGCATCTCCGTGCACACGGGCGCGGTGCCGTCGCTTAGCGTCTGGCGTAAGAAGAGTTACGTAACGCGTCCGTACAATCCGTTGTTTTCCCGCGAGCCGCTTAATCGCTTACGCAAACCCGGCCCGAGCAATTGGTTCAGGTGTTCCCAGCAGAGAGAGGGAAAATAATGCCGTTAAAGCGGTGAGATATGATTCTGTTTACATGCACCTCGTGCCCGCGCGTCCAATAAGCGTCGACGGGGCGACGGCGCGTTTCGACATTACTCCCCGCCGTACCCCGCGCCGACGTGTCGGGAATATCGTTCTTGGAAACGGTACCGAAGAAAATCTATGATTTTTACAAAAGCAGGCCACGTAGTCAGCGCCGCGATTCTTCATGAATCATTCATAATGCATGAGATAATACCGACGACCGGTGAAGTCAGCCGTTGACGAATGCGTCCGCAGCGGCCGCGCGTTCTCCTCGCCGAAGGAGCAATGGAAGATTTCGTATACGTGCCCTATATCGTTACCGGCGATTTGTAGAAATTGCGGATCGCGAGGGAAAGTAGCGCGCCTTGCTCTGCTGATTCTGGGGAACCGTGGATACTTCCCTGAAGGAGAAACGGGTGCTTTAAAAGATTCGTAACACGGGAGAGGAAGGTAATAATAGCTGAAAGTGTGAGATGAGATTTCGAGGAAATATAGAAATGCTAATGTTAGTACGTGGAGTACTAACCAGGCGCCTTTGTGGACAATCGCGCAGTCACCTTGCAACGCTGATTTGTTAAATATGGAAGCCTCGTGCGAGGAAAGTGTATTCTATAATTTCGCCTGACTCTGTGCTTGCACTAGGAATTATCGCTGTGCTTTGTGTAATACAAGCGACGCCATACGGATGTGACGAATAATAAAGTAGAAAAGTTAGCCGAAGAGTACGGGTAAAAATTCCAAATAAGTCCCCAGCTCTGCTCGCAAGTAATCCGGAACTTTTTCCACGTTAACCAGCCCGGCGACAAGCATCCACGTCACCGCGAAAAATACGATTCCTCGTGAATCATTTATTCTATATTTCACGCGGCAACGTCCACGCTCGTGAATGGGCGAGGTTAATGGCAGCTTCGCCTTTCCCCGTGATTTATGTTAATTATACCAAGAGACAGGTAAGCGACGATGCGTGCCTATAAATCTTCCGCCATCTGTCCCATTTTTCCCAGTGCCCGCGAGTGGCACTAATTGTCAACGCCACCGGCGGGCCTCGATCGCTGAATCCTTTTTATTCCGCAATCCCGTGAAATGACGGACCTCTTCCTTTTTGGCCGGTCGCGAGCGAATTGTAAAACAAATAAAACGGCAGGGGAGAGCGCGGCGATCGATGGATTCACGGTCTGATTGACGGTGTTCCAAAGCGTACAACGAAACTGCATTTGAAGAGTATTCGTGTACGGCTCGTGTTCGAGCGGCCGGTGAGATTTGATTTGCGATTTTATGTCGAACGGTACCTGCCGCTGATCCGACCTTCATTTCCGCGCACTGTTCAAGCTCGTCCTTTTTCAAGGAGCTTTAAACATTTCCCTACCCCCATTCGACGTCCGCGCGTCGGTACTTGTTAAGGGCGGCACTTCCGCTTGTACAATTTATACACCGGTGCAGCGGAAAAGCATATAGTTATTCACAAAAGTACCTGCCCACCACATACGTATAACATATTCTATACCTATATTTAATCAATGTTAAAACTGGAATTACCATTTCTAATTAACGTTAGTGTAAAATTTGATTAATATGTATACGTTTAGGTAATACCATCAGGTAACAAGGATGAAATAAATTTTGCTGAAAGCTAAAAAGCTATCGATATCAGTGAATAATAGATTGAAAGTTAGGTACCCATTTAGATGACATTGCTATGAAGTTTGTATAAATTACACGTTGAATCAGGGCGAATACCTTTCGACGTGTTCTTTGTTACTTTTTCAAACAAATTATACTTAATTTTTCAATTCACTGCATCCTAATTTCAAATATAGGTAGTAACTGAGGTTTAAACTAGTGTGAATTGGAACTGAGAGTTCTAACATTAATATTGATTAAATGTGTGAAGTATGTTAGACACATGGGGCGCGCGGATACTTTTGTTAGTAACTGTACTTTTGTTTTCCTACCTGTGATTCTCAACGTACCAGTCTGCTTCAGTACCAGTCTAGACGCAAAGCCACTGCAATCCGTTTCAATTTTCACCCGAAGGGGATGAAATGTTATTATAATTGCAAAGGTAAAAAACTGTCAGTTACTGACACTGACAGTGACACTGACAGTTGCCCTCCCTCCTCGGCTTGAGAAAAATCACTCATTTTTAAGAACTAATCTTTATTAAGTTTATACTAAAAAAGGGAATATTTTTAAATTTCAATTTTAAATTTTTAATTAAATTGGCGCTACAAAATGGGTTCAAACAAGCAAGCCATCGTCGCCCGTCAACTTGACTATTTCTCAAAGTTGCCCCTCCACCCTTGGGAAAAGGTCTACGGACGCTCTTGGATATGCGTGAACCCGCCTTTACGAGAGCGATAATAAGTAGTACAAGAATCATTAAATTTAGTAATGTAAAACAAATTCGGAGAAATATCAAAATTGGCTAAGAAAACTTAATCTTCTTTTTGTTGTAATACCACCGATAAGTGCGGTTCATTTCGACAATTTATTCCACCTTTTCGGTGCACAATCTTCTCGTTTGGATGACAGAAATCTACTACCTGAATGTATCACATATTAGAAATTACAGGTAAGGTAAATGTACCAATACCCGGCCGCTGAAGGGGCTTAAGGAATAGCGGCAAAGTTTGTCTCCTAATTTAATTTGTAAAACCATCATGAAATAAAAAAATGTTGTTGAAATGTTGAAGATAACACAATATTATACTGTCGGAAACTGAAAAAAAAAGTTTATGTATTATAATAGACGTATTTATTAATGAAAATACGAAAACATGCAGATGTCCCAGTAAGCGGACAACCTAAAACTGCATGTCCCAATACCTGAATTATATCGTCCCAGTAAGCGGACAACCTAAAAATGCATGTCCCGATGTCCCGATTCACGAAATTCTTGTACCAGTAAATAAATTTAGACTTGTTTAAAAAAATATTAATTTTCTTGCAAGTTTAACCATCTTAAACTAAATTTAAATCTATTTACTATTATAATAATGTATTATCATAATAATATAAAAATAAGAAATGCAGTCAATATTTTCTTAGTAAATGAGTGGCGTTTCTTAACAGAAGCCATAGAAATTTCTCGAAAACTGCTATGCGTACGAAGTGTGTTACAAAATAATTATTTCTATCTAACGATTTTCAATTTTCTATAATAATGATTTTAATTAATATTGCTAAATACTTATGCATTATGATACTATTTTTTGTTTTTAATTACATTAAAAATTAAGCTTAAAAATAAATAAAATTCGCATTGTTGTTCAGGTACTGGGACATGGCCGGGCACTGGTACATTTACCTTAGATCAGTTGAAATTGCACGCTGCGCCCGGACGTTAATAAGAAGTGCCACCTTTCTCGAATCCATACAGTGCGCCCAGCGACGTGGTACCTGAACTTGCAACCCGATTCCTATTGACAAGTGTGGTAACATAATCATACGTCCGTGCAGAAGAACCTCGAAGACAAGAAGTCTTCGCTATCTTGATCGATTTCGCTAATCTGATCGCGTTTCACGGGACTCGTGGCGATCGATACACACGGGGAACAGTCATTTCTCTCTCTCTCTCCCCCCCCCCCCCTCTCTTCCTCTCCCCGTTCGTCGCTAGAAAGTCTCATCGAGCAACAGACGCGTTTTCATCCGCCTCGAAACGTGGCCGGGCGACCGCCTCGTTATTTATGCGGCTCCTTGGCGCGTCGAAATAGTCGATTAACTCGTTATTCCCGACGCTTCGAAAAGGATTTACGCAACGCGCCGGTCGATTACGGTTTATTTAAACCCCCGTGCATCGCGCGTTTCTCGCGTTGCGTCTGGTCACGGTTAAAAACATCGCGGCCGATATCGGGCCCCGGTGGAATGCACGTGGTTATTTTCGATCCAGTTCCAATCCAGTCCCTCGTTCCGTATAAAACCGATTCTACTGCGAATTGTATCGGGCCGCAGTCAATGGAACGTCACCCGGTGATTTACATAATTTGATTTATGCCCCACGACCTGTACCTTTTATCGATCACGCTCCGAAACGGGCTATCCGTCCGGCGTCTTCGCCCGTGAAGCGTCGCTGTTAAAGGTCTACGCACACATATCCGTTCCGTGTCAGTTCCGTTCCGGCGCAGTTCCGGCGTGCCAGTGGTAAGAAGAAGAGACTCTCTACGCCCCTCTTCTTCTTACCACTGGCACACTGACACGGAACTGAGCCGGAACGGATATGTGTGCGCAGACCTTAAAGGTCTAAACACACATATCCGTTCCGTCTCAGTTCCGTGGCAGTGTGCCATTGGTAAGAAGAAGAGACCCTCTACGCCCCTCTTCCTCTTACCAATGGCACACTGACACGGAACTGAGACGGAACGGATATGTGTGCGCGGACCTTAAGGCGGATTCACGCGTCTCAGTTCCGTGACGGTTCAGCGGCGTGAGTGCGAGCGGTAAAAGAATATCGTCTCCCTCTGGAGTGGAGCAGTTCACACTTGTCCGTGTCAGTTACTGACACAAAGAGACCATAAACACTGGCGGCACTGAACCGTCACGGAACTGACATGTGTGGATCCGCCTTTACCATTCTATCTGTTCCCCTAAGCTGGTCTCTGCCTATGAATTCTTCTAATCCATGGTTTTATAACGTGTCAATCCCTCGGTGACGTATGGCGCGGGTTACTATTCTGTTCGCACAAACAGGGATTCTTGTATTCCGAAGAATTATACAGTTTATAGATTTCTTGGTTTACTGGGCAAGCGAGACCTGCGTTAACGTTTTCTATAATAAGATTACTTAATAATACTTAAGATTAAATCGATCTGACGAGACGTAAGAAAATGATTTAAGGACAACTAGAGTGCAATAAAGAATAGACAGCTTGCCCGATGGCAAGTGGGCCCCCTTAACCCGGGAGTAGGCGCATGTTGGTCTTTTCGACCGTTGATTTCGTATGTTTTGAAACATGATCCATAGCGTTCGACTGTTTACTTTTTCCGTGAAGCTATTCTCATTTGAAGGAAGTCTCGACTTGTTTATGTTGCGGAGCGACACGTATTGTTAGTGCACTCGTGTAGGTTTTAAAACATACATTGGTACGCGTCGGTGTTTTCGACCATAGCGCGCCTGCTAACGTAAGTTATTTGGCGCGCCTACTCCCGGGTTAAACATCAGATAATATGTTAAAAATGTTAATGACCTTTTAGTAGCTTGAAACTATAATAAAAGTTCCAATATTATTAGTTTATGCCACTAAAATTTACGAGTTGACTAACTTTTACACTAAAATTTACAGTTGTGGGTGGACCTTTTATCTCCTGGCAACCAATATCTTTAGCCTCAATCCGCCACTCGACTTACAGATTCTATCTGAACTTGAAATATGCTTGAAATGAGCTTTGAAAATGCCACCGATCGTGCAACGCTCTGAGTCCCATACACACTGAGTGTTTTGTATAATGAAGATGACCATGGCCCTTGGTAATCAGACGAATGAGTCTAGTTCTGCACGAATTTCTAACCTGGAGTGGAGACTATGCTAACGAGTAACTTGTTTTGGACAGAGTTGCTAGGCAGCCAGCCCTTATCAAGGAGATATCCTAGTAACTAACAAATGTTAACCGAAACTTGGTCACCCAGCACTATTGCACGCTTATCAACAGCCCCTAGTTCCCATCCTCGATTACACTCGACCATCCGGATAGTCAATGAAGATCCGGTGCTCGTAAGGCGCCTACGTGTCCAGCATTCAAGTCACTTCCTCCTCGCGTTAGTATTCCCCAGAATCCCCATGTAACGCGTTACTATTCCGGTTCCCAACGCCGGACATCGGTTTTTCTTCCCAACCTGAAACGAAGCCCAGAGGCTGCTTGCCCAGCGTCTTGACGACGATCTATGCTGAAAACGCGTAGATACACCCACCGTAGCAAAGCGAGGAAGAGAGCTCGAAATAGGAGCTGGAGAATAATTATCTCCCTGAGTTAAGCGGAAAATGAACGTTTTCGGCGGTAATTACAGTAGCGGACAAAAAAGTTACCACTTTCCTGATTTTTTTATTTTAATTATTTTTAACAGCAACTTAAAAATGTAGTATGTGTTTAATATACATTTTCTGGTAGATAATTATACGCTGCATAAAACCCAGTTAAAGTCGAATTTATTTAACTAACAAATAAAAATGTTACATAAGATTAAACAGAAGCTATACATTTTTATGACCGACAAAAAAGTTACCACTTTCAAATTCCCGCGTATTTGTCTTTCGTTTTTCTGGTTTACGCTCCTTTTTTGCGTTCTTTTGTTTGGAGTAGACGCTTAAGAGGTTAAAATCGATTAAAAATGCCTCGTGGAAAGAAAACTGATCCATAATTGCGAAGTTTAATAGTTCGGTTACGTGATGACGAATGCTATACTTTTCAACAAATTGCTGAGCATATGAAGATGGATAAAAGTACAATTCGTCGCATTTATTGTCGTGAAAATAATCCGTTGGTTGTGGAGAATCGAGGGCGACCAAGAAAAACTAATGCAAGGTTAATATTACATATTTTTGTCTTGATTTGGTAACAAAATTTCATTAAATTCGATTAATATTTTTAGAACGGACCGACTCCTAGTTCGAAAATCTATAGAGAACACAAAGCTAACAGCCCCAGAAATCCGTGATAAAGTGTTAGTTGAAAATGTTGAAATTAGTGTTCGAACGGTTCAACGGAGACTAGCGGAGAAGGGACTAAATGGCCGGATTGCTGCTAAGAAGCCATTTTTATCAATCAAAAACATTCAAAAAAGGATGAATTTTGCGCATGAACATCTTGCATGGTCCGCTGCTGACTGGGCAAAGGTCTTATTTAGCGATGAGTCAAAATTTAATTTAATACACAGCGATGGAATTAGATTTGTACGGCGTCCGATTAATGAAAGGTTTAGTCCTCGTTATACCATTGGTACGGTTAAGCATGGAGGAGGTTGTATAATGGTGTGGGGGGCATTTAGTCTTTCGAGATTAGGTCCTATTCACCGAATAAACGGTATAATTGATCAGTATCAATATTGTAGTATTATGAAAAATGTGATGAAGCCACATGCTCGCCGGGTCATGCCTGCTGGATGGATATTCCAACAGGATAATGATCCAAAACACACTGCAAAGTCCGTCAAAAAATGGTTTTCCAACAATAAAATAAGGGTAATGAAGGCCAGCGCAATGGCCAGAACTAAACCCCATTGAAAATTTGTGGGGTGAGATTAAGCGTAAGCTCAATGGGCAGAAGTTTAAAAAACATGATGAGTTATTTGCGGCTGTCGAGAAAGCTTGGAATGACCTTCCTGTTGCCCTTATTGAAAACTTGATACATTCGATGCCAAAAAGATGTGAGGCCGTCCTAAAAGCAAGAGGTGCCCCGACAAAATATTAGAATTTTTATTACTTTTGAAAAGTGGTAATTTTTTTGTCGGTCATAAAAATGTATAGCTTCTGTATAATGTTATATAAAATTTTGGTCTGTTAATTCATAAATACAACTTTAACTAAGTTTTACGCAGCTTTTAATTCTCTTTCAGAACATGTATATTAAACATATAGTACAGTTTTAAGTGGTTGTTAAAAATAATAAAAATAAAGAAATCTGGAAAGTGGTAACTATTTTGTCCGCTACTGTAACTCTCGGGCGCCACCAGTGTCGCGACTTCAAACCAGAGATGGGCAGATAATTATTTGAAATAAAAATTTCGTGCACTAACTTTTATTTCAAATAATTTTCTGCCCATCTCTGCTTCAAACAGACAAACTACTTAGGTTGAAATTTCTTGTACCTATGTAAAACTTGCGAGCAAAAAAGGGGTCAGAAAATAGCAGCTCGTCTATCTGGCTCGGTGTAAATACTAGAATCGACGTTTCTTCTGTTAATTGAACTCGTAATACTGGATGATGAGCAACCTCCAGATACGTTAAGGCTTCGTTCGATGTGTAACGTAACTGATAGGGAAAGAGTAAGATAGAAACGGCGAGGGTGATCGATTTGACGATTAATTAACGGAATTAAGGAGGCTGAAGGTATTCCTGGTCGTCGGGAGTATGTATGTAACCGGTATCCATCGCGACCCCGTAACGACGATGAGATAAAAGGGAACAGCGTGGGTATATCGAGTTCCAATTACCGAGTAGCGCTTAATACGTTTGCTTAGCAGCTGTAATAGAGCAGTGATACGGGCCGAAGTATAAATAAGCGTCGGGCCAGTGATACGGCCACGGGGCAGCGGTTTCGTCAGTTTATTTATTCCCAGGTCAAGGGAACTCCATTTCTTCAAGCCGAAGGTCAAGAAGTCAATGAGATCCGGTTGCTCAGGTATGTAACCGCGCAAGTGCCCGAGTCTCACGGGCGTTTCGTTCGATTTTATTCCCTGTAATTTTCCATGGAATCTTTAACGATGCCCGCTCACGTCGACAAACACTTTGAGTTTTGTGGGAGACCGTGCTCCCATTGGAGCTACATTACGTTCGTCACGGCGACGTTGATTCTTGTCTGTGATTGTGCCATTCGAACTTCTGCATTCAAAGGAAGGATCGTTTTATCGGATAGCTTGTTTCCCTTTTAAATACAATTCTTGGACCATTTTAAGCAGCATTATCTCCTTCCTCTTGTTAAAGGAGAATGGTAGAAATTTGTAAATTTTTGACCTGGCTGGCAACGAAAGTTTTTTAAGGAATCCGAAATGTATAATTGGTTACCCTGGAAACGATAGGAAAGTTATAAAATATAAGCGTAAAGTTCGGAATGCCGTCGTTAATAAAAATATTCCCAATAATAGACGATATTTTACTGCAACCTCCCTTCCATCTGAAAATCGCTCTCTAACCGCCCTCCCATCCTTCAAGCATGCAGTGACATTATTTTTTGCTAATCAGCAATAGCAATTAATTCTTAACATTTACTCTTGTTATTTTTCAACTTCATACTTACTCTTGATTACGTTATTTGGCTATCTACAATTATTTTCCGTATACACAGTTAGTGTTAGATTTAAGTAGCTTTAAGTGGTAAGGTTAACAAAAGCTGACAGCTGTACCTCGCCTTTTGCACTCCTCTACTGTTATATGTGCTATATAAGTTCTAACTATTCTTTTTCTTTCTCTTTCTCGTTTTCTTATGCTTTCTTTTGTAATATGTACTGTGCCATAAATAATAATAATAATTATTATATTATTATTATTTGCCAGAAAAATAATAATGTTAAGAAACACCGTTTGAGTTAATGTTAATAATAATTATTATTATTTATTGCACAGTACACATTACAAAAGAAAACATATAAGAAAACGAGAAAGAGAAAGAAAAAAGGAATGTTTTATTGTGTAATGTCATAATAATTCGAGTTGCATTTCTTTCTCCTCACTTCCCTACGACACCTACCCTTTTATTTTTGCGCTTGTAACTCGTCAATTACAGAAGATATCGAAAAAACATTTAAATAAATGTTATACCTTTTCTGAAGGTCTATATATCTGTTGGAAATAATTTTCGAAAAAATAATTCTTTTTAATATTCCCTTATTAATTATAACTTTCCCATCGCCTCCAGGGTAAATAATTACGTATTACGGACTCCTTAAGACCTGTAGAAACATATCCTGTAAAAAAGTTTCGTCGCCAGCCAGGTCCAAAATTGACCAGTTTTTGCCATTCTCCTTTGTATATAAAACGTAAAAAGATATGTGTCTGAAATATTCCAAATACAACTTGCAAGCTCCTCCATTTGTCGCAATTCCTCTATTAGCAAGCGTTCACGAATTACATATCTACTCCGTGTTTCCCGTTACACACCTTCTTCCTCCCGATCGCTTACTTCACGCCTTCGCCTGGCCGCGAACGCGAAAAACTTGCGTTTCCATCTCGGCCAGCAGCTATTCCCCGTATCTAAAATCTTTATCGCGACGGGATTTCGCGCGCAATGAGGCGCGCCCCGTTATGCTTTGCATTTTCGATTATCACACTCGCATCTCTACGTTCTCCGCTCGGCACTCTCGCCACGTATGCACTCCTCTCGAGCGTAAGTGCGCCCCGGGATTCTATAAAACATGCCTCTATCATTTTATCCGATGGAACAGCTTCTCCCTTGCCCCCGCTGTTGTCGCCCGTTTAAAGGTTTAAACATATCGAAAGGGACGTTTATACGGATAGTAGAGAAGCAGCGTCCCACAACAATGTTCGATCACCTCCTTCTTCGGACAGCGGTCGCAATGAAAAGCCACCTTTACGGTACTCCCGCGGGAGATCTCGCGATTTTTCCACGGTGTCAGATAACGTACGCTGACCTCGGGATCTTCTATCTGTACCTCGGTTTCTAATTTTCCCTACATCGCGGTATAGGTATGTGACTCGGCGAAAGAATCCAGCGCCAGTAGTATTCGGTCGAGTAATAATTTCAGAATCGAAACCCTCGTTAAGCAGATGAGTGTATACTTTGACTTTATGTCGCAGCGAAAGAAGACAAACTGAAAGAATAATGAAAAATATAGCCCAACTTTTAACTGCAATTTAACCTTTACAGTAACTTATAAGTATTCATCGAAAATCAGAAATTCAGCACAATCGTCCTATCATTTCCCATCAGAATCCAATCACCAAGATTAGCGCAGGCGCGCCAAGGGTGCACCCTCCGATCTTCTTCCTTCCAACATCAACACCAGCTGACGTTTCATTAATGAAGACAAACTAACCACGAGAAAAAAAAACCCCAAAAAAAAACAGTCCCAACAAAGTGATCCCTATTCGACCTAGCACAAATCCCTCGCCACCTCGACTCCGTTCCCCGTGCAGCCGGCGCAATTTCGCCGGGCTATCCCAGGGGACTCGTTCCAAAGCCCCGCATAATAAAGGGACTCCCTCGCCTGTTCTGCGCCCGTAGCGCCGGACATCGCGGCTGGATTCCCGTCCCGACCGGGTAACGAGACGCCGGCGAGTAACCAGAGTCACGGCGAGCGGAGCAGGCGCGCTATCTGGCTAACGAACAACGGACAGAGAGCGGCCCTCGGCGTGTGCGAGTATGTACGCGCGAGCACGCAAGTTAAGAAGGCAAGAGTCTCGGGACGACGCGACGGCGTCGGCACCGCGGCGATCGCATGTACCTACACGCGTGCACGCACACGTACGCGCGCATAGAGAGGAACGGAGAACCGTAGCCGGAATCATGGTGTACAGTAGTGTAGACTGTACAGGTTGGCGGGTGCACGGTGCCGAGCCTGCGGAGCCCGTGAACCATGAGGACGTCGGTGGTTGCCGTCACTGGGGTGGTGGTAGTGAGGCGACGCGCGTCGGTGTGGTAGCCGTGATGGCTAGTGGCTGGCGCCGCCGGACGTTCAACAATGGTCGTGTCTCCCTTCTCTCTCCTCTCCACCCGCGCCACGAACCCTTCACGCACCCACCGTCCCCCGCCGCCCCTCCGCCGCCCTGCCATCGGGCGCGTACCAACCCCTCCCCTCCTCACCACCGCTCCCTAGTCGACTACGGTGGTTCGCCGCGGCGTCGCCCTTCTCTTCCACGCCCGGCTTGTCCCGCCGACGCCTCTGGTCCCATGGTCGTCAAACACCCCCGACTACGGTCGGCTTCGACCCGAGCTATCTCGCTGGAACAAGTTACAGCCGCCAGGGTGAGACGCACGGAGCGAGCGGTGGCGCGTCTGGAATTCTCAGCGGCACGTTCGGTCGGCCTGATGTGTTTGTAATTTGCGGTGTATGTAGATGGTTTGCCTCTGCGAATGGAGTATATGCAAGAGCGCGACAGACGCGATCGGGCTCATTTTGTGGGTACAGGGTAGCCGCTACTCGGTAGCGTCTTGCATGTTGTTTTTAGTAAAGACTGGGCCTAGAGGGTCGAAGAATCTTTGGGGGTGTTTAGGTGGGAAAGTAGATTGATGTGGGTCTGAGGAGGAACTTTGCAGTCTGCGGTTATTAATAATGTTTTGTCGTAGTGCTCTTCTTATATTAATTTATAGCGCAATTCTTATGTTACGTCGCGGGACATGCGTAGTTGACGTTAGTTTGAATAAATGATTGCTTGTTTGTAACAAGCCGAAGCAGGGTTATGAAGGAATACTAGAGAATATGTAACATTTTGCTCGCGTTACTCTCCAAAGAGAGCTGTACGTTCCTCCTATTATATCGATCGGTCGTTTTTATCTATTTTTACAAGTTCTTTATGCCCCTGAATTCTTTCCTATTTAATCGGCATTGCACTCGCGCATTCCGACACCGCACGAAGAGGATCATCACCACCATTTGCATTATCAGCAATCCTGAACATCGAAGTATACGTGCAGTAAAAAATAAAGTAGTTTGATGTAAGTAAATATTTACGAATGTACATGCACGTTATAAATAGGTCAGATAAGAGTCTGTTTCGCGAGCCATTCGAATCCAACGCTATTCTATTCGGGCAGCGATTGCGCGGTGCGGAGAAGTGGAGGCGTCGCGGGGGTAGCAAGCCGCCGCGGAGTGGGGGAACGCTATAAGAGCCCGCAGGTGAGGGGCGGAGGCCAGTTGACTTCGATCCGCCTGTGGTGCAACGTGCGCCACGTACAGACTAAGTCTACAGTCCGCTGTGAACCGACGAGAGTCTACTCTCCTCGTCTCGCCGCTAACCGAGGGATCTTTACGAAAAATGGTCCTCGTGAGTGAAACCAGCTCGTGATAATAAACGACGATACGCCGTGTGTGTGCGCGCGCGTCACGTTCGTGCCAGGAATCATCGTGAACCCAGAACACCGGAGAGTGCACAGAGACAGCCCTAAGGGACTGGAGAGCAGAAAGCAGGCTCGGCTCTGTTTCGTGCGCTCAGTTGGGCGGGTTTGGTTCGATCGATAAACACACGCGGGGGTGCGTGTACGTGCACCAGCCGTACGGCGGCCAGATAACAGTCGCGAGAGAAGGTGGTGCGCGGCCAAATTCTGATCTACAACCTACGCCACTACTATTTTCCGCAACTTCTCGCCATTTACCAGGAGCGATCAGCGGGTGCACGCGTCGACCCAGGGTGCGAGACAGATCCACGCGACATGAAGGCGATGGTGGTGAGCCCGGTGGGCGGAAGAGTGCCGCCGAGCCGCGGTGTCCTGCACAGTAGTTTGGGGATCAATGGAACTCGCCGAGATCTCGAGGCGGAAGAGGTGGCTGCTTACCTGACAAAGCTCAGGTCCTTGGTGCCAGATATGCCGAGGAAGCGGAAGCTCTCGAAGCTCGAGGTCATCCAAAGGGTGATCGAGTACATCTGCGATCTGCAGACCACCCTCGAGGAGACCAACGTGCATCACGAGTCGAGCGTGACGAAGACGACGACGCGGCAGCCCCTTCAGCCGCTGTTGAACGCCACGACGGCGGCGCCAACGACGACCACCGCGTCCACGACGGCCACGATGACGGGTCTCGTCGCGGAACGGTGACCTGTGTCGGAGAGCCAGCTCCAGTAAGGTCCACGTCGCTGCGAGCTCGTCCCCGTTGGGCTGACGGGAACGACCCATCGGCCGTTTCTGCTTGTCGCCCAGGACTGCTCGGGGAGTCGATCGAGAACCACGGGTCTTCTTCACCGACGCTCCAGGGCCGCCGTTATCTCGAATGTACAGATTTCCGGAAAAGACTCGATGAAGGGGAAGCTCTGCTGGGAGCCTCCGAGCCTGAATGGAGGACGACGGCGAAGAGGAACGATAAAACGGGCCTTACCGTGGCCGATCTAGCTTCTTTCTTCGAGGAAAGATGTAAATACTTGTACATAAAACTCGCCGCATTCCTCGCACCGACCTCTATCATCGTAATAGACTGCTCACTTCTGCGTCCGCTGTTCTTTTCATCCCTTCCCCCGATCATCCTTGCAGTGTTCTCTCTGCGATTCCTGTTTTAACCGCGTTCACACCGTCTCTCATAATATCGTAACATCGGCGACGATCGCGCAACGTTTCTTTCCCATATTGATTTCCCTTGGCATCGCCACCGCTCCGTATGAACACGCCTCGAGAGATTGAACATTTCTTTTCGGCGCCTTTCAATTTCATGTTCTGTACCTTCACTTTCACTGCTTAGCCGTCGTCACGATCAATTGGACGAGAATCATTCATCTGTTTCTTGTGGTGTTTCTTGTCTGGAATTCTCGTGGCGCTAAGTTCCAGAATGCACCCTAACCTGAAATTAAATTAGCGGTCCACGGTAGAATCGTCGTATACTGCCCAACTGGTCGTGGATGGATCGTATCGTTATTTTTCTCGTAAAACAGGAATATGTTTATTGTCACGTCGACCAGAGAGCCTGTATTATTTTCAACATCCACCCCCCCATGTAGATAATAAAACACGCGAATTCTTTGTATTACGATTATTATTATATCGTTCGCAATGTCGATGCTATATTATTATATTATATTATTATTAATTATTATTACATGATTATTACCGTTGTTATTGCTTTTCATATTATAATTTTAGAGATCTCTCTGTCCGTAACTATTGTATATTCGCGAAGACTGAAAGGCTGTAAAGTTGTAAGTAATATAGTCGCGCGAGCGTGTTACGACGATCGCGCACGCGAAATAAATGCAAACTGTGTCCATACAATTACCACCTGCGTGTATATTGTTCTTTTGTCCGATCATCACCTTTGACCCCATTGCGAATTCCTGCGCGCACGAAAATGCGCGGGTCTTTTCGAATACTCAGCGCTAGGGGGAGCTTCTCTACGCGAGCACGCAGAAGGATTTTAGAAACGGGGAAATATTTGAAGAAAATAAATATCTGCGATCATATACGCGGGCGGAACTATTTTCTAATAAGATTTCTTTTGTGTACATGAATTCTTTCCGTCCCGGAGGTAATGAACGCGACGCTGCGGAACACGAAGTCTGTCTGTCGTGAAGTGACAGTTGAAAAAACTAGGAAGTAGCTTTTAGTCGAGTGGAATGACGACTCGTAGCTCGCTTGGCGATTCGACGGAAAGTGAAAGTAAAAATCTAGCTTGGCAAGGTGTACTTCCTTCTTAGGTATTCTAAATATTCACTTTGAAAAGCGTCAAATCCAAGTCTTAACGTATTAGATTTATTTATAAAACTTGAATCGTTCATCTTCTTCTCCTAATAAGAAACAATTGCTAATCATAACGATGGTAGGTATTTGCACAAAATTCCTTTAAAAATTCATGTAGTCGATCCTATACTAAAACCAAAACCAACTCCAATCAAAACCTCGCAATCGCCATTTCCCTCTACTGGGAAAAGCTTGTTTGCAAGAAAAACGTCACCTCCCGCGCGAACGATACCCTCGAACGTCGCCACATACAGGATCGCATTCGAGGAGGGCACGGGGGGAGGGCCGATTGCCAGCGATCGAGTTAACGATCGCCCATCGGCATGAGTTTCTTGTCAGGTCGTTCCCTCGCTTCCTGCATCGCTGAAAGCGATAAATCCGCGACTGTCCTGAGATCTGTGCACCCCAGCACGAGGTGTGTCGCGGGGTGGGGTTAAATGGGCACACGTGCACGTAATAATCCACGCACACGTGCGAGGGAGGAGTCTCTCTTTCTCTCCCCTTCTCCCTCTGCCCACGGTGGCGTTGTCCTCGTCAAAGGAGAGGGCCTAGGCGGACGACGGCACGGACGATGTATCGTGTCGCAGGGTGTAGGAGTTCGCAAAGTTGCCGGTATTGATCGTGTACCCTGTTCCCCGGGTCGCGTGCGCGTTCCTGGGAACCACGGGTTCACGGGATACCCACGGGAACTGATTCCATCCGACTGGCTTTCGTCCCTTCGGCGGCCACTCGACGGAGCTCGCTTCGTATTCATAGCGACGGACAGAGGGATGGGGGAGGGAGAAAGAGGGACAGAGAAGAATGGATAGGAGAGAGGGTGGCCGGAGCATACTCGACGGAGGCGAACGGCTGCTGGCCGTCCGCTCGACGGTACACTATATACACTAATAACGAAAGTGGAGGCTGACTCACGACGGTGCAGCGCACACCCTCCTACGCTAAAAGGGCTGATCGATCCGAAGGGGATAAGGGCCGCCTCGACGTACTCCGCGACTGTCAGCGCGTCCCTCTACCCGGGATACACGGTGACTTATGGTCGCCCTCGCGAGTCTTAATCGCGCTATTCTAGGGGGTCGACCCGACGATCTTACGTACAGAGATCCTTGCTAGCTAGAAATAGAGGCTACATTATCTAAAAGCTTCAGAATTCGAACGTTCTGTTAACTGTAAAGAGAAGGGAAGAGAAAAGGGCATACCTTTTTGTTTTCATCGAAACTGTTGGTTTTTGTAATTGACAAGAGTAATCTTGAGAGTGGAGTCGATTTTTGTAGACATCCCAAGTATAAGAAAGGATCTGCGCGTTAAAGAACAGCGAGATTCACTTTGAATAGTTATGGTTTTTCTTAACAATCAAGGATCCGTATTTCTTCTACTTGCAAACGGGTTCCTTGTTTCATGGCTAGAGATTCGCAGCTCGATTGTCTCTTCTTATAAAAAGAAGGTTGGACTTTGAGAACAATCAAGTCCACGTTCATTAATACGTATATTACCCAATTAATCTTGTGTCTAAAACACCGTTTACAATGAATGGTATGACATATCGAACCAACAGATTTCTGCAGTTCCTTCTCAAGTAGTCGTCACTATATATAGTAACTGTACTTACATACGTTCCTTAAATGTGGACAAGGTATTCTATAAGTATTCGTTCCAATGCAAGCGTAAATGTATTTATTTCAATTTCCTCGATTAATGGTACGTGATATAAATGTGTCTGCGACTACACACTTGCCTTATACTTTTTTTCCTGCTTTTTCGCCCCTTTTGCATTTTATTCATGATACAATATAGATAAACACTAGGTGCGCGAATCTGGTATACTCCGAAAAATAAACGCCCCGCGGCCCGTGAAATCACGGGGCACGGGGGGGAAACTAAATGCCAATAATGAATGTATTTTTCGTTTAAATGCCATCGGCAAGGTGATACAATAGACACCATAAAACAGTGTATCTTTCGTACGCATTCACTCGAATGAATGTTCAACACAAGTGAACAATGAACACCTATATATCGTGTTTCTCCAATCATCGTTCCTCGTAAATGTAAATCCTCTGACGTCCCGTGTTCCATGAAACCGTGCTTCGCGCGTCTAAACTCAATCGCAGCAATTCTTGTAACCCTTTCGGTGCTGGGGCCGCTGACAAGTACCTCGGTCGATCGACGCGCGCGGCGAACGCCCATGGGCGTTCAGTGAACACGGTTAACGATATATGGCCAACGATTTCCGCACACGGAGTATGCTGCGTTGAAATCTTAGCACCGAAAGGGTTAGCACGCCCGTGTGACTATCCCCTCCATTTTCCATTGCATCAGACATTGTAACAAGGCAGAGTCGAGGACTCTGCGCGACGCATGAAGTGGCTCTTCATGCTAATACTAAACGTGCGCTGCCAGGTATTCCTTGATAGAGTCTTTATCTCTAGCCAGCCATGCCGCGTTCAGTCTGATTGTCTCTAGGCTCTGCTGAACCGTCCTCTCGGTTCCTGGCATCTGGTGCTCCTTGAAGAAGTTCTCGACGTCTTGGGCTTGCTCCTCGGTGACGAAGTCCTCCACGATTACTTTCACCAGTCTCGACATCAGGAAGCCGCCCTCGTAACGATCGCGGAACGTCTGCCAGTGCTTCTTGAAAAAGTCCCAGGCCAGCAGTCGTCCCTTGTACGACATCGACACGGACATGATCGGGCACACCGCGTCCTGAGCTCTGACTTCGTCGCTGATAGCGAACGCGAGAACATCCGCCAACAGACCCTCGTCTTTTATTTCCCCAAGGGATCTCAGTATTCTGTCCTTCTCCTCGTGCAGCTCCGCTTCCCGATAGAGCCTCAGCATGGTCTGGTAAGTTTCAGCGCCGCCGACAGAGAGCACAGCTCTGTAGACTGGGATTCGCAGGTCAGCGGGGAGTGTCGTTGTGTGAGAAATGTGCAACGCGAATCGCCTCTTCGCCTCCTCTATGGTGTCTTTGTCGTTCAGGGACGCCATGCGGGCCAATATGCTGGACCGCAGGAGGTTGTCGCAATGGCTTTCGGCAGGATTAGGATCCCAACCCAGTTTGTTGGCGATGTCGCGCATCAAGTTGCGCTCGAACGTCTTGAAGGACTCTTGAAAGTCCAGGTGGGAGATGAAAGTCTCGATTTTCGTTAAGCTATTGTCTATACTGCACCATACCGTGAAGTTGTCCTCGTGCTGGAACGCCTGCATCAGCTGAAGAACTTCCACGGTGGAGGCGTGTCCAGCTTGAACCATGGCGAACAAATCGTCCAGAAGGCCCAGTCTATCTACGCGAGGCAACGCCCGATCCTTGACCGCGGGCAAGAACAAAGACAGTGCCTCCGGACTGTAATGGGTCCTGTAGAAACCAATCGTCCCGGGGTTGACCTTCACCCAATGGTCCTCAGGAACGTCTTTAATCACAAACTCGCTCGATTTCTCGTCCAGCAGCGCATTCAGCACGCATTCCTCGGGATTCTTCGACGTGCTCACTCTGATCGGTATCATCCACAAACTGTTCCCGGTGTCGGCGGAGCCGTCGGCCAGGAATCTTTCTTGGGACAACGACAAGACTCGGTCGTTGCCCTCTTGACGGTATTTAACTTGAACGACAGGGAAACCTTGCTGCTCGGTCCACGTGGACATCACGCTACGCACATTCTTGCTGCTTGCTTCTTCCAGGGCGTCCCAGAGATCACCTGTCTCCGCGTTCCCGTAACTGTGCTTCTTCAGGTAGAGGTTCATACCTTTGCGGAAATCATCGTCGCCGATGTAAGAGTGCAACATTCGTATAACGCAGGCGCCTTTGTTGTAAGAAATGTCATCGAATATCTCGTCGATCTCGGAAGGATGACCGACTGGCACCTCGATCGGATGACTGTTCTTCAGAGCGTCCAGCTCTAACGCTTTGATGTAGATGTCCATGACGAATTGCGTCCAAATGTCGTACTCCGGGAACATGTGAGCGACGCATAGGAATTCCATGAACGACGCGTACCCTTCGTTCAGCCACAGGTGCGTCCACCATTCCATGGTTACAAGGTTGCCGAACCACTGATGCGCCAGTTCGTGCGCTACCACCAACACGATCCACTGCTTCTGTCGGACGGACGTATTTTCCACGTCCACCAGCAGGCAAGTCTCGCGGTACGTGACTAGACCCCAATTCTCCATAGCACCCGACGAGAAATCAGCGATCGCGATGAGATCGATTTTCGGCAGGGGATAGGCGATCCCGAAGTATTTTTTGTAATAGGGTAAAAACTTGGCCGCTATTTTCAACGCGAATTTTCCTTGTTCCGTGTTCGCCTTTGGTGTGTAGACTCGTACTAATACACCGTCACTGGACGTGTCCTCCACATAATCGAATTCACCAACGACGACTGCCACCAGATAAGTCGACATGATCGGTGTCCTCTCGAATATCAATGTATCCGTTGAACCCTTCGTCTCCTTGCTTTTAACAGGCTGAAACAAGTGAACGAACATTTTCTATCGTATATCCACAACTATCACATCGATCTGCATTCGAAGGAAAAGACTGCTGATACTAGGCGCTGCTTACCATATTGGAAAGTGCCGTAAGACCCGATGGTACATTTAGGGTAATATCAAAGGTGGCTTTATGCGCTGGTTCGTCCCAGCATGGGAAACAACGTCTAGCATCCGTTGCCTCGAATTGAGTTACAGCTGTGTGCTTAACGGTCCCGTCGGGTCTGCAAGCACATGTGAAAAGTGTTGTTAGTTCAGAGATGCTCGATCGATGCTTACCATGTTTGACAAGCCGACAAGGGGCGAGTCGCGAGGGAGTACAAGCTGTATCGTGAAAGCAGCTTTTAATACTGGTTCGTCCCAGCAAGGAAAAAGTCTACGTGCTGATGTAGGGCATAAATAAGTTACAGCATTCCATCCGATCTGTCTACCAAATGAATTAGGACCCATAGCTTCATAATACAAAGGCGTGTACTTTCTTCGTCTACGTGCAATACGCAGTCGTATTATGCGAAATAAAAACTGTAGTACCCGGTGTATTTGCTTCTGTAGAGTCCCTTCATTTTATTGTTAATTTCTCCCACAAAGTCCAAACTCAAGTATCCGCTCTTTCCCAGTGGCAACTTTTCTGGAAATACCAAAGTGACGGTTTCTTCTGGTACAGAGATCTCGATCTTCTCGGTCGGCATAGTCTTTCCATCATTATCGTTGAAAACCACACGCTTTATATCGATATCCAGTGAATTAATAACAATAGTGTCTGTACACTGCTTCACCTGTAAACATTCGTATATCATTACTAATAATGTTACATACCGAACGATAACAAATGTTCCTTCTATAGTTACTATGTTCTAGTCTTTAATATTTGTGTAGAGTTACAATAATTAACACACTTGCAGCCCGAATCTCTAAGTATGCAGTCTAAGTATCGCAAATGTTAAAAAGATGTAGTTAAGACTAGACTAAGAAGACTAAGCGGACGATACAAGATTTCCACTTTCAAAAATGAAATGTTTCTTTTAGAAACAAATCTATTTGTATGAAAAATATTCGTATTACTTGATTAACTAGAATAAAAAGCAGTCCATACGTTGCATACTAGCAACTCGATGGTCGGAACCACGCGATTAGTCCTGACCCATATAGCACACGGGTCAGGGGAGGTGCGAGTGAAAACCTGTGCCGACCCGTATCTGGGTCAGGGAGTTGCGGACGTGTCGATACCCTAAACAAGTGGTCTAAATTGATTCGACTTACGTCGATATACACGTTCTCCTTGCCGTCGAAGATAAATGTCTCGAGATTCGGAGACAAAACAATATCATAATGGTAGGGCAGAACGTCCGTTGGCAGCCGGCGAAACGGTGGCTTCTCTGTGCTCGACATCGCTCGATGTTGGATCGCGATACGGACAAATCTTAAACACCTAAAATACCTTAAGAGCCGTCTTTCAGCTTTCCCTTTTTGCCGACTCACAACGCGAAAGTATGCACTCTAGAACGAAACGGCTGAAAGCATCGCAGACGCATGCGCGAGGCATGCACACGGGGCAACGAATATCGCGAATTAAAATGGAACTGTTTTCGCGAAGAAAAGAGCGAATCACGAGTTCTGATGTCACTGCAAACGTAAAGGCGCAACATTCAATTTCGAACTGCCCATGTTGTTCGTATTTCAACGTTACTGCTCTTGTCTAGGCTAAATTCGTATTAAATTTTGGGGTAGTTGACATCGTTTTAGTTTGTGCAATTGATCATTTGGCTAATCTTTTACTGATCGAATGAATGATTGCATTGGAACTTGCGAAATAAGGATACACATGTGCACGTGTCGGAATGATTTAAAGTGAGCAGAAATAGAAGTTGCGCAACGTGGTTTAAATCAGAATGAATTGTTAGGACCATGAATCAGAAGGGCAGTGCAAAACTGGACTTATGGACTGTTATGAGTGTTATGGACGCTGCCTGCCAGCGAGTGCAGCTCTGATTGTGAGGGGACCACGAGGACAAGGTTTTTCAGCCATCTTAGTATGGTCGACTAGTACTGTCATCTATGTCATGCCGTGGTAAACTTAAAACTGCACACTTGAATTACACAAATTATAAATTATTTTGTGAATTACAGACTGACTCTGTCTCTACGCGTCCAGTCCAGGTTGAATAAAAACACGATATATTTAGTTACGACAAAATAGTAAAGTTTATTATGTCTTCTACTACTTGAAATATTTTTTCTTTTGACAAATATAGTGGCATCTTAATTAAATATAATATTGATTGTATTTAATATGATATTATATAATATTGAATAATATGTAGCATAACAGTAAAAATGGAGCTGTAATAATAAAAAGAAATTACCAACAACACGCGGTATTCCCAAGCGGTCACCCATCCAAGTACTAACCGCGCCCAATGCCGCTTAACTTCAGTGATCGGACGAGAACTGGTGTTTTACAGGCATAGTATGATCGTTGGTGAAAATACGGCTTTTTTTGTCGAAGAAATTGTTACAACTATGCCTTGTAAAAATATACAGTATGTAAGTACCAGAGTATACTGATAAGTATATGTATTTGGATTAGTGAACAGTAAGGAAAGAGTATATATGGAGTGGAAGATTTATATATGCCATAAGCATATTTTTCTTTTTTTAGCTAAGTATTTAACAAAAACTATTAACCCTTCGGTGGGCGCGCTCTTCAGACTTGCATGAGTGGGCGCGTTGCGGCATTTACACCGCAATCGGAGTTCTCTTTGTTTTACTTCTAAATTTAGACAATTTTAGGTCTCACAGAAGAAAATCGAAATTACATTAGTTGCTTAATAAACACCTGTATCTTATTTTTCTGTCCTCTAAAAAAAAAAAAAAAAAAAAAAAAAAAAAAAAAAAAAAAAAAACTTCCAAGTACGTAGCATGATGCAAAAATGTCCACTGGAAGAATCCTGAATTGGACATGGATCCAGTTTGAACACTACATATGGTACAATACGAAATGTAAAATTTGCGGCTAACTGCCGCGGGCGCGCCCACCGAAGGGTTAAATGTGAAATTTTCTGTGCTTCATCAAAGGTAAGACATTTCTTAGGAGTAATCCTCACCACCGGTAGACCATCTCAAGATGGCTGTAAGTCACCTAGAGCTAGGTTCCCCTTCCGTCTTTCGCTTTACCCCGCGAAACTATGCATTGTCCTTCGGGTCCATGGTTTCCCATAGCGTCTCTCGGGAGGCAAGAGTGGGGTGGTCAAGTATTTTGTTCGTTCTCAGTAACATGTCTTATGTATGAAATTCATAAGTTCCGTAGACGAAGTCTTCACTGAAATATTAAAGAATTCTAACGGAACTGTAGTAGAAACAAAATCATTTAACTTACAAGACACACGATGGCGACAATCAAACATTCATACTCTTTCCTACCTCACATCTCGGAATTAATAAGCTTTCCTTGCAATAAATCACATCATCATTGCTTTCGCAACAGACGTAATCCCCTAATTTCAAACATTCCCGTAAATCTCTAATTATTAGTAACCGAAAACGCCCGGAAACGAACGAGCAAAGTCCAGATTGAAAGTGGTTGAAAAGCGGGGGGAGGGGGGGGGGGGGGTAACAAAAATTTAAACAATAACGAGTTTAAATTGCTTAGAACTGAAGGCTTAGAACGGGGCCCCCCTGGAAAGTGGGGCCCGGGGCTACAGCCCCCCCCCTAGTCCCCCCCGTTTAATCCGGGCCTGGTCTTGACAGCGCGGGAGTATGAACTGCTACACTGACAATTCTTCCCGCAGGCTGATCCTCAACGAAACTCGCTCGGCCTAACATAAGGATCCGCCTCGCACGTTCGAGTTGCCGTTCTCAGTGCGATGCGCATACACCTGGACCGATGTAGATCGGCCAAGATTCAGACTTTGTCTGTGGCGCGAGGCAGTGGGGCTGTGGGAATAGAGGACTCCTCGGGAGAAGTTTGTTCTCGCGGATGAGTTGTTCGAGGTAATGGTGGCGTGCGCGAGCACCCGCCGTACATCCAGGAAGCCGCGACAGAGGCACCTCGGTCGCAAAGGTTATTCACGATCCTCCAGGTCGAGCGTAGGCGTGTAAACCTTTTTACACGCGATTTCACCGGGGGTGGGGGGGGGGGGGAGGGGTAGGGAAATCTATCGGTGGCGCGTACCGTTGCCTCACAGCGCACGGGGAAACGGCGGCGTTTTTCATGGCGATCAGTTCGTTAGAAATGTGTGGTACACCGCCACCGATGTACAAGATGCGACAAAGGTGAAGGTGGTGTTCGCCGGACCTGACCTGCCCGATAGGAAACACCACAGAGCGTAGCATCTCGCATCCCACAGACACGTACACATACGCGTTTACACCCGCAAGCACTCACACACACACACACACACACACACACACACACACACACACAGTGCGTCACCGCCCATATGTGATGTGTTTCGTGCGTGCGAGCGAATGAGTAATCATGTACTGTCAGGACAAGGGCTCGACCGCCTCGAAGAGCAAAGAGGGTAAGTTGACGCCCGCGCGAGCTCCGGCTACCACAAGTAATTCCTCTGGCCTCCTATCCCCACCAGCCCTTCCCCCAGTCCCCCTCCCCTGCCCCCCCCGCCTTTTCCCATTTTTCCGCAGCCTTTGACTCTGTGCCCTCGCCGCGCACCGCTTTCCGCTCTTTTCTTTTTATTATCCTCTCTGCTACCGTACACGCATCCTTGCTCGTTTATCCGTAGATTTTCGGTAACTCCCCCCCTCCACCCCCTCGGTGCGCCGTTGCACATGTGGACGTCGGCAAAGCGGGCTGGAGTAGATCGGGGCAGTGTCAAAAGTTGCGCGATCGTGGGGGTGGACGTTTGCCCGACGAGGAGAGACAGAGTGACAGGGGGGCCCCCCGAGAGAGAGAGAGAGAGAGAGAGAGAGAGAGTGCGGCAAAGAGGGGAAAGCGAGGAGAGTGTGTGTCGTTTACAATCGAACGGGGTGGGGGGTTAACAGTACGTTATTTCGACGAGAGAAACGGATCCGTGTGCATTCTTGGGCGAAACTTTTTATCGAACTTCGGCCGCGGTTTAGACGAGAGTTTGTCGCGCGTGATATTGCATCAAGGTGCCGTGCAACCGTCACCGCCGGCGTGGTTTATCAGTCGGTGCCGTTCGATTGCCGCGAAAACGTCACCTCCGTAGAGCGCGACAGATGCATGAATGGAGAAAAGTGCTTTTGTGCACGGGGAAGCATGCGGAGCAACGTGAAACGGGATGTGGAGTCAGTAGCCAGTCTAGAAATTATCAACGTAATTTATCTATCGTTATTTGACACGTATTACTAAACTTTATTGGTTCGTTGACCCTGTGCCGTCAACACATGTGTGTGTATACAGGGTGGGACGCTCGAGATCGCCAGTTCTCAATTCACGTCACCGCTATTATCCCCGGAGAAAAATCGGGGAAAGAAAAGTTGCGTAACTTTCAAGAGGAAACTTTCAATAGGTTGAGCGGAAAGAGACCATTGTAGGCGGAGGCATTTCTGAGATTCGAAGGGTGAACTTTGTTCTTTTAAACAAGAATACACAGAGCTTTCCCATTTTTCCGTACGATCGTCCGATGCGATGCCTGCGGAGTTCTTTGTACGGGGCTAATCGAGAAATACAGTTCGCACGCAAGTTTCAACTGTTACGACTGACGTCGAGCAGATTACGCGATGCGAAGCAATCGTGATTATGAATGTTTTGTAAACACAAATGATTGTCACGTCGATTATCTCTCCTAAATAAAACTAACATCGTTAAGAAAGTGGCTTTTTCTTCTTGTTATTTCGTCTTTCCTCCAAACAACGGCTGGCGCCTCGTTGCAAAAGTTTTGCTGCGGTTCCTATTCGGAGCAATGCACGTTACGATCCTACCGCTAAGATAACACACTTTTGTGGAAGAAGCGAAGGTCTCCTTCAAATTTCCCAGGTGCCTCCACTTAGGGACATTTGCATTACAGAAACGTCCCATTCAATTTATATCCTCCTCGAAACTCGCAACTCTTGTTTCGTGCGATTCTTCTCCGGGGATAGTAATTCCAATAGAATCACGGGGCAATTTCGGTTCACCCTATATATACAAGTATGCGCATTGTAAATCGTGTATAAATATGAATGCAACTTTTAGTACTCGCTGCTTTTTAGTAACAGGATTTACACGCGTACGGCGTGCGAGCATGATTTCGTTAGAATGGTTAATGCGTACGCCACGCAATTCGAAAGTACAGTTACTTGCTTTCAGTAGTTTATAATTTCTTAGAGTTCGTACGAAGGATCAGGGGAAAGACAGGGAATGCCACGATACAGCTTTATCGAGGAAATTAAATGTTTTAATACTTTGGTCCAGAAGTAAAGAAACAAGGTTCGATGAATTTATCTGCACTCTCCGTAACACGAAGCTTGTACTCTAATCAGGGACTCCTACCGATACGTAAAATACCGGTGTTATACCGGTATTTTTCGGTTGTATCTTCGTCTGAGACATAATACCGGTATAACACTCATACCGGTATTTCGCCAATACAGCTATACCGAAACCGATATCATACCGAAATAGATAACAAAAGGTTACCAGTAACCGAAATAAATACCGGTATTTTTTCGGTATTCTTTTCAGTAACATGGTAGGTTTCGGTGTTCACCGAGAAGAATACCGAAAAAATACCGGTATTTATTTCGGTTACCGGTAATTCCGAAAACCGATTGTTTTCGGTATGATATCGGTTTCGGTATTTATCTGTTTCGGTATGATATCGGTTTCGGTATAGCTGTATTGGCGAAATACCGGTATGAGCATTATACCGGTATTAAGTCCCTGACTCTAATTAGGCATTAGAAAGAAATAAGCAATAAAATAATTCTGGTTTTACATTATTTTAATATTTTTTCAAGTTTGAACAGGGCAGCATACCGAAGCAAAATAAGAAATTTCCACTTCTCTTATTATCGAAACAAGGAAAGCCACTCATTTTATTAATTGTTAGATATTTCATTTCTCACTTGTTATGCGCGAGACGGCGTTTTTTAAAATAGCTCAGCCTTAGGATCGCAAATTTTTTTAACCCTTCAGCATGGAGGCTTTCTGCCGAGAACAGTACCTAGCTACGGGACGAGCTGCAGTGGTCGGAACCTTACTCCCTGCTGTCTAGGCGGGGACTCGTCATACCGCCATTGCGGACAGTTTTCCTATGACGAGTCCTGCTCGGCATATCGCGCTGAAGAGTTAAGACCACGAGGGCTTCGTATTTTGCTTTTGATATACATACTCTATCGGGTGCTCGAATTCTCCTTTTTTCTGTTACTGTCTCGTCTTTGTTTTTTATATGTAGATGGTTCGAAAAAGAAGTATCAGGTAATATTCGCAATTCCTTCGCTCGCTGAATTGGGAATGGGCGTTCCCTTATCATAATTATGATCTTGTTTTACCTTCATGACAGAAGCTTATGCTTATGCTTAGGTAAAGAGTGGGGACATTCCATGGATTGTTCCAGTGCAGAGCGCGCATTACCTGTTTTTAAACAGTGTACGAAAAGTTTAACGCTATCATACGGGGGTGCTTGAACTTTATAACTCTTTGCGATTCGACAATTCTGTAGACCCAGTTGCCACCAACAAAATATGCTATTAATCGCAAAATCACGAGAAATGGTCTCTTATCGTTTTTTTCCCTTACCCTTCATTTGCTCCCAGTAATTTATAATTTCGTAGGGCTCATAAACGCGACGTCGTATGCTACTAAATTAGAGATTAATAATTTTACCAATTTTACTCTGTCGACGCGGCGAACAACTGTTACTATTGTCTCTCTCAAATGGAGCACACACGCTCGTATAGTACATTAATTAAGGAAGAATGTCATTCGCATCTGCACAAATAATTAAATGCTTCTTTACACTGCCGTTTCATTGTTTGAACAAATATGTTATTACACAGCATAATCTTCCCTTTATTTAACAGAAAGAAAAATATTATTATCTCTATAAAAGAGACAGACTTGCACTTTCTTAGTTATAGAAGTGTCCATTGATAATATTGTTATACGCAATTCGCTTTATCCAAGGCAGATATATAGCGTACGCTTCCTTGCCACCATTAATCATAAGATCGAGGAACACTGGCATTACACGCTGCATGACGTCATCGCATACGTAATACTTCAGGATGTTTGAATTATTCCGAGTTTCTTGGCCATGTATTGTAGCGCGCGAATGCCTCGATTCGTATATCTTTGTTTTGATTTACAGTTGCTAAAGATTCCACTTATTATGCACAGGGTCTGTGACAATGCGAGACAAGAAGGGCGGTGCTCTTAGCAGAGTACAAAAGCTGAAGAAACGGCTTAGCCACAGTTTCGGAAGACTTTGTAAGTATTATTGGAATTATATAAAATTTCACGTGCAGAGCGATGAGTAGAGTTAGCTTGTATAACGAGAAATTCTTCTAGCGAAGAAAAATTGCAATTGCACTTTGTATATGGATTTCCACATGTTTATACAGCTTTGCCTAAATGTTACTTAATAAGTAATTATATCGAAGTTGACGAATGTACTCTGTATTTTATGTTTCTCGTTTTACTTTGTCATTCGAATGTAATTCCGCTACGCGAACTAGTTGTACCTATTCGTTATTACATAATTTACATTATACAAATATTAATGCTCTCCGGAGTTATAAATGGTTTCAGAAAGTTATTCCATTACCACTTATCTTACATTATGTAATAACATCATTTGAGATTTGTAGCTCTCTGTATTATTCTAAAATTATACTCTATCGAATAGTGGTCGGTATATGAGATTCATGTACGGTTGCATTATGGCGCAACTATCAATATGCAATTCTACGAATTGCTTTATCAAATGCCAAGTTATCGATTTGTTATCGCTTTATCGTTTTATACTTTGTAGCAATATCAAAAGAAGAGGCTGATGATGTTGCGAACAGGGGTCAACTGCCATATAATGGCTATTCCGAGGAGTTCCTAGACCGTTTAGAACCAAACGGTAATATACCTGCAGATAAGGATCGTCGTTATGGTGAGCGAAAAGGAAGGTCTTTTAGTAGCTTAGTAACGTACGTTGAAATGTTCCGAGCGTTGCATTGAAGTTCGCTGAAAGATAGAGTATGAAACGTAGTTTCATTTATCAAAGAGAGTAATTTGTTGTAGTGTACACAAACACTTATCAGAGAGCTAAGTATTTTATGTTTCTTGTTTATTTTTTCGTACTAGAGATAACAAGTTGTATGAATGACTGCTATAAAACGTATTTGCACTGGCCTGGTGATAACTGTGCTGTTCAACGTTTATTGCACTAGTAATTAATGGCAGTTAGCTATACGACTTGCGATCGATATTATATTGTGTCGATCGAAGAAGGCGCACTGTGTGTATTGTGTATTATATAAATTATATTGTTATGTATCGATGAAATGTTGAGGAATTAATGATTCTACGTGGATTCCTATTGCTGTTATTTTAAAGAAAGTTTTAAGGACGAAATTGGATGTCATAGAATGGACAGGTGTGGGCGACCATGAGAGAGTGCATCGGCAGCTTTCCGTTTCTAGTGATTCCAAGCTTCTCGATGAGGATATACGCGAAGAAGCAAGAGTTATCTTGCGACCTAGGCGTCCACCAAGGCCCAAGTCAGAGGTGTTTCTTGGGCCGGATCCACCTCCTAGGAGAACCAAAAGATTTTCGGCATTTGGGGTAATGCTATAAATTTAAGCGTATTTTCTTCCGTTCGCTTCTCGATATGAAATTCCAATACTAAAAAGTCACTTATGCTTGCGCTTACAGGGTGATTCCCCTTTCGGTAAATCAGAAGCGTATATAAAACTGGAACAGTTAGGGGAAGGGTCATATGCCACAGTGTTCAAAGGCTACAGTCACCTTACGAATCAAGTGGTGGCACTTAAAGAAATTAGACTGCAAGAGGAGGAAGGTGCTCCATTTACTGCCATTCGCGAGGCAAGCCTTCTTAAAGAATTGAAGCATAGCAATATTGTCACCCTGCACGATATAATTCATACGCGCGAGACTCTTACGTTCGTTTTCGAGTACGTCCATACCGATTTGTCCCAGTACATGGAGAGGTATGGTAGCGGCAACGGAGGCTTGGATCCACGGAATGTTAAATTGTTTCTGTTTCAACTGTTAAGGGGATTAGCGTATTGTCATCGCAGGTAAATGCATACACGCGAGCGCAATGACGCTTAATTCGATATCGCGTGTGGCTAATTTGATTATGGATCTGTTTAGGAGGGTATTACATAGAGACGTGAAGCCACAAAATCTGTTGATCAGTGAAATAGGGGAACTGAAGCTAGCAGATTTCGGTTTAGCAAGAGCGAAGTCTGTACCGTCGCATACGTACTCGCACGAAGTTGTGACACTATGGTACAGGCCGCCGGACGTTCTTCTGGGCTCTACCGAGTATTCTACCTCGCTCGACATGTGGGGAGTAGGTTGCATATTTATGGAGATGTTGACCGGTGAACCGACATTCCCAGGTGTACGCTGTACGTACGACCAACTTGATAAGATATTCAAAGTATTGGGTACTCCTACCGAAGAGACTTGGCCCGGTGTCACGCACCTACCGGGATACAAACCGCATAGTCTGGGATTCTATCCTCCACGAAAATTGGGTCTTTCATTTCCTAGACTCTATGATATTGCTGATGGTGATAGTATAGCATCGTCGCTTCTCCAGCTAAATCCTGACCAACGGATAGGAGCGGAGGATGCGTTAAGGCACCCTTATTTTGCCTCTCTTCCTAGAAAACTATACGAGTTGCCTGATGGTAAGCTTCAGTTACGCAAGTCGTCCCAGAACTATAGATACAGGCTTAACTAGCCGAGGAAATAAATAAGTTTCGATAAACATTGGAAGAATAATTTACTAAATGCGTCATTGTTGTCTTTTTAAACGTATGCCCTCGTAGATACGATAAAGCTTGTACTCATAGTTCTGACAGATCCTGTATCTACGTAATTATGTAAGATACATATGTATATTCTACTGGAACTGCTGTTTGCTAATGCTTGACTTTTATTCATTTTTACAGAAATATCGATATTTAGCGTTGAAGGTTGTTATTTGTATACAAATACGAGGCACGCGTGTGCAGACTCGCGTCATACGGCTCAAGACTCGAGGTTAAAAGTGAACGCAAAAGAAGTAAATAATAAGTAATTCCCAGATTCACATGTTTGGTGAAACGTTCATTATCACACGGTTCAGATTCACTTAAACATTGTTTCCACGCGCGTCGTTCGCTCTTTCTCAGGGCTGTTCCACAAATTCCAATCATCTCACACACACACACACACACCCCTACACACACTGACACTAACACACACCCACACCCACAAATGTACACCTACACACGTGTATAATACACGATTACGAATTTTCGTTGGCGTTTTTCTTTTTCTTTATCCAAAAGTCTATTAACACGTATCAAGGAAATTAACGAAAATGAATTGTAACTGGCGAAGAAAATACGAAAGTAAGCTATCAGTGGCTAAACGAAGTAAAACGATTTTATGAGATTCGCACGCTCGATTTAGAAAGCAAAAGCACGCACGACCCATCCTCGCACTTCGTCCAAATACTAGATTTAGATTGATACCAATCAAAAAAGAAAGAAAAAGAAAAAAATAATTACTACGCGTCGAATCCAGGGACGGCGGTTGCTGGTTAGAGAAGAAGAATATAATGAAAATGATTATATAACTTAGAAAAATTCTGGAAGACCTGTAATACTTTGTATAAATTTTATGCTGTTTTTGACTTTTACCGTTGGTTGCTGAGACAATTGAATATATTGGTATATGTAACGAGAAATCATTGTTCGAACTAAACTAGTTGTTAATTATATGACGTGATGATAGGAAGTAAATAGAAACGTAAGGGATAATAGGAAATATCAGTATGGATCAAGTGTCGTAGCTACCAACCACACCACGAAACACGGCAAAGACTTGCGAAAATCTTTTATCGCTGATAGAATCGACGACGGTAGTGATCTAGTTTGTAAGAATTTAATATTAGCGTACTAGCGTCGATCGAACTTTATATCGACACTACAAAGTAGCATCTATCGATGATAGTGAATGGAGAACGAAGTAATAATTTTAGGCTTAATCAAATCCAATTTGTTCAATCGCTCGTACTAAATACGAAGAAACAGCCAATGGTGCTTGAACGAATTGTAGGGGAAGAAAATGTTAATAATTTCGTATTAGTTATTTAGAAACAGATCGTTTTGGCTGATATTTTCTTTTCGAATGGTCTACCGCGGCCATGGATATAAACGAACCAACTTTAAAAATAACGTTGCAATAGTAATATTAGGGTAACGTGAAACGGTGTTACAGTCCTTCCGAGTTTTCTCTAAGCTGCGACGATTAACTACGGTAATATTACTCCTTTAGTAGTTACATTTATACCGATTTTTCAACACACTTATAAAAATATCAACGAGACGAAAGCGAAAACGAGAGGAAAAAAAGCTGAAAAAAAAATATTTCGATGAAATTTGAGACACGTTATTATTACTACTATTATTACAGTTATTACGATTATCATTTGACAAAAGACGCGCTGAAGGTAGATTGTACATAGAACAACAAGGTTCGTATTATTGATGACGCTGAGATAGCTGAGCTGAGACTAATAAATGTGACTTTGTAATAAATTAAAGCGTAGTTCGGTACACTCTTGGACCCTGTTTTTTCGTTAGGTTATCCATGTGCAACAAGCTACAGAATGTATTTGTAATACTTATTCTGCTTAAGTATTGATTTTATACACCTTTATTTCCTTACGATTATATTTTATTTGTAATTTTTCTAAGGAATTATTGATATTTCAAATTGCTTCAAACTTGTACTGAGAAAGATAAAGAACTATGTTTTTGAAGTACCTGTGTATGTTTGAAAATTTCATACCTCACATATCATGCGAGCTTAAAATATTCGTAATATGTATAACTTAAATTGCCTAGATTTATTTCAACTTTTTTTTTAAAAACATTCTACAACAAAGCGGAACATAAAAATTCTTTATGACTCGAGACATCGAAACATCCTTTATCGCCTTGCATGAGATCAATTCATAGTTTCAATTCAAATTTTACGTGGACGCCTAACATTTAATTCCTCGTACTTAAAAAACAAAGCCTTGAATTGCAAAACGGTAAAGGCCTTTTCGATTCCATTTAGTCCGAAGAATGCTATTGTTCGGCTCGCAACATAATTTTCGGACACCCTGAATAATCCAAGTGCGCTAAATCACTGACATCACGGTAGCAGCGATGCCACAATCGATGGGTGTGGGACAAAAGCCTCTGATGCGAGTTGAGTCATTAATAAAATCAGCAAACTTTGAAACTGCTTTGCAAATTAATCATCTTCAAGTTTCCATTCACACTCGTGAAAAATTAAAAAGTAAAACTGAAGAATTATTAAAGAAAAAAAAGTAAAACCGCCGCAACGGGATTTGAACTCCCAACCTCCTGATTGCGATCTATATAAATATGCGCTCTCCAGTTTCGGTAACGAGAATAATTTTGTTGGCGAAACTGCCGCAGGCAGAATTTGGCAGAATGGACTCGCGCAACGCACGCAAAACGGATAGAAATTAGGGGTATGCATGTGTATATAGTGTGAAACGGTTGATCGTGGGAGAGGGTAAGAGTTTGCCCCACGTCCCACGTCTCGCGATCCTGGCACCGCCGTGCGGGGGGCTAACATCAAGTAACATGGCTTTGTTGTCATCGCGAGTGATGCGCTGTGTCGCGTAGAGCCAAACTGATTTCTATTAATACACTTAATTAAGTTAACGAAAGCACGGCACGCGCTTGAGTGGGTTACTATTTCACTCATCAGCCTAGATGGACGTGTCATTCACGGTTGACGTTCGAGCAAAGTGAAAGCTATGGCTACTGCTGTGCAGGAGGTTAGAGGTCCTCCGTCTCTAGACAGTAAAGGTAATGATTGTATTTTTCAGCGGTTACTTTCGTTAAACAAACTTCCAGCTCTTTGGTCTCGAAAGTAATCTCCGTTTGCAAGGCGAAGTAGCAAAGAAATTTAAGTAAGGAGCTGCTTCAAACGGCAGATACACCAATTGTGTCATTGATACTTGGTCGTGAGACGTATACACGTCATCGGGGCCTGGAACAAATTGTCGTGCAATAATACGACACGTTCGTTGTAAAGATTTTACGAGGAATGTTCACGTATCGTTCTAGGATGCGCGGCCGCGAAAACGGCTATATCTTACGAAGAGATCGCTACCAAGCTTTTAAACGAGAAGCTTTTATTAACGGCCTTGGAGTTGCACGCGGAATTATGCGAGGCTGGAAAGGAACTACCCGTTCTCAAGGAATTCTTCTCGAGCCCAAGCCATTTCGAAAATCAAAACATTAAACCAGAACCCTACACTTCTATGCGTACGTATAATATCGTTGCGAGTAATTTGCCTTTTATTTTCACGGAGGTGTGTTGATTTTAAAGCGATGTCTGTGTAGTATAATATTGGTATTTTAATTCGCTAGCCAGGTCATCTAGTCAGGCTACTTTAGATTCACTCGACATGACGAGGTATTCGGAGGATGGCGCAGGGGTTGACGAGAGAGTAGCGATCTTAGAGTTCGAGCTAAGGAAGGCTAGAGAAAATATTTCTGCTCTCCGCGCGAATCTCACTGTAGTGACAGGTTTTTCTTTTTTAATATCGTTTGGCTAATCAGATCTTCCACGTAATTATAAGAGATTCCAAGCCGGCGTCTTTTGTATTTCAGAGTCCGAAGGAACTACGCCCGGCGAATGTTCCGATAAACACTTAGTCAGCGATCTACCCATAAAACCACACGAACAAAGAGCTTTAAGCTTCCTCGTCAACGAATATTTATTAGCGCACTCCTACAAGTTAACGTCCATCACGTTTAGCGACGAAAACGAAAATCAAGACTTCGAGGATTGGCAGGATGTGGGATTGAACATTCCGAAACCCGCGGAATTGTTACAAATTTATAGGGAGTACGTGAGAGCCACTGGATACGATAAGTCGCCATCCGCGAGCGTCGGCGTGCAAACAGATTTCTTCGACGCGGAGGATAAAGCCGAAAATGAGGAATTTAAGCAAATGGTTTGTCGAAATCCTTTGTATTCGAAAGTTCACCAATTTGGAGTACTTCCTCAACGGCTGTATTATTTATAGGTGAAAGAAATAGAGGAGCTTAAACAGCAAGCGGCGTTGCTGGAGCAAGAGAAAGCGGACCTGCAGCAAATTATCGCCGCCATGAACGAAAATTTATCTCAGAATCCGATTAAGGTATGAAACAACCACGAGACGTATTTAGTAAGATGTATTTTGTTTTCTAGGTTTACGTAATCGAAGTATTCTTTCTGTAGCAAGGTAGTAGCGGAACGATACAGACAATAAATTCGAGTTCTACGACTCCGGATAAGTTTGAACTCCTCGAGACGCCGCCGCGAGACGCGTCCAATGCTACTCAGGAGCCCGAGGAAGATGACAGCGTGTCCGTCGTTGTCAGTCTGGGCGAAACTGACCCCGGCGATAAAGAATGGACGAGGATTCAATTACCTAGAGTGGACGTTACAGAGGGATCGTCTATCCTTCCGAATCCACCGTCTAGGTACTGCATTCTCGCGAATTGTATGCCGAGTGCACTTTCCGTAGAAATAATTTCCAAACATTTTCGCTTGCAGACATGTACCGTTGAAATTTAAGATGGAAGTGATATCGCACTGTCTGGTAAATATCCCGAGTTCTGTAATTTCTACAGCGGAGGAGCCGTTCAAAAATGGGATCACGCGCGACACTCTGGTTCTGATCTTAGCACAAACTTTACTTCGTATCGTACCGAATGTTATACTAAACAAACGCGAGGAAGTGATACCGTTAATATTAAGTGTAATTCGACTTCATACTGACTCCGCGGAGAGGGAGAAGCTATTGCAGCTTCTGTTTAATTTAAAGAAGAGGCCGAAGGAAGATGAAAGACAATTAATATTAGCCGGTAATGCGCATTATTGTCAGCAACATACGGTAACGCAAAGATTATGTCGTTTACATATCTATCTTGTTATCAGGTTTAGTCGCAATGGCGAAGCTCGAAGACGAACCAATGGAGGGCGAAGAAATATTGACCATTTGCTGGGAGCAAAGTCAGCACAAGTATCCTGAGAAGAGGTTGTTGGCTGTTGAATGTTGTTCCGTGCTAGCTCCGTATATGTCAGTCGGCATAAGGAACTCGTTAATGCTCTCGATGCTGCAACAAATGTTACTCGAAGACAAAGATCCTATAGTCAGAGCTAGCGTAGTAAGAAGTCTCGCGCTGCTTGTAACTTTAATGGATGACCCGGACAAATACTTTCAGGTAATGTACACCGCAAAATTACTTACCGTTTACCAAGCTTACCGACGATAATTATTTCCGCAGTGCGAGGAATTAGCGTTAACAGCGCTCAACGATACATCGCCTATCGTTGTGGACGTCGCGTCCTCTCTACTCTTACCAATTCTAGCACAATGGGCGCTAACTCTGAAACGATTGCAAACGCACCTGCTGCCCCGCGTGATATCTAAAGTAAAGAATCATTTGAAGTCCGGGCACTCTCAACAGTCACCTAACAAAGATCATATTGACGAAGGCAGAACAGTGTCGTCGATCGGAGTGTTGCAGTATTTACTTCCGCACGTGATTATATTCGTGGCAGACACTGATACTGTTCGAACGCACATGGAGCATACAGTGTCATCTGACTTACGTGAGTGGGGCAAATTTCAATGTAAATTCTTTTCACTTGTCAGCGATTTTATTTTAAACAACATACATGTTTTTTTTTATCATACAGCCGATGTGTTCCTGAGCTTGTGTCATTCGAATATCGTTAATCCACAAGTATTTTACGACGGGGACGGAGACATAGGGGCTCTTTTAAACATGTTTTTCGCAAACACGTGGGAAAACGATTCATGGCCAGAATTGGAATGGTTTACAAATAAGCTGTAAGTTTAATCAAAGTCGACTCTCTGTGCACTGTGTTCTGTCAACTTGTTAATATGTTTCAGAGTGATGGAAGTGTTGGAGATGGTGAAATCCGTGGATATTGTACAAGAAACTATTTTACATGCTCTCTTAACGTACATTAATTCCTTGTGTTTGGGCTTTGGACGGTACATCACGCAGACGCGGGTGCGTTTAATAAATTAGTCACTTTTAACTGCTGTGTTACAGTTACGTGTAGAAACGTCGTGTTTCAGATTCAGCCGATATTTGTATCCGAGGTAGCTGAACTTGAGCAACAGTTAACGATACTGTCAGCAGACAAACGGCATATGAGCTTGACGTTGATACCAACATATTTAATCCTACTCTCCACTTTGAATGGTACCGAGGTATCCAAGTCTTTAAAACAGTTCTTGGTTGCTTTGTCCATGAGCGGTACCAGTATTACTAGTTTGCAAATTGCTGTAATTATGTTGTGCGCTGAAGAGCAGATGCAGGAGTATGTCCTTAGTGGTTTGTGGGACGGTTAGTTTTACCCGACATTTCCAACAGAGTTTCGTTGTCCCTTTACCGGGAATTTAGTAATTAAGTTCCGTCTTTCTTCCCGTTTCTCACAGGGGTAGTGCATCAAAGACCTATCGTTAGATGTGCAACTGCAACACTGTTCGGTTCCGTGATAGGTCACGTTTCTGATCGGTTAGCAAGCGCTAAGGTAGTCCCGGCGATTGTAACACTCGTTAGCGACCCCGATATGTAAGCTACATTTCTAAATCCGTTGCCAGTTTCGAAATTGTAATCACGATATCAGTATAATTAACATGGCAATCATTCATTTTTCTTTAGAACCGTTCGATCCGCTGCAATTCTCTCTCTTGGTCGTTTAATAACGGAATGCAAAGTCAGAGAGGTGCGCGATAAAGCGCGTTTAACTTTAGAAACCATTGCTAAAGACCCCCAGGGTGTACCGCCGGCTTTAGCGCTTCCGTTGGTCTCAACGTTAGCATTCATTGCTCCGAATTGCCCCCAAAATTACATAGAAGACGGTGAGTGCCCGTTGGCGGTCCTATCTCCAATATTCGTCACGTGTAATTAACGTTATTAATCCCCTTGCAGTTATAGCTACACAGCTAACTGGAATAACTTCGTCGGCATTGCAACAAGGTCGTAAAATCGATCTTCTCAGCGCTTTAGTCGAAGCGTACTCTGTCTTGGTTTATTGTCCGCTTAGTAATCAGTGTGTGTCTGGGGTGTTGTTGCCAGGTTTGAAAAACCTCGAGCAATTAGTTAACCAGCATTTACCTCAACAGAGGGAAGCTGTTCGGTCGCTCTTAAGAGAAGCAGAATCTCGGCAGGACCTTTCGAAACCAATGGAGAGGCAAGTATCGTAATCATTAATAAGTACGTGTCCCTACGTTTTGCAATATTCTAAGTACTGTCTCTGTTTGTGCCTCCTTAGGTCAATATCAATGAGCTCTGGGCTCTCATTATCAATGGCCACGGTAAACGTAGGGCAAGGTGTAGAAGATATGAGGCAGAGAGTGAGCAAGATATTCCAACAGAAAGCTAGTTCGCCAAGCATGTCCAGTATTTTCAGAAAGAAATAAGGCGACTCATTCGTTTCAAGTACATCTATAAATTGGCGCCTCCTTCTGTTCCACGTTATCGATTCTGCTTTAGTTGTTCTTACGTAATACTATCGAGAGTCTAACAATTTTTGTACTTATGTATTTAACGGTACAAGGTGATGCACAAAACTTATACGAATCAAAATACAATGTTGTAGAAGTATTATTAATTACAGTCGTGATATAAATTCGAGGATGGAGCTTATTTAAAGATTATTAACGAACATCCGCTATACAATGGTGTGCCTTGTAAGATGCAATTCGAAATCGTGATGATCGCGAAGTTCTGTTAAATTGAAGATTAAGAAGTTAATCCTCGAGAAGTCTAAGACAACGGTCAATAAATAACATAATAATTTCGACACTCGTGTGCACAATTAAACATAACACCGAACACTGAGATAATTATAACGCTTTACACAATGACTTATTTTTAAAAAATTCTATCATGTGAGAAGCTGTAGCTTGTTATTTTATATTACACATGGTACGGTATATTTATTAACAGAAATCTCAATCTATCGTACCGTACATATTTTACGTATTACATAGTGTCATCGTGCTCTTACAAGAAAGCTTAAAAATATATCCTGCCATAATGCGACTTTTCAGAATAAAATTATAAACAGTTCAACTAATTATCTATTCCAATTATATTTAAAGTATGCTGTAGAATTGTTCAAGGAATCGGTTGTGATTATCAATTGTTAATATCTTTTAAGGATTATCTCGTTTTTGTATACTATTCGACGTTCGAAGTGAGATAGTATTTATTTCAATCGCGTCTATGATTTTGCGTGATACCATAGAGCTGCTATATTCGTCGCATGTATATTTGTACTTAAAACCAACCGTAGTGTACATCAATATTATTATTTTCTCGCTGTAAACAAGAAGAAATCAAATTTATTTAGAATAGTTTGTATCTTGTAAGAATATTTTATTGTATCTATATATACAATTATATATTTCCCATATATACATATATATTGATATACAATACATGTATATAATGTACGTATGCATACATATAAATATCTAGATAAATATATACATATATATATGCATATGCACGACGACTAATAGTTTATTATACTTCATGACCAATGTATTATTAATTTACACACACATACGTTTATTAAATATTAAATACTGTAGCATGTATCATTACCGTGCAAAGAATAAATTTTATAATATATTTATTCTAAATGCAGATCCAAGTCCTAAACACGCTCGGCTTCCTTGGGCGCATTAGAAACTCGGATAAGTTCGTGATTGGGTGGGACGAATGCCCCTCGTTTACAACGCACGAATTGTTTAATAGCGTCTGAAATTCATCTGAACCCTGAGCAATCTAGCATACTTCTAAGACTAATAATTACTTCCGCCCGGACGATTCGCCCACCATGAGACTTTATAAAGTTTGCGCATGGGGAGGGAATTCGCACGCTTATCCCTAACAAACCTTCCGTAGAATACTATGTACATGACTGAATTCGAATGCAAAACGTTGTAGGGGGGACAGATTTTATATTAAGCTCTGCGCGACTCGCGAGCGACACCTCGAGGTAAATCTGTATCCTAAACCAAACGTATACTAGTCAGAGGCAGAGGGCACCGCGGCGCCCAGCCTCGCTGTTACTGTCATCGAAACCAACGAAAAGCTATATCACAATTATTACATGTATACGAACAGTGTGATGAATACAAAGGCAATGTTTTCTCCCCCCCCTGTTCCTTTTCTCGTGTCTCTGCATCTATTCGTATATTTGCACTATCGAATCATGTATGTATGAAAGAACGGCATGATATAAAAGTTGACGTTTCAATAAGTTAACGCAATTACATTGCAGCAAATGAAAAGTCAGCGAATGATGCTCGAGAGGAAATGGTAGAACGTGTATCATACTTTCTTCCCCCGAGCATCAACATCTCCTTCGGGAATTGACTTCACTCGTGGCGATAGATGTTCTTCCAGGAACGAAGAAATATACATCTGCCTCGCACGAGCGCCAGGCGACGATTTGTTTTACGTATTTAATACAATCCTTAATGTAGGTACTGTGTCGATCTCCTCGTTCCGTTTCACTGTTAATCCTCACGAAGACGGCTTCTTGCTTCGTCAACGACGTAATACTAAAAAAAAATGGCTATCTATTCGTTGATTGGGTAGTAAATGTCAGCAAGAATAGAAGGGAATTATACAGGGCTGGCGCAGATCTGGTTGAGGAGCGGCCTGCTACAAACGCGGTGTGTCCTGTATCTTCGATGGGCGCGGAACGAGTCGATGAAATACTCTCAAATGTTCTTTTTCCTCGTTTCGGTGTTACCGACAAATATAGGGGCGAACTCTGCCCGCGCCGCTAGCGCCGCTAGTACGAATTCTGTTCAAGAAGATCAGAGGTAGAGGCGAGAAGTGATTATCGCTGTCGATATGTGAAACGCTGTCGCTTACCGAAATTCACCGTCGTATCGCCGGGATCAATTTTCGAATGGTAAAAGATCTTATCCGACTCTTCCGGCAGCACGTTTAGCGCTAATTTCAAAGCTTTCCTCAGCTCCGTTTGACCGAGGCACGATAATGATTTAACGCCGCACACCTGCCAATTATCTTATAAGTGGTAGCGCACAACTGACTGCATCGGACATTAAATGATAGATTTATTGATACTCACTTCGAACGCTGTCTCTACTTTGTCTAGTTCGGAGTTTGCATTTGTCGTGGCTAATACTATGAACACGTACTCCTCGAAGTCTATTTTACCCTTTCCATGCTGTAACAGTTCGAAACTCTCGTTTTAGTAACCGAAGCCATAAACATAGTTCTTATCTGAATATCCCCTAACAAGGAGAGTATGTTAGGTGTCCGCCTCCGATCATTTTGATTTTTGGATATATTATAGAGGACCGAAAAATAAGAAATACGTGTTTTTTTATTTTTCCTCGTTTTCATATTTGGGGGGTGAAAACTGCGTTCAAAGTTAGGGGTGAAAAATTATTTTTGTGGACTTTTTGAAAATCTGGTGAGTCAGTCATATTTCCCATTCAAAGACACAAAATTCGTCCATTGACACTATTCCCCTATCTCTAATAGTTCTCGAGATATTCCACAAAAATGAGTTTTTAACCCTAACTTTGAACGCAGTTTTCACCCCCCAAATATGAAAACGGGGAAAAATAAAAAAACACGAATTTCTTATTTTTCGGTCCTCTATAACATATCCAAAAATCAAAATGATCGGAGGCGGACACCTAAAATACTCTCCTTGTAAGTCATAGGCAGGCCCGGCTCGTCCTAATAGGCAAAATAAAATAATTTAAAAAAAAATTGAAGCCAAGTACAAAGAAATAAAAAAGCACTAAAAAGTAAAAACTAATTTTTTCCCATATTTAATCTACGACTTTCATATTTTTTAAGTCGGCGCCAGATTTACACAGTGCAAATGATGAGGCGCCGACTTAAGAAATATAAGAGTCGTAGATTAAATGTGGGAAAAAGTTATTTTCTACCTTTTAGTGCATTTTCATTTTTTCGAAATCGGTTTTAATTTTGTTTCTATTTTGGCACCGACTTAAAAAAAATATTTTATTCTTTTTAGCGCACCTTTGAAGTCGGTTTTTTACTTTTTTTAAAATGTTTAGTATTTAAAATAATGCTTTAAATGAAATATTAATAGTTGTACTATGAATGGTTTAAGCTACGAATAAAAACTCAGAGTAAGGCCATCAAAAAGCTCAAATAAATGTATTATTATTAAATAAAGGGTGCAATTTGGCAAGTTCGCCTAGGGCGAAAAAAATGCTCGAGCCAGGCCGTACCACAGGTGTCGCTCAATTTCAACGAGGAAAGCAATTGTAATTGGAAAATAATGTGCCAAATGATACAAACTTTGTCGTGTATCCGAAAGAGCTGCTGAGCAGCAGGCTCCTTTTCATCGATTCGGAGGATCTGCGCGAATTCGTGCAGATCAACTTCTTCGGTCAGTCTCTCCATTTTCTTCTGAACTAATTCCTCTTCTGTCTTCGCCGCTACTAATCTACAAGAGCAAGCAATCTTACGTTATTCTTTCCAATATAATCTCCATTTTGCATTCACCCTTCTCGTATAAATTCTTGTGCCAACGGCAGCGTACCCTAGTTTATTACGAAGCTTATGGGCTTCCACTATGGTGGATGCGTGCGGTATGTGCAACTGATGAGCTTTACTAATAATTCGGCAATCGTCGTACGTGTAATCTGATACTGGAATCTGTAGCGCTCTGGAGAACAAAATTTCAGTTTATACAGTGATGACTTTTGGCGCGATACAGCCCTTCGCCATAAAATGTTTTACAGGTAGGTCTCGATTAGTGCGAGCACAAATATTACTGCGATAGTCGATTCGGTTCGGGTAGAAAAGTTTATTTCTTTAATTTCATTCTCCGAATCTTCAACTTTTTAAGAATACTTATTTAATGCGGATAAAAATTCAGTTACTGCGATGTTCGGGAGGATTTCTTTCATTCGGTACAACTGTGGAAACTATTTAGTCTTTTGGGACTTGGACAAAGTAAGGGTTAATTGCTATATATACCTATATACGAAAATATGGAGACGCAGAAGAAGGTGCAATCGACAGGGTTAAAATACGTTTACGACATTATAATTTAATAAAATAGGGTGAAAGCACTAGTAGTCGACCACTTAAAGCTAAACTCGAATGAAAAGTACTGAAAAAAAATAAACAATCAATGTTATAAAATATATAAAACGTATTGAAGGAATTCAAATGTATTTAATGTATCACTAAATATTTTGTGTCAGTAGGAAAGTTCGGGGAAAATAAATAATTAGCGTTAAAAATAAAGTGTCCGAATGCTTTAATAATCGACCGCTTAACTCTAAAAGTCGACCGGTCCGATAGCTAGTAGTCGACCACCTTTTTTAATATGAAATTCAAAATAGGTTATGTGCGCATTACAAACTAAAATTTATTTTTAAATATAATGTGCAACATCAGTAAATAATTAATAATGACAGCAATAATGCGTAACTAAAATAAGTTCTTTTAAAAACTTTATCAAAATTTTAATAAGAAATAGAAATTATTTTTTTTTCCAATGTGAATTAAATTTTTCGTTTTTAAGATAGGAAGCAGTAACAAATTTTAAGTTTTTAAAGTAGGTATTTGTATTCTATAAATAAATTATATAAACGTGGTCGACTATTAGCATTCATTGTGAATGCAGTTAGCTTCAGAAGTCGACCGCTGTCCAGTTACCGACCTCCCATAAATAAATAAATTATCCCATTTTTTTTAAATTTTTGTAGCGCATATAAAATTGTTGATGCTTTTTCAGTGGAATAGCATAATTTTCCAGTAATAAATGTATAGAACTGAATTACATTTGTCGTTTCTATTCAAAGCACACTTATGTTTCTCGGGTTAGAAAACAGCAATGGCGCATGTAGAATCAAAATTAGTTTACAAATCACTTTAAAAGCATTTATTTTTTTTACCTATGAAGGGCGCTTTTTGTCGTATTGTAAAGTTAGAAATTCAAAATATAATATAAAATTGTCATTTAATAAATTCTTTATTTCAGTACTTATTTCTTTAAGCTAAATAATAAAAGTGGTCGACTACTAGAGGGTGGCCGACTACTAGTGCTTTCACCCTACGTATGAAAAGGTATGTTTACATTTTTCATTGTATATTTTCTTTAAGTTAGAACCAATTCCTGTATTTCAAGCATTCGAATAGTTCAAATTCGAATAATGAATTTCTAGGACTTATTACTCGCACTAATCGAGACCTACCTGTATAGTGTACTGGGAAACCAAGTGGAGGCGTGGCTTAAATTTCAGCGCTGCGGTGGTAAGTTGGCAAACTATTGACAGTAGGCTGGATCCCACCAAACATTCCGAATAAGTATTTATTAATCGAATAAATAAAAATTTAGTGTTCCAAAAAATTTAAAAACACTCGTTTTTCACAACATGTCTATATAAACACTGATAATCATATGGACTTCAACGGGTTTCAGCCTACTCTGAGTAGTTCAATTTTTTGTCACTATTTGGCGTATCGAAATTCTTGGTTTCCCATTAGGATCTCTTTGCTCCTAAGAATCTATACTCACTCTGCCATAAGGCGACGCACGTTGTTCGCGTACAGCTTGGGGTCCATTTTCTCAGCTTCGCTTGGCTTGTAAACGGGCAGGAACTCTATTTCGCAGCTGCTATTCAGTTGGGTCAACGTAAGCCATAGCAATTTTAATCTGAAATCACGACCCTTGTAATTTTAGCATTTCATCCAATACTTCTCCCCATCGAAGCTTAAACCGCTTGAAATATAAAACTCACGCTCCAGGACCTTCCCAGGTCCACGTCACCGTGTCCAGTTTGTTAGGGTACCTGATGCACACAGGCTGCACCGGGACACCGGGATAGAATGCGCCTGATTTGAAGGTGATGAGGCACGATCGATTTGTACAGGTACCTTCTGGGAAAATCATCACCTGGATGGGGCATTATTTACCGGTGAACATTTCTCGAGAGCCTAAGCCTCTAAATAAAAAATCTGATTTTCCCGGAGACACGTTCGTGTCTCAACTAAAATAGAAAAAAGGTTGCGAACGAAGGGTATCTCTCGTTTATATCGCTAACGATACCTGTGGCCAGTCCTCTTTCGAAGTAGCCCTTTCGATAATTTCCTTGATCGTGTTCTGCCGTGAATTCGGATCGTCCCTCCAAACATACACCGGTTGCGTGTAGTTGATAAGTTCTGCGAGCGCAGAGAAATGAATTATAGCACACGAATACGCAGGGCTTTCAGATCAAGTTAATCTTTATTATCCATTAATCTGTATAGTGTGTTTGATTTTGGTGTTTCTGTATATGAAATATGAATGTTACTTTAAGTAGACCCTAATCGAGCGTTAAATTAACTCCTACGTCGCCGAGGATCATCTTTCTCTCATTCTATATATTCAAGATGGTATAACATATCCGCGTGTACTTGCTTGAAACTATGTTTCCTTTTTTCTTTCAAAGCATCGATATCTTATAATTAAATGTATGTTGAATTTATCGGATGTATTAAGATTCGGTTTCTAGAATAAGATAAGAGGAATTCTCTTTCATAATCCGTAAAATAAAGCTCTCCTGCTATTTACGTGTATGGTGGTGAATGGGACAATCCTTGCTTAATTAAACCCTTCGATTGATCAAGAACACACGTGGAGTGCGATAGGTACAGACGACTACAGACTCAACAGTGGTGTTCACATGCGATAAAGAGTCGTTAAACACTTATTCATCTACAATGTTAACGATTAAATAATTAATTTTAATATACTCTAGGTATAGTTGTGCACATTTTACTGCATATTTAGTAGCAGAATCTATTACGTGGCTACTTTGTTGACAACTTCAGTAAACCATAACGAAGATACCGAGCTGCACACTCGGGTAACATTTTTTCAACAGAAGTTAGGGGTGTCTCGGTGTGAACGTTACATTCTCGGAGAACATTTCGATTATACCAATGACTCCTACATTCCCATGTTACTAAGATCCAGCAGAAACAATGCCGATAAAATGATTCTTACAGCAACAAAAATTTCCTACTAGTGTATCAAAAAACACGTGCTTCGAATTTAAGAAACGAAAGCGTAACAAGTGAATATGGAGCATGGAAAATCGTTCGACTTTGTTACATCACTTTTTACCCTTGTCCTCTAATCGTTTCAAAGATAGAGTCCATTCTAGTTCCAATGAAGATTCCATTAGGAGAAACTATTTTCGTTGATTCGACGGGAAGATAGAGCTAATCTAACGATTACGGTATTGGGTTGTTCGGAAACGTTCGTGGCAGTTCTGACGGCTGTTACGGGGAGGTGCCACCTTGGACGCATGAAAATCATAGGTTTGTTTAGCAATTTCTTTCTTGTAAACAATGACCTTAATAGAAAATCTGATTAATGGTATTTATTATAAATCTCTCGAAGATTAAAAAAAATTTTGTTTATTTTTTTCAACAAAATGGCGGCGCTGGTGGGTCCCTTACGATTCTCCTCAAATCAAAAACCAAAAGTTTTCAATTTCTACATGAAATGAACTAAAGAAGTACATACGGATATTTCAAAATAAACATTTTTATGGGAATACTGAGTGTTTGAAGAAAAATTGTGATTTTTAGCAGAAAAATTTGGTTACAAAAATGTCTGCAGCTAAAAATATTTTCAAGCGATCGTAAAATCCGAATGTACATACTTCTTTAGATTCACATAAAAGGAAGATTTTCAACAAGTTTCAAGTCAATCGGATGAATAGTCTCTGCGATCCGCGCAACGCCGATTGGCGAGGCAATTCTAAAGGACGGCTTCAGCACCGCCATTTTGTTGAAAATAATTTTTCTTAATCTTCAAACGATATATAACAAATGCCATTAATCAGATTTTCGATTGAGTTCATTATACAATTGATAAAAATTGCTAAACAAATCCCACGATTTCCATGCGTCGAAGATGGCACCTCCCCTTAAACGGACCCGGCAAAAGTTTCAACAAATTTTGAGAAGAAGCTGAGGAGCTTCCTGCGCCATTTAGAAGAAAAAGCGTGAAAGCTTGTTGTGCTCGTCAACAGCGATCAGAAGCGCCGGGAATTTTCCGGGCAGCCCGTTGCAAATGTCGAATGAAGTTTGCGTTAAACCATAACCAGTTTCCCCATTACGTGTTCAACGGAAGTGCCGGCGGTGGTTAGCTCGCGCAGATTAATAAGGAAAGCGGATGTGGAAGAATCGTTCAATAATTTGGCACATACTTCCGATAAACGGGTTCAGCCCCGATTCTCGTCTTACGATGATCGAAGGAAAGCCAGTTATGTAGACAATCCCTCCGTCCATGAATGTTGAATGGGGTGCGACCACTAAGATCGGCGCCTCCGCCCTCGTTGCCTGCCTTCCACGCACAACGATTCTCATTCCTCCGGCTTGGTATGTCAGCCGGCCCATAAAGCACAGCCAGGGCACTATTTTGCTGCAGGTGTCAATCGAGCAATTCAATCGTTAACGCATCCCGACCACATTAGCGCGTTCTGCGTCTCTCGCGTCGCGATTAGTTAGGTACATATGTACGTTCGGGCCACCTCGAGCGAGAAGCCTTGCCTTCCGCTACGATCTCTTTGTAAGGAAACGGCCCAGAACCTCCACCTTTTAATCTTCGTCTATTTCTGCACAGTGACAGACATACGGGGTTCCGTTTAAGGTGTGTCTAATTCCAGACGTCGGGCAAAAGTTCGGTCGCTTTATTGAATTCTTTATTAACCTTTCGTAGTCACAGCTTCTTATAGTCACAAATTGGTCACATGGGGGTCACTGCACCCCAGCGTCATTTTTGAGTTACCATTTTCGTGTTTCTGAATCTTTTAACTTTTCAGTGATAATTGTACATTCGTAATGCTCTAATAGTCGTTTTATAGAAATGTAAATTTTGATATGATAAAATTTGTAGCTGAAGAGGAACGATTTTCCGTGGCTGTGGAGAAAAGCGATTTTCCTCGCGATAAATCCCTTTTGGAAGTCGTAAAGGCGCGAGATTTGAACTCGAAAATTGCTGTTGGGGTGCGATACTCCCCGTGCGACCACGAAGGGTTAAAAGTAAAAATACAAGATTTTTTAATCAAAGTATTTTGTAGAGGTAGTAAAAGAATAGGTAGGCATCCGTATATCTAACATCACTTATTTAACACCGAGCGAACAGACTTTTCCACCGACTTGGGATCTATACTGGCAGTAATTGATTCCTTTCTCGAAATTACTGTGCTTTTCCATGTTTTCTTATGCTGTTTTTATATTACAAAGAGCTTAAGTAGAGTTTATGTAGTTTAGCAATCAGCAATTTTTAAACGGCAACAGAAATCGGTACGCAACCATTGTGCAGACGCTGAAAGTTAGAAGGGGATGTTTGGGACCATTCCCCTGCCAGACCTCAACCCGTTCAACGTTTTCACACATTCTACACGTTCGAGTAACCTCGACCGCTGCTTCTATTCGCGATTCCCGTAGAATTTTCCTCTTTCTATGTTTTCCCTGGAATATCACGTTTCCTGCGTTTGAATTCTGCGGCGACTCTGCTCCCGTACTTCTATCCGCGCCGAGTATTTTCCACGACCGCGCCGTAGAGCCGCGTCCGCTCTTATGGCAGAAAATTCTACCACCGGTTTCTTTGCACAAGAGTGAAACTGCATCTGGGCCACGTGACATTCTACCGAGGAAGCTTACGCAGTTGTAAGCTCGACATTCCGCTGTATAATCATCATTCGGTAGCATCCGCTAGGTATTTATCAGTTTACAGTTTAATTGTTCTCTTTTTACAAGATCGTTCGTAAAGTAGAATTTGACGTGTAAATGTATCAGAGCAGAAGAAAACAGTGAGAAGGAAATAGAATCCAGAGAGAAACGACAAAGAGAGAGATAGGGAAATGAATGTATACGAAGCGCTCGACAGCATTCGTGAAGCGTTGAAAAGAAATTTAACAGCGAGTATGCTCCTCGGAGCCGCGCGGCATAAAATAATTGTGCTCCAACTGTGCGCCCGCCATGGTTAAATGGTGTGTCAGTTAGGGGCGTAAGGATTCCCATTATCCCAGATTTTGTTAGTAACCATGTAGGTGTTCCCATTCACCACATACATACATACATTTTCCGTTAGCGTATTCCAAGTACGTTCTGTTTCCTTTAACACGTATGTATAGCTTCCTGACATCGAGTTGCACGGCTTTTACAGTTGAGCGATGCGCATCATGCACGGTAAATTGCGCGATCTCCAGTTTCCGATGGAATTACGCGCTTAACACTGTTTTCAGCATCAGACTGCTTTCCTAGACCATCGTTGATTAACGCTCCTGGGAGCTCCTCCTTGTAATCGAGCATCATTACGCGCGTTCGTTCGTGTTCCCCGTAAATATAATCAGCGGAATGTGTTCTATATAAAGAGTTAATTGTAGAAAGTTTACGCGCTTGCGAGTCCCTGCACCGCTCCTTCCTTAACGAGCACCATCAGCTGATTACCCCAAGAAGTGCGTCCAGCGGTTTAAAATGCGATTCTAGCTGGGCAAAATTATTTTTGTCATTAGTTTCTTATGTACGTATATACTTTACTAGTACATATTTACTCATTTGGTATTTTTAATGTTTTTTTTTTACGTATTTATGATTACTTTTTGCTGGGTTTTGTTTGTAAGTAAAATACACAAGTGTTCTCGATAAAAGTTGATATTTCCAGATTATAATCAATTGTATTTCAGCAAAAATAGTAAATGCATATAAGGTATGTGGAATAATAATAGTGCGACGCATTAGGAAGTGCTGCAATATTTAGTTATTTAAATATATTAATAGAATTTAAGGACCACTTTTGCTGGTTCCTGCAGGTTATTGAGAAATTGATTTTTTCAAAAGAAAATAGCCAAATTTCGTTATAAGAAAAAACATTAAAAATAATAAATGAGTAAATAGTTATTAAAGTATATATACGTACAGGGAAAAATAATGGCAAAAATAACTTTGCTCGGCTAGAATAGCATTTTAAACCAGTGTGTCTGTGTTCTAGAGTTCAATTTACAGATTTATAGATACATCGTTACCATGAAAACGCTCGCGCGTGCTGTGAAAATAGAAAACGCGGGATTTCGCGTGCCTGTAATGATGTCGGAGTCGCGTTCCATCCTCTTAGGTCGCTCAAAATAATTGGAGCATCGTCCACTCGCGCCGGTAACCCATACTTTCAAAGTTATCGATTCTATAAAAACGAACGATTCAATATCAACTCTATACAATAAATAAACAATAATCTTCCTTCGTTCGTCGCATTTTAAACTTGAATGCGTGTTTCTCTAGTTTGTCCATTTATTTTGAGCAGCTCGTACCGTCACCATGACATGTATCCGATTAACTTTTAACTCTCTAGCTAGGAGGTCGTCCTTAAATTACGTTAGGCTTTTTGGAGGAGGAACGGGGTCGCGAATTTCTTACATTTTTTACAAGGGGGAAAGGGCGAGTCAGGTAGCGTCTTGCGTAATATTTTTCAACCTAATTTTCAATAAATACAAATTCTATCATTAATGCCCCATAGAAGTAATTTTATTTTTTTCCCGAAACCGAGTTAAATGAATTATATAAACCTTTAAAAGAATTTTAATAACTGAAAAAATGCAATCTTAAAAATATTACGCAAGGGGGGTGGAATATAAAATCTCACGAGTTCTTATACTTGATTAGGGAGCGGACAAGGAGCCGAAATTACCCTTAAGTAATTTAAGAACGGCCACTAGTCACGTTCTTTTTATTTCTAGTAACTTGCAAACTCCTTTTCCATCGTGAATGAGTTCAGTCGAATGAAACGCAAAGGTGCCAGAAAAGTGTATCGTTGGTTCGTTTGTTGTCCGCTGTATGTATGTACGTATCGAGAGAGAGAGAGAGAGAGAGAGAGAAAGAAGAAGAGATGTGTCTGGAGATGGAACGGGGACTCGTGTGCGCGGCGTGACAGAGCATAAGTGGGAGACCTACTTCCGAAAAAAGGGATGCGCCCGGTCTCCGCCTTGGCGACGATGCTCGGCCCGCCGAGGTATACAACCGGAAGTGCGTCGAAGAAGCTTGAATGCGGGGCTAGGGCTAACACGGGTGCATCCTTTGTTTCCGCTTTACGACCCTTGACCTTCAGATGGTGAAATCCCCCGCAGACGAACAACGCTCGCATCATCCAGCAGATCACAATTCGAATGTCTCTGTTTTTCCAACCGTTCAAAATGGACCCTTTTGTACATATATTCATCACGAGGACACATTTTTTTTTTCTACTCTACATCGTGCGATCGTTACTTTCTTACGACACGCAAGCGGGCCAAGCAAATGCGCTCGTCGCTGAAACGAGCGAAACACTGCCGCAGGGAAGCGCGGACGGAAATCCAGGCTGTGCCAGTGGGATTTGCATCCCGCGGCTTGGCTACGACGATCGTGCTGCTGGCCCTTGTTCGATAGCACCCTTCGACTAAATGTCCCGGGCTACTTTCTTGCGCGAGTGTTTCGGGAATCTGTAGATGCGTGATTCAGTGGGTTCGGGACGGCGAAGCTGGGTGAAGCGGTGCCGGAGGTGCATTGAAACGAGCATGTTTGGTAAAAGGCGGAGCGACTGGTATTGGGAGATTCTCGGGTGTTTCAAGATAATTAATATTCTTATGCAACCAGTAATAAACAAAGGTGATGCGTTTGCAGTGGCGCACTCAGGATTTAATCTCGGGGGGGGGGGGGGGGGGGGGCAGCCGAGTTGAACGGATAAAAATATTTTTAATGCAAATTCAATAAAATTCTTCAGGTGATTATAGAAATTTGTTTCAAGAATAAAATTCAGTTTTCTTGTCTTCTTACAAAGCCCCTTCTGCGGGGGTGCCAGCCCCCCTCGGGGTGCGCCATTGTGCGTTTGATTAGAAAATTTTACCCCCCCCTGCTTTCGCAGGGGCTTTCTTTTCGGACTTGCGTTTGTACATACGACACTTTTCACTCGTTTTAGCGACCATTAGATGTTCAAGCGGGGAAATTTTATTTCACGTGTTACGACTCGAATTCTCTTTAAAAAAAATATTGATTCGTCAAGCGTGACATGCGTGAACTTTCATCAAGATATCGTGTGCGTATTTATGTGACTTTAGAAGATTTTAAAAGATCTATGGAGTAGTAAAAAAGGCAAGGTAGGAATGCAATATACGCATTCGCGGATACGTAACGGTTTTCCGGAAAGAGACGAATATCGTGAAAGTTGACATAGAAGTCGATGCCGAGAGCCACGGTACTTGTTAGCCTCCAAAGAATGTTCGAAGTTGAACAATAAAACAGTTAGTATAATAATCGAACGCTATTACTCCACGCATTACGTTAGTGCTTTGAGCAATGGTGCAAAATCGGTTACCACCTTCCAAACAGCCAGCTACTTTCTAGAAGTTTACAATCAATACAACGAACTTTACGCTGCGCCATTGAATTATTTAGTAGAAACTACGAGGGACTAGTTGTAAGAAATCGGTTTCATTGATTATTGCGTGAATAAGTAAAGCTGTCGCGGGAATTCTCTGCTTGGTAAACTACAGAAGAATATTTCCTTCGTGCCTTTTAATGTCAACTATTTTTAGATCTTTTTCAATTATATGAATTATAACCACGTTAATACTATCAATTATTCGCGAAGAATACTTCTTACTGACAATTAATTATTAAGACTTGGCTAATGATTTTCTGACAGTCACAATTCATTAATTAGTTAACTTAATCTATCAGCAACCAACAAGTTATGCTGTTAACATCTACTTTAGAGTGAAATGTTATTATTAAACTTTGGATTTGTAAATACGATCCGAAGAATAATTTCGAAAGGCGTCTACGTATCCCTGATCCTTAAATACGATTTGCAGAAATCGATATTTCTAATATTTATAAAACCCCATGGGGCGAACCCCATTGTCCGCACCACGTGCCACATCCACAAACGCATGAGAGAAAAAAGTCGATGTTCTACGTCTGCAATGTGAAGCTTTGCAGTTCTTGTAAATAATAAATATCGAACAGCTGTAACTACACGTGCGGAGTACAAGTGGACACGAGAGTTGCAATCTTAAGCAAAGCAGGTAATGAGAGCATGCAAACCAACATAGTATCCCGCTAAAAGCAGCTCCTGCAATCCATTATATCCTCGCCTCGTCCGCGATAATTTATTATCCCGAGTAACAGTAAGCGCGTGAAAGCATCGACGAAAGTTCTACGGCACATTTTCCGACACTAATGCTCAGGCAAGTAACTGCTTCGAACTTCACTGTCAAGAGCGTAATTGATCTCGGCGGAAAATTTCAAAATTACTCCCCGCGCGCGAGCGAGTAAACAGAGGAGACCTATAAATTATACTCCTCGGTGATTCAATAACTGAGATTACCTACCATGCACTTTTGGTAGAAAGCGTGATAATTCACGGCTCGAACCCGAGAGAAAAGAAGGCTAATGGGCGGAATGCTCGAAACTCAAAGATACATCGGTTGTCCGAAAAAGTTTGTGCCGTTCTTTTAGTATTTAGAAGAGGATTTCTCAACCTTTCGCATTGCCCCCGGATGATCGAGTATTGTCTGTGGTGAGCAGTGCATCTTATCGGCTAATTCGCGGGGCCTTTGACGAGGATCTTCCACAATTAAGGTCTCCAATCGATCTTCGTTGAAGGCGGACGATCGCCCGGAATGTGGCTCGTCAGAGATATCAAAATTCCCGTGCTTGAAGCGTGCAAACCATTTTCGAGCTGTTCTCTCTGCCATGGAGTCTTCTACATAAATGGCGGATATGTTTGAGCAGCTTGGAACGTGGTGCAGCCTCGATTAAACACGAATAACAGATGGTGTCGGAAATTGGTGTGTTTATCAAGCAGAGATGGGCAAAATTTTTTTTTAAATAAATTTAGAATAAGGAATAAAAATTAAAGAAATTATTCGTCATGTGTCGAATCCTGCGTCATGTTCGACCCGGGTAAAAAATGTTTTCACTTTAACCTTAACTATAACTTTAACTATAACTTTAACTATAACTTTAACTATAACTTTAACTATAACTTTAACTTTAACTATAACTTTAACTATAACTTTAACTATAACTTTAACTATAACTTTAACTATAACTTTAACTATAACTTTAACTATAACTTTAACTTCAACTTCAGCCTTAACTTTAACTTCAACTTTAACTTCAACTTTAACTTCAACTTTAACTTCAACTTTAACTTCAACTTCAACTTCAACGTCAACTTCAACTTTAACTTTAACTTCAACTTTAACTTAACTTTAACTTCAACTTTAACTTTAACTTCATTGGACGTCGAATAATGCGCCCCAGAAAATTATTTGACGTCGAATAAAGTTAAAGTAAAATTTACAGTTAAAGTTGAGGTTAAAGTTGAAAAAATATTCGACGCGGAAGTTGAAACGCTCGAAGAATAAGAAAATTAACTTTATTCGTCGAATACAAAAATATACTTTATTTGTCAAATAATCTAAAGTTAAAGTAACTTTTATTTGATCCGTTATTTAAATATTTATTTGTTTAGTAAATGCCCAACTCTGTTAACAACTTGGCACTTCAGGGTGCAGCAAAATAATAAAAAAGCAGATAAGGAAAACTTATACGTAGTGAAGTAGAGGAAACTACAGGCTTTACAATCGCGCAAAAACGAAGCCAACATACAAATTCGTTCTGGCTTCAAATGTTCAATAAAAACCGTACGAACTTAATGGACAACCTGATACATTACGAAATTTTGATCACTTTAAAACGAAATTAATCGGATTTTTATTAATATTTCCATTTTTTCAACTATCTTCAGTGATAAACAGCAAATTTCAAGGGGGAATCTTAACAGTTGCATTCGAGCTTTTCAAAGGCTTAAAGGGTTACACCATCCTGACGTTCTCAAAAAATTCAAATGTTTTTCCTGTAGCAAGAATGCGAAGGTCCCATTGAAAAGTTAGTTGTAATCACAAAGATATGGCTCATAAACCGGAAGGCTGCACGACGAGCGTAAATGCGCCTGACGAACTTTAAACTTTAAACAAGTTTTCTCGAAGCTACACTTTCCCACGTGGTGTCAATCATAACTCAAAAACCATGCAATAAAATCTAATGAAATTTGGTATACGTATTCTCAGTGACATATACTAAATTCTCAAGATGTTTAAAAAACAGGACTACGAAAAAGCGATTCCTTCTTTAAAATGCTATAATCTCTACTATCTTTCGAATTTCAAAAAATCCTTACGTCATACGATAGAGAGCACCTTTGGAACTAAGAAGACCACTAAACTTTAAATTTTCAGTTACTGAGAAAGTCGGAATCACTGTCACCAGCGTACCATGAGCACCGCAACGTGCATGGGGATAACGTCATTTATCCCGTTATAAATAAATATAGACGGTTGAGAAAAATTCTGGTTTAAAGTTCAGGAAATGCTTCGTACACGGTAAGAAGGTCATTTCAGCCGATCGCATACATTCCCTCTAAAAAATTCGTGACAGTACCGCTCGTTTTGGCCCAGTCAAAGTGGTGTAACTCCTTAACCCGCCGTATCTTCGAAAATCTTGTACAACTTCTGTCGAGCCGATTACGTCCGAGATGAAAAGTATCGTTTAAAAGTTTAAAGCATGATTGGAAAGCACACGTAAATGTTGCGTCTGCTCGTAATCGAAGGTCGTGGCGGCTGAAATCACGCCACGAACAGATCCCCATCCGCGGTATGCCTGTCGTGGATTCCATCGATTCGGCGTCTGCAGAGGGACGGACGCGAACTACTTGCCCGATGGACACTTTCTCCCGTTACTTATTCTATTTATCGTATCCTCGGTATCCTCGGCCGTTTCTTTCCCGTGGCCATTCATGCTCTCTCTCGCGCCACTGACATCTTCAATCGTTTCAAGTATGCGTTCATGAAATAAAATTCTTAAACGGATTTCCGCAATTTACCTTCCCCCGCTTTGCATCAACGGCGACACGTCTTCCCCGAGAATATTTTTACGCCCGCCACGGAGGAATATATCGTCGGCTTGATAGTAAAACTGACGAAGTCCATATTTCTCAATTCCTGGTAAACGCGAATTTAAATTAGACATTAAAGTTCAATGCGCTACGATAAATCGCGTAGGTAATCATTGGAAGCTATTCTGAAATACACAAATTTCTCCCGGTATGGATTCTTATTAAACTGTTGTAAAAAAATTTAGAAAGCAATTGGTTTTAATAATCCTTGAGGATTTTAGGACGCGATGTTGGACTTGGTCAGTTTTATTAACAAGCCAACGATATCATTCCCTGTAATATCTTTCGATGAGCATTTCACCGTGGATTCAACGATCTAATACCTTCTATACTTTTTTCTTCCAAACATTCTTACTTTGCCAAAATTTTACAGGAATCATACTTATGCTGATTGTTCTATGTAAAGTTCGAGCACTAACATCGTAACTCAGCTGTTCTAGCTAGGCACCTACACTATCGCTCATAAGTATTCGATGATTTGTTCTAGGTACGTTTGATAAAAGAGAAAAGAGAACGTTTTTTCTCACACATCTGTGGCCCAAATTAGATATTTCTTAGCTCATAGCAATCGTTTCATTCTGTTTTGTTAACTGAAAAGTGGTTCTCCAACTACAATTCCATTGTTATTATTACCATTCGATTATTATTAAGTAGCGAATTAATAGCCAATCGTAAAATGTCACACCACCAGCATTCGAATGTCGTTAAGCAATTTCGAGGTGAAACAACAGTTCGATCACATGAAAAGCAACAATAATGACAATATCCATTAAATTGGCGAAATGTCGCACATACAGCGAGAAAGGCGTAGCAATTTGATAAAGACAAGCAATAACCAACCACGTTACGATTCATCCTACTTTCTCTGCTACCAAAACGTACATGCAATGAGTCACGGAATAATTTTCAGCGGCGGTGTACGCGCGACCGTTTTCGAGCTGCACAATAATCACACGACTAATTATCCTTGGTTCCTCGAAGTCTGACGGACGATAAAACAGGCGTCGCTTATTAATCTCGACGGCCCCGCAACGTCGTGCTGAGGTTTAATGCAAATGCAAACTGAATGCGATGCGACTACGAAGCGGGTGAAAATTAAGGCAGGTATGTGGAACGATATGATTGCGTGGCCGAGAGCAGCACGGTCGACAGAGGTGAAAAGTAAAAGTGTGATTAATATAAATTAGAAGCGAGGGGGGTATGGCTGCCAAAGCGGTCGCGGATGCGGGGGCGATACGCTCCGAGTTCTATCTGGACGAGACGGCACTCGAATGTGAATGGCCGTGTACTTGGCGACTGCCGGGGCAGAGTTTCAAGCTCTCAGACAGTTTATAGAGAGTATCGGAAGCTTCGTCGGTAAAAGAGGAGAGGTAGTACGTACAAAAAGCGCCAAAGGAAGAATACGTAATGGTCGGGCTTGATGTCTTACCGTCTCCACCCTTCCAGAGGGGCTCGACGGAGATCTTCCTCGGACAATCCAAGGAGACCTAGACAAGCTAGGAGCCAGGCCATGATCACCAGTGCCGTAATTGCAGCCAGTCTGAATGGTAGAAGAGCTACCGTCAGGAATGCCGTCTGAAACATGAAGCACTTCCGCTTCAGCAACTGCCGTGAATGTGTTACTTTGCTACGTTCCGGGAAAGCAGAGACATAGAAAGCAGTGGGTTCTTTAGAATTCATCGCCAATCTCATACCCGCGGCCAATTACTCGTTTAGTACTATCGTTTTACTTGCTCGCGCCTCGAATTAGGATGTTCGTTTTTGTCACTTCTCTGATCAGGTTGCGAGGGTACAAGCTTTGCTGCATCTCTTGGCTTCGAGTAGTCTATGATTAAAATCGGGGATTGAAACGGGTGAAGGGTCTATCTGAGAACTTTCGGCTAAATTTAAATCGAGGTTTAGGGGGAGGTTCTGGTCTAAAAATGTCGAGAAGTCGATTTTTTTTATTTAATTTTTCGAGCGTTCAACCTTTCAAGAATACGTGTTGAAAAGGATTTTTGGAAATTCGAAAAATTCATGAAGTTATAGGCGGGTGAGTAGCGGCGAATGCGTGGGTAAAGCGCGGCCACTCAAATATTTTGAAAAGTTATTATCCGCTTCGATTGAAACTTTTTTATTTTGAAGAATATACTTCTGTGCAGTGGAGAAACGGGTAATATTTTAAAATTTTTGAAAATTTGTATTTTTTAAAGGCGTTGAAAGGTCGAAAAACCCAGAGAAAAAGTGATTTCAAATTTCAAATGTCGTTATCTTGTACAAAAATGTCATTTTTTGTAATTTTCAAAGCTATGTCCACTAGGTAATTTCACGCCCTTTAATAATCTGGCACTGTTTCTTATTTCAGACCAATGGTTTAGGTGCTACAAGTCCCACCGTTCTGGATGAATTTTTTGACGCCTCCACTTCAACGAATCCCCAGTGCCATTTACAATAAATAATTACAGAAAAATAAAATATATTTCTATAGCTTAAGACATTCTTAATACAGCGCAAAAAGTCCCATTAAATTATCTGTGGTAGTTTTCCTTCAATTAATTCCTAAAGATCATCTATTTGTATGCGCTCTAGCTCGGAACATCCCCTTAATTCGAAAGATCCGTTTTAATTTGCTCAGATAACTGGACGAAGCTCGCTCTGATTTAATTGCTCGACGAATATTCGACATTTACGAATAATCCGAACGAAACGCGCTTCACGCAGATATTTTAAGTACACCGACACCTGGAGTGATGCTGGAAAGTGGTAATACGCTGGATGTAGGTCGTCTACTCCAAATTACGTCGCCCCAAAAAATCGTAGCTCGTATCGAAGAGATCGTTCGCGGGCGCTTTATCCTAGAACTGCTGAAGATGCTTCGCGACGCTTTTATTAGTTGCTGCTAACGGTGCCTCAAGTGAATGGACCAAGTTTTTGTCGATAAGAGCAGCGATGCCTTGATCAGCGCGATCTTCGGCTCTTCGCGGACAATAAAGGGCGGCGACGGTTCATTTGAGATGGCAGCTTATTTTGTGCGATAATCTAGGCATCGATTGCTTTCGAAGGAAGAGTAGAGGGCGATAACCTTCCGCTCCGATTGTTCACCTGACTTAACCCCCTTCCCGCCAGCCTGTACATTTTATCTCGCATTAAAATCGCCACTGTTACACGTACAACAATACTACATTCAATTTATGCCAGATCAAGCGGACAGGAGATGATTCCTGATGCAAAAACGAAGGAGAAGTGGAGAATAAAATTTTTTCAACCGAGGCTTGTGCTTCGAGGAAATCGATTTCGAAATTTTTGTTGGGTACGCATGCGCTTGACTAACAATTAAGTATATTAGTTCCGTATATTTTCATTGAATCCGGGCGGCGTGTAACTTCTAAATCGCACTGTTGGATGCAAGAAGCTGCCAACAGTCAGTTTCGAGAAAAGTGTCTGTAAACATTACGAAGTTAGATATTTTTTCTACATAGTGAAGTTGGAAAACTGTCTATAATATTTAAAAATTGGATACATCTGTTTTCGTAGTTACATTATTACAATCGGTGGTAGGTAATCAATTAATCAGTGAATAAAATGATATAGAAAAATGTTGTTTTTTTAATGTAATTTTTTATTGTCTACTTAATATTTGCAAAGAATATCGGATTTAAAGAAATATCAGCGGGAACAGAAAAAGTGCATCTATAAAAAATGGGTGTCGCGATGCGGGTTCATTGAACGGACCTTTCTCCCGTTCGCGACCAGAACGACTTTTTTCGACAGTGGGCCAAGGTTATAGGAAGGGAGAGGATTTAGGATGCTGGTGCCTGGTAGAGAGGAGTAAAGGAAAGACGTGGAAAGATGGAGGAGAGAGCAAAGAGGTGAAAGAGGAAAAAAGGAGAAACGAGTACCGTTCATTCGCGTTCCGTTAGGCTCCATCACCTGTTAACTTCATTTTGTGGCGTGTATATACACGATACGCGCTAGTATTTACGTAACACGCACACGCGGCTCTTTCAAGATCGGGGTCGCAGCCGAACTGATGCTTTCGATACTCTGGATTCCTAATAAGTGTCCCTTTTACGTCTTCCAACGTAATTACCATTTCCAAAGCAACAAAGAAATAAGCTCTTTCAAAGAATCATTTTTATACATTCACTGAATTACTTTTTCTGTATAAGTAGCACGAATTAAATTCAAATTTCACCTGCTACGTATCCTTTAATTTCATACTGAATATCAAAGTTACGAGATTTGTTTTCCTACTCAAAAAGAAACATACACTGCTCGAATTAATTGGAGTGTTGTCTGCTGAGAGAGGTAATTAATATCACAAAAATTAATTGTTAATTATTCAGATAAGAGGTCGTTATCCTTTAGTTCCTTGTAATGGCATAGAATAATATATACATATGTATGTATTTAGAAACTTTCGAATATTTTCTTGATTCCAATCGCTTCATTGAAAGAAATTCCTAATGCCTCTGCGAGATTTACATAGTCGATAGCCTTTTTAATAAAATAGCACTCCTATTAAAATATACGATTGAAGAATCTGGATTTCCCAGAAACCAAGGTAGCGTTTTACGGACTTTGAAAGTAATTAGTTTTCTCCTCGTCTAGTGTTTAGCCCGTTCTCAGCAGTCTGGTCAGTCTTCAAACGGGTTTATGAATAATGCACGTGCTGTACACGAGTGACTTTGAAGATCGAGGTTATGACCGAATAATTCTTTCAATTCCTTATCTATTATAGGAGGTGGCCAGTTTCATTCCATTCTCTTTCTTTTCGTCTTGAGAATTGCATCATAATGATACACTATTATGTGTCATTAATATTTAGCCGTGCATTAAGTATCACTGTTCGAAATTTCATCCAAGCCGTTCGTTACCGTTTTCCATATGAAAACTGTTTGTAGCAGCTGCATTAATTCGCCAGAAGAACTACGTTCATTTGAAAATAGTGCTCATCGAAGCATGTATATTAATTTTTAATTTAATAATTTATGCTTGGAGTAATAAATAAACAAATGCATAACTGTCGTTCAAATAATCCATTTTGCATCTTCTCATTAAAGGTACTGTCTATAATTCTATAGAATCACGCGAGTGCTCAGGCCTACTTTCGAGTTTGTTTGCAACAATGCGTCTAAAATTGCAGCGATCCTCCGTGACATGGACTTCTGGCAATTACTGCACACAAGTCATCGACTCCAAAATTATTGCATTTGGGTCACTTGAAAGTAGCCTACAAAGCTACCTACTGTCTTTTACATCCCGCTTTCTTTAATTCGCGTTACACTCATATCGGCATCGAACGCATCCGCGTGTGAGCTTAAAAGTTCAACAACGACGGCCTTGATCTAATAATCAATATTTCGCAGGGAAACTACCTAGCTGCGATTTCTAGTTTCCTTTTTAACCCGAACGCTCAATCCTGTGGCAGAACTCGTTCGCCATTGCACGGTCAACGGCTCGCCGAAGAAGAAGCCGAGCTTCATGCGTACAATGTAGAAAGTTCCTTAGAAAGACTTAACAGTGTGGAGCCTTTGATTTCAGCTTATTCGACGCTGCCGTTTTTACAGCAGATTTCTTGCCACGCGATCCCGAAGACAATATGCCAGGTAAAAGTCCGCGTTTATTGGAGAAAGTGAACGGTGAACTGTTAGAGATATCGCATACTGCGTACCCCTCAAGTACTAACATCTCGCTAAACCGATTCAGAAACTACGTACTTTAACCAGTCAGCATATACTTTCTACGCAAAGAAAGCTCCTCTGGCAGGCTCAGAACCGATTTTACTCAGTCATGATTATTTTCTAGGAAATCATTCGACTCTGCAGTGTTCTCGTTTGTCGGATCACACTCTTCCTGGCCCAGAGTTTTCGTAAAGTGAACTTGGATCTCGAAAACAGGGAAGATCCTCAATCCAGAAGTTTAAGAAATCATGAAACTTTGGGGATATGTAGAGGATATATAGGGTAAATCCGGGAGACGCGGTCGGGCCGGAGAGTTGGTCGTGTCGCTATATTTCAGAGTCTATACGTAAAAATGCATTAAAGTGCAGACCAATTACTTCTCTAGAAGCCAAATAGTTGAATGAATAGCGTTATTTCGCTTCCTTCTGTGGTTTTCTGGATTTATAGGCTATAAAAGGTACATTGATGTTATATTTAACCTCTTTTGTCAAACAGCGGTTGTACAGAATCGTATTTAAAATATACTTCTAAGTTTATTTTCCTTTAATGTTTGGAATAATAAGATAGTAGAGACATTGAGGGACAATGCAGCCAAAGTATTTGGCCATATTAACTCTTCCTCTCAAAGCTAACGAGCAGACCATGTCTCGCTGCAGAAAGGTGAGATGGTCGAGTTATGATTTTTTTTATTATTTTTGTTTATTTTTTTTATTTTTTATTATTTTAATATTATTTTTGTTTATTTAGTTTATTTATTCACTTTTGTATTCATTTGCCTTGCTAATCGCCAGTAGGTAATTCACTTTTTCTTTGATGTGTTCTTTACTTGTTTAGCGTAAACAAATTAAATAACAATGAATCCGTAGTTGTATTCACTCATAAATAATTTTGCTTTATCCTTTGCTAATTTTCCATGAATAATTATGTGAGTGGTCTCTGCCAACGATGAAAACCATTTCTCCCGGCACCTCGGGAGAGGTGGTCAGATGTCATGACTTCAGTTTTCAACCCGATTTACAGTAAATATTGTCTTAAAGCAAATATCGACCAGTTTTTCTGAATCGGCATAACATTCTGATCATATTAGGTTTGTTCTGATAAAATAAGTAATATCTATATTAGTTTTAATAGCCATTTTATATTTGGTCGACCGCGTGTCCCGGATTTACCCTAGATATATTAACTAGCTTATTACTTCTGTTAGCGCTGCTTATGACGACACATCTACCGCTGAGCTTGAACAGGAGTTAGGGGATATTTTGATTTGGACCAAATCGCACGGACTTTCCTTTAACCCATCTAAGACCTCCCTGATTATAGTCGGTACCCCTACTCGGCTAGCCAAGCTCCCGCCTTTCTCTCTCTCCTTCGACTCAGCTACCATCGTCCCAAGCAGCTCTCTTAAAAGTCTTGGGCTTCGCTTTGATCCTCTGTTACATTTCGAAAATCATATTTCTCACCTTTGGTGTGCTGCGTATACTCGTCTTCGTATCCTTTACCCTTCACGATATCTCCTTACTACTCCATCAGAAGCTTCTCCTTTGTCAATCACTTATCATCTCTCTCTTTGATTATTGTGATGTTGTGTATGGTCCTCGTCTTTCTGCCAGTCTTGCCTCTCGTGTCCAACTCGTGCAGAACTCCTGTCTCCGCTTTTCCTATTGTGCTCGTAAATTTGACCACATCTCGCCCCTCCTGGAAAAATCCGGATGGCTCCCAATGAGACAGAGATGGATTCTCCATCTCTGTTGCATTGTTTATAAAATCCTTCGCGACTGCTCCCCTCCTTACTTGTTTAACCTTCTCCCTACCAATGCATCCTTTCATACTGCTCACTCTACTCGATCTCAAGACCTGCTCTCCATCCCCTATCATCGTACGAACTCCCTTCGCGCTTCTTTCTCCTATGTCGGTCCCCATTATTATAATTCACTCCCTTCTGAAATCCGCGCACTTCCGACTCTCTCCTCCTTTAGATGCTCGTGTAAGTCTTTTCTGTTGCTTCATCCGTTGTAATGTCTCATTGCCTTCTTTGCGATTGGTTAGTTTGTTCTGTTCCTATGTTTTCTATAATACGCTGTCCTGACTTCTTTCAAGCCGTGGTTAGGTTATATTTTATTATTTTATATTAATCCTAGGCTAGTATGTTCCGTCTTCCTTTTTCTTTTTTTTTCTCCTTCTGTATTATTTATAAATAGGTTAAGTTACCGCCTTAGGTTAAGTTGTAAAACAGTCTCGGACTGAACTTCGCCTGTGCTTTTGTCGATGTTTACCCTCCGTTTATTGCCCTCTGTTATATTTTTGCAATAAAAGACGTTAATAATAATAATAATATGTATTACGAATTTTTTTTTGCCGCCGAAATTCACCAACTTTTATCTGAGATGCATCGTTAACTCAACCGCCGACCGGCAACGCGATTATTATAAGAAACAGCGGTCCGTTGAATTGAACGCGAGCGAATCAGGTCGGCGACGTTGCAGGCGCATTCGCGGTCAGCAATCCATTACGAGGTGTTCCGACGAAATACGCGCGAGTGGGTCGCGCGAAGCGCTTGTTAAAAGTTGTAATTAGTATTCCAGAACAGTGGGCAGCGAGTACGTAAGTTCTCGCCAGCGTACTTACAATGAACCCCTCAATGCCGTGCAGGATATCAACAAGATCTAAGGTCGTTCATTGAGCATCGCCAATGGTACGTGTTGCATGTATCAATAGATAGCAAAGCTCGCCAACGGATGGAGTTACGAATTTAATTTCGCCCCGTATAACGTTACGACACGAATTAATGAACTTGGAGCTGTTTCGGCTGACCGTCAGGAATCGTGTCAAGGCTCTTCAGGACGAGGAAGCAGCGCGGCACACGTGATTTAAACCTGAGAATTCTCAAAGACACGTACACCGACAACGAGCGTTCCGCGGGTCCTCTTATAACACTTTCGCGTGATTTTTCATTCCGGGAATCAAGTGCGTAATGTGTGACCATTTTGACACGAAGGTAACTTTTATTACTGCAGATTTATTCCCGAGGAATACCCGCGAGAGTAACTGAAGAGGACCACTTCTGCGAGGACCTAATAGCTTTCATTGCTAGCGCTGCATAAAGGAACTTTCAAAGTGCAGTGTCCCATTTAGGAAGCTCCAAGTTACAATATCTCTCGAGCTAATAGTTTGTTTGCAAATGTACTTGGCACTTCCTTTCGAAGGAGGTGCTACGTCAACTAGCGAAAGATGGGGTTGCCGGCTCGTATGCGCGTACGATTGCACGAGTGGAGTGACGAGCAAAGGTGAAATATTTAAGGAGATATACGATGTGTAATGCAGTTAAAAATAGAAATAAATTTAAGAAGATATCTTTAAATTACATACATATGTACGATATGTTCTATCGCTGACCTTTCATAGGTCACTACTTATTGTATTTCGGCGGTGCGACCAATATTCTCAAGTATAATTTTCTTTCGAGTATAACTTCTGTTATAAAAAAAATAATGTTGGCAATGTTTTTTGTCCTCCCGCTTTTCCTTTGTGAAGAATGTGCTCCGCGGAGTGAATTCTTTGCGTGCTTGTGACCCACATTTCGCCGAGGCAAAAGACTTGCTCCTCTCGCAGTGAAAATCGGCGAGAACTGTTTTTCTAGGCTTCTCGCGTCGCTCGTTACCATTACGCAGGCTCTAGGCTATTTCTACGCTACTGATAAAAGGCCACAAACAGGCACAATTATCGGTAGTTACAGTTGAACATAATGGATTTTCTATCTGTCGATACGAAATTACTACAATTCTGTAAATATTGTGGGTAGTCTGTGTTTGACAGCAGTTCGTAACAGTCGTAAGTACGAGGACACCTGTGCTTGCACAAAATGTTATATTTAGCATTCATACTTTCTATTGCTTTTAATTTAAAACACGAAATAAAGTACAAGTTGCCAGAGTTCTCCAATAAATTTGCAAACATTTTTCACAATTATTCCACACGGCGTGGGAATAATTCCATCGGGAATGCTATCGAAGCTAAATGCTTGAAAATGTAGTGACGTAAACTGGGACGTTTGCATGTAAAATTTCATGTAAAAACAATTCGTCACCATCACTGCACGAACATTCTGCTTGCGTTTCTGTCTCCAAAAATCCAAACGTACGATGCATACTCTTTTTCGTGAATATATTTGGAATTGCAGTATTTGGCCCAAGAAAATTATCCCATCTTATCGCTAATTGCAATTAATCGTCTGCTATCAGGCATTACTCGTTCTACTTAGGAACAGTGGCATTCCGTGTTTTTCAACAGACCATTCGTTACGCACACACGACGAAAATGTTTTTTCAACAGAAAAGAAGCTCGCCCAAGGAAGTAGCTGTAAATGTGTATTAGAGGTGGAACGTGAACGCTGCCCAACACGCCATCGCGAGATTTTCTCGTAATAGTTAAAGAGATTTTCTTTCCAACGGAAACGATAGTTAAGGGCTTCGAAATTCAATATTGCTTAGATATGTGTTAGCACTTCATTCTCTATTGGTGTAATACGGCACTGTTGTAAACCATTTAAATCCTCATATTACCTATCTAGCATTATTCATTTGTGGTTTTTAGATGTTACTTTCAAGCATTTATTCCAATTTATTGCGCTCCTATAGATACAGAAAAGGGAAAAAGGAGATTAATGTAACCACGAGTGAAGTGATTCAAGAGCTTTGTAAATAGAAAAGAAAACTGGATTTTATTCTTTAAATTTTTATAATTACCTAAATGAATTTTATTCCATTTGCATTAAAAATATTTGTATCCCTTCAACTCGGCTCCCCCCCAAAATTAAATTCTGAGTGCGCCACTGGGTGGAGTAATATTTATAACCAGAAACATTATTTCTTTCCCCTCTCAAAACGATTTTTTCCATTATTAATACTTTTATAGTACTCCATGGAGTATTGCACTGTTCCACTATTCCCCAGTAAAAATGTACAGCAAGTTTGTTACACCCTTTAAAATGAATGTTAACGACTGTTACATAATCATTATAAATAGGATTCAATTATCGTATCACGTAATATTGTCATTCCTTTACAGTGTTTTCACGCGAAGCACGTGGAACTCCTCTACAGTACTGGTTTGTAAACACCAAGCATATGTATCGTGCGATTTTAATCACGTGGACTGTACGCCCCAATTGCTATGATTTCAGAACACCTGTTTTCATCTGCGATTACCGCTGATTGGTGTATCGAGCCGATGAGACAAGCTTCTATTGTAATTTCATCTTTTCTTATGCTACTATCGGGTTCCTGTTACATAATACTACCGCAACGGTGACACGAAGAGCAACGAAAGGTCGCACGTACCTATTACCCCGCGCGGACGTCGCGTCGGGTTTATCGAAATTCGTATTGGCTAGGAACGATTACTTTTTCTTATTAATTTCTTCACCGCGCAGGGGCCGAAGCTGCCCTGAATCCAGCGTGGCCAGTTCATTTCAAACGGAGAAAGTTCGATCGGAGCGCGCGACTGGATAGTTGAAAAGAAAATTAACTTGCTAGGACGAAATGGAATTTATCATCGGCCACGTCCGATTCAAACCGTCGTGTTAAATGCACGAGCAGCTTTTGCCGAGGAAACTTAACGCGAACCGCCAGTATTAAGTTTATAAGTGGAGAACTGGAATTTTATTACAATAAAATTGTCCTTTATTTTTGTCACTTTTCCATGCGAAGTTTGCGCGTGTGAGACGTATCGTAGGTACGTGGAAGTAAAATGCAAGGGAATGCACGATTTTAGTAGACATGAGATTTAAACTTGGATCATTTTGAAATGTCGATGCAGGTGTATCGTGACTTGATGCAATTCTGATTACTGTGAGCATTAGATGTAACGGTAGTTAGGAAGATCAGATGGTGCCGTTAAAATCGCTGTGAATGGACTACGATTTTCTTCCTGATTGCAGATTTGGAACGACAGTGATTTATGCGACCTATTTGTATTGTCAGTAGGGAAGCAAAAGAAGTTGTAATAGTTGTAGCTAGTTAGTTTTATAATTGTAGTATAGAGAATATAACGAAACGGAGGAATTCATGATGAAGAAATAAATTTTATATTCGTGTGTCTTATAAGAAGCAGAAATGAACGAATGTTCGAGTCGATTGATATTAACAGTGACAGTGTCTAGAGAAAATGTATGTAACGATTTCATGACGCTATGAAGAATAGTTATCAAGTTGCTGCAAAGATTCCAGGTGCGTCACTTAATGTTTCCTTTTTTATGATACGATTACCGAGTTGTTCGAGTGAGTTTTCTTATCTTATGAATTACAAAATGGGCTAATTAGACCAATTTTGTTACATAATCGTCATTCCTTAAATTTCTGTATTGAAATAGAGCTGGAGCGATAGCGAAAATTGCACTGGAAATGGGATGGAAATAACAAAAAACGAGATAAATAAGTTTTTCAATTTCTTGCTAAATACAAATTTGGGATACATGAAATCGACGCTGTAAAACCAAACGATTCACGTACTAACGGAATGCACGACCATTTCCCGTGCCTGTATGTGAACGATGCACCTCGAACCGCGTTTAAGTCATGCGACTGTAGAACGACGTGTAAACGTATTAATTAGCGCACGTGTCCGGAAGAAAAAAAAATCATGTATATATATATATAGGCATGTATTTGCTAAATATGCTCGACCGATATCTACACACTGCCAACTATTTATGCTTTTGGCTGGCAGACGAGATTGACAAAATCGCCAATTAGTCACTTATGAGCCACGTGGTTCACTGTGCACTGCTTACCTATATCTAGTATGTACATTCAAGAATATAAACACGTCTTTCATTGTTCAATGGGTTCCTATGTTCTTTATGTAATTACCAGATAATTTTGCAATCGATATTTTGCATGGATTTTATACGAGATTCAATCGCTTCGCTCGTATTCAATGCTATAAAAATAACTCGAATTGAAGAGTCCTCGCAGAACACACTGTAGGTGCTAAAATTAAAAAGAAAATTTATCGGAAAATGATAATACTATAGTATAGAATTTGATTTTTTGGCTCTTACAGTGTTTTCTACAAGGGCTCTTTAATCAATGACCTATTTGGTTATTGCGATTTTAACGCCTGACTTTAACTTAATTGTAGTTTAACTTAAGGGGTAAAACCACTCTAGAGGCAGAAAAAAAGACCTAAATTTGATAATTTATTTTTGGAGTATGACAAACGGAATAAAATTTCTTTTCAGAGGGTTTATTTAACACATATTGAAGTACGAAAAACAATTTTTTTATTGTCATTTTCATGCAAAATGGCGGCGACAGAGCCCGTCGTCGAAAACAGCTTCTTTGAAAACACCGCCACGGGAGGACGGATTTCTCGGCATGTATGAGTCCGGGAACAAAAAATAAAAAAAAATTATAATCTATATACAATTGGCTTTGGAAGTACGTAGGGTTTTTTTTTTAATTAATTTTTGTGGAAGTGGTGCACTTTTTAAGAAATGAATCGATTTTTTGCCCTAAACATGAGCATCAAATTGTTTGTAAAAAAAAAGTTTACATTCAATCAAAAAACGGCTACGTACTTCCAAAGAGAATATTGTTGTGAAGCTACTGTAAAAATTTCAAATCGATCCATGCAATAGTCTCCGAGAAATCCGTCCTCCCAGTTTGAAAGAAGTGGTTTCGACGACGGGCTCTGTCGCCGCCATTTTGTATGAAAATGACAATAAAAAAAATTGTTTTCCGTACTTCAATATGTGTTAAATAAACCCTCTGAAAAGAAATTCTATTTCGTTTGTCATACTCCGAAAATAAATTGTCAAATTTAGGTCTTTTTTTCTGCCTCTAGAGTGGTTTTACCCCTTAACAGCCCCTAATGTAGGTACTTGCACATTTACGTCGTTTTCGATACTTCGACTGTAAACCTACGTACTATGTAACACCCATTTTTTTTTCACGGGCCTTTGAGACTCAATTACGTTGCTATCAACGTAAGAACCTCACGTGATAGTTCACACGGACCTCGCGAGATAACACGTCAGTTAGATCCTCAAATTTCACCCTCATGCGCAATAAAACGCGAACGCGTCGAAACGCGTGCAAACTTTACGTAACTGCATGCAGGGAGGAAGAAACGTACAGGGTCGCGATTGTCACGGATCAATTGAAGCACCTAAAACAATGGAGATTTGTCCCAGAAATTTATCACAGACTACATCTTAACCTCGAAATGGCCCATCAACTTATTTATCATTTCTGCGTACTCTACTAGATAAAAGGATAAGATCGGGAATATTAATAAACGTTTACGAGGGAAGAATTCCTCACAACACGTGGTCCCTTGCGAGCTGTTCATCCTTCCAAGTAGACTACTCCAAGATAAAGAATTTTAAATTCAGTTGTTAGCCGAATGTTGCGCCAGACGTCTATAACAGATCTGCAGAAGCTCGCCCGTGAGGGCTTCGACCCTCGCCCCCTTTTCTCAGCGCCCTATAAATCGTTCCCTACAACGAAACTTACAAGGGACGATCCCGAACCCGGAAATTCAAAAAAATCTGAAACTTTGTGAATACTTAGGGGATTTCCTCCTGATTACGTCGCAATTTTTATTTGCTGCCCTAATTCACTCTGAGGGGGTGAAATTAACCCCCGAAAATTCGGCTATTTTCCGGTTTTATTTTCTAACTCGCAATCTGTTGGAGATAGAAAAATAGTTTCAAGACAAAAGTTACTTCTTTTAATTAGGACTTATATTTAGTAACTTACAGCTCTTACAGTTCGCGAGTTATAACAGAAGATCGTAAAATATCCGGAATTTAAGGGGTCAATTTCCCCCTTAAAGTGAATTTTGTCAGCAAAGAAAAATTGCGTTGTAATCAGTAGGAAATCCCCCGCATATTCGCAAAGTCTCAGATTTTTTTGAATTTCCTGTTTCGTGATCTATCCTTGTTAGCGAAGACGTCGGACGACGGTGCCGTGGAGCGCGGAGTGCGGCGCACCGGCAGAAAAGACCACACCGTTCTATTTTTACGAGAAGACAACGTTCAAGTTCATCTATACCGGCCTGTCTGTCGGCCGGAAGGAGCACGGGGGACAGACGTGGTCGTTTCTCCCACGATCAAATTCCCCGCCCCGCCGCCACGCGTCGCACAGCGCCCCGCCCTCGTCAACCCTAAAAACGAGTCGGGCCGCGTGATCATCGATCCCGAGGGAGAATTCCCGTGTAAGGTAAGATTCGGCGAGCTGACTGACCTTGAGCTTGTCGTAGGTTGTGTCGAGCTCCAGACGGTGGACGAACGGGTTCAGGATGTCCGCGCCGAGGGATGCAGTGTCCATGTCCTCGTGTTTGCCACGCAGCTTTCCGTTCGCCTCATCCATGTTTTCTCCCTATATGGGGATAGAGGGAGAGAGAGAGAGGGTTGGCAGACGGGGCGAGACAGACAGAGAGGCGGCTGAGACGCGTCTCGGACCTGTGTCACGCACTGCTCTTTGCCCGCGAGTCGTCGATACGCGCGTGTATCGGCGGGCACGTACGCTGCGACGATATGCTCGAGGCTCGTGGCAACCGTGGCCGTAGCAGGATCGAAAGCCAGTGGTAAACGGAGGGAAGAAAACGAGGGAGAGAACGGGGGAGCTCCGGCTAGCCGCGGCGAGACATAATCACACGCGAAGGGGTTGTCGGTCGGCGGTCTACTGTGCACTCGCGCTCGCTCGGTTCGACCGAACCAACCGGCCAAATCGTTCACCGACACTTACCGAACCCTACCGAGCGCGCAGGGGGATACTGACGGTTGCGCGCGCACACCGCCGTCTCGACGAAAGCCCGTTCGGCTGCTTCCGTCGGCCTGCCCCCTCGCAGCCGAAGTGGAACGAAGAAATTGCGCCAGGGAGCTGTGTGTTCGTGCGGGTACCCTGTCCTTCGTTGGGAACAAACTGTTAATATTATGGCTTAGTTCTGTAGGGATTATAGTTGATGAAGATGAAAAACGTTTACTAGAATTATATAGCTATGATCGGTGTAGGGATGCTCTGCTTCTATTTGTTATGTAAGGCGACGTGGAAGTGCAAACATTTGAGGAAGAATTAGTGAATTATATTGTTTATAAATATTTGTATACGTATTTGTATTATTTTAGACGCTTTTGATATTGTAGAAGTTGCGGGTTTGTTGATGTTACTGCTTGCGTTATTATTTAATTGAAAAAGAAAGAAGACATTGCGAACATAGGTTCGCAGTCGAAGGTTTTTTTATTCTCTTCTTCTTCAAGGTATTGGGTGTTTAAAAATTAAAGGCCTTTCTATAGAACGTGGCAGGCATGCACGTGTAATCGAATAAATTTACTTAGGTCAAGGGAAACCGATAAAGCGGCTGCTTTGAAGTGTTGCTATACAATTTTAACGTAAACATTACTATGCGACATATTTACAAGTGTGACTGTTTCGTTTGAGATGCAATTCTACTTATAGTAGAATGTAAATTCTATGGACTATGTATATTAAATTATATAAAAATTCTATGTTTAATTGTTAACCCCTCTCCTCGAACTCTTGCAGTGAATTCGAAATCCAAGATTTCTTATTATCGTCTTTCCCGAAATTCTTCGTTTAATCTACTTATATCTACATTAAGTTTGTGTTCATGAGAGCAAATGAACTTATACTATCAGTTTCATATGCTTCGTATGAATTTAAATTGGAGAAAGACCATATGGCAGTGACCTTCTGTTTAAACTGAATTATCAATGCCGCGCGAAACTGGCGCGAAACGTCCGTAATATAAATATGTAATTCAGTTGCGCTGGCTGACTACGTTTGACAGAAACGATAAGATAACTTCCTTTTCCATTATCGTGAGAGTAGCATTGTGGCAAAGAAATAGTCTTCGCTATAACCTCACCAACAGCCATAGAAATAACTTATTCAATACAAAAGGTATAGACCATATCATCTTTAATGGAATAGATCAGAAAAGCATTTCAGAAACAGCAGTTGAATGTTTCTTAACTCTGGTAAAAGTTGTCTATGGCACTTTATTGTATTATCACTTTCAAGATCGTTGTTACTGGAGCATGTTGATAGTGTGTGTAATATTTTCAATATACCATTCTTTCGTCGATAATATTCAACAATACTTTCTTATTATTTATGAATCTCACAATGGATTTTCTGTAATTTAATTACTGAAGATACATTCGCCATTTGAAAACATATATTTTTTGCAAGCATGATATATAAACATTGCAACAAATGTTCATTGCAATATTAATGCAAGAATAATTCACATCGGAGTCGTACCGATATTTATGTCAACTAGCGCACTCTGGTTCCCACATACGAGGAACGTGCTTCACAAGAGTCGTTCACGTATAACCTATAAATACAACGACATGGCGAAGGAGCTACATAAATCTGTGATTAATTATTTCTCGCATCTGGAGAAAGTGGACTGCAAATGGAAGGAACTGTCCGAAGAAGCCGAACGACCCCTGCAAGCCTTAAGAAATCAATCAGAGCAACTCCGTCTGGTCACAAGGTAACGTCGACTTTCTAGTTTTTTGTTACGACTGTACCACAGGTGCGCGTGTCGCGCCTGTAGTTTCTAGAGTAGAAACGCAACCAATAATTCTGAATCGCGCGAATTCACTGATTCACCGTCAGATGACGCTTTATTACAGTAAAGAGGTCGGTAATGCAGAGCGCTGCGAAATAGACGAGCTGTACGACAGATTACTCTACAAGATTCTTATGGGGATCGACAACGAAATTGCACTTCTTTCGGACATTTCTACACGCTTCAATAATGTTAATCAAGTAAATAAATTTTTTTTCAAACGTATATATTCACTTTTTATCCGTTAGTTGAAAGAACATTGGTGCTCGTTCGCCAATCAGCTTCAAGAAATTAGAAATCGATGTTACTTTCTTGACTTTACGACTTTGAAATGGTGGCCTGCAAGGATATATGGAAAAAGTTTCATGACAATGTCTTTTTAATATTCCTTTGCCAATTGAAATATTTCTCTAGGATTTGAAGAATCGTTTAAAAAATTTGGAAGACGCTCGGAGTAAGGTGTCATTAAATGAAGACACAATGAAGGAATTAGTGAATGGAACTCCCTACAGGCCGAAATTGAATTTGCTTTTGGAGTGGGCTGTAGACGCCTCCAATTACTACTACGAATTGTATCCTTCCATTGCAATAATAAATTAAATTCCTATTCCATTCATTTTTCTGGAATGTCTTATTCTTGACTCATAAACACTTTAGGTACCTTCAGATCAATAGAAGCATAAAACAACTTGATTCCAAAAGCGAGGAGACGATAGAGAATTTAACGAAGTCTTTCATTGAGGACAGATACAAGAGGGCCCGGATCGATCGTAAGTACTCTTCTTTAATTAGCATTTTAATTAATTCGCAATTTTTATTAATTTGCATTATTTCTTCCAGGAATACTCGGTTTCACGCAGCTCCTGATAAAAGACACTATTCGCTGAGAAATATTATTCACAGTTAGTACGCTCAAATGAAGTAAATGTTATGCAAAATAACTTTTTAGAATAAACCATATTTTACACAAATCTATGTTAATTTTATTTACCCCGTGATTCTCATAAATTTCCCTGCAAATTCCTCTGCGAAACTCCCATGTTCGATGATTTCACAGATATACTAGAATAAATACGATAATTTAATGTAGTATTATCGCGGTGAATAAAAATGGCCATTAAGCTGTTGCCGAAAGTAGAAGAAGCATGATTTCATAATTAGCATTCGCAGGGGAACAGGAGCTGCGAGTAGTTTAAGACGATGTATAAGCTGACGCTCACAAGTGGTATGTTATACTACTTGTCTGACTAAACGCGGGTTTATCTACTGAAACGATGAACAAGCCGCATTTGTCTGCGACTGACGGCTATAACGAGTGTCGCCGTACCGTTATTGAGAACCAGTAATTAACGGCTCTTGATCAACCTCATTATCGAACAAAAAGATTTAATTAAAACTTCAGAAACCGTCGCGCACCTTCCTTGGAATTAAAATATAAAGATAACTCGATCGATTGAAATCATCGAATTGAGGAGGAAAGCAATGAATTTTGTTTGCCAATTTTAAATTACTCATGGAAAACCTTAAAGAGCTTTATAACGTTTTCGATCTTCCACGAATATAATCGCGTTTACGCTGTTCGTCGATGCAAAAGCGTGTCGCTTAATTGAAACGAGCGTCGAGATTGAAACAATGTTAATTTATAATTGCATTGCCGTCATCGAGGTTTACCCTCTTTCCATCATAGTTATCCATAACACGAGCAACCGATAATTAAACGAAACAGCCATTCCTCGAAGGATAATATTCCTTCACGTAACGCAACTAACACTAATTACCAAAAAGACATTAAGCAGTACATAATTTCTAATTTTTAACACCACAATTGCTATATTTAGACACTTTCTATATATAAAATATGAAAATATATGTTGGTTGCTATCGATTCACTTTTCGTAAAGGTCAAACGCTTCTGCTTGATCTCCCACAATGAATGTACATATATATCAGTAGGTGCGTGGGTTTTTTGCCCGGACGTGTACATACAAAACCCACGCACCTATTTGGTATATCTATCGCAGTAGGTGTATAAAGTTAGGAGAAACTATATAGTGTGTATAAATTTAAGAAAAACTATAATAGGTATTTAAACAAAACTTCCCACCATATTGTACAGCCGTACCATACCTAGACACCCAAGGATTTCCAAGGAGCTACTTTATTCCGACAAGAATCATTTTTCATCCCTTGATTGATGGTGAAATTCTGTCGCGATCGTATCGTTCCGAGTCGCTGTGTTCCTGTGCCTGCTTCGCCGATTCATCGACCAATCTCTCCCTCTTGGCAAAAAGGGTTCACGCATATTCCGGTCTGTAGGACACGGAGGCATTGGGGCGCCGGCGCCCGCTATTGATTCCGTCGGATATCGTGATTTCAAAAGTTACCATCGTAGTAGAGGGTGCCACAGTAGCTAACTGCCCCTCGAGCCATAAGGAGGCCCTCGCGCTTTTCTTTGTCTCACCCCAACAGGTCAGTTACGAACTCCCAACGATAAATCGTGACTAAACATTGTATATTCTCTGAATCGGTTGGACCAAAAATTTGTGGGAAAAACACGTTCCGTCGTTATTCCGAATCTAAGCGACTGTTTCGCGACCGCGGCGCAGCTTTGTCCTCATCAATCGAATCCCGACGGGCCGACGAATTCAAGCCGCGTTGAGTCTCAATTAAACGGGAGCAATTAGCAGATGAACGGAAACAGTGAACGTTTATATAAGTTCGCTCAGGGTTTCATTTTATCGAGAAAGTTTCGTAGAATGAGAAATGTCGCTTGATTGGTGCGCCCGTGACGTCAATGGGAAAAGAAGTTATAGTACATGTCACTCGTGTAAAATTGCCGCCCAATATGTTACCGAATGCCTCGCGGATTGAGGATGAAAGTTTGCTCGGTTTCGCTCGATACGCGGACGTTCTTTGGAAATGTGCTTCTTTTCGTCGATGTGAGCTGCTTTTACGAGGGAGTTTTTATTCATGAAATTGGTATACAGTGGCAGGGGGGAGTCATATGGGAATGATACGCGGCGGGTAATGTATGGGGCGTGACAGGGGCAAAGAATTTCGGTGCGACCAGCTTCGATGCAATTACATTTGCAGAATATGGTACGATTCTTGATTTACTCTCACGAGACATCTCACATAGGAGGTCAGGGCCGTAATAAAGCTGAAAGGCAAACATCTCTCCGTCCTTCCTGGCTGTTCTATCGACGGAAAAAAAGCGACGGTGCCAGCTTCTTCGCGGAGAATTGTGAAGACATTTCTGTCAAGTGGTTTTCTTAGGGGGTAAAGAGTAGGTACTTAAGCGGGTGAACGAGGGAATCGGGTGCAATCCCCTATACACGACCCTTTATCGTCTATTGTTTACTTGGGATCCTCTTATTTCTGTAGAATTCATTTACACAATTCGGTGTTGTACCTATATGAAGACGCTTCGATCATAATGACCACGCTCTCGATGTAGAAGTACATGTGTTATAAAAACTTAGGTGAAAGCTTTTACGAGGTCACGTTGTGGAAAAATACTGCAAAATTTTAAATAAAGACTTTAAAGCCTTTGAATATTCTTGCTTTGTGTTTGGAGTTTTTTGTAATTAAGGGCAAACGGGATAGTGTGCACGTGAAAGGAGCAGGGGGCTGTAAGTAAGGGTTTAAAGGTGTGACTACTAATACCTTGGAGGCGTCACTTCTCATTTAATGAGAAAAGGTGGACGATATGGAAGCTTAGAATAAAAACAGAAGAAAAATTATGTGGGTAGTTCCTGGTGAAGTTAATTTCGTTCAAGAATAGTATTTGGGCTTTGTCTCTTCCAAATTTTATGAAATTAATAAATTTACATTACGAATTTAATAATGTGATAGGTCCGTGCACGTGAAAATGCCGTTTGTCGTAGGGAAGTTTGAATAGAAATATTTTTCGCTCTTTAACTATTTTATTTATTTTACTTCTTTGAGTCGCTGTGACATTTCTCAAGTCCTAGGCTAGGAAATTTTTTCGCTATCCGCGATCGGCAATTAAATTTGAGAATTGATCACTCTATATTCCGAAAGGTAATTTAACACGGGGCTAGTGTTTAATCAGTGCAGGTGGACATTATTAGATTTCCAGATGTCGCCTGTTTACCTTTCATATCCCCAGCTTCACACTTACTCTCATCTCCCCGTATATTAAGAATAAGCGCGATAATTATTGCCCTGTTCTTAGCAGGATGGAGTCCATAGGCGCGTCTGGTGTCTCTGTTTGATCTTTGCAAAAATATAGAACCGTGTTCGCACGATAAAATAGCAGAATGGCGAACACGGCGCACCTCGTCCGCCGGCAAAGCTCGCGCGACTTGAAGCCCCAAAAAAGCGTGGACAAACTCGAAATGAAGGAAATGAGAGGGAGACTAGTGGTGGACAACAGAAAGAATATCACCACTGCCAATTACGGGGCCACGAACGCAGCGTTTGAAGACTCCAGTCCTAACACCAAGGTGAATAAAGGAAATATCCATCGTAAACATACGGACACTTTAATTTCGAAGATTAATCTATTTTCAACTAACTTTTCGCCTTGCAATTTCTCAAAATCAAAGTGAATTGAGAATTAAAAAAATGTAATTAGTGGAATTCTTATAATCACAAATTGCTCACACGGGGTTCACTGCACCACATCGTCATTTTTAAGTTACCATTTTCGTATTTTCGAATCTCTTAACTTCTGAGTATTAATCGTACATTCGTAATACTCGTATAATCATGCTCTAATAGTCTATTTCGAGAAACGTAAATTTTGATCTGTTGAAATTTGAATTTAAAAAAATAGTTGTGGATAAAAGCGATTTTTTTGTTAAGATTCACAAAATTTTTACATTTTATTATTAAGGTCTAAAAATTTACTTGGGGTGCGACACACCCCGCGTGACTACAAAGGGTTAAAGACACCACTTTAGATGGACACATTTTGCAAAATATTCTATATTAATTGTTCAACGTTGGACAATTTCAGTCATTACAGAACAAACCGAACGGGGGTGGTGGTAGCAAGTTAGGCAGTAACGAGGGAAAAGCAATTTTTCGACCGGAGGCAGGGGAGGATGAACGGGAGAACTGGGATAGCAAGCTCACTTTTCTATTAGCTACCGTTGGGTACGCCGTGGGACTCGGGAATGTATGGAGATTTCCATACCTCGCTCAAAAGAATGGTGGAGGTACGTTATCATGTTTAAAAAAAAAAAGATACTACTACAATATCCACTTTATGGACGCCAGAATATTTCTTGCCCCTAATGGACAATACTTAAATAGAATGTTTCTTTTGCTCGGAGAGCAGGTGCATTTTTAATCCCGTACTTTGTAATGCTGGCTATCGAGGGTATTCCCATATTTTATCTGGAATTGGCAATTGGCCAGCGATTACGGAAGGGCGCTATCGGTGTTTGGAACCAGGTGATTGTTGCACGACTGCGTACAATAACATTGCATTCGACTACCCAGACATGCTTACGAACGATGCATCATTTTCCAAAAAGGTTTCTCCGTACATGGGTGGTATCGGATTGAGCAGCGCCGTAGTTTCCTTCAACGTAGCTCTGTATTACAACACCATTATCGCTTGGTGCCTCTTCTACTTCGTTCAAGTAAGCAGTCAGATTCCAGTGGCGGACAAAAAAGTTACCATTTCTTCAATCCACTCTACATCTATTACTTTTTAATATCAACTCAAAACTGCAGCACGTGCCAAAATATACATATTCCGATAGAGAATTAAAAGCTGTATAAAACCCAGTCGAAGTTGAATGTATATACTAACAAACAAACACTGTACACTCCTAAATTCGACAAAAAGTTATCAGTTTTGAAAGGTAAACAAAAATTTAATCTGTTGCTTTTAAAACGGGCTAAAAAGCTACCAAAACTACTTTGTAGGCCCCAAAAATGTGTTATCTCGTTCAATGCCAATTAACTAAAACTTTTGTTTGTTAGTTGAATAAATTCAACTTCAACTGGGTTTTATACAGCTTTCAATTCTCCATCAGAATATGTATATTCAACACGTACCACAGTTCCAAGTTGATGCTAAAAGTAACAAAAATAAAACAAATCGAAAAAATGGTACCTTTTTTCTCCGCTACTTCGCTGTAGCTCTCGATATCTTTAAATCTTGCTTCAGGAACTGTCCGGTAAATCCTTCAGTAACAATTTATCTGACAAAGTTTGATTAGTTCCCGAGGTCTTAGGTACCATCGCTTATCAAGAATTCCACTTTTAGAGCTTCCAATCACAGCTACCGTGGGCGGAGTGTCCCAACATGTACTTCCAAAACGGATCGTACGCGCCCGAGCCAGAGTGTCTGGTAAGATTGATTAAATTAACGCTCTTAGATTAATCCAGGCGATCGATATTGCAATCGGCACCCATTCTTCAGGCTAGCAGTCCCACCCAATACTTCTGGTATCGAACAACCTTGATGATCTCCAATGACATCAACACCCCAGAATTTTTCAATTGGAAAATCGCTCTGGCACTGGTGATCGCTTGGATCCTCGTTTACATGTGCATGATCAAGGGGATCGCGTCTTCAGGGAAGGTATTCTTTTAGCGTGTTCAATCACACGATTCTACTATGCGGGAGTGCTTGAAGCTAGAGCGGCAATGTTCCAAGCAACTTTGTAAATCGAATTGTCTTTTATAGGTCGTGTATGTAACTGCCACGTTCCCGTACATCGTTCTGATCATTTTCTTCTTCCGCGGGGTGACTTTGAAGGGGATGTCCGACGGCCTGCGCCACCTTTTCACTCCGAAGGTGATGCACAGCTCATTTTTGTTACCATCCTCGCCAAAATAACGAAGCAACACTGTTTCCTACATTAACAACGTGATTCTTTTAGTGGTGGAAAATAGCGGATCCAGTGGTCTGGTTAGAAGCTGGTACACAGATATTCTTCTCCCTGGGTCTAGCTTTTGGTGGTCTAATAGCATTTTCCTCGTACAATCCTGTGAACAATAATTGTTACCGAGACGCCATTATGGTCAGTATGACCAATTGCTTTACGTCGATGTTCGCTGGGATCGTCGTGTTTTCCATCATTGGTAACTATTTTTTCTCCTTGCTGATCAATTTCAAAGGTTGCGACACTAGAATTAAAACATTTATATCCACCTGTAGGATTTAAAGCTACCATGGTCTACGAGCAGTGCCTCTCCGAAAGAAACGCCACCCTCATCAGTATCTTTGGCGAATTAGAAAAAATACCAGACGAGCTACCAATCAGTGGTACGCTTTTAAACATCACCACAGGGAATGGAACGTTAGACAATTTAATCATGCCGGAACTGCCCGAATGTGATCTGGAAAAGGAACTGGACAACGTGAGTTATCCCGTCTGAACCCATAAATTTCTAAACATAACTGCCGCTCACTTTTCTTAATGACGTTGCAGTCAGCATCGGGCACAGGTCTGGCGTTCATCATTTTCACGGAAGCGATCAATCAATTTCCTGGAGCTCAATTCTGGTCCATTCTATTCTTCCTCATGTTATTCACGTTGGGCATTGACTCCCAGTTCGGTACCCTCGAGGGCGTCGTCACGAGTATCGTGGATATGAAACTGTTTCCAAATCTGCGAAAGGAAATCCTCACAGGTTGGTGAGATCACAGTACCATCTTGTCATTATTCAATCCACGTGAGCTTGAAATATTCTTTTCATTCACGAATCAGGTGGCATTTGCCTGGTCTGTTGCATGATATCGATGGGCTTCGCCCACGGCGCTGGTAGCTACGTGTTTGTGCTGTTCGACAATTTCAGTGGAAATTTCCCCCTACTGATCATTGCCTTCTTCGAGTGCGTCGCTGTATCATACGTGTACGGCCTAAAGAGGTACGCAAACTTCACGGAATATCGTGGAAAATATTCCATGTGACTATACAGAGTGTCCCAAAATTCAGGGACTTTCGGAGCATCCGCAATATCCTCGTGCAAGAAGACGTCGAAAAGTCCTTTACCGTTTTGGGATCCGAGGCCTCGTTCTCGAGATATTAACAGTTGAATATTAGCGGTGGAACTTCCGGGCCGCGCAGTTTAAAGCCGAAGCAGCTGAGCGCGGGCAGAGACCCCTAGCACGCACAGCTGACTCGGCTTTAAACTGCGCGGCCCGGAAGTTCCACCGCTAATATTCAACTGTTAATATCTCGAGAACGGAGGCTCGGATCACAAAACGGTAAAGGACTTTTCGATGTCTCCTTGCATCAGGATATTGCATGTTTCGGGAAGTGCCTGAATTCACCCTGTATTTCAAGATTTCTTGAATCACGCCTGATGTTTACTCCTCAGATTTGCCGATGATATCGAACTGATGACTGGCAACCGTCCAGGCCTTTATTGGCTGATTTGTTGGAAGTACCTCAGCCCGTTGGCTATGCTGAGTATTCTAATTGCCTCCATCGTGGAGATCCTCGTCGACGGAAGCGGGTATCCAGCTTGGGTTCCCAGCAAAGGTGTCACGGAGAAGCACGAGTGGCCGATATGGTCGTTGGTTCTCATTGGTGTTCTTATTCTTGCGTCTGTTCTTTGGATTCCCACAGTCGCCATATGCAGGTAAAGCTCCCTTCTTTACAGCAGGGGCGAATTTGAAGATCTGGCGCCCCTAGGCTAACAAGCGTCTGCCACCCTTTCCGCGAAATATCATTGAATATTTTAATTTAAAACGAGACAATTTCAAAATTAATTCACTATGGCAACTCACATCTGAGTCATTGCTAATTCGCTACATAAAAAAAAGTGAATTGTTTTTAAAATTGTCTGAAGCCTCTGTGTTTAAATTTTTTCCAATTTCTTTCGCTCAAAATTTGTCGCCCCCCAACACTTGCCGCTTTCCAAAATTTATTGCTCCCCAAAATTTGTCGCTTCCCAAAATTTGCTCCAGCCTACTTAGCCTATACCCTAATCCACCCCCGCTTTACAGTCAAATTAACTCAACCTTTTTAATACCTGTTATCCCTCTATAAGTATTTGAGATCACCGACACAGGTTGCACCCACAAGAGTTCGCTGAAAGCAACTTTAATCGACAGTACCGTTGTTGCTGACACTTGGTTGCAATGAAATCTTGTGGGTGATTACAAATTCCAATGCAACGCCACTCATTACTGATTCCCCGATTCAGACTATGCGGAATACTGATAATCGAGGATAACGAGAAAGCCTGGTTCCCTGCGGCTGATTTGAAAGAATTTCACGGGATCATGCCGCACGAAGTTACACCTGCTGAGACCTTGTTGTTCTGCATAAGAAGCGACGGGTCGGAGGGGCTGTGCTGCCCCACCGGTGGCCCCAGCGACGACGACGAGGACCTCACCTAGGAATAGTTGTCATCGTTCACGTTGGAATAATATGTGTTTAAACGGTTCATAGACCGAGAAACAGCATCTTTTTCACATTGCACCGGCATTTCGAGTATTAGCGATTCATTTAAACGGGACTAGGTCTTACGTCACCCACTTTCCATTGCAGTTTATCGTTCGTACTTGACGTTCCCTGGTTACTTTTATAGAATACGACGGGAATACATCGTGTCAATTAATCTGAGGGCGCCGTTTACATCGTGACGTTCGTCGAGATTCCTTTTTTCAATGGACCTCTTTGGATAAGGATCAAAGAACAGCGAAGGAGTTACGTAGAGTTGCGGTTTAAATATAGGGTGGTTGATCTCCGTCTCTGCGGCGTATCTCTCTGCTGTTTCTCGAGTCTCTGAACCAGTTGACGACGCACACATATGTCAATATTAAGTCGAAAGGTAAGTAAACGAGCGGTTGAACATCGCGAACATTTCCAGTCAATAGGCGATTTCCAATAAAATTCCAATAAAACGCGGAGAAACGAACGGAGTGGATAGAAATAAATAAGGGACTGCAGGTTGCGTCTTCGTGGCCGTAACATACTGTATCGTATAGGATACATCTCAACTTTATTGGGCTCGGCTTGATTTCTTTCATCGCGTATGTATTATACTGGTAATTACCATTAATTGCATTTGCCATTAATTTGGAACATCAAAAAGAATTTAAATGCAATAGGAAGAAGATCAAAAAGCGTTGATTAATCCTGAGAAAGGACATCGTTGCTCTTCAGCGGTGTTTTATAAATCGCATCGTATCTTTCACTACCATTCGTGAGATGTATCGTATACGTAAAGGTTTACTTAGCGCGTAACAAGTCATCTGTGCATTTGCAATACGTATTCGTAAAAGGCAAGGTGCAAGCTTGTGACAGAGCGCAGGTCATTAATGAACTCTAGGATAACGTTATAATTAGAAACGAGATACTTTTACCGCTTAGCGATCGCAAATAATGTGAAGTTTAAGGGTAGAGTAGGAGCCGTCCAATGGGCGTAAAAAGGACGTTCTCGAACCGTTGCATTTATCTATTTCCGTTTACGGCATCGAGCAGTGCTGCTTCCATTGATTGATTCTCGGTGAGTTGTCTGAATTTATAGATTCCATGGATTAGTACAGAATTACGTGCAAACTTTTTAACGAGCATATGAAGAGGAGCGAAATAAGACGATATGTAAAGCATCGCCTGGATGACCCTTCTCCAAATTTCACCACTTCCGATGTTTCGTCGTAGATCGGTTTTTAATAATATCGATTACTGCGTCGGAGCTTTTACATATCGCACCTGTCAAACTTTATAGGCTTTGCTTTAAACAATAACGGATACGGAATGAAGAGAAGAGAAGCGAATGGAACGGAGCAGTGGATGTGATAGCTGTATCGCGTTGAAAGTGTATCGATAGAGCTGGAATCGAGAAACGAGACGAACGCATATCAAAATGATATATCAATCTTTCGTAAATTTATTTGCAATTTTAGCGCGCGCCTCGTCGGTCCGATGGAGCGGCGAGCGTTCTAACGTATAAGGACAATAAGAAGTTTTCCCAAGTCCTCCAGGACGAGGAATCGTACGACAATAATGCGATCCAATTAATCGAAATTAATTCGACAAACAATTCGACAATAAGACGAACGTTTGCACTGCACTTGTTACACATTCACAGAGGCCTATAAAGCGGAGGATTGGCGCGTCTGTCGAAGGAATAGAGCGGTTTCGTTCTGATATTTTGAAATTTCACGTGTACGGTATACAGATTTTATACGTTAAGTTACCACTCGCGTAAGATAGGATATCTTTCAGATCAATTTTACACTGGCCAGGAAATCGGTGTAGAAAGGGGGAAATGGGAACGCGCGGCGTAGGTCTATGTAATGGCGAGAGGGTGGCGATAATAGTTTATTACGTAAGTGCGAGGAGATTACAAATGTTATCGTTAAAATTGGTACCTCGCGAGGAGGCTGAAAAGCAGATCTATTCCTTCGAAGTGTGAATTGTCTAATAGCAGAGACTAGAGCAGTAGCGGGATATGCTCTAATGGCGTCTATTTGTACTTTGGATCTCTCTATTTTGTATGCGCGCTTTTGGGTATGGTCTTACCCACTTTCTAACGAATTGTCGATCAGAAATTTGTCATATCTCAACAGGATTTTAACTGAAGCTTGGCCGAGAAGGAACAGTAAATACGTATCACTCTGCGACACCAACGTTAGGTCTACTAACTATCAGTAATAATGAAGGGATTTAACTTTGTCTTCGGTAAACTGTAGTATTCTTCTTCTTTAATACGTACCTTCCCATAGATGGTTTTGTTTGTTACCCAAGAAGGTGCTAAACTATAATAAGATAAGAGTGATTTAATACAAAATGATATATATATATATATATATATATATACATATACTGTGAACAGTCGTTGATAATATTACTTGTTAAGATCCTCTTATCGACCTAATAATTCCTCTTATGAGATCGATTATGTTGATCCTGTATGATTAGTGATTTACTTACATTCGCATATCACCAGGGCCCGATCTAGCTCTTCCGCCGCTCTGAGTGAAAATGATTTTCCCCGCCCTTTATATTTAATTATAAATAATTATTTTAATATATAATCTCTGACGGTGAGTGAATTTCTTGTAGGTATTCGTTGAATAACAAAGCTTCTTGTGTTCTAAAAAAATTGTAATTATATGGGTGATTTAAAATCCATTTATAAGTTTGATCCTAAATTCAAACATGTATTATCTGCTGTTTACTGCTTTCTCAAAAACTTTTACTTTTTCATTGATTCTAATTTTCTCTTTCTACCGAGTTTCCCGCTCCAGGCGCTTGCCCTGTTTACGCCCCCTTAGATCGGGCCCTGCATATCACGATTATGCGTATAAAATAGCGGAGCTGTAAATAATCGTCGAAGTGTCTTTTAAGCTGTAAACTGACAATAAGTGCGGGACAAAGACCTGCCGCGTAAAACACGAAGAATCTTCTTTACAATGAATAGTACAAATGTTTCTTTCATCACTATAGGTTTCGTACGCCATGTGCCCGAAACGTGCAAACATCAGACAATAATCTATTTGGATTTATCTTTCCATATCGATATCGATAGCTTAAACCTCGAATGATAAAACGGAAAATTGGAATAACGACTTTTGTAATCTACGATTATTCTCTGTGTCTCGACTTTGTTCCACTTTTGTTCGTTCCTTTCAAGTTCATACATCTGCATACATACTTGAATCGATTTGGTAGGTATGTACGAAGACTCGCGCATCCATCCATATTTAAAAAGCAATTAAGCGTGACGTGAGGAGGTTGTCTATTCGAATATGCACGAATGTAGAGGGTGTAAAGTTAGTTTCCAGCGATGAATCGCGGTTACCGAGATTTTATTAATGATACATCGTATCAGAGATAGCCAACGTCGATGTAGCTTGCGCAATAATAAATAAGATATACTGAGGTGCGAACGGTAGCTAATGTTACAAACTATATAAATATATAAATACAATGAGTATATATACACCGATATTACGTATACGTAAAACTGTACATATATATATTGTTGTCAGTTGAATGTTGAAATAAATACCGTGCGTGAATGTGGTTTGTTAACATTTCAACACCCACCACGTGAATAAATCTTTCCTATGCAAGGAAATAACTGTCACTCTGTGTAAAAGAGTCAATCACTGCAGGAATAATAATTGTGGAATATTAAATTGAATTGAATAAATCAAGGCACTATTAAATTTGATAGCGAATAGATACCACGAAAGAAAGGTAGGTAAACCGTGTGAAATACCACCATCAAGTACCACAAATGAAGGGTGAGGGGAGGAAAACTGGGAAAACTTTTCGTGATTTTGCGATTTATTGCATTTTTTAATTCGAATCACAAAGTATTATAAAGTTCAAATGCTCCTGTAAGAAAACGTTAAAGATTTGGTATACTGGTTAAAAACAGGAAATGTCCACTTTACAGTGGAACAAAATACGGAATGTCCTCGCTCTTTGCTTAAGTATAAGCTAAAAAATAATTTAAGAAAATTAAATTCGGTAAATCTTCTTTCTTTACTGGTGGACAAAAGTATTGAAACTTAATTTTCTCGACAAAGCTGTTTTCTGACATTCCTCGTTTTTTTCGCCTGACCCTTCAAATGTGGGGCGAAAAGTGGCCCCAATTCACATGGTTGACATCCATTTCAAGTGCACTTGCACAACATGTCGCGAATACGATCTAGGGTAGTGCGTTCTGACCAAAATATTCAGTTCTATCTGGCCTTAAATTTACAGAAAATTTTCTAAGCTTCAGTCACGCTGACTTGTCAATGTTAGATCAGACAGTGGTCGGAATACCAAATGAAGATATTAGAACTTGAAATAGGTATGTACTTGTGCGAGTTGCTGACGCAGATAAGGCTCCGAAAATTTTTAAAGTCCTATCTGCTTACTGAAATTATTCTAAATTCCTCCTATCTTCCTACTTTGTATAAGAAAGTACTCTGTACTCGAGGATAGAGAGGATTATTAGTTATTAATACTTCTTGTAACTACACGGGTATAATAAATTTAGTGTGACGCCGTTTTTTGCGAATACGCACTTTATTTCATAAATTGAGGGCTCGGATGCAATAAGGGGACTAGCGCTCGAAAATGGGAAAAATTATTGTCCAAACACTATGAAATATTGGAAAATTAAATGTTGTTAAACTGTATTTTAAAAAATATAGTGTTGTAAAGCTCGTCACGACACATATTTTTTCTATTCACCGTTTGTTTATTGAATCATTACTATTCGAGCTAAAAATTATAAACGAAAAAATTTTCATCGTCCAAAATCATTATTTCTTTAAACATAAATTGCGATAACTTGAGTAAATATTAAGGGATCGTTATGAGACTTGAAACATAAAACTCAGAAAACTCTAGCGAAGTCGCAAAATGTATGCACAAAACCCTTATGTTAACAAATGTAATAATATTTCATTAAAAGGTAATACTGGATATAACCCATGTTTTTCAACGTTCGCCGTTAAAAAGAATCGAGGCAATTAAATGGGCTATTTAGCAGTCTTAGCATTCGCTAGAGTTTTCTGAGTTTTATGTTTCACGTCTCATAACGATCCCTTAATATTTACTCAAGTTATCGCAATTTATGTTTAAAGAAATAATGATTTTGAACGATGAAAAATTTTTCGTTTATAATTTTTAGCTCGAATAGTAATGATTCGATAATCAAACTGTGAATAGAAAAAATGTGTGTCGTGAGGAGCTTTACAACACTATATTTTTTAAAATACAGTTTAACAACATTTAATTTTCCAATATTTCATAGCGTTTGGACAATAATTTTTCCCATTTTCGAGCGCTAGTCCCCTTATTGCATCCGAGCCCTCAATTGTACATTTGCAGGAAATGGTTGATGTAAGTACTTTTACAGAACTGAAAATATAGTCCTGCCGCAAAATTTGAGCAATGATTTTTATGTAGATCTAGTCTATAAATCATTAAGTATTAATAAATATCCGATTACTCCAATTCCTTGTGTCGTTCTTATTCATAATGCAGGGACTTAAACTGGAATGATTTTGATACCGGTATTACGCCAATAAAGCTATACCGAAGCCGATATCGTACCGCAAACCGAAATAAATACCGTTTAATAAGGTTTAAATGCGAACAACGCAAGTTATTAGCACGTTATTTCGGCTGAAGTTGATCTTTATTATTGTTTTGTCAATAACGGCAATCGGCAGTTGACACTCGGCACTCTCGACAGCCCAAGACTTTTCAAGGCGAGTGAGAAAGAGTGAGAGCGAATGAGAAAGAATGAGCGTCGCCTTTCACGCTGGCGCGAGATATCGTGCAGCGAATAAAGGTCGGTCTTACAACGAGAATCAGAGCAGAATTTCAGGAAAGTTAGTGGGAACGCACGATGTTAGTGGCGGTAGCAGGAGCAGAGTCAAAGCGAGAGAGAAAAGAAGCACGCGCGACAATGATGGACTGGACACGGTGGCCGTGCCACTAACTTTGGTTCTGGGCGCCTGGTAATCTGTCAGGAGCGCACGACGCGAGGAGGTAGAATGCCGCGACTGTGCGAGAGAGACGGGTGGTGCGTGCGACAAGGATAGCGCTACTGTCGTGCCACCAACTCTGGTTAGGTGAGCTTGATACCTCTGCTCCGCGAATAGCAGGAGCGCACGACTGGGGCTGGATCAAGGTTAGAGCGAGAGGGCATGCTATGTATGTACTAATGCCTCGTTCAGATTAGTCAAGTTTACTGGCTCAAGTGACTGGAAGCAGTAAACTTGACTAATGTGAACCTGTCATTCACTTGCCTTGAAATATCTTTTTAACTTTCTTTCAAGTTTTACGCGAAATATTCGTTAACATTAGTCAAGTTTACTAACTTCAAGTCGCTAGAAATCATTAAATTTGATAATGTGAACCTGTTATTCACTTCACTTGAAATATCCTTTCAAGTTTCAAGCGAAGTAGAGAGTTTTCCAACTTTTCTTGCCTTGAAATACAACTTGAATAGTGTGAACGTATGTACAAGAGTCACGATGGTAAGCCGACTGGTATACGCGTTACACGCACACCTTCAGCCAAAACGAAACTAACACATGTTTCGTTAGTCAAACGCTACCTTCACTATGCAATCTACTTCAAATTTTGACAGCTTACAGTCAGGTTATAACCGCCAATCCAATTGCCTTGAAACTTTGCAGGCAAAGAAAACTTGAAAGAAAGTTAAAAAGATATTTCAAGTCAAGTGAATGACAGGTTCACATTAGTCAAGTTTACTGGTTCAAGTCACTTGAAGCCAGTAAACTTGACTAATGTGAACGAGGCATAAGGGTGCGTTCCGTTATTCACTGCAAGTACTTCTTATATGACGTCACTATTTTGAAATCGTTGTGTGGTCACGTGATCACTGCGACTGCTGTACCCTGTACCTGGCCGGCTGCAGCAGTTACACCAGGAAGTGACGTCGAAGTTCGTGACGTCATACATCTGTAGCAGTGCTTTCGCAGTGAACTGCTATCCATATCGGACGCTATTGTCAGCACTGCCAGTACTTGCAGTGAATAACGGAACGCACCCTAATTAGAAAAAGACGGAGATACTCGGACACGCGGTTTCTTTAGTATGTAGTTTAAATCTTAGACTTTGAACAATTTAGTAGGTTAAGAGGGTTGGTGGAACTTAAAATATTTAATAAGTAGAACACTCGAATTGAGGGATAAAGGTTAGTTCAACATATAAAGTCAAGAGAGATATTTAACAGAGGTGATAGCAGAGACGAGGTATAGGATGGACCACAGACGAAGTATAGGATGGACCACAGACGAAGTATAGGATAGACCTATCACCTTACGGATGTTCGTGGCGCCACCCAAACTGTGTTACCGACCCATAATTTGAGGACTGAACCATCGACGAAGTATAGAATAGACCTATCACCTTATGGGACTTGGTGTCACCACCCAAACTGTGTTACCGACCCATAATTTCAGGACTGAATTCAGCGGCCTCTGATCATGAACAGCGTCCAACTCCGGAACTACTCTGAAATGTGTTGAAATGCTGAAAGGTGTGTTCGTGCTTGTATACGTGTGACTTGTTTAGAGTGAGCGTTTGACATAGAGGGCACTGGGCAGGCTTTTGCTACGCTATGCTTTGGCTGGGTTTGTCAACGACTCACGCGGATTTCTCTCCGAAAATCCATTTCGGGGATCAAGACACTATGGCGCACAAAAATGATATTTCTTCAAAGCCCGTGCAAGCTATAAATTGCAAGATGACATTGTTTATTAATACTTTGCGTGTAATAGAATCCTTTCACGTATCGTAGCTGAAAAGTATTAAAAATTCACGCTGTTACTGACATTCCCACAAGTTTCTAATGCACTGTTTAATCATTCTAGTGAAGTAATAATAATTGGATTCTATTTGCCCCGAGTATTAGTTTACCGCCAACACTGAAATTTACAGTAAAATCTAATTCTTAAAAGCTTCGCAGAAAGTTGCATGCTGCACGAGGTGCGTGCCCTAGTAGCATTTTTGGTTGGCATACAGTTGGGCCACGCACATAATATTAGTTGGCCAACAGTTAGATTTGGCACTTTTTTTCAGGTTGGGCCAACAACAGATGGCCAAGGTAGGCTTTCCTACTGTTGCCCAACCATTTATAGGGCCTACCGTACTATATGTGTAAAGTAGTACAGATACTACTCTACAAACCCACCTTAAATTTGCCGCGTAACATGGCGGCAAAGTAGACTAGATAGAATAGAAAGAGGGGGGAACTGGGCCGGAATAAAGAGTGGAGACACATGGACGAGAGGGAGTGTGAAAACCGAAATAGAAAAACAAAATTATTCTTAGATAGGGAAGAATAAGCATTAAATGTCGTTTTCTCTATTTATAGTGAAACCCAGTTTTTGTTTATTCGCCCGTAAAGAAGATTAACACATTACATATGTAATAGTAATCCAACGGTAGGCAAACGGTTGGATTTTGAATTATACTTATTATTTATAGGTAACGGGAAAATGTTAGAATTTCAACTGGCAAAATTAAAAAGTTAGGTGGACTAATTTTAAACTAGTTCTCTTCGTATATGCTCTAAGATCCAGTATAACCGTAGCCTTAAACAATGTACAAAATGACGGACGGGACCATTTCGCTCGCGAGGCGGCTTGCGTCCTGTGACTGTCGACGTCAACCGTTCCACTCAACCCTCTCTTCCCCCAGACAGACTTCATAAAAAGTGTAGCCAATGTGGGTTCAAAATTCTTTCAATTACTTTGGGATATGATTTTATTTTCATCCGAACCTATATATTTGTTTTTATTATCTTTAACTAAATGTATTTCCGTAGGGCATTATTAGTTGGCCCAGAATTGGTTATTCGTAGACAAATCACCGGAAGATGAGTGCAATATTAAACAGTTGGCCCAATAGACGGGGTTTGTAGGCGAAACTACTAACCACCTCCCAATTGATTCCCAACCGTAGGCAAATTGTCGGGATGCAAATGCAACATTCAACGGTTGGGCCCTGTAAAGAAGGTTTGTAGGCGAAACTACTAACCACCTCCCAACTGATTCCCAACTGTTGGCTACCGTTGGCCAAAAAAATGCTACTAGGGTGGGGTGCATGGATGGATCGATTTGCAGAATCGAGTTACTTTTGAAGTCCGCATTGCGAAATAAAATTTTGTCTAGCACTTGTCTAGCCGAGAAATTCATCGGTTCCGTGAAGCGTGTGCGTGTCATAGTGCATATTATTTCGTGATTTCTCAATTCGTGCAACAATTTCATCGATTACTGGCCTATGTGGGAGGCCTTTCAACAGGATTCTACTGAGATGTACCGTTACCTAGAAGACTTTTTCAGAAACTGAAGGACGTTTAAAAACAAAGAGTGCTTTTGTAATCGTGTGCAATGCGATTGTAGAGTCAGTCCCTGTGCCTGCGCCTGCGAAAAACTGTTTCATAGAGTACCTCTGTATGTGGTTCTGCGTGTTAGTGATGTGAACGCGAACTCCCATAAGGTGATAGGTCTATCCTATACTTCGCCGAAGTTAGTAACTAAGGTGGAGAAACAAGTATGCCACTTAGAATTATTTCTCGAAATAATTCTGCATTATTCCTGTAACTATTCATTTACAACAAGTTCAACTAAAATGTATTTATACACTATAAATAATACTATGTGATATGTATAAGCATTAACATTAATTTATCGAATCATTAAACATTGAGAATAATTGAGACTTCATTCGACGTAGAAAATCATTTGCAAATCCAAGGCCAAATGTTACTAATTGCTTGATATCTCGAGTTGTATCGATCATAGTTAATAATAATTTATACTGGGCGGTTAGTGTAAATGTTGTTAACATTATTTGCAATAGCAATAGCCACTGAAATGGATATTTTAGCGTAAAATCCAGTTTTGCCGAAGAATTTGTTGGATTTGGCAATTGTAATTAACCGTCGACCTTGTTTTGGTGGGTGGGGGCATGGTTTCCCGCAGCCTATATAGGGAACTCACCGAGCTCCATGTACTCAGTCGTCGCGAGTCCTCCGTGCCTGGAGGACCCCCGGGGACCCTGGAGCTCCCAAGCCACGTGGACCATTCAGACCTACTGGACCTCCTGGACTTGCTGGGGACCTTCCTCCACCCCCTGGAGCTCCCGAGCCACCTGGACAATTCGGACCTACTGGACTTCCTGGGGACCTGGTCAGGGTTTCAGCCTTGGTCCTTCCTGCACTCCCCGGAGCTCCCGAGCCAACTGGACCATTCGGACCTACTGGACTTGGTGGTGACCTGGTCAGGGTTTCAACCATGGTCCTTCCTCCGACCCCTCGCTCTCCTGGCCCAGGTTAGCTTATTCGGTTGGTGCCGATGAAATTTTTGGGTTCGTTAAGCCATTTAAAATTTTATTGTTCTACCAAGGTCATAACTGATTTCTCCCCCTATCTAACTAATTTCTTCGATTGCTTTACGTCATCTGTCCTATTTGATGCATTTCTTCGATGGATTTACATGATTGATTTTATTTGATGCATTTCTTCGATGGGTTTACATGTTTTCTTTTATTTGATGCATTTATTCGATGGGTTTAAATGATTTATTTCATTTCATGAATTTCTTCGATGGTTTTGTTACAAAACTTTTGTATGACTTCTGTTACTCTGTCATGCGTCTCATTGGGAGGTCTACATTCCCTGCTCTCCTTCATGTATCTCAACGATGGTTTTGCATAGTTTATTCTACTTCATGCATTTCTTCGATGGTTTTGCAAGACTTCTTCCCTGTCATGCATCTCACTGATGTGTTTCCATTCCCTGCTCTCTTTCATGTATGTATCTCTACGATGGGTTTGAATGATTTATTCTATTTCATGCATTGCTTCGATGAGTTTGCATGATTTATTTCATTTCGTGGATTTCTTCGATGGTTTTCCATGATTTATTTCATCTCGTCGATTTCTTCGATGGTTTTGCGTGACTTCAGTCACTCTGTCAGGCATCTCATCGATGGGTCTACATTCTCTGCTCTCTTCTTCATTTACTTTTTGTATGATGGTTTTGCATGCTCGTGCGTACTCTTCTATAGGTCGAAATTATCTCGATCGGCACCAACTCATTAAGTTTTTCCATAATTTCCTTCCAGGCCGACCATTACTAACATAACGCAGTTGATTGTTTCAGCTTTTCAGGTTCACCCTTCCGCGGGGAAGGGAAAAAAATAAAATAATATATTTAAATGAAAATAGTGAAAAGTGACAGTGCAAAGTGATAGTGAAAGAAGACATCTAACGAAGCCTAGGTTAATTAATTATAACATGAAGTATTTAAGGCCCCATGTAAAATTGCCAAGTAGTCACTAAATCATTAGCTTTTGTTGCTCGTTTATTGGCTCATCATCCGTGATGAGGAGGTCACCGCTGCTTCCGTTTGTGGAAGTAAGTGACTGAGCATGGAATCGGTATGGTTGGATCAGTTTCATCCCCTGGTGTTTTTGTCGAAGGGGAAAAGTTTCGGGCGTAGGGGGGGTACCTTTTGGTACGCTGCCTGCGTATGTCTCCCTGTCCGACTACCCAATCTCCGCGTTAGTCGGCTTGAGTCAGGTCACACCTAGTGTTGCTCCTGACGGGTCGCTCGGAGCAACAGGAATCGTCTGGGAGGCGCCGAGCGCTTATCCCTTTCGACTCGGACAGCAGGGTGGTAGGAACTGCGCCGTCCAATACTCGTTTCATTCTTACCTTTCGTGTTTCCTTCTTTGCTGAATTTCTTCTAATCGGGTGATTGCTTGGCAGTTCCCTAGATTCTGTATCTAAACCGAAGAGATCGATGGAACATTGTTTCCATCCATCTCTTTGGTTTGGTAGGCTAAGCTTTTCATGTACAGGGAGATCGGTGGAACTTTGATTCCATCTATCTCTCTACGGGTCTCGAAGCGCAGCAACCTCCTCGTGGTGAGACCTGGTAATCGGTGAGAACCATCGAGCCGATGGCTGTGATTGTTAAATATCCTAATTAGATATAAGAATTGCTTTAGTTGTAAGACTTTTTCCAAATTTTTCAAAATGCACAAAGCATTGGTCGAACATGGACCAGAAATATTTCGTAGAAATGGGTCACTTTCGTAGGTACCTCCATGTTTGGTGTGCTCGGATACTTGGTAACGTTTCCCCAAGCATTGCGACTTGTGAAACGGAATCATGCTGAAGCCTACGACCTAGGTTAAGGGCCCTAGATCGAGCCAAACTTACATTCCGTAAGTTTGGTTCGCTCTCGGCAGCTAATCAGAATTTTATTCTGTTTCAGGTAGGTATTTCTACGATGGTTTTGCATGACATCATCCCTGTCATGCATCTCACTGATGTGTTTCCATTCCCTGCTCTCTTTCATCTATCTCTACGATGGTTTTGCACGATTTATTTGATTTCGTCGATTTCTCCGGTGGTTTTGCACGATTTATTTCATTTCGTCGATGGTTTTCCATGATTTATTTCATCTCGTCGATAACCTCGATGGTTTTGCGTGACTTCTGTCACTCTGTCATGCATCTCATCGATGGGTCCATATTCTCTCCTATTTGCTCCATGTATTTATGGTTTTGCATGCTCGTGCGTGCTCTTCTATCGTTTGAAATTACTTCGATCTTAACTAAGTCAATAAGTTTTTCCTTAATTTCCTTTCAGGCCGATCACACCATTACTAACCAAACGCAGTTGATTGTTTCAGCTTTTCAGGTTCACCCTTCCGCGGGGAAGGGAAACAAATAAAATAATATATTTAAATGAAAATAGTGAAAAGTGACAGTGCAAAGTGATAGTGAAAGAAGACATCTAACGAAGCCTAGGTTAATTTATTATAACATGAAGTATTTAAGGCCCCATGTAAAATTGCCAAGTAGTCACTAAATCATTAGCTTTTGTTGCTCGTTTATTGGCTCATCATCCGTGATGAGGAGGTCACCGCTGCTTCCGTTTGTGGAAGTAAGTGACTGAGCATGGAATCGGTATGGTTGGATCAGTTTCATCCCCTGGTGTTTTTGTCGAAGGGGAAAAGTTTCGGGCGTAGGGGGGGTACCTTTTGGTACGCTGCCTGCGTATGTCTCCCTGTCCGACTACCCAATCTCCGCGTTAGTCGGCTTGAGTCAGGTCACACCTAGTGTTGCTCCTGACGGGTCGCTCGGAGCAACAGGAATCGTCTGGGAGGCGCCGAGCGCTTATCCCTTTCGACTCGGACAGCAGGGTGGTAGGAACTGCGCCGTCCAATACTCGTTTCATTCTTACCTTTCGTGTTTCCTTCTTTGCTGAATTTCTTCTAATCGGGTGATTGCTTGGCAGTTCCCTAGATTCTGTATCTAAACCGAAGAGATCGATGGAACATTGTTTCCATCCATCTCTTTGGTTTGGTAGGCTAAGCTTTTCATGTACAGGGAGATCGGTGGAACTTTGATTCCATCTATCTCTCTACGGGTCTCGAAGCGCAGCAACCTCCTCGTGGTGAGACCTGGTAATCGGTGAGAACCATCGAGCCGATGGCTGTGATTGTTAAATATCCTAATTAGATATAAGAATTGCTTTAGTTGTAAGACTTTTTCCAAATTTTTCAAAATGCACAAAGCATTGGTCGAACATGGACCAGAAATATTTCGTAGAAATGGGTCACTTTCGTAGGTACCTCCATGTTTGGTGTGCTCGGATACTTGGTAACGTTTCCCCAAGCATTGCGACTTGTGAAACGGAATCATGCTGAAGCCTACGACCTAGGTTAAGGGCCCTAGATCGAGCCAAACTTACATTCCGTAAGTTTGGTTCGCTCTCGGCAGCTAATCAGAATTTTATTCTGTTTCAGGTAGGTATTTCTACGATGGTTTTGCATGACATCATCCCTGTCATGCATCTCACTGATGTGTTTCCATTCCCTGCTCTCTTTCATCTATCTCTACGATGGTTTTGCACGATTTATTTGATTTCGTCGATTTCTCCGGTGGTTTTGCACGATTTATTTCATTTCGTCGATGGTTTTCCATGATTTATTTCATCTCGTCGATAACCTCGATGGTTTTGCGTGACTTCTGTCACTCTGTCATGCATCTCATCGATGGGTCCATATTCTCTCCTATTTGCTCCATGTATTTATGGTTTTGCATGCTCGTGCGTGCTCTTCTATCGTTTGAAATTACTTCGATCTTAACTAAGTCAATAAGTTTTTCCTTAATTTCCTTTCAGGCCGATCACACCATTACTAACCAAACGCAGTTGATTGTTTCAGCTTTTCAGGTTCACCCTTCCGCGGGGAAGGGAAACAAATAAAATAATATATTTAAATGAAAATAGTGAAAAGTGACAGTGCAAAGTGATAGTGAAAGAAGACATCTAACGAAGCCTAGGTTAATTTATTATAACATGAAGTATTTAAGGCCCCATGTAAAATTGCCAAGTAGTCACTAAATCATTAGCTTTTGTTGCTCGTTTATTGGCTCATCATCCGTGATGAGGAGGTCACCGCTGCTTCCGTTTGTGGAAGTAAGTGACTGAGCATGGAATCGGTATGGTTGGATCAGTTTCATCCCCTGGTGTTTTTGTCGAAGGGGAAAAGTTTCGGGCGTAGGGGGGGTACCTTTTGGTACGCTGCCTGCGTATGTCTCCCTGTCCGACTACCCAATCTCCGCGTTAGTCGGCTTGAGTCAGGTCACACCTAGTGTTGCTCCTGACGGGTCGCTCGGAGCAACAGGAATCGTCTGGGAGGCGCCGAGCGCTTATCCCTTTCGACTCGGACAGCAGGGTGGTAGGAACTGCGCCGTCCAATACTCGTTTCATTCTTACCTTTCGTGTTTCCTTCTTTGCTGAATTTCTTCTAATCGGGTGATTGCTTGGCAGTTCCCTAGATTCTGTATCTAAACCGAAGAGATCGATGGAACATTGTTTCCATCCATCTCTTTGGTTTGGTAGGCTAAGCTTTTCATGTACAGGGAGATCGGTGGAACTTTGATTCCATCTATCTCTCTACGGGTCTCGAAGCGCAGCAACCTCCTCGTGGTGAGACCTGGTAATCGGTGAGAACCATCGAGCCGATGGCTGTGATTGTTAAATATCCTAATTAGATATAAGAATTGCTTTAGTTGTAAGACTTTTTCCAAATTTTTCAAAATGCACAAAGCATTGGTCGAACATGGACCAGAAATATTTCGTAGAAATGGGTCACTTTCGTAGGTACCTCCATGTTTGGTGTGCTCGGATACTTGGTAACGTTTCCCCAAGCATTGCGACTTGTGAAACGGAATCATGCTGAAGCCTACGACCTAGGTTAAGGGCCCTAGATCGAGCCAAACTTACATTCCGTAAGTTTGGTTCGCTCTCGGCAGCTAATCAGAATTTTATTCTGTTTCAGGTAGGTATTTCTACGATGGTTTTGCATGACATCATCCCTGTCATGCATCTCACTGATGTGTTTCCATTCCCTGCTCTCTTTCATCTATCTCTACGATGGTTTTGCACGATTTATTTGATTTCGTCGATTTCTCCGGTGGTTTTGCACGATTTATTTCATTTCGTCGATGGTTTTCCATGATTTATTTCATCTCGTCGATAACCTCGATGGTTTTGCGTGACTTCTGTCACTCTGTCATGCATCTCATCGATGGGTCCATATTCTCTCCTATTTGCTCCATGTATTTATGGTTTTGCATGCTCGTGCGTGCTCTTCTATCGTTTGAAATTACTTCGATCTTAACTAAGTCAATAAGTTTTTCCTTAATTTCCTTTCAGGCCGATCACACCATTACTAACCAAACGCAGTTGATTGTTTCAGCTTTTCAGGTTCACCCTTCCGCGGGGAAGGGAAACAAATAAAATAATATATTTAAATGAAAATAGTGAAAAGTGACAGTGCAAAGTGATAGTGAAAGAAGACATCTAACGAAGCCTAGGTTAATTTATTATAACATGAAGTATTTAAGGCCCCATGTAAAATTGCCAAGTAGTCACTAAATCATTAGCTTTTGTTGCTCGTTTATTGGCTCATCATCCGTGATGAGGAGGTCACCGCTGCTTCCGTTTGTGGAAGTAAGTGACTGAGCATGGAATCGGTATGGTTGGATCAGTTTCATCCCCTGGTGTTTTTGTCGAAGGGGAAAAGTTTCGGGCGTAGGGGGGGTACCTTTTGGTACGCTGCCTGCGTATGTCTCCCTGTCCGACTACCCAATCTCCGCGTTAGTCGGCTTGAGTCAGGTCACACCTAGTGTTGCTCCTGACGGGTCGCTCGGAGCAACAGGAATCGTCTGGGAGGCGCCGAGCGCTTATCCCTTTCGACTCGGACAGCAGGGTGGTAGGAACTGCGCCGTCCAATACTCGTTTCATTCTTACCTTTCGTGTTTCCTTCTTTGCTGAATTTCTTCTAATCGGGTGATTGCTTGGCAGTTCCCTAGATTCTGTATCTAAACCGAAGAGATCGATGGAACATTGTTTCCATCCATCTCTTTGGTTTGGTAGGCTAAGCTTTTCATGTACAGGGAGATCGGTGGAACTTTGATTCCATCTATCTCTCTACGGGTCTCGAAGCGCAGCAACCTCCTCGTGGTGAGACCTGGTAATCGGTGAGAACCATCGAGCCGATGGCTGTGATTGTTAAATATCCTAATTAGATATAAGAATTGCTTTAGTTGTAAGACTTTTTCCAAATTTTTCAAAATGCACAAAGCATTGGTCGAACATGGACCAGAAATATTTCGTAGAAATGGGTCACTTTCGTAGGTACCTCCATGTTTGGTGTGCTCGGATACTTGGTAACGTTTCCCCAAGCATTGCGACTTGTGAAACGGAATCATGCTGAAGCCTACGACCTAGGTTAAGGGCCCTAGATCGAGCCAAACTTACATTCCGTAAGTTTGGTTCGCTCTCGGCAGCTAATCAGAATTTTATTCTGTTTCAGGTAGGTATTTCTACGATGGTTTTGCATGACATCATCCCTGTCATGCATCTCACTGATGTGTTTCCATTCCCTGCTCTCTTTCATCTATCTCTACGATGGTTTTGCACGATTTATTTGATTTCGTCGATTTCTCCGGTGGTTTTGCACGATTTATTTCATTTCGTCGATGGTTTTCCATGATTTATTTCATCTCGTCGATAACCTCGATGGTTTTGCGTGACTTCTGTCACTCTGTCATGCATCTCATCGATGGGTCCATATTCTCTCCTATTTGCTCCATGTATTTATGGTTTTGCATGCTCGTGCGTGCTCTTCTATCGTTTGAAATTACTTCGATCTTAACTAAGTCAATAAGTTTTTCCTTAATTTCCTTTCAGGCCGATCACACCATTACTAACCAAACGCAGTTGATTGTTTCAGCTTTTCAGGTTCACCCTTCCGCGGGGAAGGGAAACAAATAAAATAATATATTTAAATGAAAATAGTGAAAAGTGACAGTGCAAAGTGATAGTGAAAGAAGACATCTAACGAAGCCTAGGTTAATTTATTATAACATGAAGTATTTAAGGCCCCATGTAAAATTGCCAAGTAGTCACTAAATCATTAGCTTTTGTTGCTCGTTTATTGGCTCATCATCCGTGATGAGGAGGTCACCGCTGCTTCCGTTTGTGGAAGTAAGTGACTGAGCATGGAATCGGTATGGTTGGATCAGTTTCATCCCCTGGTGTTTTTGTCGAAGGGGAAAAGTTTCGGGCGTAGGGGGGGTACCTTTTGGTACGCTGCCTGCGTATGTCTCCCTGTCCGACTACCCAATCTCCGCGTTAGTCGGCTTGAGTCAGGTCACACCTAGTGTTGCTCCTGACGGGTCGCTCGGAGCAACAGGAATCGTCTGGGAGGCGCCGAGCGCTTATCCCTTTCGACTCGGACAGCAGGGTGGTAGGAACTGCGCCGTCCAATACTCGTTTCATTCTTACCTTTCGTGTTTCCTTCTTTGCTGAATTTCTTCTAATCGGGTGATTGCTTGGCAGTTCCCTAGATTCTGTATCTAAACCGAAGAGATCGATGGAACATTGTTTCCATCCATCTCTTTGGTTTGGTAGGCTAAGCTTTTCATGTACAGGGAGATCGGTGGAACTTTGATTCCATCTATCTCTCTACGGGTCTCGAAGCGCAGCAACCTCCTCGTGGTGAGACCTGGTAATCGGTGAGAACCATCGAGCCGATGGCTGTGATTGTTAAATATCCTAATTAGATATAAGAATTGCTTTAGTTGTAAGACTTTTTCCAAATTTTTCAAAATGCACAAAGCATTGGTCGAACATGGACCAGAAATATTTCGTAGAAATGGGTCACTTTCGTAGGTACCTCCATGTTTGGTGTGCTCGGATACTTGGTAACGTTTCCCCAAGCATTGCGACTTGTGAAACGGAATCATGCTGAAGCCTACGACCTAGGTTAAGGGCCCTAGATCGAGCCAAACTTACATTCCGTAAGTTTGGTTCGCTCTCGGCAGCTAATCAGAATTTTATTCTGTTTCAGGTAGGTATTTCTACGATGGTTTTGCATGACATCATCCCTGTCATGCATCTCACTGATGTGTTTCCATTCCCTGCTCTCTTTCATCTATCTCTACGATGGTTTTGCACGATTTATTTGATTTCGTCGATTTCTCCGGTGGTTTTGCACGATTTATTTCATTTCGTCGATGGTTTTCCATGATTTATTTCATCTCGTCGATAACCTCGATGGTTTTGCGTGACTTCTGTCACTCTGTCATGCATCTCATCGATGGGTCCATATTCTCTCCTATTTGCTCCATGTATTTATGGTTTTGCATGCTCGTGCGTGCTCTTCTATCGTTTGAAATTACTTCGATCTTAACTAAGTCAATAAGTTTTTCCTTAATTTCCTTTCAGGCCGATCACACCATTACTAACCAAACGCAGTTGATTGTTTCAGCTTTTCAGGTTCACCCTTCCGCGGGGAAGGGAAACAAATAAAATAATATATTTAAATGAAAATAGTGAAAAGTGACAGTGCAAAGTGATAGTGAAAGAAGACATCTAACGAAGCCTAGGTTAATTTATTATAACATGAAGTATTTAAGGCCCCATGTAAAATTGCCAAGTAGTCACTAAATCATTAGCTTTTGTTGCTCGTTTATTGGCTCATCATCCGTGATGAGGAGGTCACCGCTGCTTCCGTTTGTGGAAGTAAGTGACTGAGCATGGAATCGGTATGGTTGGATCAGTTTCATCCCCTGGTGTTTTTGTCGAAGGGGAAAAGTTTCGGGCGTAGGGGGGGTACCTTTTGGTACGCTGCCTGCGTATGTCTCCCTGTCCGACTACCCAATCTCCGCGTTAGTCGGCTTGAGTCAGGTCACACCTAGTGTTGCTCCTGACGGGTCGCTCGGAGCAACAGGAATCGTCTGGGAGGCGCCGAGCGCTTATCCCTTTCGACTCGGACAGCAGGGTGGTAGGAACTGCGCCGTCCAATACTCGTTTCATTCTTACCTTTCGTGTTTCCTTCTTTGCTGAATTTCTTCTAATCGGGTGATTGCTTGGCAGTTCCCTAGATTCTGTATCTAAACCGAAGAGATCGATGGAACATTGTTTCCATCCATCTCTTTGGTTTGGTAGGCTAAGCTTTTCATGTACAGGGAGATCGGTGGAACTTTGATTCCATCTATCTCTCTACGGGTCTCGAAGCGCAGCAACCTCCTCGTGGTGAGACCTGGTAATCGGTGAGAACCATCGAGCCGATGGCTGTGATTGTTAAATATCCTAATTAGATATAAGAATTGCTTTAGTTGTAAGACTTTTTCCAAATTTTTCAAAATGCACAAAGCATTGGTCGAACATGGACCAGAAATATTTCGTAGAAATGGGTCACTTTCGTAGGTACCTCCATGTTTGGTGTGCTCGGATACTTGGTAACGTTTCCCCAAGCATTGCGACTTGTGAAACGGAATCATGCTGAAGCCTACGACCTAGGTTAAGGGCCCTAGATCGAGCCAAACTTACATTCCGTAAGTTTGGTTCGCTCTCGGCAGCTAATCAGAATTTTATTCTGTTTCAGGTAGGTATTTCTACGATGGTTTTGCATGACATCATCCCTGTCATGCATCTCACTGATGTGTTTCCATTCCCTGCTCTCTTTCATCTATCTCTACGATGGTTTTGCACGATTTATTTGATTTCGTCGATTTCTCCGGTGGTTTTGCACGATTTATTTCATTTCGTCGATGGTTTTCCATGATTTATTTCATCTCGTCGATAACCTCGATGGTTTTGCGTGACTTCTGTCACTCTGTCATGCATCTCATCGATGGGTCCATATTCTCTCCTATTTGCTCCATGTATTTATGGTTTTGCATGCTCGTGCGTGCTCTTCTATCGTTTGAAATTACTTCGATCTTAACTAAGTCAATAAGTTTTTCCTTAATTTCCTTTCAGGCCGATCACACCATTACTAACCAAACGCAGTTGATTGTTTCAGCTTTTCAGGTTCACCCTTCCGCGGGGAAGGGAAACAAATAAAATAATATATTTAAATGAAAATAGTGAAAAGTGACAGTGCAAAGTGATAGTGAAAGAAGACATCTAACGAAGCCTAGGTTAATTTATTATAACATGAAGTATTTAAGGCCCCATGTAAAATTGCCAAGTAGTCACTAAATCATTAGCTTTTGTTGCTCGTTTATTGGCTCATCATCCGTGATGAGGAGGTCACCGCTGCTTCCGTTTGTGGAAGTAAGTGACTGAGCATGGAATCGGTATGGTTGGATCAGTTTCATCCCCTGGTGTTTTTGTCGAAGGGGAAAAGTTTCGGGCGTAGGGGGGGTACCTTTTGGTACGCTGCCTGCGTATGTCTCCCTGTCCGACTACCCAATCTCCGCGTTAGTCGGCTTGAGTCAGGTCACACCTAGTGTTGCTCCTGACGGGTCGCTCGGAGCAACAGGAATCGTCTGGGAGGCGCCGAGCGCTTATCCCTTTCGACTCGGACAGCAGGGTGGTAGGAACTGCGCCGTCCAATACTCGTTTCATTCTTACCTTTCGTGTTTCCTTCTTTGCTGAATTTCTTCTAATCGGGTGATTGCTTGGCAGTTCCCTAGATTCTGTATCTAAACCGAAGAGATCGATGGAACATTGTTTCCATCCATCTCTTTGGTTTGGTAGGCTAAGCTTTTCATGTACAGGGAGATCGGTGGAACTTTGATTCCATCTATCTCTCTACGGGTCTCGAAGCGCAGCAACCTCCTCGTGGTGAGACCTGGTAATCGGTGAGAACCATCGAGCCGATGGCTGTGATTGTTAAATATCCTAATTAGATATAAGAATTGCTTTAGTTGTAAGACTTTTTCCAAATTTTTCAAAATGCACAAAGCATTGGTCGAACATGGACCAGAAATATTTCGTAGAAATGGGTCACTTTCGTAGGTACCTCCATGTTTGGTGTGCTCGGATACTTGGTAACGTTTCCCCAAGCATTGCGACTTGTGAAACGGAATCATGCTGAAGCCTACGACCTAGGTTAAGGGCCCTAGATCGAGCCAAACTTACATTCCGTAAGTTTGGTTCGCTCTCGGCAGCTAATCAGAATTTTATTCTGTTTCAGGTAGGTATTTCTACGATGGTTTTGCATGACATCATCCCTGTCATGCATCTCACTGATGTGTTTCCATTCCCTGCTCTCTTTCATCTATCTCTACGATGGTTTTGCACGATTTATTTGATTTCGTCGATTTCTCCGGTGGTTTTGCACGATTTATTTCATTTCGTCGATGGTTTTCCATGATTTATTTCATCTCGTCGATAACCTCGATGGTTTTGCGTGACTTCTGTCACTCTGTCATGCATCTCATCGATGGGTCCATATTCTCTCCTATTTGCTCCATGTATTTATGGTTTTGCATGCTCGTGCGTGCTCTTCTATCGTTTGAAATTACTTCGATCTTAACTAAGTCAATAAGTTTTTCCTTAATTTCCTTTCAGGCCGATCACACCATTACTAACCAAACGCAGTTGATTGTTTCAGCTTTTCAGGTTCACCCTTCCGCGGGGAAGGGAAACAAATAAAATAATATATTTAAATGAAAATAGTGAAAAGTGACAGTGCAAAGTGATAGTGAAAGAAGACATCTAACGAAGCCTAGGTTAATTTATTATAACATGAAGTATTTAAGGCCCCATGTAAAATTGCCAAGTAGTCACTAAATCATTAGCTTTTGTTGCTCGTTTATTGGCTCATCATCCGTGATGAGGAGGTCACCGCTGCTTCCGTTTGTGGAAGTAAGTGACTGAGCATGGAATCGGTATGGTTGGATCAGTTTCATCCCCTGGTGTTTTTGTCGAAGGGGAAAAGTTTCGGGCGTAGGGGGGGTACCTTTTGGTACGCTGCCTGCGTATGTCTCCCTGTCCGACTACCCAATCTCCGCGTTAGTCGGCTTGAGTCAGGTCACACCTAGTGTTGCTCCTGACGGGTCGCTCGGAGCAACAGGAATCGTCTGGGAGGCGCCGAGCGCTTATCCCTTTCGACTCGGACAGCAGGGTGGTAGGAACTGCGCCGTCCAATACTCGTTTCATTCTTACCTTTCGTGTTTCCTTCTTTGCTGAATTTCTTCTAATCGGGTGATTGCTTGGCAGTTCCCTAGATTCTGTATCTAAACCGAAGAGATCGATGGAACATTGTTTCCATCCATCTCTTTGGTTTGGTAGGCTAAGCTTTTCATGTACAGGGAGATCGGTGGAACTTTGATTCCATCTATCTCTCTACGGGTCTCGAAGCGCAGCAACCTCCTCGTGGTGAGACCTGGTAATCGGTGAGAACCGAGCCGATGGCTGCGATTGTCAAATATTCTAATTAGAATTTCTTTAACTTGCAATACTATGGTAGAATGTAAGAATAAAATATGTAACTTGAAATGTTGTTCGATTGTTCCTACCGGATCCCAGAACATGAGCATAGTGTTGAGATAGAAAGATAAGTGCAAGTTGGAATATTTCAGCGAGATACTGGAACTGATGTGTTTTTGACCATTTTTAAAATCCTCTCTGCTTCAGCACCTTATTGAAATATACCAAGTTACAATTCCTTGGCGAGGTATTCCACGCTACATAATGGAAGCATGTCTTCCACAAATAATGTTGTTGTGTATATCAATTTTCATGTTAAATAAATTTGTTTTGCGTTAAATAAACCCGATTAGGGCAGCAAGGTTAAATGGCGTATGTGGTATTGTTTTGTTGTGATCCTTCTTTCTCTGTGGTTGCACAGAAAACGTTTATAAAGCGATCTTTAAATTGTTACTCTAACAGAATCATTTGTAAATCGCGGGTTTCGAATGACCTAGTTTTACACGTGTTGAATTCTAATTCCTACCACGCGTAGCGTTACAATCTGTTTCGAGACTTCACCGGTAACGTTGCATGCGACACTAAAATGGTAAGGGGGCTCGCGAGCCCCCCGAGCCTGTGACACAAAATTACATTGGGTGATAGGTCTATTCTATACCTGGTCTGTGACTGAACGTAGTGGCATCTGCCCATGAACAGCGTCCAACTCAGCAACTACTCTGAAATGTGTGGAAATTGCTGAAAGGTGTGTGCGTGCTTGTATACGTGTGACTTGTTTAGAGTGTGAGTTTGACATAGAGGGCGGACTTTGTAAAGTCCATTTCAAAGGACCCACAAGCAGTCGCAAACTCCATTTCGGGGATCAAGACACTATGGCGCTCAAAAATGGTATTTCGTCAAAGCTCGTGCAAGCTATAAATTGCAAGATGTCATTGTTTATTAGTGCTTTGCGTGTAGCAGAACCCTTTCACGTATCGTACGCCGAAATATATTACAAACTCACGCTGTTCCTGACATTCCCGCAACTTTCTAATACACTCACTCTAGTTCAATCATTCTAGTGAAGTAATAATAATTGGATCCTATTTAACCCGAGTATTAGTTTACCGCCAACACTGAAATTTACAGTGAAATCTAATTCTTAAAAGTCTCGCAGAAAGTTGCATGATGCATGTGGTGCGTGCCGCGTGGGGTGCATGGATGCAACTGCAAATCGAGTTACTTTTCAAACCCGCATTGCGAAATAAAATTTTGCCTAGCCCTGAGAAATTCATCGGTTCAGTGAAGTGTGTGCATATCGTAGTGCATATTATTTCGTGATTTCTCAATTCGCCCATCAATTTCATCGATTACTAGACCATGTGGAAGGCCTTTTAACAGGATTCCACTGAGATATGCCCGTTACCTAGAAAACTTTTGCAGAAACTGAAGGACGTTTAAAAACAAGAACTGCTTTTGTAATCGTGTGCAATGCGATTGTAGCCATTCAAAATTTTATTGTTCTACCAAAGTGAAAACTAATTGTTCTTCATGTCTAACTGACATCTTCCATAGGTTCGCATGATCTGACCTATTTCATGCATTTTTTCGATCGATTTACATGATTTATTGTATTCGATGCATTTCTTCGATGGGTTTACATGATTTATTTTATTTAATGCCTTTCTTCGAGGGGATTGCATGATTTATTTTATTTGTTGCATTTCTTCGATGGGTTTAAATGATTTATTTCATTTCATGGATTTCTCTGATGGGTTTTGTATGACTTCTGTTACTCTGTCATGCATCTCACCAGGAGGTCTACATTCACTGCTCTCCATCATGTATCTCAACGATGGTTTTGCATAGTTTGTTCTACTTCATGCATTTCTTCGATGGTTTTGCAAGGCTCCTTCCCTGTCATGCATCTCACTGATGTGCTTCCATTCCTAGCTCTCTTGCATGTACGTATCTCTACGATGGGTTTACATGATTTATTTTCTTTGATGCATTTCTTCGATGGATTTACATGATTTATTTTATTTGATGCATTTCTTTGGTGGGTTTACATGATTTATTTTATTTGATGCATTCCTTCGATGGTTTTGCATGATTTGTTCCCTCTCATGCATCTCATCGATGGGTATATATTTCCTGCCCTTCTTCATGTAGATACTTCTACGATGGTTCTACATGCTCGTGCATGCTCTTCTGTCGTTCCAAATCATTTCGATCGGCACCATCCTACTAAGTATTTTCTTAGTTCCCTCCCAAGCCTCTTACACCATTGCTAACATTACGTAGTTGATTGTTTTAGCTTTTCAGTGTCTCCCTTCAGCGGGGAAGGGAGACAAATTAAATAATATACTTAAATGAAAATAGTGAAAAGTGACAGTGAAAAGTGCCAGGGAAAGAAGATATCTAAGGAAGCCTAGGCTAATTTGTTATAGCATGAAGTATTTAAGGCCCCCTGTAAAATTGCCAAATAGTCACTGAATTTTATTAACTTTGTTGCTCATTTGCTGGCTCCTCATCTCTGATGAGGAGGTCACCGCTGCTTCCGTGTTCTTGTCGAAGGGGGAAAGTTTCGGGCGTAGGGGGTGCACCTTTTGGTATACTGCCTGCGTATATAAGTCTCCCTGTCCGACTGCCCAATCTCCGCGTTAGTCGGCTTGAGTCAGGTCACACCTGGTGTTGCTCCTTACGAGTCGCTCGGAGCAACAGGAATCGCCTGGGAGGCGCCGAGCGGTTTTCCCATTCGCCTCGGACATTAGGGTGGTAGGAACTGCACCTTCCAATACTCGTTTCATGCTTACCTTTCGTCTTTCCTTCTGTACTGAATTTCTTTTAATCGGGTGATTGCTTGGCACTTCCCTAGATTCTGTATCTAAACCGAAGAGATCGATGGAACTTTGTTTCCATCCATCTCTTTGGTTTGGTAGGCTAAGCTTTTCATGTACAGGGAGATCGATGGAACTTTGATTCCATCTATCTCTCTACGGGTCTCGAAGCGCAGCAACCTCCTCGTAGTGAGACCTGGTAATCGGTGAGAACCGAGCTGATGGCTGCGATTGTCAAATATTCTAATTAGAATTTCTTTCACTTGCAATACTATGGTAGAATGTAAGAATAAAATATGTAACTTGAAATGTTGCTCGATTGTTCCTACCGAACCTCAGAACACGAATATAGTGTTAAGATATAAGGATAAGTGCAAGTTGAAATATTTCAGCGAGATACTGAAACTGATGTGTTTTTTAGCGAATTCGGCACCTCGCACTGATTCTGCACTGGTGCCAGAAAATGACTTGGATTGGTTGTTTCTGACAGAAACGAAGATAGCTCTATAAGAATCAACCAATCCAAGTCATTTTCTGGCACCAGTGCAGAGTCAGCGCGAGATACCGAATTCGCTATTTGACAGTTTTTAAAGTCCTCTCTGCTTCAGCACCTTATTGAAATATACCAAGTTACAATTCCTTGGCGAGGTATTCCACGTTACATCATGAAAGCATGTCTTCCACAAATAATGTTGTTGTTTACATAAATTTGTTTTGCGTTAAATAAACCCGAATAGGACAGCAAGGTTAAGAGGCGTATGTGTTCTTGTTTTGTTGTGATCCTTCTTCCTCTGTCGTTGCACAGAATACGTTTATAAAACGATCTTTAAATTGTTACTCTGACAGAATCATTTATAAATCGCGGGTTTCGAAAGACCTAGGGCGGTATTCTCAGTCGTTGCTTATTCTTAAGCAAATGCTTAAGCATTCGGCATCCTTTACTAGCTACAAGGTTAGTAGAGGATGCCGCATGCTTAAGCATTTGCTTAAGAATAAGTAGCGACTGAGAATACCGCCCCTAGTTTTACACGTTTTGAATTCTAATTCCTACCACGCGTAGCGTTACAATCTGTTTCGATACTTCACCGGTAACGTTGCATGCGACACTAAAATGGTAATGGGGTCCTTGGACCCCCCAAACCGGTGACAGAAAACTGCATTGGTTGATAGGTCTATCCTATACCTCGTCTGTGGTATGACACAAAATTACATTGGATGATAAGTCTATCCTATACCTGATCTGTGGTAAGGTGATAGGTCTATCCTATACCTCGTCTGTGATAAGAGGTTAGGTTTATTTTATACCACGTCTGTACTTATAGATGCCGCCACTAGTGCATTTACTTTAGTGGCGCCTATGACAGCGGAACGGAACAAGATCTTTAAATTCAATTCCTTCTTTACCGACACAATATATTATTCCACAGACGAGCTATAGAACCTGTATTTCGATTTTTAAATGAATCACTGGATGCATGTTCTTCTATTTCATGGTATGCCTCGGTCCAAAATATTATATGTTATATAAATCAATTTATAATCGTAAATAGGAAGCTGAACAAATATGTACTCGAAGTTAATAAAGTAAACAGAAAATAGAGTCAAATTTTATGATAAATTGAGGGATATTATAGTTCCACTTCTTTAATAAAGCATTAATTTGCTCAAATTTTCTTGTGTTTCTTATTTACTGCCAAAATGACTCTCCTACGACTTAAGATTTGATCAGCGTTCAAAATAAACCCGGAAGAACAGCGAAACTGCCTGTACTGACTCGAAGAAGCATATACTTTCTTCTAAAGCCAAGTTCCACATTTAGAACGCCGTTAGAAGCGTAGGAGTTGTTGTTTCGACAACATAGTGGTGGAAATTTTCCTACACCGGATGTGAAGTAGTAGTGTCCGAATTTGTGCCAGGGATAAAATAAAAATGCTGATCTAGAAAAGTGGTTCCTTTTAATTTTTGTCATAAAGGGATAACTATGGGTATATGTAACTAATACTACTATAACTTCCCCATCGCACAGTGCGGCACTTTAATGGAGATTTGGGACAAAAATAAAAGAATACACACAATGCGATAATAATTCAAATTTTTATATTAAAAGTTGTCCTAATTAAGTTAACTGAGATTTATTACATAAATATAGTAATTATAATAAAAATTATATTAAAATATTATAATAAAATAATAAAAGGTATTATTAGTACTAACAAAACATTTATATCCCTTAGTTACGAACTATGTAATGGTTATGTAGGATAACGAGATCAAAATTGAATATTGATTATTTCGATTTTTCTTCATTACGTGCCGCACTGTGCATTGATTCTATGATATACAATTATTGATTTCTGATTCCTTAGAATCAACAGAATAATTTTGTCAAAAAGTTTTCTTTTTCGATAAATTCCAAAGATTTCTAAATATCATATCTAAATAGTCCTTTGTAAAAATCAAACATTCGTGTGTAAGCGTTCAGTCCCGAGTTTCCCTCATTTCCCTCATTTTTCGCTGCTAACTTCATGAAATAAAAATTCCTTCTTTCCCTCTCAATAAAATTCGAATGGGTAAAAATCATAGACGGCGATGTAATGGCCGAAGCAGGGATCGCAAGGACGATGATTTCTCTCCACCGAGTTCTGACCATGATTATTTTTCTCCTTTTCCCTTCCCGCTGGAGAACTTGGCACCGTTTCCCATCCGTTTCTGCTATCTATTCAATTTTCGCCAAGTTGGCGAACTCGTTGCCAAGAAAACCGACGAAACGTTTTGTCTTTTCCCCGAGCTTCAGCGGGTGCAAAGTGGAAAACACAGACGGGGACGGACGGCAGGGGTCGCGAAAAAATAATTTAGTGGGATCCTCTTTGCCCGGCGACAACGAGAGATCGGCAACGTAAAAACGTGGGGGCGTGGAGCCTTTTCACGATGGCGGCAGGTAGTTTCAGGTGGAACTCGCGAAAACTGCTTACCTTCTGCATTAAGACCGAATATACGTTTTTAAATTGAGCGCGTTTGTAACGTTTCTCTTTAATTGTTTGCCATTATAAGCAACGAGGATATTTTAGATTCTGATCTTTAGGCGACTTAGGAGATGGACAAAATTTTTATTCAAATAAAATTTCAAATCGCGAATAAAAGTTAAAAAAAATTACTCGTCATGTGTTGAGTAAAGTTGACCCGGGTTAAGAATTTATTGGACGCTGAAGTTGAAACGCTTGGCGAATGAAAAAATTAACTTTATTCGTCAAATAATCTAAAGTTAAAGTTACTTTCATTTGACCCGTTATTTAAGTGATTTTATATTTAGTTAATGCCCAACTCTGCCCGAGACTTCGTGAAGGCTGGGTCCTTCGGGTGTTCGCTGTCCGAGTTCTTTCTTGTTACCGCCGCAGCGCTGAATCTTGCTAGAGTTCGCGAAGCTTGAGTAGGAGTAAAGCTTTTACTAACTATCTTTTGCTCGGCGAGGTTTCGGCCTGAAACAGGGGAGTTCGCTGGTTGGCAAGGATTAGAGCGTGAAAACCAGGAGAATTTGGTGACTCGGTATAGGTAGAGTCACCGGGATCTACGAGTTACCATGGTTTAGAGTTTTGGCGACGTTTACAATTTAATTCCATGCACGTGTGAAGGCTGAGCTGAAGTTATAGATATGAACTAGCATAAAGTGGACCACTTGATAGACATACATATATTTATCATGCTATCTTTTGAAATTATGACGGTACTTTTACTTTTATTTTTGCTACCATTTTTCCTTCTTCTTTTCTGCATTCTTTTAGTACCAGCACATACCACATCTGCATATCCTATCTCATTTTACGTATACAAGGTCGTAGGAGATAAGGACGACGAAGCCATACATGTGTGCCTCCTCTGTCAACCCAATAAATAATTACTTATATATATATATATATATATATATATATATATATACTTTATTTATATTGTTTTTCAATTGGTACCACATGGTACCCGTGGGGCAAGATGGGGAGAAACGACTTTTTCTGAATTTTTTTATTTATTGCATTGAAACCTGTAAAACTTAGATTGATTCACAGTTAAACTGAAAGACTTATTACCAAAGAATGGTTCAGACATAAAATTGATTAGTTGATTGTGAAAATCTGTGTTTTATTCATCATCAAACCTTAACTACCCCGTCTTGCCCCACCTTCCCCTATCTCCTTGTGACTTTTTTATTTCCTCGAGTACCTAAAAGGGGTCATAAAAGGAGCGCATTTTGAATCCGACGCTAGGATGCATGTGTACCACGGTGTAATAGACTGTATGTACAGTCTGAAGAGGTCAACATCGAATGGCCGTCGCAAGGGGCGTCGTGGTACATATGCGTTAATGAGATTGTAATAGTAGAGACTTTAGTGGTTTCATGCGTTAAAAGTCAGCCTTATATGTATGGCTTTTCTCTTTGAACGCCAATCTAGGGACCGCTAGAAGAACTAGCACGAAATAATCACACTTTCTCCAGAGGAGTCGGAACACCTATCTATTACACAGTGCCTCACATCTGTTTAATTCTCAAAATAAAATATACTGACGCATATACCTCCCCTTTGGGACAATTAACGCCGCCATAAAATTGGATGTTGCCCGTTCATCGTCGCACCTTATCGAAAGTTTCGCACGCGACAGTGCGCAATGACGATGCTAATCGGCGATTCGTGGCTCGTGCAGATCCGAGAGCAGGTAAGCAAGCATGTGAGTCGCGAATTTCGGCTGTAACGATGGATAGGGTAGAAGCGCGGACGCGGTGAGCAGAGAGAGCAATCGGTGCCGGTATAGAGGAAGGTGCATACGAAGGAACGAAATAGATAGCGTCCCAGGGGGAGAGAGAAATCCAGTTCCTGGCAAACTGGCTTGCTAGTAGTCCGAAGATAGTTTCGAATTCAGATTCCCAGGAGTTAGGCTAAACCGCCATCCCGACCGAAACGTTCCCTCTGTTCTCCGCGGAGACGGCTCCATGCCGACTTTGAAACGAGATCTTCCAAATGGTGAACGTCTGCGTTGGCTTTTCCGCGGAAGCAATCAAAGGAGCTGCGTCAAATTTCTTGCACGGGGGCATATCTCGTTTAAGGGGGGAGCCTGGTGTAGCGGGTCGAAGAAATCGATTTTTTCTTTTTTGCATAAATCAATAGTTGAACGTCACGATAATATGTTCCCAAAGCCGCAAAACGAAATTCGAAAAATTAAAGCGGATATAGCCGGTTTTGCTACGGAGCGCCAGGTTACCACAAAACTTTAAATGCGTTTTTCTCGAAACGACAGTCTTACAATTTGAGGGCAATGTAACTCCAAAAATATTCAACCAATCGACTTGGCCTTGTGCACGGATATTTGTGATCATTTTCTTCATAGAACTAAGTTATTGGTATAATGATATTGTTTAAATAAATAACTTTTTTTACACATTTAAGGCAAAATTTCGTTGGAAAAAGTGAACTTTTTTTTCAAGAGGCTGCCATTTGTTCAATTTTGCATCTTTTAAGTTATGAATTTATACGATTTGCGCGTACACTCATAAACTAAACGAAAATTGTTCGATTTTTGGTTTTAGATGAATCCAAAAGACGCTACGTTACCCGCAGTGCAACAATTGCGTCGCCAACGGACTGCGCATAAGCCCTTATAATTTTGTTATTTGCCGCTCATTTTTAATAAAATTTTTTTTATTTTCCTTAACCTGATAATACAATATCCTGAAAGTTTCAGAAAGATCGATTAAATACTTTCTTTAAAAAAAATTCCCGAAAAATGCCTCGATTTCCAGCTAGTTACACCAGGCTCCCCCCTTAATGTGGCAGCATGTCCGACATTTTGGTACCAGTGATCCGTGGGTGACTGGGTGATTTAGGTAGGAACTTACTGTGCTCGTTAGCACAGCTTTGGAGGATCGTATTCTTTCCGTTTCTTCCTTTCCGGGTGATAGTTAAGTAGATCATGGTTAATTAATCGTTCCTTGGGATAGTTAGGTATTTCAGGAGCTTATAATGTCCATTTTCTGATATGCATCCATGATATTATGCGATGTGTTGGGAAGAGCATTAAGTATATTTGAACGCTGGGAATTCTTGAATTTAAGGTATTTTCGAATTGAAAAGGGAGGTGCAGGTTAAGAATAATTGACAATTAAATAGATTTAAGGGAGTTAAGGGGTGATGCACATGTAAAATAGTCTCAGGTATAAATGGCCTCAACATCTTTGATTTCTTGGCTTCAAAATTACTTTCAATGGGATATTCAATTATTCTGATGCTTTCTGAAGACGATAGTGGCATGTACGTAAAGTGGTTTGTTAGGTTTTGTGTTCATGAATGCAATTTGTTACATAGGTACAGAAAATTGAATGGACGAGACCAGTATTGGTGTATATTGCAAGGAATGCAAGGGGGAGCCTCGAAATTGCTCCGAAAGGCAAAGTTACTACGGTGAGATTCGACCGATATCGATCGGTGAGATGTCTCTGATATATTAGCCAGTGTTGAGCTGGCCTCGTGAATTAAATAGTCGAGTTTCGCGATAATGTGGGATTGCCGAACTAGTGCGTGGTCGGCATTGAACCAGCAATCTTGTTTGATAACAAGCAGCTAATCACTTTGCACTACGAGATCTGAATGCAGAAGCGAAGCGTTTTCAGCTTTTCTTAGCGAAATAAAGGGGTGGCATTGTGTTCGTTGTAAAAATTGTTCTAGTTTTAATTCTAGCGTAATTAACTGTAAGTAGTTCTAAGTATAGGATAAGTAGGTTTGATTAATTGTAAGTAGAATTCTAGTTTAACCAGAGCGAGTATCGTCACTGTATTTCGCGTTTTATCCACAGACTTTCAGTAATAAACTAGCACTATGAGACTAGTACGAATCGAGAATATTTTCTTTGTCAAGCACTGATCTCTCCGGTTCTCTTGCGAGCGAGTTAGAGTATAAAGCGTATGTAAACCGGTAGCGGTTGTCAAGTACCGATTCCAGAGATCGACTGCCAGAATTCGTCGAGATCGCGGAAGCGGAGCTCGCTGAGAAGAGTGGGGAGAGAACAACTGCTTCGCAGGTAATTAGATAGATGGTGACACCGTAATCACCTGTGGTCGCGGATCACGACAGCCATAGCGGGCTGTCGCATATCGAGAGACGAGAAAATTTCCTTAAAACTAATAAAACGCGCTATTTAACTTAAGTCTAATATATACAGTATATACATAACTAAACACATTGGCTGGATAGCTTGAGGCGTTACACTGATTCTTTTTAGGGAACTATTAACCCAGGAGTAGGCGCGCCAAATAATTTACGTTAGTAAGCGCGTCGGTCATTTCGACTGATATTTAATATAATGTGAAATGATAAGGTGTACGATTCAAGAATAATGGAATTATTTTTATGCAGCAAAATATGAAATTATGCGCAATACTAAACTTCCGGATGATAGTATAATCTTCGTCTAACTTATTTTGAGTAACTTATTCATTAATATCTTTACAAGCTTCTTGTACTAAAAATCTAAGAAACACCATTATTCAATTTCGAGCAGGTAGGCCGTATAAAAGATTTTAGGATACCTACTATAGGTATATAAGCGAGGAGATTTTTAAAAAAAATGTGGCGAACGAAGTATTAATATCGATTTTAAATTATTTTTAGAGTCCTTGGAGCATCCAGATAGTAGCATTTCCTGAAAATTCGTTTCTCCACGTCTTACAAGTTTCTAAAGCAATTTGCTCTCCAAAGTTTAAAGTTGAATACGAAGTTCAGAGAATTATATTCACAAGGGGAAGCTACGATAGGGACAAAGGTTTTTCGAACGAACTGGGGATCAAACTGCAGGGGGCGATAAATATAAAAAGAATTCTGAGATATTAGCTGCTAAAACTTATCAACTTCTACAATAAAATATGTTTACACGCAAAAATTTAGAAGTCATCGAATCATCGATGTCCCTTTTTTAAATTGCAAAACATGGTAAAAGTGAGCTATAATATTAACCAATTTTATTTGAAGTATATTAAAAAATATATTTACGAAATATTTACCACTATGTAATAAATTTAAACAATCAAGCTAAATGCAAAATGAATTTCCACTTTCAAAATTAGCAAACTTCTTTCAAATTTCCACAGTAAAACCGAATAAAACAATTTCAGAAATCCAGAATTCTACCATTCTCGGATCCCTCGTCCGCGAAATCGCTCAGAACATAATTAAAAAAAGGGACTGTCAGGATCTTTGGCCCTTTGAAGATCAATTAAAATTCTCCATTAACGAGCTGAAAAGCAAAAGGCACGATGTAATCTGTCGTAAGTAAGCGGGGCATAACTGGAAAGTGACAATCGCCGCCGCGGGAGGGACGAGGAGGATAGGAGAGAACGATTTCGACAAACAGGAGTTCGATTAAACGAACGGCAAAGGAATGGGACGGGAAAAACCAATCTACAAAGCGTTTCGTTCCAGCTTCCTGAAGCGTTTTCAGCTGGAGATCAAAGGGTCCAGTTACGGTACGCGCGCAAGTATCAATCGGTTCCGGTAGAACGGCGACACTTTTGGTCGTTATATCCGCGGCCATTACGTGTAGAGGTGTATCATTGAAAAACGCGAAACGACGTATTAACGATTGGCACCCGAGCCTTCAACGTCTGCACGTTTAACTGATAATCTGTTAACCATCGGTCCCTCTGTGGTATTCAATCGACGCCTACTATTCAATCTACGTAACTAACATGCGAAAGCGTTTACGCGTCATACCACACACATTCGTACGTTTTTTCCCCGAGTAAAAAATATTCAATTAACATCAGCCGTTTATACATTACCTATACTGAATTTTTATTTCTATTTATTGCGGGTCAGTGCATAATGTAATATCGAGAAACCTGGTAGAATCATGAAAATGAAGTAGTCAAGTAGTTAAGTAGTTTATAGTAAGACACTTTGCATCATGAAAATTTAAAGGAATCGAGCTGCTTGAATTTCAGTTAAAAATATACAGCTGCACTGTGCAAGTGCTTTCTCGCGTTTACCAGATTAAAGTGACACCACAGAGAATTAAATCTCATTGGACCATTCAGTCGTCTTGTGCGCCATCTTTTTTTAGCTTTATTCGAAGAGGATATACAACTCGTTTTTATTGTGTGATTTATCTTGCGCAGCGAGTACTTCATCCTACCAGTTGAGGGTGAAGCGATTATTACGTCAGGGCAGAGAGAATTCTGCGAGTAAAGTCCCCACGCACTCGCCGCACGTGACGCGGACCATTTAAGGGGTGGATTCGGTAAGATCGAATTGTTGTTCGTGACCCCGGGAATGATTTAACGAAAGCAGAGCCACCGAGTCTTTCCCCGGTGCCAGCAGGCTGGATATCAAAAAACTTTCAAGATAATATCTCTATCTCGAAGGACGTATGTATCCGTCCAGCCCTTTAAAGAAGTTCACAAGTTGAAATTAGTCGGAGCTTTATGGCTGAGCTTCCCTTGCGCCGCAAGGACACCGACATCCTGTACGAGCTGCGAATTTCAGCAACATGTTTTCACACAACACTTCTTTACCAGGGGTCCTCAGATTCGTTTATGTCAATTTTGATTAGATCTTCGTGTTTCATTCGACCCATTCAACAAAATTCTTTTTACTTTTAGGAATTTTATTCTTGATGAAACTTGTTCTTATATTTTCATTGTATACAATGGCAAAATGTAATAATTCAGTGTATGATCGAATCTTACTGTTACTATTTATTATATTAAAAATATCAATTTCAAACGCCAGTAAAAATATGAAAGAATGTCTGGTTTGTTGCGGTGATTCGAGATTTACATATCTTTAAGCTAGAGTGTTCCAAGAATTTTAAGATAAGGGGTGAGTTTTCATTGTATCACTTGCAGTATCTTCAACCTCTGATATGCTCTATTCTGTATTTCTTCGATACAGGCAATGAGATAGATACAAGCATTTTTCTCAAAATTTAAATCATGTCTTTCATTACATGAATTCATCGACGTGCGTTACGAAAAGTAGCACGTTTCAATTTTCTTACGAAAAGTAGCACGTTTGCCTTCGTTCTCATGAAAACTATCACGTTTCGGTTTTCGCTGCGAAAACTAGCACATTTGAGCGGTTTGCCACGAAAAATAGCATGTTTCGTCTTTCGCTGCGAAAACTAGCACGTTTGAGCGGTTTGCCACGAAAAGTAGCATGTTCGCGTTTACCCCGCGTTCGCAATTCCCGCACCGCCCCTTACTTAAATTATGTAGATTAAAATTTTCATATGTATTGTCTTTTGGAGATTAGATGGAATTATTATTTATTATTAAATATTTTCAACAGTTGAATTCTTTTAAACTGCCCACGCGCTGAAACGCGATAGTTTCTGCAGTCTGCAGTATAATCCAAAACGAGATATTCTTCGTGGCCAAACCGGATAATATGTTAGTTTTCGCCATAAATTCCCAAACGTGCTATTATTCCTGGCGAAACAGTATATAACGTGCTAGTTTTCGTCGCAACAGTACGAAATGCGCTATTCTTCGTGGCGAGGCAGTCAAATGTGTTAGTCTTCGCGGCAGAAGACCAAACGTGTTAATATTCGTCAGAAACGATGGAACGTGCTTCTTTTCGTGGCAAACCAAAACGTGCTACTTTTCGTAAGAAAATTGAAACGTGCTACTTTTCGTAACGCACGTCGTCATGTACTCGTCATGGCAATCGGAAATGTTACTGCAGCAATTCTTTCGAAAATCTTTCACCATCGTTTTAGACACCTCAAACCTTTTATTTAACAATTTTATTCTAGTCGTCCAAAATATATTCTCTTTCCTCGGTACTTATCACATCACGATAACTCTATCGCTATACAGAAGGCTAATCGCGTCGGTCTATCGCAATCATTCACACGTTAACGACGTTTGAATGACGTATGCCCGCTAGTAAATGATATTTTACCGGCGATAGCGATAACATCGACGCTCCAGCGACGTGGATTCGGCCAAACACCGTTCAAATTCAATCAGAGAAATTATCGTGACGAAACATCGAGTCGGATGCACGTGTGTGCATAAATGCATTTTCGACAATGTTTACATCAGCGGTTTCACGTCAGCGGTCGCCTGATAACGTCACAATCACGTCGCAATTCGCGCGTAATCGACGATTACAGGCTTACCGTTCTATTTTATTGCGAATCGAAAGTTACAGTCCTCTAATGATTGGCGAGAATCGAGCAATTTCGGGCGTCCATGCGGACGCTTCAACCCTTCCCACTGACAGGCTTAAATTGCGAAAATTAATTCGTTCATTAAACTGCAAGGTTGTCCTAATCGTCTATTAATTATTTATCTCATTCGCCCTAATTTTCAAAGATCTTTTTTCGAAATGACGAGTACTACATTCAGCTACACGTTCTCCAGACACCCTTTTTAAAATTCACGAGACAGGTGTTACGCAGAAGCTTGCCTTTTCCCTTCCTTTTTATACGCACCATTCCATAAAGTCGCGTGCTGTACATACCACTGAAGTTTCTATCACTAAACTTTAATTGTATAATCTCCAGTTATTAAAATGTTGGAAGTGGAAATTCCAGCCGGACGCGCATTACATTCCATAAATCGCGCAGAATGTTAACGATAATTGAAAATGTTTAATATAAAATCCATGCCGGGGAGCGTGTGTTGAATTCAGTTCATAATTCCCCGCCCCGTTTTAAATGTATCGAAACCTTTTATTTATCGACCGGGAGCACGACCCCTCTTTCTAATTAAATTCGCAGATGTTTCCGCCGCGGAGCCGGCCGTCGCGAATATCTCCAGGAAATTACGTTTTCATACGGATCAGCGCGTAATTGGAAGCGTGTATATACAGAAAATCAGATGCAATTATCCAAAGATTTGGCGCGGAATCCATTAACCGCCGTTTACATTTCACTTAAGCAAAGTATTTCACGAATCGCTCTATGGGATCGAGTGCTCCCGCGGAACTGGGCCACGTCTCGCAAAGGGGAAGCCCCGCTCGCTCGCCGTCCTTCGTTTCATTTTTCCTCTCACACTGCCGCCCCTTCCTTTGGGAGTGTCCCTATAAAAGGGAAGCTGAAGGGGATGACCCATTCCACGTCAAATCAGGCTTCGATAGGATTCCATTGCACAGTCAATTCTTATCAAACGCGTCGCACGTAACCGGAGGACTGAAGGAAATAATTCATTTAACGCTTTGGCAGTTCCACCTTTAACATGGGTTTCGAAATAGTTTGTTAGGTTCGGGATACCAAGCTTCCGAGGAATACGGAAGCTTCCAGATGGCGGAGGGATGTCAGGCTATTTATTTTGTCCTTTTCGATGGTGATCTGCTGGGAGATCATGCTTTCTATTTGTCGCCGCTGTTAGGTCGAATCTGTTGAATTAAAAGTAGGATAAATAAGCATATATGTTATTTATTTAATACGAATAAATATTAGATTGTTGCCTACTAAGTATCTATTTAGCGTACCTACAATATGTTTGGTCGAGCAAGAGATATTCCAAATTTTAAACGAACCTGTGATTGTCAGGTAGCGAGAAAGTGATGGGTGTTTGCATAAAAGGCATGTGTATATAAATGACAGACGAAGTAAAACGTGGTGATTCAATTTCCCAATAAACCAGACCAATGAAGAAAATTTAACTATATCGCAGGCACAGTAAACTGCAAGGGCTGGATTACTGTTAATTCAGTAGTTGAATTTTACATCCCAGAGTCGACACTGTTTCCATATCTGGGTCGACTCGAACAGCGCAACGGCCGTTCCGCGGATTCTTGGCAGGGATCTTGGAAACGCAATTTAACGTGACCTTTGGAAGTGTGTTTCTAAAGACAAATTTGATGAAACGCCCTTGCATAGACGGGTGAATTGGTCTGGAGAAATAGAAGAGGAGACGGGAGTAAGCTAAAAACCAAAAGGACGCCGGGCGCCACGATGCCGCCGTCCAGACGGCGACGTCGACGTCGAATGACGCGCGACAAGGGTGTAGGTTAAACGTTGTGACCAAGAATGCGGAAAGTGAGGGAAATGAAAAACGCTTGGGATCAGATCGCCAATTTTCGTTATTCGATCTGTTTAGTATAGCTATTAAAACGGAAAGAATAGAAGGACTTTCATTGAGTAAAGTAGTAACAGTAATTTGATTACTACGAGAAGAGAAAGAATAGAAAGATTTTCATTAAGTAAAATAGTAATAGTAATTTAATTGCTATTAGAATAGAAAGAATAGAAATAATTTCATTAAGTACAATAGTAATAGTAGTAATTTTCAGAAAATTTTCTGCGTGTTGCAGAAAGAATGCAGAACAACAAGATACGAACAAGCTCCTCTGAGAAAGCGTGCAATCTCATGCTTGCGAGCGGTTTTAAGAAATAGGTAGCAATAAGAAACAGCTTTCGTATCAGAAACTCGAAGGTCCGAAGATATTTAAATTAAGGGAGAAGCTGTATTAACGATTGGCTGGACCGAAACATTTCATTGTTCGTGGGACAAGGAAATAGGGAGACGCAATATAAGGGGAACGACGCGCGAGTAGTAATTTTATAAAGAACAGGAGAAGTTTGGCCCGGCGGAGGAAACAGGAGGAAGTCGTTAAAGAAAGAAAGTAACTGCGGCAAAGTGAGATTTAACAACGCGATGCACAGGATACGGGCTGCTCGCTCGTAAGTCCTGTACTTTAAAGATTAAAGTGTGATAAAATTTTGAACGAGATCACGGGCGAAGGGGTGAAAGTGCGAGAGTGGATGTTTAAAGGAGTGATTCTAACGATTATTGGAAGGATGGACCGAGACAAGAGGAAAATAGAAACGCAACATTGAATTGTGGACAAAAAGAGAGGCGATTATTATCGTTCCAGGATGATTAATCGTAGGAAACCAAGGGAAGCAAAAGCATAATCAACACGTAATACATATTACAACGAAAATGTTAACTCGATGAAAGCCGAGCATTACATAAGAAAGTTCGGAAGAAATTCGCCCATCAACTACTTTAACACACCAACCACCGCGTTAATAATTAAACACTCTAAAACATTAATTAAAATTTCCTTCCCGACAACGCTGCAGAGTTCCTCCGCCTTGGATTTCTTTAACGAAGGGATCACGGGGAAAAATTCTCCCCCAGTCATCAAACTATCCAGAGCGGTGAACGGTGCATACAAAAATAACGATAATTACTTTACCTCGCCGGGTGATTATAACGGTGTGCAATTAAGCAAAATATTCGAGGCTCCCTGAAGCACTTAAGTCGATTGTATCGAGCCGTTTCAGCATGTAGCTATGGGCGGCGTGTAGGGAAACAACGGGCCATTACGCGGCCGCGCTTTTATTATTCCGGTGCCAGGGAAGCGACGATTTACGCGACACGCGGGGCAATGGGGCGACGAGGAATGTAGGAGGAAGGTCAACTAGCCGTTGTGTTTGTTCTTCACCCATTTTTACCCGGCGCCAATCCCGGCGAGACGTGACGTTTCCCAACGAAAGAATCCTTGGCCCTCTGCAACCCCAAGGCACCGTTTTCCATTATGTTATTGACTTTTGCAGGCAAAAGCGAGGAGTGCGAGCGCGACGGTTCTGACGGTTGTATAAACACGGCAGGTCTACCGTGAACAATGTCACTGGCTGATAGCTCGAAAATTGAGGGAAGTGTGACATTTTTCTTCGCGTAGGGATTATTTAATATTGCTTAGATATCGATTGATTAAAACTTTTCACGCAGTACATTTTTGAGGAGGTTTTGTGCGCTACAATTGTGTAGTAGTTGGTGAGCATTTTGGTGGCCCATACCAATTCGAAGTGTAACAGTAGGCGTATCTACATTCTATACTCCACAGCATGGACATTGGACGGTTTAACTCTGTCTGATCGCGCACGGGGCGGTTCTACTTATCCATCGGATCTAGTGCAGAAACAGTTTACGAAAGGAAGTGAAAGAAAAATTCTTGTTTTATATGTTTAAGTACTAGGGGAGACCGGGGATAGTTTGGACACGGGGATATATTGGACAGTTTGAAAATTGCCTCCATAGTGTCATGATGATTGCAATTTTTTTTGTAATTTGTGCCTATATGCACACCAAATCAACTGATATTCAATATGGCGTGTTGCATTCACGAATGACAAGGTATGTCACGCTTTTCAATTCTTGAATGTTACTGTATAATATTTTCGTCTACTTTTTGTTGTGATTCGGATACTTCATTATGGAAAAATTTTATTGTAACTTTTTTGAGGCATTGCTCAATGTGTTTAGAATAAAGTAATGCTATGCAAAAATCAAAGTATCCTTTTTGCGGAAAGGCACGAATAATTTTGTTTTGATATGATATGAGGGGTTACATTGGACAGATAACACGTAGGATAGGCTTGAATGACTGGGATTCTTAGGGCCCCAGTGCTGCCACTAGCCCAAGAGGCCAGTTATTTCAGCCTATGAATACGAGCTTGCACCGCACACTAAGTACTACATACACTCTTACAGTTTTTCTTATCCGATGTACACCCGCGGTATCATTGGCTTCGAGTTCCCCTTTCGCGCGTTTCTGGAAAACACCATAGAGGTCGGGCTCCTTAATGGCCCAACAGGCTATTTGTCATTTTAAATAAATTATATATTCATTGGATTATTTATTATCATTTCTTTCCATCTGTCCAAACTATCCCCGTGCTATGTCCAATGTAACCCCACCAATGGGGATACCTTGGACAATATGCATCTCTGAACTTTTTTCATCTCAAAGTAATACTAGGGAATGTAAGGCCCGTTTCTCAGGTTCAAATGAATAGCGCACATTCTGAGCTATCGAATGGTGTACAATTTATAGCCGTAAGGCATCTTACAGGCCCGCTAAAGACTATTAATAAAAAATTGTCCAAACTATCCCCGGTCTCCCCTATTTTCCTCATTCAAGAAATCAAGTTAACTTCAAGAACAGAGTTCTATGTCAGACTCGAATTTTATATAGTAATATGTGACACTTCATATAGAATCGCAGGAAGGAAGGAAGATTTCCCATCAAATGTTTATTAAGCAGAAATCACAATTTCCGAAGCACTTGTATATTTAAATATTAATTACACCCGAGACTGCACACGTAGGCTTTACAGCTATCCCTCGATAATACTACGAAGAAACAACTTGTGAAATTCTTTACACGCGCCAGCCAGTATATGCAACGTTAAAACGGTAATTATTACGAGCCAATTGTGGCGAATATTTGCCAGTTACGACGACAAACAAATGCTTTATAGCGTCGAGCATCGGGCATCTCGAGGACCCGTGCCACCGAAATACTTTTGTGCAATTGCGCCGCGGGTGTACGCAATCGTCGTATGGTACGTAAAATTAATTTTGACAAATTAATTTGTTCCGGTGGCAAACAAATAGTATTTTGACCAGCTACGGGGGAAGGAATCCTTTTGACCGTAGCCCCATTTTAATTAATTCCTTTTACATCTGCGCGTCAATTTCAGTTGTAAAAGCGAAACGGGGGGTGGCGGGTTGGGTGGTTGTAATTACTTTATTATTTCGCCTGTTCAAACACTGCCCTGTGATTTTATTACGGCAGCACTTGTTAAGTACGCCGCAGCTACGTTAATTTGTAATGTCTACTTTACCTGGAGAGGGCATTTACATATGCAATTAATGAGTCGCAGTAATTTCGTGGAGGGCCAATTTCGCAATTGGAGGCTCGTGGGTTGTCGCGGGGTGGGGGGAGGGGAGAGAAAGGTTGGCGAATCGTGACGCGTTGGGAAATTTTATTGGTCGTTAAAAAAATCTGGCGAAGTTTGAGGGTGAACGGGTTTGAAGTTGGTAGAGCTGGTAGAAATTCGCGTGCACGCATATTTGTCGAATAAATGGTGCTATTTATATTAAAAGCAGGAAAGGTGCCTGGGGTGTTCAGAAAAATTTGCTGGATCACTTTGCGAGTGTGCCTATAGAGTTATCGTTATTATCTTTCAATGGTGTAAACGCAGTAATCAACTTTGAAGATGAACGTAAAAAGTAAATTGCGCAGTAACAGTAACAGTTTATAACAGCACATATCATAAAAATGTATAATATTTATAAAATTCCTAATACTCTATATTATAATGTTTCATAATTCAAATCAAAATAAAAGATTTCCAAATTAATGGTGAGACTCGTGAATTGAAAAGAACTGGAGGTAATAAAGCAGAAATTTAAAAAATAGATCCATTTTAATCAACATAAAATCAAACGACAGAAATGAATGGAAGCAAACGTTGTAGAAAAAACATAGTAAAACGTTTTGCATAAATAACTTCTTACGATAATCTAATTGTGCTGACAAGGAGATTGAATAAGCATCTCAAGTTTTTGCTAATCGGCAAATCCTCCAACATAAATTACTATACGTGACACACTTCTTTTTTATCGATGAGTATGTCAGGTGAGGTGAGCCTACAGCGAATGAGCAACGTCAGTATCGTACGATCGTGTTTACGTAAACCGACGATCGCAGTGGTGGTGGACCGTTCGAGGAATCGCTTGCTTTCACAAGTTCATTCACATCGCGTCACGCTATGTATGTAATTCCTATCGTATGACGCAACGTGGTCAATGATAAACATGTCTCTTTAAAACGTATATCCACTTCTAATAAAAGCACTCTGGGAATGCTGCGTTTCTTTACTGCAGAATAATATTATTCACGCTAGCACATTTTTCGACTTGCAGACACTTTTGCAATAAAATTACAGACGCACAGAGGAGTCGTTTACTTCGAAGTTTAACGTCATTTGCGTTCAGAATTGTTATTTAACCAATTGCGCGTCTTTAAACTGAATGCATTCCATTAATTCTGCAATGAAATTGTTATGGATTCGAAAGGTGACGGGGTTTATGACGCGGGCGCGATCTCTTCGCTATTATTGAGCTTAGGAATTTCATTAGCGCGATTATTGAGAAAACTCCGAACCCCAATTATGACGGGTACCCTTGGAATCTCAATAGCGATTAAGTATCACAAATGTGTCATATCTGAGTAAAATAACAAAGTAATTCAGAGAGGAATGACTTGTTCAATGAAATTGTATCAATGAAATAAGTTATCCTTTCAGTAATTACTTTTAGATATTTTATTCAAGTAATGTTCTGACCTGTCTATGTAGACGGATTTTATCACGAAGTTGCAGTAAGTGCTACGTGCGACACATTTGAACAAAGCGTAATAGCTTCTCTCGTGTCCATAACAACGAATTTTTAAGCTTCATCAAAATTAATGAATTATTTATGAAAAGCTAGTTTGCACAGCTAAACTCTCTGTAAATATATCCGATACTGCTAAACTACAATAGCGTAGAAACATCGTTCTGTCCCACTTTATAATTAATTTGAACTTCATGCGTCACATCTCTTTTGCGTTCACATTTGGGAACGGTCAGAACACGTGTCAACTTTTTACGAATTTGACCTCCGTTTTTATCACAATTTTGTGACTTTTTTTACCAAATCAGTCGAGCGTGTCAAGCTTACAAGTATTATAAATATGTTTTTCAAATTTATCGCGTGAAACTTTATTCGCATACCTTTCTACGAGGAAGTGTTGCTGCCTACGTTCCTCATCGCTTCTGCATTTTTAATCGTTTTTTTTTCTAAATAAATATAGGTACTTCTCCTTTCGACTATTCGAAGATACACGTGTAAATCTAAAACACAATAGTTAGGCGGGGTTAACGGGGCAGTAGATTTTTGGCAATAGGAACATTATCGCGGAATGTCGAAATCATACGCAGAAAATCATCGTGATATTTTACAAAAATGAACCGTCCTAAAAAAGCAGGCTACAATTCTGTACTGCAAATATAATAGCACTCTGCAGATACATCGGTGCACATGCGCGGGAGAAAGAGGTCATAGAAAAATAAATTACATTCCACCACTCAACTTTTCCGTCCGTCACTGTTCTGTGCCTCCATCCAAACATAAAGCACGACTCGTCCCATCCAATATCAGAAATCCAAATACAGTAATGGTCAAAAGCCTGCCACTCACCTACCACCGAAACATAAATTTTAAGAGACAATTCTTTCTAATGGGAATCTTATTTCTTTTATCGTTAACGGTTCAAACTTTCTTTTGGCCATTACCGTGGGACAAGCGAGGCACCAACGTCCTTCAAATACTCTACAGACGACTGCTAATACATTCCAACTATTTTCCATTTCAAGCCTTTGATCCTACGTTCGCTTCTCTTTTAAACGACAGATTTAAGTCTGAATTTTTTGGTACTCGCCGTTCGCCCAGTAACTATAGCTACCCTTTTCTTAAGGAAGAGAATTACACCCCCTTCCCGTTCGATTTTCTCGCGGCCACCCCTCGATTTTCAAGCTTCATACGTTGCTCGCGTGTGAACCGTTCCTTTTTTCGCGAACTGGTCGGGATTCGCGTTCGGATCGTAAAACTTTACGAGCTTCGTTCTCGCGTCGATACACCCCGCCTTGCCATGGCGGCTTTCTGATGCGAGAACCTGGTCGTCCTCGGCGCGCCACGTTCTTTGTTCCATTTAATCCTTTATTGTCCTGGATGGCGTGTACGCGCGCAACGGCTGCTGGTCTCGCGTCCGTCGCTGTTCCTTGTTTACTTTTGAAATGCGTAAATTGCACGCTTTTCCGGCAATATATCGTTCGATTGAAAATTGTGTGCTTAATTTGGACCGCACGCTGCTCGACTTGCCTGCCTGCAGTTACAACTTTACTACGCTTGTCGCAAAAATACGTTTCGGCGTTTGTTATCAGCGCCGGTGAATTTAAACGAAACGGTGAATGTTGTTTATGCGTGAATCCGGATATATTTATCTCTGTGATAAAGTGGAGCTAACAATATCGGATTGCCTGTTTATTTGATTATTCATAATTGCATAAAAGAATGGTCCATCGGAGATAAAGTTTATATTTTTGAAATTACTTATTGCAATGGGTTGCTTTACCGACATGCAATTGTGATCACATCTATCTGTACTAAAATCGATGCTGCGAGGAGTAGGCACCTATATTGCAAAGATTTGTGTTATATTCGATCGAATATCAGACTTGTATTTGATTCAGCGGAAAGATGAAATTGAAGAGATGAACTCTGTGCAGAAAATGAAGTAGAGTGAAATATAAAGTTCGAAGAGGTAAGTCAGTAGAATCGGTGGCAAGGTTCTACATTTTCTACAGGAATCCCTAGGCTTTTGCCACGGTAGACGGAGTATGATCATAATGATGCACAAATTAATGATAAAACAGGATGAAACTGTTGACCTAAATTGTGCGCAACAATTAACCATGAGCAACAGAGCTTCATTATGTAGTGCATAAAGGGATGCTATAGGATGTCTAACACAGTGGAAACTCATAACATGGCATATGTTTCAATTAAGGCTCACCCCTCTGCCTACGTGTCAAGATTCAATCTTGTATAGACCGGATTATAGCTTCTAGAATCGTTAACTAATTTAAATATGAATAATAGTTGAGCTGGTGTAACCAATTCCATTAAAATATTTCCAAAGAACACTTCGTATTTTATGTGCGGCTTCGCTGTGCCTGTCTTTCTCGATGGTAGATTAATAAGGAATTTTTGCTTCGACCTTTCAGTGAATTAATTAAAATGGTTTATACAGCGTGACGCTTAACCATATTTTATTTGCGTCACCGGACGTATTTTTAAACGATTTTGATCAGCTTCCATCCTCTGTTTGTTTGTATGTTTGTTTGTATGGTTCAAATCCAGCAACTCAAATTTAACCCACTTCCAACTATCCAATTGTCTTGAAACTTTGCAGGCGTGCGTAGTTTGAATGACAATACAATATTTTAACAAAAAATTAACCCGAGGGGTTGAAAAAAATGTCTCAGTGATCAATCGGGACGCTAGTCGCATCGCGATTACCGAAAATATTATTGCACAATTTATCGAGAAATGATCCGCCACGTGTGCACGAATAGTAAAACTATAACTCTGCAGGCGTTCGTAGTAGGTATATCACCATCGAAATTGTAGTACAAGTAAATAATTATTTTTTAGTGACTTTAGCACTATAGCGTTTAAGCAAACTGTTAAACTGTATAAAGCAATAAAATATATTTGTAAAGAAGTCTGAGCTGTGAAATGTACATCCACAAACACTAAAAACTAGAAAATAAAAAACTATATAAAAAAAAATTTTATGTTAAACGATTTTATTAAAAATGCACTAAAAACAACAAATTCATTTCGACGCTTGATTCTGTTATGGCATATTCTGCTCCACGATTTTATTTAAAATGAAAAAACACCATCGAAATAAAATTGTAGTACAAGGAAAGAATTTCGTTTTAGTTTTTAGTGCATTCTTAATAAAATCATTTAACGTAAAATTTTTTTTTTTAACACTAGACTTTCCTGGTCCATTGAATTTGCATTTGTGGGATGATTTGGAGTCAATTATTTACAGAACACTCGTTGAAAACACTGATGTATTTCGGGAATATATTGAACAAGGTTTCCAAGACGTTTCAACAATTCTTAGAATATTTGAGTGGTCGTTCTGAGCATTCAATACGAAGGCGGGGCAAATATAAGTCGCTGGAGCACAAAAACTAGCTATACCTAATTCGGAAACAAAGGTAAATGGATCAATCTGTCCCAGTGAACTTTTCTCTACTTTTCGAAGCTATCTCAGAATCGAGTCCCGGTCGTCAGAGTACATTCCATAAGTAATTCAAGCTTTCTAAATCAAGAAACAAGAAACAAAAGCTCGGTAAAAATAAAGGCACCCAGTACATCGTCGATACGTTACAAAAGAACAACACCGAAGCTAAATAAGACGCGGAGCATCAGAGGCTGCACAGACAAGTTTCCGACGATAACTACACGCTCCATCGATCTGGGCATGGTCAATCGACTAACCCCTCGAACCCCTAAAATATTCCCTTTAAACTCACTCCGGTGCAGCTCGGTAATTCGAGTTTCCGCCGTTTCCGGACTAGCCGGCAACGAGAAAGCTTGCTATGTTTCGTAGCCGGGATATTATTTTCGTGGATCGCGTAACGGGATTCGAGGAAGCACGGCCCGCGGTCCGAGAGCAGAAATTAATCTGCCAGCTAAGTTACGATTTGCTCGAATTATTTCCCGAAATTATTCCGTTCCCCGCGGACAGAACTCGCGGTCTAGCCCCGCCTCGGTCACCGGCTTGATGTAATCAAATTGGACATGTGCATAATGCAAATCCGGCGAACTAGAAAAACACCGACCGGTGAATTTTCATCGAAACGGCGAAAACGTGCGAGGTAAGGTCCGCAGGGGAGAGTATCCGTGCTCAATTAAGGGGACCTTCCGGTCTAAAAGTCGATTTTTTTTATTTCATTTTTCGAATGTTCAACCTTTTAGGAATACGTGTTTAAAAGGATTTGTTGAAATTCGTAAAATTCCCGAAATTAATAGGCATTTGAGTAGCGGCAAATGCATGCGTCACAACCGGCCACTCGGCGCTCACGTAAAACTTTAAACGCGTTTTTCCCGAAACAGCGTTCTCAAAATTGGTGGGACCTGTATCTCCAAAAGTTATTATCCGATTCGACTGAAATTTTCTTTATTTTGAAGAATATACTTCTGGCTAGGGGGGGGGGCAGAAAAAATTACAAAAAATTGAAAATTCATAATTTTCAAAGGCGTTGAAAGGATGAAAAATATAGGGAAAAAGTGATTTCAAACTTCAAGTGCCGTTATTTTCTAAAAAAATGTAATTTTTGTATTTTTTTCTGCCCCCCCCCCCCCATCCTAGCCAGAAGTATATTCTTCAAAATAAAGAAAGTTTCAGTCGAATCGGATAATAACTTTTGGAGATACAGGACCCACCGATTTGGGTCAATTTTTTGACGCTTTGACTTTAACGACTCCCCAGTGCCGTCTGCAATGATGAATTATAAAACAAAAAATATATTTCTATAATTTAAGCCATCCTTAATACAGTGCAAAAACTCCCCTTATAGTATATACAGTAGTTTTCCTTTAATTAATTCCTAAAGATCACCTATCTTTTTGGGCTCTAGACTGGAAGGTCCCCTTAAGGGGACTAGGCAGCCGTTTTTCGTGAGAAAGACACTCTGTCCTTTATTTATTTGTAAAAGAATGAAAGCACATCCAGATGTATCCTTGTACCCAATGTTTATTACTACCATACAGATTGAAAAAAATTGGTATGAAATATATATGTGCTTTAAAAATGGTGCTGCAGACGGGTAAACATTTTAATGTTTTTCTGTCGTTTTGCCTTAATATCGGTCTTAAAATGTGACGTAATCCGGTTTCAAAGGTGAGATCCTTGTTTGTTGGATTCATAGTTTCCGCGCAAACCTATAAAAACAGCAATTAAATCAAAATTATGCGAGTTGTGGCTGTAAAAAGGCGATTTTTCGGAGAAAAATTCGTTCTTGTTTGTGCGCCACTAAAATCCGGTGTTTTCTTAATTTTTTTATGTAATTCTCGAATTTTTTCGGACCATATCAGAGGTTTGCGGCGAAATGGCACATGTTTTACACATCCTGTAATTTTTCTCAAGTCGATCTGAACCTCCATTCGCTCGCAATCAGGAAAAAACCAAGAGAAAAAAAGATTTGAGAAAAACGCGTTTAAAGTTTCTGGGCAAAGGCGACGCTATAAGTTACCGCTTGACCTTTTTAGCTGCCAAATCAACAATTTTGCGAATTTTAATATAAACCAAACGGCATTTTATTCAGAAAAGATAGTACTTTCGGAAAATGCAATAAAAAATCGATTTTTCGACTGCCTAGTCCCCTTAAAGGAGCAAGTGGGGAAACGTTGGATGAAAATGGCGCGCGATTCAAAGGGGTGGAGGGGTAGTCTTCTGCACAATGGTTTTGGGAAAGAAACCAAAGAAAAAGAAGTGTCTGATTTCATTAGATTCGTCTTTGGGCTCCGTCGTTGACAATGGAATGGGGTAAGAGACCCTCCTCGTGTTCTTTTTGCGCCGCTTTTTCTAGCTTCGCGATACCCGTTTGTACGCGTATTAACGATCGCTGGTTCACACTCGAGGTCGAATGGAAATTATTTCCAGTAATTTGAATGGTCCGGCGATTGCGCGGAAGAGGAAATCATTGCCAGCCGCGTCCAATAATTTCCGAGGAGCTTTCAGCGCGTCGAATACCCGTCACGTATCGATCGAGTGATATACAGGGTGAGGCGATTTAATTTGCGTGTCAATAATGTCAGGCGAGGATATTTGAAATTATAATCGTGCTGCCCCTTTTCCCGCGACATTCGCCTTTTACAATAGACGGCACGCGGAGATCTCTCCGCCTCCGCCAATACGGAGGTGCGTTTCACTGCGAGAGCGTGAGAATTCTTTATTTTGCAAGGGAGTTTTAAAAATTGTTACCTTCTGGGGGTTGATCGAGAGGATTCAGACATCGTGCTAGGGGGTGGGTTGGGGTATTTGATATATTCAAAGTCTGATAAACACTCGATTAATCTGCAGCAGTGAAATTGTGGTTTTCTAATTAATTGTCGAGTGAGGTGTAAAACTGAAGGATTTTTAACAGATAAATGGAAGTCTTGGAAGGACATGAGGTTTAGAAAAATAGTTAGGTGTAAGCAAATAATGGATATTTTTATAATTATGGTGTTTGTTGAATGTATATTTCAGTAAGTAAAGAAGATTAATATAATATCGACGTGCGTTACGAAAAGTAGCACGTTTCAATTTTCTTACGAAAAGTAGCACGTTTGCCTTCGTTCTCACGAAAACTATCACGTTTCGGTTTTCGCTGCGAAAACTAGCACATTTGAGCGGTTTGCCACGAAAAATAGCATGTTTCGTCTTTCGCTGCGAAAACTAGCACGTTTGAGCGGTTTGCCACGAAAACTATCACGTTTCGGTTTTCGCCACGAAAACTATCACGTTTCGGTTTTCGCTACGAAAACTAGCACGTTTGAGCGGTTTGCCACGAAAAATAACATGTTTCGGCTTTCGCTGCGAAAACTAGCACGTTAGAGCGGTTTGCCACGAAAAATAGCATGTTCGCGTTTACCCCGCGTTCGCAATTCCCGCACCCTCCCTTACTTAAATTATGTAGATTAAAATTTTCATATGTGTTGTCTTTTGGAGATTAGATGGAATTATTATTTATTAAACAATATTTTCAACAGTTGAATTCTTTTAAACTGCCCACGCGCTGAAACGCGATAGTTTCTGCAGTCTGCAGTATAATCCAAAACGAGCTATTCTTCGTGGCCAAACCGGATAATTTGTTAGTTTTCGCCATAAATTCCCAAACGTGCTATTATTCGTGGCGAAACAGTATAACGTGCTAGTTTTCGTCGCAACAGTACGAAATGTGCTATTCTTCGTGGCGAGGCAGTCAAATGTGTTAGTCTTCGCGGCAGAAGACCAATCGTGCTAATACTCGTCAGAAACGATGGAACGTGCTTCTTTTCGTGGCAAACCAAAACGTGCTACTTTTCGTAAGAAAATTGAAACGTGCTACTTTTCGTAACGCACGTCGATATAATGTTTCTGGAGCTCTTGCAGCTAGAAGTTTTTCCACATTATTCTTTCAGTTATTTCAAACAAAGGACTCCCTAGTATATTATTGAAAAATTTGATTTCTTCAACGTGGCTCACTGATGTGAAACTTCAAAAGAAAGGTACTTCCGCGGTTTACAATCTTGAAGAGATGAATCATACTGCAGTAACAGGCATCCTGTCTCCTTTGTAATTCTTCTGCAGACCGCTTCCTTTAATAGTATTCCTTAAGCAGAAAATCCACGAAACATGGAAAAATCGGGAAAAATTCGTATTCGACGAGCGTACATAAAGAATCTGAATTCCTCGCTTCAATTTTAATTTTACAGAAAGGAAGCCGTTTGTTAGTTATCACACTTTCGGACGTTTCCATTTCTCAAACTGTTTTCCCTTGTCTTTCTAAATTAAACACATTTTTCCTTTTCTAGTATAAGGGGGCAACAGTGGTTTTTAATCTAAACTCAAATTCATTTTTTGAACACCCGATACGAGCAACTGTCGTGTGTACGTTGTCATCGCGTGTTCGTGCGCAAGTCAGCCCAATGTACCTACTCGCGTTTCTGTGGCAAACGTAATCTACTTACAGAGGAAATCCTCTTATCCCGTCACCGTTAGGAATCTCTATTTGCCGTATCGGTTCGAATAACGTATTCCTCGCAGTGCTTCGATTCACAAGCATCCCTGTCACCCACGCATCCAAAAATTGTACCGCTGTAGTCTAAGAGACTATGTTCGGAGTGAAACTGTTCGGACAGCTTGCAGTTGATTAAACATTAGTGCCACTAATGGCAGGAATTACTAGTTTCCTCTCGTTTTAGAATAAGAAATGATTATTGCAATCTCGGCGCATGTTATTTACATTTTTTTACGCTCATTAACAGGATTGCATCGGTAACCCAGCAATTAGAACCACAGCGCACGCCGGAGAAGAAAGTGCAGTAAAAAAGGAATATGTAATGGGTAGAAGAGTAGAGTACATAGTACTGCGCGTTGCTGAGAAGATGGCAAGCGAAGGGAATGCGGGTAGGATTGTCCGTTATTGGCCAACGCTATAATCGGATAGAACCGCGTGGCGAAGAGTACCACTCTAGACATCTTCTCAGCAACGCACAATATGTATGAAATTACTTGTGCCCGTTACGATAAGCAAGACTACAGAATGTTTAAGGGGGGATTCTCGTCTAACAGCCCCAAAAGTAACTGATATTTAAGAATTTTTTTTTAAAAAATTGTTGGTCATATTGGATAAACTCTTTGGGATATAAGGAGGCATGTTTAAACTTGCAGAAAATATTTTTTTATGTCGATGCTTCTTATTATTTATTAATTATTGTGGAATATTGTCCACCTCTTCGACGATGAAACTCCTGTTGGCGGGTGTAGCACCTATCACAGTCACCTGATTTAAAAAAAAAGTTGCTTAAAGTTAGATAGTTTACGCTGGGATTGGTCCACTTTAAAGAAATAAAATGAAAAATTGATATAGTTATAGCGTTTGAAAGGAAAAGTAATTTTGTTCCTTAGCCAAATTTTTCATAATATTCTTTATATCGACAAAAAAGTATTATAAATAAAAACTAAAATTAAAATTTTAGGTCCAGTCCCAGCGTAAATTATTTAACTTTAAGAATATATTTTCTTCTTTTTGCAATCAGATGACTGTGATAGGTGCTACACCTGACGCCAACATCGTCGAAGAGGTTAACACTATTCCACAATAATTAATACATAATAAGAAGTATCGACACTATCGACATAAAAAAATTCTACAAATTTAAAGACGCCTCTTTTTATCCCAAAAGAGTTGAATGCAATATTAACAATAGCTTTTAAAAAAAATTCAAAATTTGCGGGGACCGTTACATGAGAATTTGAAACCCCCCTTAAATGAGACAATTATTAGGTTAGGTAAGGGAAAGACTTCAGTCGCATTTATTATTCGTCACTTAATTCTTCGCAATCATCGTTGAATACATTTTCACTACCACCAGAAAATTCACTCGTGAATAATGCAACTTACCAGAATCGTTCAGAAATCCAGAATGGTTTTCATACTTTACCTGTCGTCCATCGATCACATTAAAATTCGGCCAACTTGGCCCGCGCCGACGTCCCAGCATTCCACGCGACGCCTCTCGTGCCGGGGGGGGGGGGGGGGGGGGGGGGATCAGTGACGTCTGCGTTGCAGCGCGCATCACCAGGCGTACCTGCATTTCGCCCGAATCCGCTAATTACCTTGTCACCATTGTCCATTGACAATGAAAGCCTGTTCTTAATTAAATTCCATTCGCAGGGCGGGCGGGCGGGGATGGACACCGTCGGTTGTTCCGCGAAGGCGTTCAATTAATGATGTAGCTCGTCGCTTCGACGAAACCGCCCGTAATGATGCCGGCGCCAAGGCGCGCAGTTCGGGGCAAAACAGCGGCAGCGTTAACAGAGAAAACGTGGAAGGTGCAGCGAAAGAGAAAGAAGCAGTCTCTCGCGGTGCCCCACCAAACAAGTCCGGTGGCGTGAGCGATTCGCGCGTGCGCGCTCGGCGCACGCCTTTAAAGCTTCGTGCCGCCAAAACGCATTCCCTCGAGTCAGTCGTGCACAGCCGGTCGCGTAGTACGTGTCATACTGTTATCGAACGAGTACGTTCGACTGGTTCGTGTGAGTTCAGAACTTCTGCCCGTCGTACAGACTAACGCGCGTGTGACGCGCCCGATCGCTTTCTACGCTCCTCTTCCACGGAGACACACACACACACACAGTCACCTTCGCGTTTCGACGAACGTTTTCCCGCCCGCGAAGCGGCCGGTTGCTCCTACAGTGCTTGAACCCGACTTGCCGTGCATTTGGCACTGCGTCTCGCCTAGTGAGGAGAATCTGTGACAGATTCACCGAGGGCTCCTAGAAATGAGAAATCTGGTGGAGAAACAGCTGTCCTGGCTTGCCCTGCTCGTCGCCGCGTTCTATTCTCGTGAGTAATTTTACATTTTATTTTTATTGGTACCCTCGTGCACGTTGAGGTGAATGTTTCCCGTGCCAGTTCGTGGACGTTGAATATAGTTTATTCTAATGGAGAAGCTTGACGCGAATGGAAGAAGTGGTTGATTTGTGTGTGATTTCGCCAGCAGAATTCCCGCGGGACTGGAATGGTTTTTGGAGGTTAGAAGGTTGCCTTCGAAAGTCGTCGATCGAAATGCTAGACGAACGTCCGATGCAGCATCGGTGCTCTATGTTTAGCTGTTTTCGCTCTATTCCTGGCGTGTTTCGCGCGGACGATTTTAATAGCTCGAGCATCGGATCTCGTTAGATACTGCGCCTTCGTGAATCTGTAATCCTGTTTACGTTCTCAGCGGCGTGTCTCGATGACTAACGATTAACTGACCTACACAGTGGTTCGCCTGTCCTTGTTTTCATTCAATCAGACACATCCCGAGCGCACGCGAGCGCGATCTGCTCGTTAAGCTCGTAAACAATCCAATTTAGGCGTTTCGACATCGGATTGTTATCTCGTACGTCAATGATCACTATTTGCGTAACGAGCAAACTTCGTTACTTCATCCCTTTTCGTAATATCGCGGCTCAAAACATCGGGTCGATGGGAGCAACAAAACGCTGGCCGTAGATGACGCCAAGATCATTGTTGTGGCTTCCCTCGCGTTTAATTGGCCAGTTGAAGGGAACACAATTGCAACGAATTGTAATCGTTGCACATGCCATATGCTGCGGCGTGCAGCGGCGACAGCGCCGCGGCTGGTTTACAGCGTTCTCGTGTGATCGAAATGATGCTGGGGGAAAAAAAAATTCAATTTCATAACGGAGAGAACGCGTGTCCTCGTCGTTAGCTCGGGCGGAGGCAATTAGTCGTCGTGAAATTCTAGAATGGTCGTTGGTGGGGGAACAAGAGTGGTGCGATCGGTAGATTTTCTCGCGGTTGCGATACTAAAATAGCGCGACGCTTACCACGTGGGTGAGTCTCTCCGTTACATCGTACGAGATGACGTCGCAGCCGCTGATTGGCCGACCAGATGGGCGTGCGCCTGGCCTTACCTCGGGCAGCGAATAGCGATGGGACTAATCCTCTGATGCTTCAGAACGTTTCGAACAATTTCGCCGTTAAACGGTTTTCCCGGAACATGATGCAAGAAATGATTTCACTTTAACGTGTTTCACTGAAAAACAATGGTTGTGTAGTTTGTTGCGGGAAAGGCGGGAACATTTATCTGGAACTGCAGACCGAAAATAGTGATCGTTAGTCGATTTTTCTGATCAATACGATGTAATTTTATTTCGCGGTCATGGTAGAAATTATATTTGTTTTTTTTTCAATTAGTTTCTCATATTTTAGGATTAAAAGAACTTTTCAGAATTTTAAGTTCTTGGGGGTATATGTTGGTAAAAGTTATATTAGGTTTCATTTCGTGATGTCCTTTATCATCCTCTTTGTTACCTATTCCATGGCCGGGAAATATAATCCGCGTAATATTGAAGTGAAATTGAAGAAAGTACTACTAGGTACATAAAATGCGTTGTGTAATATTTGTACACTACTTCCTGCAGTTTAGTTTTCCCGTCATTAACGCAATGCTTCGTTTATGGGTGACCTTTCAAGGATAGTTAATTGAAAAATATTAGGTCACTTGAGATTACGTAATGCATACACATTGATTCACAGATAACTTTATTATTCAATTAAGCACATATCTTAAGTAGCAACACAGATATTTCAAAAGATTATATTCGTCTCACCACGTAGTATATCACATGATACATACCGGTTTTCTTTACTTCACTTCCAAATCTGAACTATGTGCAGACTGCAATAGAAAAAGTTTGAAAAGAACATAAATTAAAATAGGAAGTTTTATTCGTCATTGAACATAAAGGTGAATGACCTCATTATCGAGAAGGTGATCATTGAAAACTATGTATATTTAACGATGTATAAAAATACTTGCAGTTTGGCACGGATTTTTCACGATATTGATCTTTTATTTTTTAATTAAGTCAATTTTCAAGCCTGATGAATTGATAAATAGGTAGATTACATTTGACTGTAACATTTTAACGTTCTGCTCTGTATATTTACATGTAACTTTTAATAGAACAGCAGAGAAAGTGGCGCATAAAGAGGCCAAATTCCGTAAATAAATAATATTACAACAAATATCTGCCACTAGAAGAATATCTCTTCAATATACAAGTAACTTTTTGTTCTTAACTAACGTTCCATTCGAATTAAAATAAAAAAAAAGTATATAGATCCGCTCTGAAACCCACACCCAATAGGAATCAGTTACCATAACCTTAGGTTCTCAAAATTTCCCAACCCTTCTGAACTGCACATTAAAATCACTCCCGCTTCGCACCTCGTACCCCACAGCCCCTCTTATTCAATTACGATCCACAGAGTTTCACAAAAATTAGTCCGACAGAACATAAACTCCACATTACGCCCATAGCCTTCAGTACCATTTGCCTCGAGTTAATGGGGATCGCCCATTACGGGCTAAGAAAGATAAATTGGATCGCGAAAGGTTAACTGCAGCGACTTGCCCCGGCGGGTCTCGGTTCCGTCACTATTGGCGACTAGTACGCGAACGAAACAGCGCGTCAAGGATATCTCGAATCCGCGCAGAGGATGGGTCACATTCACGCCACGAAAACATCTTCGAGCTCTTTTCCTCGGCGCTGGCCGTTCCCCGGAGCGGCGCGGGGAGCCGGTTTCTTGCGGCGCATTCCACCGAGCTTAAGTTCTCCTTTCGTAACCAGCCGCGTAGGTACGCGCGCGCCTGCGCGCCACCGCCAATATAGACGGACGTCCGGTCACCGGTCTCTTTCTCCTTCCGCGGGGACATTTGGTGGAACGCAGGGCGGGCAGGCGTCATGCGATCCTCAGACTCGTTTCTCTTCCCAGAGAAACCTGCTTTTCCATCACCTCGTTGAATTGTCCCTCTCGATGATGCGAAATTTCGATTTCAGCGGTTGCTCAATACATACGTATCCCTTGACCTCCCATTGGCAAATATTTGCGGTGCCCACGTTTAGTGGCTCGTGGAGTTGATCACCTTCTGTGACGAAGTGTATCCCCCGATTTCAGACTCGTCTGTGGGGGAATTCGTGTTTCGGCAAATGCGTCATTGGCGATTGGTCATTTCCTGAAATTCGCATTTGAGATTTCGAAATATGCGAGTGGAACGTTTAGAACTGTTCGCACAGATCGCAGTATTAAATTATCGGCAAACTTCGAGGGATAAAATAGATTCGTTCGGTATTTTAGAACTACTTGCACGGTCGCGTCAGGCGGAAATAACTCGAGAATTATTTGAACTTGTCATAATTAGAGGGAGCGGATATTGTCGCTTTTCAAAGTTTCTCTGCTGCGAAGGACGCGCAGATATGTCCGAGCCTCGTGCACAATATTCCGCATAATTTACTCGTTCCACGAGCTTGACCGCGAGTCGTTTAACTCTTAATTGGCGGGACACGATTTTCAAAGGAACGGAGCCAATGTGTGTCTTAAAAAGGTTTCCTGGAAAGCTGCGCGCAGTCGCTTTTAACCGCGGTCTCCGCCATAGAATGAACTCTTGAGGCGAAGGGGTGTCGTTAACCCTTTCAAAGGTATTGGAGCTGCGAGGCTACATACACCATCCAGCAGGGGTGAGAAATAGGGCCATCTGTTACATAAAAAAGTTTCTTGGAACCTTATTACAAATGTACTATCTTCGACTTACCCCTTTTCGCTTTTTACGCCCCTATCGCGACCCCTCAGGTCCATCGTCTCGAGGGGCTCTTCCGTCGCGATAAATTACCAAATTACTCCCGTCTGTCCTAACCAGTTGGCTTGAAGGAACGGCGAAAGAAAACTATATCGGGGAAGCGGGTGAAATGTTGCTGGAAGGCGTAGCCAGGATTCCTTTGGCCGGGCAAGGATAAAGCAACGTGCGCTAAATTTAATCACGCTGAGAGGGTTCCCCGGCAAACCGTTCATTAGGGAAGGATATTAGGATAGGTCAGCGCACCGAACGAGCCTTCCGCGTCTCGTCTGACGACTGTTGCCCGAATTCACCCCTAGACCCAGAGCTCCGCGAGCTCGTCAACCGCGGGAACTTTAGGGCCCCAATTACATATGTTTTATAACTAACCGCGCGGCGAGCCTCCGTCTATGTACCTATCCGTAGAAATTGTTCGCGCAGCGGGCTGGGCAATATTTATTTCCTTCCCCTCATTCAAGCAGCCGGTTGCTGTTGTTTACGTTCGACTGGTTCACAATCAACGAGCGCGGCGAGAATTCCCCGGCGAATATGGAAAACAATAAAGTCGGGGAATGTCCAGGCATTCGACCTCCTGATTTCGAGCGGCGGCTGTTTGTATCGCAGATTCTACTGGCGCCCCTTTTCCTCCAGATCCAGGAGGATCGATCAGATATTTCGATTCCTCCGGTTCCCAGCGGCTCTGCGGTATGCTGGGTCTGGTTTTGGAAGGTTACTCGATTCGACGTGTTCTAGCGAATCGAAGCGACCGAGCACTTTGTTCTTTGAGTACCAAAGCTGAATATTTGCGAAATTCGAGCTGCGGTATCCTTGCATAGTTGAAATTTTCTATCCATTCCACGCCGCTAAAGGCATCCGTAGTCGAAGGTAGCGGAATACAGACCTTTCTTTCGTCGGGGGATGAGAAACGCATAACTTCGTTATATTTTTCTCGGAATTAGGAAAACTTTCAAATCGGTCAGGACTCTCCGAGCGATCGCTTCTACTAAGAAAATACCAACCTAACTCGTTGCAAGCACACAGTTTAGGATTGTCCAACACTACTTTCGATACATTCCAAACCATATCGGCGTGAAAACACGCCGGCGCCAAAGTGCTAAAGAAATGGGAACACGACTGGAATACATGGCGCTGTAATAGGGTTACTTTAACCCTAGGGTTGAAGCTACATGTTCGGAGCTGTTAATGCCGATCGTGTTCCTCGTTTGATACCGGTGAAGTTCCATCGCTGGTTGTGAATTGTTCGTCGGTTTTTGTGGAAGGTACAGAGCCACTGTGTTTTACTATCAGTTACCTAGAATGAACCCCAGCCAGGTATTCCACCGGAACATAGGGCTTATAATTAACTTGAGAGTTTGCGCGCAACGTGACCGTTTCGATGGGAAATCGCGCGCGGCTAGGAAAGTTTTGGCACGCGAAAAGCAGGGTCGCCCGTTGGCACGGTCGTGCATCTGCTTCGTCGTGATATCGTTGACAGGTGCCAAGAGTGACGAGGAGACTCGATTCGATGTTGGTCATTTCACTTATGAGTGGCCAGTGAATTATACACAAGTACTTTTGGCCAGAATCGTGGTGTCCACGCAATTATTTCGTGGCTCCTCGATGCGTTAAGGTGAATTTACACGGTTCACTTTGGTAGAACAATGCGGTTGATGTAATAAGGGGCTAATGGTGCAGTCTTCAATTATGAATTCTAAAGTTGCGAGCCCCAAAATGGGGCGACTTTAAAGTTGCGGATCCTAACATAGGGTAATTCTAAATAGTAAACCACAAAATAAGATAATCTTTAGTAGTGAATTCCAAAATAAGGGAATTCTAGATAAAGAACTCCCGAATTCGGCTACTCTGAGTAGTAATCTCTCAAACAAGGTTATTCTAAATAATAATATCTCAAATGGGGCAACTCTAACAAGGAGAGTATTTTAGGTGTCCGCCTCCGATCATTTTGATTTTTGGATATGTTATAGAGGGCCGAAAAATAAGAAATACCTGTTTTTTTATTTTTCCCCGTTTTCATATTTGGGGGGTGAAAACTGCGTTCAAAGTTAGGGGTGAAAAATCATTTTTGTGGACTTTTTGAAAATCTGGTGAGTCAGTCATATTTCGCATTCAAAGACACAAAATTCGTCCATTGACACTATTCCCCTATCTCTAATAGTTCTCGAGATATTCCACAAAAATGAGTTTTTAACCCTAACTTTGAACGCAGTTTTCACCCCCCAAATATGAAAACGGGGAAAAATAAAAAAACACGTATTTCTTATTTTTCGGTCCTCTATAACATATCCAAAAATCAAAATGATCGGAGGCGGACACCTAAAATACTCTCCTTGTAAGTAATGAGCCCTAAAATCGGGTAACTCCAAATACTAACCCCTAAAATCGAGCAACTCCAAATACTGACTTCTGAAAAGGTCTCGCATTAAATTCTCGGAAAACACGTTGCCACATCAGAAATTAAACGAAATACTCTGACGATGATGGAAAAGTGTGTCCCTCTTTCTTTGACACAGAATCACCTATCGAGGTGTGGTTTCGATACTACTGGTACACGCGTCCGCGGCAACAAACGTCAGAGCGTTGGCGTTTCGAGCTTTTTCCGAAACGCGACTGCGTAACAGGTCCATCACATCTCTCGGTGGGCACGGCGCAATTTGGTCAATGAAAAGGTCATCTCTCCTGTCGGGTCCGCGCGTTATCACCATCATTACCGGGTTATCATTAAACCCATGCCCGCTCGTTTCGAAGTATATTCAGCTGACGCGCGGCGGGACACTGTCACCGTACGATGGCAGCGTTGTCGTTGTCGTTTGTCTACTATGCCGAAGATAATAGACGTCCCTTGCACGCCGGACGTTGTCGTTGACCTGGTAAATGAGACGTTCATGGTCAATTTTACAATGTTTGATTAATGTGGCCGTCGATTTCAGTTACATTGAATGGTTTATAACACGATGATTTTTCTTTCTCTCTGTTTTCCTTTTCCATGAAAATTATACAATTTTGTACTTTGTACTTTTTTCACCTTAATTCCAATATTTTGTCAGTTCCTTTATTTTTTTTTATTTCTTGTATCTACGGCTAGCATTCAAAGACGAATGGTACTTAGATGTGTGGATTTCTTTCAGAGAATTTTTCGAGTCCTTCACCGTGTCTTTTATACATTTAACAAACGCGAAAGCTTTTGGGACATCTGTGAAAAAGCTCGAGCGACGTAATCGGCACGCTCGGAGTCCATTAACCGAATGTTGTACGTTTTACAGTGAATATAAAATCTGGCAGCTAAATCGCAACGGATTTTCTCATGTTGCCGAAGTGAAAATTTTAATTAGCAATTCACTTTCACCGTAAAAAAGTTGCTCAAATGTTATGATAAATAATAGATCGACGGGTAACGAGTCCATTAATTAAAATGGGTCAGGTGAAAGTTCGCAGTTCAATCCATGTAGTTTTGGCGAATTTGTTTTGCAATCTGGAATTCTGCATGGTCCTATAGACGAATGAATGCCTCATCCAATGAGATTAAAGTTGTTTTCAACGAAGAACTCTGATGAACACACTTCTGTTTCGCAGTTCCCGTCGCAACAATGAATAACAGACGCATTTTCCTGTAATTGTGCACCGTTGACGTTTCAGGCTACAGATTTCCATTAATGTGTACGTCATTATCAACCATTTCGTATGTACGATTCGATGCGCAACGATTCCATTTTCGCATTGTTTTATCTGCATTAACGCGACGTTAATTCTCCTCGTCATACTTCCAGCTATGCTTTACCGAGTTTTGTTTTTAATTCGCACACGCGCCTGATAAACGACACACCCTCGAGTTTGACGACTGGCTGGGACCGCGCTATTTTTTAAACAGCTCCGCCGCGTGGCGGTCGGGCAAGTTTATGAACGTCCGTTGCTGTTTATGGTTCGCAATTTCAGCGGATGGTTTAATTTTCTTTGGGCAAACACAGCGGCCGTGTTGCCGTCCGAGTGAATTGTTTACGTACATACTTCGGTCGATCTTTCGATGAAACGACTAACTAAAAGGGCGACTAAACCGTTTGCGATCTGCAACGGTATTGTACCTACGTAATAATTACCTTCATTACCTTCACTGTCTTCACAGTCTACCCTCCTTTTGTTCTGTTGAAGGCATTGTGTCCTTTTATGCGGAGGGTGTCGAATGACAGGGCCATGAAACATAACCAAAATTATTACGTAGGATTTGCGTAGATTGTGTCTTAATTAAGTCACACGCCATTTAACGCATATTCAGACTCGATTCTGCGGCCCACTGTTCACGAGACTCTCTTTAACTAATGGTAAGAGTTATCTGATTTTTAAGGGATTTAGCCTCTTTCAGCGCTATACCTTCAGGGGGTTACATAATTGGCGGCAATTTAGTACAGGTATTGAAAAAAAATCGGTATGCTATTGGGACCACCTGAACTGTATTTCTGCAAAGTGCCAGATTTTTTGGAATTTTTGGCTACGACATAGTAATACAGTGAACTGAGGAAATGCAGTGGGTTTTAAGCTTCGAAAGGCGGAGGCAGGATCCATTTGGACCCGACCGGAACTGAGGTTACTTATTATTTATAAGCATCGCCGCTTTAAGGGAATAAGAATTTCAAGTCATTAAATCAAACTGTAAGTTGAAAAGGGTGACGCGTAGATGCGGGTGATTACACGTTACAAGTCTATAATTCCTCAAACAGGTGAAGCACTTTCACGAACCGAGGGAAAGGGTTTCCCCACGAGCAGTATTTGAATTAGGGTCTCCATGCTGCGAATTCAATGGAATTAGTTTATTCGGTACACTAAAATTAGCCGACTGCCACGAATGGCCGAAGGAAGCACTAAACATAGTCGACGTTCTAACGTAATTACTCATCTCCTTCATAGTCATCACCTCGTTCATAGTCATAATTTCTATAATGAATGTCGGAGGAAGAATTAGAATTTCTATCGCACCTGTTGTCATCTACTTAGTAACAGTTTTTCCCTGTAATTGTTGAAACTTTCAAACCGTGGGAACGTTACGCGCCTGTCCTCGCGAGGTCTCGCAAAGCGACGTTTGAAGGGTCTGCAACACGCTGCGACCACAGACGGACCATTACGATGTCATTAACAGATTTCATTAACCTAATGCACTTTCGTGCCCTCATCGACGGTATTGTCCGACTAGTAATCGTGCATGCATGAGATATTCGCCCACCAACCACGTTGACGTGTTATTGCTACGCCGTTGACACACATCGTCGAGGTTACGTAAGAGTGAACCGGTATTACGGTTCTTATTATTATTGTGTCACTCCCTTTGAAAAAAATGTTTCAAACAGATAGAGCTATTTCTATAATTATTATAACATGTCTAACGAAATTCTGATCAGAGCTGCACTAATAGAAAAATGACGATTATACATTACTGGGACATTTGTACACATATACTGCGTTATACTGCGTTCCACTTAAGAGTAGATTCGTTCCGCCCAGGGATATAGGTACGTACTGTTGATTGGCAGGAAACCGGCAGGGAAAGAGCTACGACCAATCGCGTGCGTCAGATCCGCGGGAGCTGCGCAGACCGGTCGCAAATCGTTAGGGGCGTACCTAAGTCTACTCTTAGGCGGAATGGTATGTAGTACGTTAGATTCAATTAAAAATTTACACACTACAGTTATCGAGCATGCTTGCTCCTTGCTCACGGATAGAAGGGTTCAGAGCACTCAGGGGCCATTCTCCCGACACAGCTGACGAGTCCCATACGTAACACGAGATTACGCGTATCTCGGACAGTCGTCTGCGTGTAGTCTACTCCGTTGGAGTGATAACGGACAGTGAATCCCGCGTGAATGATTTCACAAGCCTTTGATACGTTTCCACAGCGCGCTATCGCATCTGTGGAGGCTGGCAAATTATCTAATTGACGTCCGTCGAATTTTTCTGCCATGCACTTATCGTTTACGTCTGATGTATGCTAATTGCTCGTTACCACGGCGTTTATGATGCAGACAGAAATTGATTTGAAGGAAGCTACTGGAAGGCGTGCATAATTACATGTGATTCAACAGGTCTCGAATCTTTAACACGATTACTCGATATGCTAATACATGGTAATTGTTAACCGAAGAGAATTTACACGCTTCTTACATCTAGTTTGACTTGTGATTTATTGATTGGTCAGTGTAATCGTCGCGGAGATACGGGTAAATAAGCTTATCTCGGGGAGTAAATGCCACAATGATTGTATTCAGGCCCTTTTGTTGGCTTATCGGATAGCGTTACGTGTATCCTGTGTTGGGTTCATAAATTGCATAATAGTTTGGGTTATTAACTCGATTAATTACTCGAGCGTAACTTTTAAGGGCTTTGAGTAGTTTTTAGTGAATTTTCTGCTAGAAGAAAATTTGAAATAGGTGTGTTTGCGATATAAGAGAACCCAGATCTGGTTATCAAATGAATGCAACAGGAACGCATAGAACTCCACGGGCCCCAGGATTTTATCCCCATCAGGGATTCATATTTATGTAATTACTCGTATCGATTGTAGCTCCAGTTAACAACGTTATCGACACTCCGTGCGATCCAGTCGTAGATCAGCCGGTGGGATCCATCGTAATAAGATTTCATTAATTTAATGAAGTCCCTCATTGCCTGTCTTATAAACAAGCGCGCGGTGCGCTCGTTTGCCAATCACGTTCCGCCGTGCGATGTGTAGCAATATTATACCGCCGAAGTTTCCGATCAAGTTAACGTTTAAAATGAAAAATAAAATTGGAAATTTTCAAAGAACCCATTCAGATTCACGGTACCAGTTTCACGTTACAATTTTGCAGTATTCGAGTTTTCCTATACTCCTCTTACAATTAGCGGAATGAAGGGGAGACCTAGGGCGGTATTCACAAACGTGTCTTAAGATTAAGCAAATGCTTAAGCATTCGGCATCCTTTACTAGCTACTAGGGTTAGTAGAGGATGCCGCATGCTTAAGCATTTGCTTAATCTTAAGACACGTTTGTGAATACCGGCCCTAATGTACAGTAATTAAATTTACACGGCTGACGATACCAGGTACCTTTTATAAAATTTAATATCTCGAACATGGTTCGGATTTGAGGCGAGCACATGGTATCTCGTAATAATTTCACTGATTGTACTATATTACACGTTGGAGTTTTAGGAATTCGAAGAAATCAAGCGCTCATTTGTATTTATTGAGTTAAACGTTAAATAGATGTTTTTTTAACTTATCCCTTATATTTTCTATCATAAAATGTGTGAAATATCTTTCACATTCTCTTGCAATATACATATCGTTTATCATAAGGTTTGACATATAAGTCCCATTACTACTTCCATGCCATAAATGCTGCACTGGTACTTCACGAAAATTCTGTGGGACGTTTATCCCTTTGGTAGCGCGGAGTTGTTCCTGATACCAATATGCCAATTCATATTGTAAGAACCTCTTAGTTTTAGGTTTATAGTTTTCCTTTGTTATTAGCACAATTCGCGAAGATCTCCTTCGAGTGGTCCGCTACGTGACACGCCTAACGAACGAGTGTCTCCTCGGTCCGTTTTCTGATTCTCAATCAACGTTTACAAAGTGGCCGGGGGTCTGTTTACTGTTATCGGGCCTTGCCATAAACTGTCGCCGACGCCGAACTTTGGCTTGTCCGACTGCCCGATTGCCTTATTTATTCTGTGCTAGTTTTACAATATACAACAGCTTTTGTACTGGCACTTTTTAGGGCTCTTTCACACGAGACACATTCCGCCGCTTGTTCCATGTATTTGGGACCTACAGTGGCTCACACTAATAATCATACACTCTTTAAAATCGCATAACATTTTTAAAACTGGTCCAAACGACTTGAGTTTTTTTTTTAGAAGCTAGAAGGATTAGTTTGCTAAGTGACGTGTTTCGTCGTTTAGAAGAAAATTGCAGTTTTTTCAATTTTTTTCTGAGCCTGTAATGAAAATACAAAAAACCCGTTTGTAGATTTAAGTAAGTTGTATACATGCTGAAAATTTCATCAAAATCGGTTAACGTTGCTCTGAGCTACAAACGTTTAAAGATCGCAGAACAAGGTCGAAAATCGCTGAAGTTCCGGAATGTCGTGATTTTCTACAAACGGGTGTTTTTGAATATTCATTACAGGCTCAGAAAAAGAAGTTGAAAAACTGACCATTACTATTTTTTTGCTATTCCGACTAATTGCATTTTTTTCCAAAACGACCTAGCACGTCACTTACAAATAACAAAGCCTTCTAGCTTCTAAGAGAAAGTCAAGTCGTTTGGACCAATTTTAAAAATATTCTGCGATTTTTAAAGAGTGTACGATCAGGGCCGGCGCGAGGATGGTTGGCGCCCTTATGCAAGATAATTTTTGGCGCCCTTATGCAAGAAAATTTTTGGCACCCCCAAATGTTTGCACCTGTTTTCTATTTAATACGTTTTGCCTTTACGAAGTAGAATTAAAAAAATAATTACATTTACATTTTGTTTATATGGGAGTTGGGTTCCTTTATTATTATGTCTGCGATATAGTTTTTGGCGCCCCCTTCGGCTGGCGCCCTTATGCGGTGCATTACTTGCATAATGGGTTCCGCCGGCCCCGTGTACGATTATTGGTGTGAGCCACTGTACACAAATACATACTTCTTACTTTACCACTATTTCTCCCAACAGTGCCAAGCGCGCAACTCTGAAATGCCGCTCACGAGTCCCAAAAGTCTCTCCCCTGAAACGTCCCTACGAGAGCGGCGACTGCACGTTAAAGACTTGCGTACCCGTAGCGATCAAAAGAACTGGACATTCAATTTCGCCACTAGACCGAAGGCCCCCTAATGGTCCCCCGAGGCGGCGAACGACACTTGCAGTTCGGACCGAGCAAACTCACCACAGAACTGGCTAACGATAGCCTATCCGTTATCGATCAATGGATGCACCGAGGCATTCCCTACCTGTGCCCCGTTATCAGCTGCAAGCGGAAGCTGCGAAAGATTAAACGAGCCAGCGACACGAAGACGGGGACCTCGCGCCGGCTAGAAAGTTTCATTAACCCGATACACTTTCACGGTGTGTTATCGTCGGCGGGCCGCAGCGTGGGCCGTCACCAGCGAGGTGGCGTGCTGCCCTCCCCTCCTTCAGCGCCTCTTTGTCGCCACTCTTCGCTGAGTCCGAACACACACGATGTGTGCGGCTGGTGCACGTCGACGTGTGTGTATCCAGGTAAAACGTACGCGCTGACGCAGCGATACGTGGCCAAAGCAGGGGACGATGTGTGTGCGGGGGGGAGGGTAGTGATTGTCGAGGGGGCAGGGGAACGGTTCTTATTTATACCGAGACGGGACCATCGTACGATGCAGCCACGACCAATAGCAAGGCATCTCGTGGTCTGGCCTTGCGGGGACCGCTTCACCGCGCGCGTATGTTACGCGCGCACGTGTATGTGCATACACACGCGCGCAGCCGTTATTCAGCGACACGTCACAACAGCCCTCCTCTAGCCTGTGACGCGTGCCGCGGCGAGACCTCGTCGCGATTCCTCGATTTTCGTCATCCTTCCTCTTCTCCCCCCGTTCTTTCGGTGGTACGTTAGTGCTACTTTGGGGATCGAGGGTTCAGAGTAGTGATACATAGTTCGCGAACGCCAGTTACGTAGAGTCTGCCCTTTATTTCGTGGCCGATGTGATTTTTACACATTTTTTTTTTCATGCAGATCTTGATAAAAAAGAAGGTTCGAGGGACTCTGTGGGAAATTTTTTATTTAATCATCTCGGTGGGGAATGGGTCAATAGGAGTTTATTGAGAGGACGTTTGTAGGGCCTCGGAGAGATGGTCACTGGTGATTATTGATAAGATGTTTTGATAATTCCGATGACGCAAGATCGCTCGATGATGTAAGCTGGGATTAGGGAAATGAGATAAAATACGAAATGTACGTTGATCTGGCCCACTCACCGGGCTCGAGGCCTTGTTTCATGGGTGGATTATTCCTTGGGAGCGTGTCCTCGGGATGGGAACTGGCGAGACCATGCAAGAACCTCCAGTGGGAGCATTCCAAGAGCAGCCACCTCCATTTAGACATTTTAGGAATGTTACAGTGTTACATTGCTTCACGTAGGTATTCTACCGAGAAATGCGATGGGCCTTTTGGGCGATGAGACTTGAATGATGTAGAATGACAGCAACATGTTAGAATATAAAGGGTGTATAAATTAATTGTAAGTATTTGCAGTCGAAGCGGAGTATTTACTTGCATTGTGATTTTTTATGAATACTAAACAGCAATGAAGTTTGAGATAACGCGAATTTAACGTCCAACGAAAGCGATGTCCGGTTAATTTGAATTCATAGAATAATATAATACTGTAGTTATTGTAGCTTCTGCGGCTTATGTAGATTTCCCTTTGAATTAGTGATGAAAGGGAGATGGATGGAACCTCTAATGTCATTAATTTTTGAGGTATTGTAACATTTCCTTTCACGTTACGTCATTGAATCATCGAATGGGCGGCCATCATTGCAGCCCCCACTCGCAATTTAAGATACCTTTCCCTTTTGTAATTCTCTGCATTTTACAATTATATATCGTATTAAATCGATCGACAGTTCGTGAATGACTGAAGGATTCTTATCTATAAACACCATTTCCTTAACCTGTTAACTATTTCTCGGTCTCAAACGCGTCCTCAAGATCTAAGGAACGTACCAATATTTTAGAACTGTTAAAGACGAATCAATTCATTATACTGATATCACTCCATCCACACTTCTTGATGCTATAATTCTTTTTCTGCGCGAGCACGATTAAACTTGAATAATAAATTACCTCGTCTTGTCAGATTCACAGGTTATTCCCCAATGACGAGTTGATTCGTCTTCCTCACTCAACAGGTTAAGTCTCTTGCAGCCTCAATTTTACTTCCCTAGCACACCACTGCAGCAGTAAAATGCAAGAAATTGTACTATCCTCGCAAGCCAGAAATTTCTTTCCATTACTCTGTATAAGTCCTATATCTTCCCATATTACCTTCTTCAAAGAGTGTTCACCCAGTTTCCATAATGAAATCTTCAGAGAACGAACGTTTGCACAAGACTCGTGAACCCAAAGAACATGTTCCAGATTATTCAGATTTCTTGTCCGTCTAGAATCATTTAACCATTTAACCTTCCTATTATGTTTCCGTCGATTGTTCCTCCGAGAGATGAGATTGGTTAACGTTCCTCTACCATTGCTCTTCCTTACTCTCGCCGTTGCTGCAGGTCCCCGATCCCATGTCCTCGAGCTATGCAATCAGTTTAAGCTCATTCTTACTTAATTCCGTTGCGTATATCTGGTACGTGCATAGATTCGCGCGATCGAACGTGATGCACACACGGATGCAAGTGGTTACGTCTGGTGTCAACCACTAATTACACGTCTGGTACGTGTGACTACCGCATCTGGTCCCCGTAATCGGCTCGAAGGACGTCCTCCGCTATATTTGCGCTCATGCCAGAAGAGGAGTGCTCTTCGCAAAGTAGTAGAAGCGGAGTTCTGTCCTATAAGTTGTCGAAGAACTCGCGTGGACACAGGTGTGGATTCTAAAATGCTCTTTGGGAGATCGAAACTTCGCCACACCGACCCCCAGCGATCGATATGCAAATCTCTTTTGAAAAGGCTTGTACAGATGCATATTGTATTATGCAACTAGTATTATCCAAGCGTTTCATACGTCTCTAACTTAATATTCTGCGTCTACTTTAGTATTTGTGGAAAGGAATAAAAGTACCTATCATTTATCATCTTCATCCTTGCTTCATAACATGAAGTGATTCAGGGGTTATTCGAAATGGTGTTTGCGTGGATGGTCACTCTGTCTTTAGAAGAAATACTGCAGTATATCAGTGTAATTTAGCAAAATGAATAGTGAAAGACAATAAAAGTTATTAATATTGAAGTAACTCAAGACTATCAAAACTATGTTGTGTTTGGTTTTATTTTCATCAGCAGAATTTTATTGGTATGTTAACAACACTTTCATGAAAGTAATTGAAGATCTTAATAAAAAAAATGCAGTCCATCTTCTTGACAGCTAAAAATATTTTGTCTTCGATTGTGTTTCATAGAATATAAAATCACGTTTCTCACAATGCCAGGGAATTCATCCGCGTCCCCAAATGTATGCACGTTTGAAACGAAGCGAAATTGTGCTGTCTCCACGCTACATATTCCTCGCCGAACCTAATCCTCGGCATGGTAATTGAAACAGATGAAATTTAATTAAGGTCGTGATCCCCGATCATTCTAATTCAACATCTTGATAATTACTGTGCCGGGTTAAATTGGGAAATATCCCGAGTCGGTTCACGTTAAGTGTGCGACCGTCCACGAGGTCACTTATTCGAGCAATTTTATAATTATGCAGCGTTGAGTAATTTTGCCAAGCTCTGAATCTAGATTTTTCTTTTGTGAAACAAATTTCTTAGACAGATTCCTTTGTAGAGATAATTAGTGACCTGAAGTCTATGGCCAGAGTTTAGAAATTTATTGGCGCAATAGTGTTTAATATCGCATTGTAGTAAAGTGTGTGTTTAGCAATTGAATGTTCTTCATTATCGATTTATTCAGAAAGCTGAGCTTTATTTATCAGTAATTACGAATTTTATTTATACCTTATTGTTCTCTTCTTTAGTCTAATAGGATTACGAGGCAAGGAGAACTGCTAAAATTGGTAAAATAATTACGCAAGTCAATAATTACTTAAATCCCCGATAAAAGCAGTGAAATATCTGAAGCTTCAGATTAACCCTCTAACTCCCAGAGTTGCACCGGTGCAACACTCATTTTAAAAGTTTTTATATTTTTATATTTAACTTCTGTTAGCAACCATCCGTAGTTTTCATTATGGTAAAGTAGATTTCAATGTTCTCGGTTTAGAAAATCAAATATTCTCTTCAAAAAACTATTTTGGATTATTATAAAAAATAAAAAACAAATAATAAAAAAACGCTATTTTTCATTTCAAAATACCAAGATACAACATATGTATCAGTCACAATTTTGAAAAGTAACGATTCAAGGGTCTGGGCGTTAGAGGGTTAAGTAGTCACCACGCCATTCAATGAAATTTAATTCCCTCGCAATTAGAATTTCAAACCAAATTTCCTTCTATTCTTATAATTCCGATTCTATCCCATTACAAATTCAGTTTCTCAACCGTCCATTTAATTATATTGATTAATTTCTATACGTAACCACGAATTTCCATAACATTAACCACTTCATGAAGCTATTTATCATTCTACATATTTGAGGGCTGAAGCGAAAGCTGCCTCGCGACGGAGTAACTCGAAATGCAGATTTTTCCTGCGACCTCCGTGCTCGAAGTGGGTCAAAAACGGCGACATCAGCTTTCCACCATCCCCGTGCTCCACCCACCCCAAACCCTCGCCTCTACAGAGCATTAAATCAACCGACGAAACCTCAAACAAGGTGTTCCCAGAAATTTCCCTCGCGCAGCGGAATAATTAGTCGGTACTTGGCCAGGATTCCGAGTCGTGTCAATGGAGGAACGAGGGACGATGGTTCGCCGCGATGTTCTCCTTCCGTCAGTGCGCGAACAGATTCGAGAAGACGCTCGAACAAACTTAACGAGAGCTCAACTTTCCTTCGTTGGCGCATTTCCCCCTCGCGGGCCGGCAGAATATCCCGGCCAAGGCTTTATCCAGAGGGAGAAGCGACTGGAATTTTGCTAATTGGTCGAGTTCCACGGGTTCACGTCGAATTTTCACCGCGTTCCCGCGTATGTAGTATGCACACATACGTGCCGGTGCAGTGATAGGCTTAACATGATCTACCCACTGAAAAAAATGATAGGAGAGACGACGCAGGCAGCTCTCTCGGGCCAATTATGAACACTCGGTTAGCATTCGTTCAACACCGTTGCTAAACGGTGATTCTTTCACGGCGTGTTTGCTGCGTTATGCAATCCACTGCGATCTGTTTGTTGGTAGTGGATGGGAAAAGTGTTTTTTCTTATTTTGGATCTGACGACGGGGTTGAATTTTGCAGTTGGTAGTTTGAGAAAGTTGAAGATAGGAATGACATTCTTATTCTCTTAAGTTAGGGTGGGTTAAAATAGACCCTGTATTCGTCAAGCGAGGGTTAACTGAAAAAGCTAGCTGCCAGCTACAGCTTCGATGTACCAGTTCGTAATTCGATCAGCAAGGGGTCGGTTTAATAATTCTTTCCTCTGTTTTTATGTTTATTGCGTTGATGCAAAAACTGGAAGCTTTTAAAGCCTCCGCAGAGGGGGAATGTCGAGAAGCGGGGGCGTGGGCGATTTATTTTGTCGTTCGTCGAGGAAAGGGATGATTCCGTGTTTTGCATTTTTACGTTCCTCGAATCGTAAAGTTTAGCTTTTACTGCCGCCAATTCCAAATTGAACGCAGCTTTGGCGTTAATTTAATTCCGCTGAGTCGCATCAGTACCCGCGAGAGAGGGTATGTATTATTCGCGCTAATGTACATACACGATATGATTATAATAATCCTGGCAGTAATTACAACGCGTTTGTGTATTTCGGAAACCGTAGATTCTTTTGAAAATTTCAATTTGATATTGCGGTATTCTGTGGCGTTAGTAACATATTTAATTACAACTCCGTGTAGCTGTATATATATATATTACATTCCTTTTTAATTAAGTTGTAGGAATTATGTGCCTCTGGCGTTGTTAACACGTCACGTGCCTCTGTGTCCGCGCAATTCACGGCCACAGATTTTTCGGAGCGGCGCGTTGCATTTGGCCTCGTGCAAATAGAACGCTTCAAAGAGCTTCAATTCTGTTTCTGGTTTTGAAAGAGATCCCTGGGAAAATGTGTTCCTCGCTGAAAAAATACTGGGGCACATACATCCGTGGCTCGTAAATAGAAATGAGAGAATAATGGTGATAAGAGTAATATTGACTTTTTTGAGGGAGTGTTGTAATGTTGGGCATTATTGCGAATCATATGAATTTTTAGGGGGTTGTAGTGGCTGTTTGAGGATTTAACGAAAACACGGAATGTTATTATTCCTCGGATTACTGAAAATATTCTGGATTAATAATTTCAAATAATTTTCCAAATAATAATTTCGCAGAAAATTCATGTGCAATATTATATTCCCTTTCCTGTCGATCAGTAACTATTTTTAACCGCCTGTAGGTGGTAGAGAAAGCGCGAGCTCTGTGACGCACATCCGGGATTCTAGGAAAACTGCGTTGCTTCCAGTTTTGCACGGCTAATACGCTTTACTCCCCGAAATTAGTTAGGAAACAATAGTTGACGAGTTTTCTCTAATTAATAGTTTTCGAATTAACTTCTCTCTTGTGGCACTCGAGCTACCTAAACCTGCAGGATTTGAATTCAAATTTCACTTGTGTACGTATCATTGGAATACAGTTGAACATAGCATGAAGAATAAAAGTCAGAGAATGTGATTAAAGAGTGTTATTAAAAAACTTGTATCGCAAACAAGGAATATTTACTTTAAATCCTTCGTCTTGCTGAAAAGGCACTAAATGTTAGTGGTCGAAATAATCGAATAAAAAATATTGAATTTACTAGGCAGATACCATTAGCCTCGGGGTGACATAAGTGAGCATATAGACGGAAGGAACTTGAATTTGAAAATTTTGAACTATAATGTAACTTCGTCCATATAATCCATAGAATTAATTGGGGTCAAAATAGGCCCTGGATCCGACATGGTAGGATTAAAGGGCAAACATTTCAGTTACAAAAACATAAAAAATATTTGCCCGCTCCCCTACGTACATACCACAGAATTCCGTAAATCATATTTTCCAGTTTGACTTGTTAAATGATTCAAGCGAGTTCCGATTTCCCGATTAAATCGCACGGAACGAAACCCTATGTGTTTTAATTGGTATCACCAGCAGCCCGGTTTACGACTTCCCTTAAAGGACGAAGCACGCTGCATTGACCCGAACAAATCATGTCAATTCGAAGTTTCGCGTGTGCACGGATAGTGTCTGCTGCGCGGAATTACGGTCGTCGGTTTATCCGTTTCGCCTTTGACGCGTAATACATACTGAGCTGAACCTGATACAGGCAGGTCGTTTATGTTCATTGACTCGCGTATTGCTCTCGAAACTTCGAAACAGTGAGAATTGCTTTCCCCACGAAGTTCAAGATCCCCTTTTAAGCATCCGGCAACTCACTATTGTCCTCTATAAATCGTTTGAAAATTCCATTGGCTGGAACAACTTTAGCTTTCTGTTTTATTGATTACTTTTTGCTTCGGTGAAATCTTTCTGCTCTTTCTTATATTTTGTAGCGCAAAATGGCACCCTTTTGGACACCTGGGATGCATCTTCTTTGTATTACCTGCGTGTTTTGTTATTAATTGAAATATTTAAATTGTAATCAGAGAATGAGTGATTCAGACTTGTGTATTAATTGTTATTTAAAATCTGTAGGAATGTGGAATGAATATTTTCATTAATCGTTGCCCCTTGAAATTTCCCTAAAGAGTTTAAACCTGTTTACAGTTCCCTTATTTAACCTGATTTATGTGAAATGTGATTCGAAACTCACAAAACTTACAATCAATATGTTAAACATAAACAACCTATTCAAATACCATAGTGTTTCTCCCTACTTACTCTAAATTAGAACATATTTCAAACCCCCTTTTCTCTACTCTTCATCTTGTCTTCTCCATAGAAATAAAATAAGAAAACTAAGTAGATAAAACCACAAACAATTACCACAGCTGATACTTTCACACTACCGCTCCCGTTCAAATCTCCTCAGTTCTACCAAAATTCAGAAATTCCACACCAGCACGTGTCAAACGTGTTCACCCCAATTTCGTTACAACAGTAGCGCACCAATACTTTGTCTCATTCACGCAAGGTACGTGGGATACGTTCTCAAATACGCGAGCAACCCCTCGTTTCGCGCGCTCCAAAGGTCGCTACAGAAATTTTCTACGTCGAAGACGCCCCCTTTGCGCCACTCCATCCCCACCCTGCCCACTCTGCCGCAGGGGGGTCGAAGTGGCAGGCTAACCAGAGGGTGCGAGCCACGCCAGACGCGGAATTAACTAATGCTCGGTCGCATAATGCGCTCGTAATTTTGGCCCCTTTGCCAGCGCCATAACACCCCCTGCTTTAAAACGCCTCTGGACGTTGCGCAGAGGGTTGTAACGCGCGGCGCGCAGAGAAAGACTGGCTCGGTTTCGATGGGAACGAGAAGCTCCCGATATCAGGATCGTCGCCTAGTTACAATAATCTGCGCTGTCATGCGCCAACTTAATCTTGTGAAAATGGTGTGATGTTCAGATAAGGGGCCGGGAAGGCGATAACGCAATTGTTATCTGTACGAGACACTGACACGCACTGTATTGCCTTCTGTCGCTTTTTATTGTTGTTGAGAAGTACACATTGATTTTGTGGAAATTTGTGGAGGATTTGTTGAGACTTTGTGGGCAGAGTTGGTTTGCTTGATTGTGGTATTTAAAGCTTTCATTAGTTACTGTATGACTCTGCAGGGTTTATAGTTTACATATGTATATAGGTATGCTATATTTCTTAAAATCTGTGGCATGTGCCTTTGAGAAAACTCTGCGAAGTCTTAGATTCAGTCATGAAAGTCTACATATAACCCACAAATTTGAGATATAAAAAATTCGATTTTTTTCGGTACCTACTTCTGATGAAAATAGGTGTATGTAGGCTTCTATGAAATTCGAGGGAGCTGTAGAGGATTGCAAAAGACGAATGCAGATATTCGTAACGATATTTTACAGGCTTCTGAATTTTGTGTAGCAAAAGATGTACACAGTCGTTCTCCGATTTGTTGGCGACAATCAGTCCACGCGCGAGCGGCAACGAAACACCACGATTGTGCCCATTTTTTCACCCTTTTCGTTTCGCTTTCATCCCTCTCCGTGATTACGTCCTCTTTCACTGGCCTCTAATCGGATTTGACATCGGAAATGGGCTATTTTTGACCGAGGGGTTGACGGCTATCTGGTTCGTTTCTTCGTGGTCGAATTTCGGCTTGCCGGAAATAGTTGACGTCGTTCGTCAAATATTAATTGAAGTGGGACTCCAGGAAACTAGGGATTAGGTGATATTGACGAGGGTTTCACTTCGTTCTGACTCTGCAGTTAAACGATTGGTGATTTATTAATAGTAATAGAAAATAGATCTGGATAGGCGATGACAGAGCAACCACTATTGCAATCCTATTTTGAGGTAGCTTGTGGTGGATAGCTTGGCTAACAGAAGGGAATCAACTGATTTTTTAAGAAGAATTAGGCACATTCCACTTCTCCAGCAAAAATTATTTCCTACAAAATCGCCACATACGAATTCCATAAACGATTCCTCCCAAACCATTACAGACACAAGGTGCCCTTGCAGCCCTTTCTTCCCCAAAAATTTGAACAACTTGCAAATTGTATGGGCTACCTCCGAAAATCTGTATGAAGTTCAACGGAAATTATACATGTACACCATTGAAGAAGATAATTGCTCCTACATCGACACGACGTCTCCCCTCTGCGAAGCGTTTCCGAGGTTCGTTCTCCGTGAACGATAATCTATAATCGATTTCGCCTCTGGACGCCGATCCTCGACGGTCGTACGTTGCCGGGGCGATCTCACCCCCTCGTGAAAAAGAGAGATAGGTGGATTAATGACGTCGACAGACGGAAATTATCGAGCACCGAGGGAAAAAGAGGATTCGACAGTGTGACTCGTGCTTCGACAAATATCTCCACGGGCCCTTCCGATCCTATCGTTCGATTTTTACACCGCCGCACTCCCAACCCCCTTCTCATGTTGCATCCATTCTCGTTTTCTCTTCTTTTCGTTTCATCGAGAACAGTCAACCCTGGCAAACATTAATTCCGTACGCTGCGATAGAGAAAAGGTGAGGGGAAAGAGAGGGGAGAACTGGGGAAGAGAGAGAAGTGGAGGAGTGAAAGGGGAGAACTAAGGGAGAGAACGAGAGGACTAAAGGAGAGAAAGAGAGAACCAGGGTAGAAAGAGACCTAGGAGAGGGAGGTCTAAGGGAGAGAAAGAATTAGGGGAGAGAGAGACTTGGGGAAGAGAGAGAAGTAGGGGAGACGGTGTCCTAGGAGTGACCGTGTCCTAGGGGAGAGGGTGACTTAGGGGAGAGAAAGAGGGAACTATGGGATAGAGAGAGAATTAGAAGAGAAAAGGAGAGGAGAGAGATATGGGTGGGGGTATGAAGCACTGCTTCTGCTCGGGCACGATCATTAAAATAACGAGTGAAAGGATCCTCTGGAGGGCCACCCTCGAAGACGACCGCCTTTCGGGTCGAGCTGGAGCTGAATCTCAAAGGGAAGCTGCGGAAACTAGGAATTTGTATCGTCGAGACGACGGATAGTTCCGGGGTAGAGGGATGGCAGATAATCATAAAGGGAAGACGTACGAGGGGAGCCGTGATAAAGGACGGTTCAAGTAATCTGGCCAGAGGGATCAATAGGGAGACCGGAATGAAAAGTCGGTTCCCGGTGTGTCCCATCTCTGTGTACATCCTGGCAGTGGTTTTTATGGTTCGTTATCTGGCTACCTCTTTCGTCGTATCTCGCTGGATACGAACGCATTTTCTGCCATGAATGCGAAACGCCTTTTAACATCGCCCCGTTCACAAGTGCTGCAACCTGCGGCTTGCTCGACCCTTCAGGAAATTGACATGTGAACGTCGCCTAAGACTTTTCTTTATTCATGAATGGTGGCGATTTTACGAATCAATTCATGGGCTGAGAGGTATTTATGTACTGTCAGATGCAATTTATCAACCCTAAAATAGTAACAGGGTAAGTTTTTCTTTCACGTAACGCGTGGCAGATATTTCATAGATGACACTATGAGTGGATGTTCCAGTCGACTAAGGATTTCACCTCAACACTATTTTCCTATTCCACTTAAAATTGTGACACAAAATGCCAGATCAAAACCCAGCATCGCCACGCGAACACCTCGACCGTCGCGAAATTGTGACTATTTAATCTAGCACGTGTGCTTGGAGTACAGGAAATTGAATTAAGCCGCGAGAAGTCATACGCCACGTGGGCAATTGAAGAGAAAAATAATACCGTTGGACCCGATCCGTCCGGCTGTACGTTGATGCAACATGGGGGTCGTGCAGTTGGCGAGTGCATTCCCCGCGATGCATCATGGTGTCACTATCAAGCTCTGATGGGAGCGAAGCTGCCTTCGACGCTGAAATCGTGCAGCTACGACCTCCATCTGCAGCCAGCAGGAAAAAGATTGCAACGGTCTTAGTGCTCGGTTAACCCGCGGGTTTCTTAATGAAACAATTTCATAAATGAAACCTACTTGTTGTAACTGTACGCAGCTGATTGCTTCAAACAGATTTCACAGTGTCAAATTGAAATTTCGCTCGAAATTCGCCGCGTACCCCGTAGAGCCGGCACAGCCGTTCGTAAGTGCTTGCACGTGTAATTTCGTTTGCCGCGCAATGATAGGAGACTCAATGCCACACGGTTAACCATTTAATCATTCGAGTCGGCTGAGCGATCGACGATTAATCGACCGCCCAGTTTTAGCGGCGAATTACCTTTTTCGCCCTATGCATGCCGTCGTTTCACTCAATTTCCAAAGCGGACCGATCGATGTGGCAATTTAAGTGAACAGTATTTGCTCTACTGTCGCCGTTTAATTCATGTTAAACGGCGATTCGCTGGGCCCGTTGGAAATTCCAACGCCCTTAGGGACAAGGAAATTCAGGGAACAACCGAGCCTTTTTGTGTTTAATCGCGAGAAATCCGCCGATGGGACGTGAACGGCGATGCCGGGTTAAAATAATTAATCGCGTAATTGACTAATTTGCCACTCGAAGCGAGGGTAGTCTTGAGTGAAATGCACTTTTCGTTGGGTGCTCGACAAAGGACGGTTGAAAGTGCTTTAAACGGGGGAAAGAATCGTGGGATCCATTAGGGGCAATTAAGTGTATCTCGGCCGGCACCGATAACTGAGCGACCGACCGTCTTTCTGCAAAAAACTTTTTTAAACCAAATCTTTGCTTAATTAAACCGGGCAACGCTGCCTGCTGAAACGCACGCGATCTCGTCGCCGCTGGAAATGACGCGAGGCCAAATGTTTAGAATGCCTGTTAGCTAACGCGCGGTGTTAGCAGTGGCTAACGAAGGAGACGAAATGCAAATTGAAACAACAAATTAGCGTGATTCTGTCTGCGTTGGAATAATATTTTCTATGCAGAATGTTCTCCAAGCATTCGCATGTTTAAATCGCATTTCAGAATAGTAATCTATCATTTCGAAGTTCAATTCGTGTAGGTACTAAAAATTATTTCCCTCTTTGCTTCATGGAAGCAACGCAATGTTGTCCTCGTCTCTTGTTTCGAGGGGGGGAAGCAGCAAATTTGATTTGATCGCAGGATGGAATCGACGAAAAATCACGCGACGAGGTCGTGCGCGAGCAAATGGCGCAGAAATTCGCCGAGACTTGGCGATGGGCGATACATTTTCCGTGCTCAGCTCTATTCGACGACGTGCTCGGCTTTCCACGACGATATAGGCATAGCGCGTTATTCGATAACAGTCAATCTCGTGGAAAATAGGGGGGAGGAGGCTGAAATTTACATTCAAATTCTGTGGCTCCTCCTTTTCCAGTGAGATCGAAAATTAAACCGTCATCGCGTGTATGCGTGTATATTTTTTCCTCCCCTGCGCATTTCGAGACACTTTTCCAGCAGCAGCACGAGTACGGTAAAAATGCAATTCAGCATCAACGAATCGCATTTCACGTCGTCGGAGGTTCCTGCTTGTTTTTGTGCAGTATCTATGAAAAATTGCCGGACTCTGAGTTTAATAATTTATTGCCGCGGAGTGAGACAGTAAAAAGGAAAGAAAGTATGATACCTACCCTGGTATACCTGAGAATGGCCCTTTCACAGCAGATGCTGGAAGTGTCCACCGTTCTCTTGAAGGCAAAAGCTCACCCTTCGCACCTCAATAAATTATTTAAATACAGAGTCCGGGAACTTTTGATACACACGGTGCAATGACAATTTTATTTTGCAGTTTCAGTAAGTAGTAAGAAATAATGGTGTGAAATTCCACTATTGCAAATGTTTAGTGCATCGCTCGAATATTTATGTTGCCATCGTTAGTAAATGTCCCAATATCTGGACATTTAAGGTACGTCGTACACACATTTGAGAATTTTTCAGTTATACAAATCGATTTATATAAAAACGATTTTGCAATTACATGGGGCATCGTGTGTACTTTATCATTAAAAAAAAACAGATATTGTAGGAGTGAAATATTTTGTGAAATATTGAAAATTCATAGACCTTACAATGGCCCAATACTTGGACAGCTTAACTAATATGTCCCGGCGTCCCGATTTTACTGTCCCATTACATGGACACATAATGAAACATCAGCAATTTGGATGTTTTCTAGAGAAATTAAATAAAAAAATAACACAATAGTTTTTTCTTTTTGCATATTTCTTCTGTATAAGTAATTTATTCAAATCAGTAAACAAACTTGTGTAAAAAGAATCTATTATTGAATGACTAATTTTAAGGTTATGTGTATTCGTGTGTAACATCGACTGCTTAGCAAATCAGATAAATCCAATACTAAAATGGTGTAAACCGGACAGTTCAAGAGAATAAATTGTTTTTTACGAAAGTGTTACAAATATACCAAATATATATATATATGAATATATTTTACTAAATATTTGAATAATTGAATAAAATAGTTATTTTTTGGATAAAGCGAATATTAAATGTACTAATCAGTATTATTTGCACCAGTGTCCAGCTACTGGGACGTGTCCACGTATTGGGTCTTTTACCTTAATCACGATCAGAACTACTGTACACCTTCAAATTCCGTCTCAATTAACGGGTCCAAGTTTTTCCACGTTTTATAAAAGTTTTCCAGCGATCACAATGGCCAGTGTGTCATCTAACAGAACAAGGCTTTTAAATTCCTTTCGAAAAAGCAAACGAAAATCAGTGAGGTCGATCGTGTCTTCTGAAATCCTTTTTGTGTTCGGGTCATCGATCTTTGATCACCAATTGCCACTGCGAGCGTTCCCCTGAATCGTTTGTAGGGCAGTGGACGAAAAATTCAGTGGTCCCAGATACACGGAACACAGGAAACGCATTTCGACGATGCTTAATGATGACGAACGAGCGCGGTTATTATCACGGGGGTTGCTTGTGGGTCGGCGGCGGGTAAAAAACCATTCGTTCAAATTAAGAAGTTGATTCGGATTTAATGGTGTTTTGTTTGGCCGTTGGGCACGAGGAGGGCAGGCCACGGGGTCGGTTCTCCCTCGCTCCTCGCGATAGCGGCTCCCGCCCTTATTTGCCGTTCTTGTTTTTTGCGCGTCGCGCGCCACAGAATCGGTGGTAAAGCGAAATCCAGCCGTATTTTGCACGCCGCCTTTCATTTTCAATTCGTGTTTTACTTCCACGCCCCTCTGCCCCTTTCTGCGGACTCTCCGTTTCCTGCTCAAAACTAAATCAACAAACTTCCTTCCCTTTTCGGTTGCTTCGACGTTACACTGGTAGTAAAAGGGGAGCGCTGTCGGAGATGTTTAATTAAATTGTCCATTGGCTAGTCTTCGTCTTACAGGGAAGGAAATTTCAATTGACTTTCTGCTTCCTATTTGTGACGTTACCGTTTTGTGTACAGTTGTAAAGTGTCTACCCTGATAATATTTATAACAGAGAAACGAGAGAAAATTCGCTTACACAGCAGTTCCTATATCTCTGAGAATATACAGGGTGTGTCAGAAAAGTTTGCTCGATACTTTGGATACGACTTCCATGCATTAAAAGGAGAAGAAACGTGGACCAGAATAGACTCAGACACAGTCGTCCAAGAGTTAAGTCTGGTGCAGGACACTTTGAGCGCTTGTTGTAATACTCAAACATTTCCAGACACTTGTACACACGAGCTTTTTGTTTTGCGTTTTGACACACGGATTTCGCCCCCAATGTTCTATCCAAGCTTTTTGACACGGTCCCCTGTATTTGCTTCCTTCGACGCGAACGTGGTTGCCAAATGACGGGTAAGTCAGAGGACCTCGCTACAAGATCCCCACGCGTGTCACACACGTGTATTATTGTGTAAGCGGTGGTTCAGACACGTGGGAGCCGTCTGTGCTATGTTAGGTAAATTCCCGTTAGGCCCGGCAGCCGTTGGCCACGCGTAAGCTAGCTTTAATCCTCGCAAAAAGACGAGCCAAGGCTCAAGTGGATCAAGCCCGGCATTGCTCGGACGCTCAGTAGTGCATCCGTACGGACGCAACCCCATTACTCGACGACTCGATGTCCAGGGTTAGCGTGGATTTATCCCTCGTGCCTGTCGGCGCACCGACGGCGGAGTCCGTGTTTTATGGGATTCATCGATTGGTTCGCATCGTAAATTGGTAATGATGGAATAGAATAGGGGTGGAGATGAATAATTAGGGAACAAGGAGCGATCGATTGTGGTGTTGGTTTGGAGTGTCGAGCTTGGGAGTTTTGTGACACGAACGAGACCGTCGTTTTCGAAAATACTAACCATAAGTAATGTTTATTGGAAGGGGCATTGTTAGTTTGCGATCTAAGGAAGTCTAAATCATAGCTAAGATTTTCTAGAATTTAGGTTTTATACAAATCGTTGTTACTTGCATTGCAATTATTGGCAGTTGGGGTTTCTTTGCGTTTTTAAAATTAGCAGAGTTGATAGTTCGAAAATGGATAGGATTATTTTATGAACAGAATGGAAATTCTAATTGTGAGAGAGTGTTCTACACTCGTATCTTTAATTTAAATCACTATAGATGAAAACGAACGAGGGTGGTTGTTGATGCTGAAATTCAGCATACGAGGGATACGGAGGTCTTGCTGATTCATCGCATCGTAAATTGATAATAATCGAATATAGTAGGGGATGTAGATGAAATAGGAAATGGGGGAAGTACTGTACGTTATTTAGTAAGTACCTATATATATACTGGATTTTGTTCTTTACTCCGCTAAAAATTGTTTCGATGGCAATACTATTAGCTGGTGGCGATGGTTTGCGCGAGGTCAAGATCGACTTTTCTATTGTAGCCTTGCCTCTCGAAGAATAACGATAACTTCCGAGGGACACGATGACGGAAGAGATTAGCCGGAAGTGCCACTCTTCAGATCCAATTGAAGCGTCTGAAGGCTGTGTGCACAGCGTTTTGTACGTCTCTTCCTATATATTTTCATTCTTGTCTCTTCTACTTGTGGACAAACTCATTTATACATTATTATTATGTCTCTTGCAAACATTTCATGGTCGTTCCCAGAATTATCCGGTATTACGATGAATCTTTGCAAATTCGAGTTATCTATGCTTGTAAATTAATTTGAAATTTCTCCCAAGGGAAACATTTGGAAACGCGTTAACTGATTCAGAGAATCGACATAGGTTGTTTAAAAAGTGGTAAAACCAGTTAGGACAATAAATTACGCGTACTGGCGAAATTAAAAACTCTTTCGCTAATGAATCGTTCACGAGCAGCGACATAATTATTAAACTTTCAACACTCCCTTTTCTAACGTCTAATTATTATGAAATAAAATTCGAAAGAAAAAGTCGAGGGAAGAGGTAATGAACATTTGTGGACATTTCGTACAATACCACCTAGTAGGTGATAAAATCAAGGAAAAATTCCGCGGACATCGCTTTCGTCGAAGATAGATTCATAAAATATTAAATTTACTATGTGCTCTCACACATTATTATATAATGAGCACATTAATTACACACTGCTGAAGACAATTACAGAACCCTCCATTCCAGTGATGTATTAAAAATTAGAACATATTATACAGTATTTCTGTTAAATTATGTTCCAAAATGTTATTTTACTTATTAATCGTTTATACTCAAGTTCTCAAAATTGACTTTCTCGAAAACGAAACCTCGTGCCAAGAAACCTTATTTCACATCTTCCACCACCAGTTCCATGCCACCCCGTGCATTCCAGTCGAGACTCTTCTAGTAACTTAACGACGATATCGTGTTTGTTTTCCAGTGCTTGGCATTTGTCGCAGCCAAGAGTGTGGACACGAAAGGCTGGTGAACTGCGGCAGGCCCCTCGAGAAGATCAACACCAACGACCTGGGTTTCGCGATTAAAAAGGAGACGCTACAGCAAATGTGCCTGTAAGTGTTCAGCTGGCTTCAACTCGTATATTAACCGGGTCGTTTAGCTTCGTCGCGCGGTGCTTTCTTTCACGTGGCCACCCCGGGTTTTCAGCCACTTGGAAGAAACTTTTTACGCAGGAAGGGCAAGACGTTTCTGATGAAGCGATCTCTCTCGCGGAATTCAATACTTCATTCGAAGGGAGCAGTAACAGTGGGCCATTTTCATGGACGTTGAAAAGTTTCATGCTGAATTATTCTTTTGGATTCCCAACGGGGGATAAAAGAAGGCGAGAATCGAGAACGAAGTTTCTTTCATCGTTGCAAGTCGTTAGGCCGAATAAATACACTGCCCTAAATTGGAGGTTTAACGTTCCACGTGGATATGAGTGCCGTTTCAAGTGTTGGAGAAAGAAATGCGTATAGGTAGTAGAACAACTTGTACGTGGTCCAGCTCGACCCAAGTACCGATTTGTGACCCAGACCATCCTAAGATTAATCGCGAATTAATTTAGTTTAATTTAGTTCAGTTTGTTTACAGCGCGAGAAGTTTGTGAATTTTTTTTTGATCGAGTTGAATTTCAACCCTGGAGATTCTTGATCACTGGACTTCCTTTCGAGTTTCGATGGCTCCCAGGAATGGGATTATCGTCGATCCTGCCCATAATTAGGTCGATTGGTTGAAGCTTTGATACCAGTTAAAAATTTTTTTTAAACTCTCGCTTCGACGGCTTTCGCCGATTCGTGGGTTTATCTTCGCGACCGTGGAGCTCGGTGGAACGGGCACGATGGCTGAAAGAGAATTCTAACAAGGCTGCCCGCTAATTCGCGGGAAGTTTAAGGGACGAAGGACTCGGGATTTCTTCAGAGTTTTAAATGGCCTTTTAGATTGCTTTTCCTGGTTAATTTTTGAAAACTTCGATGATTAACCCTTTCCGGGAAGAGATTTTCTTCTACCACTTCGTCTGCAGTAATTTGTATTAATTTGGAGCAGAAGTGTAACTTTAAGTGTACGGCGAACTTGAAGAATCGAGTAATGTTCTACTTCTTGCACAATAACTTTTGCAAATTTAATATCGTGATTGAAATAAAAGTTATTATGGTTAAATATGATATTGGAACATCGTCGAGTAGTTGATATAGCATTTTATATACATTCCTCTACTTAATGAAATTTTTATTACCGTCCGGTAACTTTGGGGGAATTAAATTCTGCGCGCAGAAATATGAGTTTCTGCGTGTATTCAGCAATGTTTGGCGCGCGTCGATTTTTATGCAGCTAAATAAGTGAAATCTTGCTATTCCGATATTAACAATTATTCATTAATTTTTTCAATGATCGACTGAAAAATATTTGGCATAGAGTTAATAAATGCTTTAGCAAAAATTTAATATCTGGGGAAAGGGTGTTGCTTTTTTAAATCAAAATGAATTGCTATTTTTTTTACTCACACGATTTCTTCAAATCGCTTTAAAACATTGATATTCAACCTCTGCTTTTTCATCCATGACGGACTTATAAATACTTTGAACTAAAAAATTTCCTCGACATTTACGAGGTCTTCATACCAAAAGCTGAGCGTCGTGGCTCGGTCGATTTGTAAGGGGGAATAAAAATAACGAGATCAGGAAAATGTTTAACGATGCCGCGAGTCGCGTAAATATTAAAACGTTATCGAATTTACGAATTCGTAAAAATTCCAATGAATCAAATTATTATTTAAGAGCGCTTAATTCGTGATTGAACTGAAAGGAAATCTTCAAACTCTTCGTCTCCTTGACATGAATAGATGTTAATATCCTTCTTCCTCCCCGCAATATGAATCATTAAACTGGTAGCGATAAAACGGGGAGAAAAACATTGTTCAAGAATCTACTTAATTGGATTATTTGTCGAATATACATTTATGGTTGAACTCCTTCAACTTCTTGTTCGGGCTACCAAATTCCTTTGGAAACTCGAACAACACCTCACGGGCAGTTCGCCTTCTGTTAGAGACATCTTATCGAGGAATTGGACTTATATCGCGAACTGGATGCTAGCTTTAATACGAATTTCTCGCGTGATCGATCAGCCACGTTTCGTGGCAGGCTGCTTGGGACATTCAGTAGATTGAGGTTATAGTACAAACGAGACTGTCGTTTCTCAGGATACAAGGCTGTGTGTCGATTGGAAAAGGTATTGTTGCCTTGTGATGTAAAGAAATCCCGGCTAAAGCATGGCAGTGGCAGTTTGGGTGACTTAATTTCGTGCTTCATTGAAAACACGTTGGGCAGTGAGGTACCTCACTGCTTTTACTAAACACCATGATAAATAGTCTCAGATATTGTGCCGGTGATTATGAAAGTGGTGTAACTCGTGATATTTAGACTGTTGCGTCTGGACGAATTCAAAATATTTTTCCATTATTCAGCAAAATGTTTCCCAAATTCCGAAAGTGCTCAAACGTAGTTTCTCGATCTTCACAACTTAATAAATTCAAACATTTTTTCGAAGAAAAGCAATTTTTATTTTCATATACGTTGCCACTAACGACTTTACCATTTTTGATAATGTAGTCTTTACCACTATCTCTCCTAATTTTTCTCATATTTGCGGCATAATTAAGTATATTTCGCGTTTTTTTTTCACATCTAAGGTTGATATATAATACAAAAATATTTGTAATTATTTCCTTTCTCACAAATGACTTACACCACTATCGAAATGAACGTGAAACTGTCGGAGCTCATGAAAGTGACACTATACTTACTTCACGGTTATTTTGCAACAATTCTTTTGTAATAAGTATTGAATTATAAATCAATCCTAACATGAAATAAGAGAAATCTCAATTTTTCGGATTTCTTGACTTACGCCACTTTCATAAAACCACGTTCAACAAAATACAGCGAGCTAAATGCAGAAACAATCCCGAATAACGTTTTTACATTTTACGAGAAATAGGAGTAATGTTAGAAACGTAGAAAGCGATATTACTCGTGCAAAACAAGCCCCGTGAAAGACAGACGATTTTCTGCCAAGATTCGAACGGCGTCGTTTAGAATCGCGCGGGAGCTTTTGCCCGAATATATCGAATTCGCCCTCGGGTCGGAAGGAGACCAATACAAGTATTCGAGTAATGTGCAGCGAATTTTGGGAACCCCGGGCGAAATCGGACGGTGGAAAGATAACGTGCTCACGTGTACGTAAAACGCTCGAATGTACGATCGCGCGTGATTTTCGGAGTCGCGCGGGGCTGTTTCGGAAAACCATAAATTTCCCAGTGGCTGCTGGAAATTTCGCCGCGATTTCCACCCCTCCCCCCTCCTCCTTTCCGCGGGACCGAGACTCGAGAATAGTAATCTCGAAACGACGGGAAATAAACGGAACGGGGAGGAATTTAAGGCTGGTATGAGGTTTCGAGTATTTTCCCCGAGATTGTTTCCTGCCGAGCAGCATTTCTGATAGGGAAATTTTTTAAATGACCGTATTGGCGGGCCTTGGATCGTAGGATTAACTCTTTGCTCTCCGCTCTCTACTGTGACGGCCGAAAAAATGAGCCTTTTTTAAGAATTTTTTTCAGGGATATTTTATAGATTTCATATAAAATTTGTGTTACCTACTTTTAGTAGAATATCTTAAGAGATTATATATAAAACAATAATGAATAGAAAAACATGCATAAATTTTAATATATTAATTAATCTTCTAGACCGCTCACAAAAACATAGTTTGCTGGCGTGGTGTGTAAATAGATAGAACAGCAGCTCCGAAATCAAATTTATTTATTTTTTTTCATAAACATTATGGGTATAGTTTCCGTTGCACATACGAATTTTTTGGCTCGAAAGCAAATGTTTTGAAATACCTTCGATAAACTATCCATGTGTTTGCGGATTTTCGGAACATTTTCTTCTAACGCGCACCATTTTTACGAAAATAAATTGTTTGAAAAATCGGCACGTGCAACGGAAACTACACGCATATAGTTCATTAGAAAAGATTTAAATTTGATTTCAGAGTTCCAGTTCGAAAGTTACACATTCCGCCAGCGACCTGGTTTTTATGAGGGGTCCAGAAAATTAATGATTATACTGCAATTTATGCCTGCTTTTTCATTCATTTTTTTTAATAACCTCTGAAGGCATTGTACTAAAAGCAGGTAATACAAATTTTATATGAAAATTGTAAATTATTCCTGAAAAAAATTGTAGTACATAGTACTCGTATTATTGGATCTTTTGAAAATGAATGAATTCATAATTAGTAGATCCGGCAGATTACTGGTTCTGCAATTATGTTACAATAGGTACTACTGACGAGGTGCAGGGCCGGAAGTTGGCAGAGGGTAGGATCGAAAGGAGAAAATGAACGAAATGTAGTGTGAGAAGAATATTACTGTAGTATGAGGAGAATATTGCTCGAATTTCTAATGATGCACGGCACCACAGTACATCGTGTAACCCCCATGTTACAATCCGTCAAAGCGTTATTATTAGTTTATCGCGATGCATTATTTCGCGTGTTGAGTCTCCGTAATCAGGCTTCGAGCGACCGTACGAATGAAAGGCGGCCCAAGTACAGCCCACTGCAGCTTTTCGCATTAAAATTTCAAATTTCAATTGCGGTTCGAGCTGTGAGAAAGCGCCGGGATTCGTTTTACTCACGCCACCGCGGGATTACTGGCCTGCTTTTGTGAAATCTAAAAGTCTGGGAAGTTTTGTTAATTTCTGTGAAGCAAACAGCATACTGATCGCCCCCCCCCCCCCCCCATATTTAGCACTATCAGTGCATTTGTTTATCTCATTGAAAATATTTGTAAAATTCTATCGTGTTCTGACTTTTAACAACCCTTCTTTTAAAGTCGACAACGTTTTTTTTACTATTTACGCCACTGACCCTATGCGAACGTTAATATTTGTATAGTTAATATTTACACAGCTATGATGCAGATTCTTTTATTTTTTTTAACGTGGTTATGTAAAGTCGGTGCTAATAGGTGTTGCCAGAACTTAGATAATTGCAATGTTTTTGTTGCCTCCGGTACGGGCGACACTGGAATTCTCGCGGAGTAACTAGATTCTCAAATGGTGCAATTTCAAATAATCGCTTGCCGTAGTACTTTAGATTATTTGAAAGCGATCGATTTCTTCCTACGATAGTTAGTACGCCTCCCGGGAGAAGAAAATGCTATTTAATAGATACGGAAGTACTAAGAAATGCAATTTAAAGTTTGAAGTGGGTAGGAGCAATCGGTGTGCAACAGCGTATTTCGATAAAATGTGGAGTGGATAGTTTGTATCGTTATTAAAAAGTTTCTCTGACCTTTTGCCGAGATTTTCCCTTTAATCAAGAACCAGAAATATTGCCATAATTCGAAGGCTTGTTCAAATATACGGTCTTCCTAGTTCTGAGATATAATAATACACCAGTAAATTATGGGAAATTCTTTTTTACTTGCCATGTGTAACACCAATGTTTATGTTTGTATCTATATTATTCTACAAAATATATTTCAAAATCTTAACAGCAGAAAAGTGTTCCACTTCAACATCGACTTACCTCCAAATCGTTACAATACAGATAATCAAATACCCTGAATAAATTTCACCCAGTTCTAACGATACAAGTCAGAATTAGTGATAGAGTGAAGAAACACGACTTCGGTGTTTTGATTTGAAGCAACGATACTGGAAACAGCCCTAAGCACAGAAGTTTTCTTAACGACCGTTGTTTCACGCGGTTACAATTCGACCAATCTTCGAGGTTGAAGGGTTCTCGGTGGTGGAGCTCGTTGCCACGATTAGCTGTCGTGGAAACCAGAAAACTTGCGAGCCCATTATGCGATATTCTTTCCTTGGACAAAGATGACGGAGCCGCACTCGACAAGCTGAAACCGTCCCCCCGTCCTGCAGAACAATTTGTATCCTCTGGCTTTCGATGAGAACGGATTCACGTGGAACGTCTTCCGTCCTTTCTCGTTATATTAAATCTCCGAAGTCTCCTCGTTTCTGGCGCTCGTGGCATTCCAGATCCCAATTAGCATTGTGTCGCGAGGCTCGTATCAAGTATTATTTCTTGTTCTTGCAGGAACTTCGAGGCTGGCATGAAGTGCATCCAGACGTACACGTTCGACTGCATGCAGCAGAAGCAGCGGGAGCACTTCAACTCTCTGTACGCTGGCACCAACAAGGTGGTCATGGAGCTCTGTCAGGACGGCCCTTATCAAGACAGTAAGTCGAACAATCCTGTTCCTGTATTTCACATTGCTGAGAGATGATTGTAAGAATTCGAGTATGAAGGTATTTCGCGAAGACGAGTTAACTCGTCATCTGAAAATACTTTCTATTCGAGTAAGGCGAGTTAACTCGTCATCGCGGAATGACTTCCCTTCGAGCAAGGCGAGTCAACTCGTCATCATGAAATGACTTCCTTTCGAGTAAGACGAGTTAACTCGTCATCGCGGAATTACTTCCCTTCGAGTAAGACGAGTTAACTCGTCTTCACGAAATACCTTTATACCTTGCCTTCGAGTAAGGCGATTTAATGCTTTTTGAAACCTCAGTAATTGCACTTTTGGAATGCGGAATATGTAGTAATATGTCATATCGAGAAAACTCCGTTTTTGTTATACTTAAATACACATTTTAAACTGTACAGCGAGCGTTTCTAGTAAAAAAATGAGTTATGTTAACTGATTACGGGTAAGACCAGTTGACAGGTTAGATAAAGGCTGCTGTAGGTAGGGGAGACCGGGGCTAAAAGTTCCGGGGGTAAGTTGTTCCGATAGTTCTATCTTCAATATGAAAGTAGCTTTGTACTTTAAATTATTTTTTCCGTGTGAGTTGATCACGCCACTCTGTCAGCCATTTTAATAGAGTCCGCAACAGCGAGTTGTGTGGTAGTAACCGAGGACCTATTAGTCGCGTACCAGATAAGTAAATATTTTCCTACTATTATTTTTTGGTCTATTTCGATTATTTAACGTCGATATTATTGATTGATTAGTTCTTATGTATCAAATGACATTTAAGAACATGATGTAATAGTGTTTATCGTTTCAATATATGTGTAAGTAAAGTAATCTCTTAAATTGCCACATATGTCGATAGGGGCTAGTTGTTCCCGTGATTTGGGGCACGTTGTTACCGTAACAACTTGCCCCACCGCAAATGTATAAATTGTTCCAGCTGTGCTTTAAGATGCGAACATATGAATGAAAGGCGAAATGTGGCATCATTTCCATCGAAGTTGTGCATAAAGATAAAAATTGTCGCTAGAGAATTCAATATCTGCCACTTGACTCTATCGAGAGTTATTAAAAAACTACAATCTGGACAAGAAGTCACTGTAGGCTACAAGTAGGTACAAATCTCAATAAGTGGGTACCCACAAACAGTTGAATGTAAGACTGATTTGTAGATTTTAGTTTTTATACCAAAGATAGTGTTTATGATTATTAGGGTAACGCATACAGTTGTTGATCCCTATACAATAATTGATCCTCTTCCCCAAAAAGTAGGAAATATAAAATAATGCTTTTTTCCTATGATAAAATATAATTATATTCGGAACAAAAATATCTGGGCCACTGAAATATAGATATATTTTATTATACATATAAAAGAAGCATTATATTATATTTCCTACTTTTTTAATCATTCTATAGGGGTCAACAACTGTATGCGTTACCCTATATTGTTTTGGTTTTCTTTTAAAGATAATACATTTTTGTTGGTCCGAACCTTCATAAATAAATTCTGTTTTATTTAATTAGAAAATGAAGTATTTCATTAAAATGCAACTTTTATATCTTAGTAACAACTTACCCCAATGCGATAACAACTTGCCCCATAAAGGGGTAAGAAGTTCCGCTTCGACCAGCGCCAAAAAAATTACTTTTTATGAAAAACCTATTGCAATATATTAAATACAAGCTTAAAATCATAAAATATAATAAATTTAACAAGAAATTAGTCAATAGTGAAGAGAATAACTACATTATTTTGCGGTCATTTTTTATGTTTTATCGAAATCGGAACTTTTAGCCCCGGTCTCCCCTACCTATGTACATTGCAAACAGTGTTATAGGTAGGTTGAGTTATCATGCAAGAAATCCTGGCGGATTCTCAGAATTCTAGCCGAGAAGTTAGTTAAGTCAGTTAATATGTTTAAGGCTCAGTTACTCGAGATACTACAGGATGTTCGATTCAGTATAAGACGGTTTGGTTGCTGTAACAGAACTTGGAACGAAACTGGATTTTGGTCTTAGAAAGGAGTTAAAGTCTAGATCTGGTTACATTGAATTTCGACAAGCTTTTAATTAAGTTTAAGTCGTATTAAGGTAGAAGCTTGATTAACAGCTCGTGATAACGAAAGAATCAAATTCACAATTGCATAATTAATTTTCTTCTCTTGGAAATTTGCAATTTCACGCTTAAATGGCAGATATTGTGTTAACGAGTAGGTGAAGTCTACTACTGACTTTAGATTTCAGCTTCCATTTATCACATTTAGCCTCGTTATAACGTAGCGAGCTTCGTTTGTTCAGTTTTTTGCCAATCAATGTCTTGATTTGATCGCGATGCAATGAATTTTATTGCACACGACTCGTTATCGAATGGAACATCTTTTTTTTTTAACCGCAGCCGGCGTTTCAGTTCTGCATCTGAATTTCAGTATTTTTATAGGCAGCCGTCCGAACTCTGAATAATCGAATACGGGTATTGGCGGTGTTTCCTCGAAGTGGTGGAAACACGTCTCACATGTACTGAGAATCCAAAGACGGAAACAGCTACGATATTCCTGTCAAAAGTGCAGAATTGAATTATTGAGCCAGATGCATTGTGGTTCACCCCTGTTGGCTTTCCGATATCCCCAAATTTGTTAACCTAGTTTCAGAGGTCGTGAGAATGCCGTGTATTTCGGTTGACAGGATTAATCGTGCAGTATTCAAGGCGTCTTACTTTAGCCTGGAGATATATACGTCGAATTAAAACTCCGAATACGTGAGCAATTATAAATTCACGAAGAATGGTCAGTCGGTGGGTAGGTAAAGAGAGAATATTCCGCAATTAATCCAGTTGTTTTACTTCTTAATCTCTTTGTGAAGATTTATAGGTACTTCCTTTGTGACGTAGGTATAATAATGTTTAAAAATTTTAAAATAATTGGCGAATCAAACCCTCCTTTTTTTTTTAAATTTCTTATATGTGTAAAGGAATTATAAGAATTTGGATGAAAGAGAACCACATTGTGCTTTGTGAAAAAATACTGCTACACGTAATTGGACTATTCTAAACCATTTGATTTGTCCCTGTAACATTCTTATCCATCTTCAATCGATGGAGATGCATTATCCGACCCCAGTTGTGGCAATTTACTTTGTATTCCAGAAGGGATGAATACAGTGTACAAAATATCGAAAATTAATTGTAAAAGGTCATCATGGAATTGTTGCAAATTAATGTGACGTTAAAAATACAAAACTGTTTCTACTGATACAGTTAATTATATTTATATATATATAGTATAATACTCAACTACTCCGTCAACATTTAATAATTTATTCTACGTTCAAAAATTCCCATTTTACTGTATAAATAGTTCGCCTAATCACTGTCATATTATGAAATTTTCGCCGCTGAGCATTTCTACTAATTACTTAAATCGACCCAGGGATAATCGTTTCGCTGTCAGTTAAATCATTCAAATCTCCATTTCTCATTCAGCTCAAGATAGCTGCTTAATTTTATATCAGCTCTCTGCACCTCAAGTATATTTACCTCTCAGGTTTACCAAAGTTTAAATTGGAGTTACCTACATACTGATGACGTTAAACCTTGTGAAAGTGGAAGGATTCGCGATTCGTAGAATTCAATGCATTATAACTACAAACATCCCTTAGGTACCTGTTAAACTTACATCTACTACTTACACTCTTCCACTTTAACTTGTATTACAAAACTTACTCTAACATCTTCCTCCCCTCTTTCTCTCTATCTCTCCCATGCCTAGTTTCTATTTAGCCTATTTTATTACTTATCTTATTCCTACTCCATTTTTTTTCCCGCCTCTTTGTAACTCCTCCGTCCATTTTTCCCTGTTCCACTTCTTTTCGTATTTCTATTCTTTTTGTATTCGTCACCCCTCTTCCAATCATTATATTACACGTTTTCCTATACCAAAGTTTTGTATTTAATACTAAACTACTAATTTAGCATTAAATACCAACTACTACTTCAAGAAAAGTACGAGGGGTTGACACCGCGTATTATGCAACTACATTACCTATATGTTACAGTATTACTACAAATATATTTATGCGACTACCCAGCTTATACAATACAATTTATGCCATACAGAGAGGACTTACTGTAGGCATTCTTGAACACTAAAGGCCAGTAGATTGTCGATATATAGTACCTGTAATCTCGAGAGTGCTGAATACATTATTGACTGTAATGGCCGATGGGTTTACCCCCGACAGATTATGCACGGGGCCACAGACATACCGCGAAATTCGCTGCAATAATCACGCGAAATGCATCTTCCGTGGCTTCCCAATCTGACAGCTGAATTGCGGCCTGCTCCTCCGCGGAACGGTTAATCCGCCGCACTTTACGGAATTTTGTACTTTCGGTCCACCACGTTCCCTCCACTCTGTCATTTCGAATTGAACGCCTGCACTCCTGGGAAACTGAGCAGCACATCCTTGCGAGTGACGTTCATTTATCCGCTCAATTACACGGGGATTTCTCCAAATCCTGGAATATTTATGATGATACGTATTCGTCCACCCAGTACCCGCGTTTCCACTTACCCTCTTTTCTTAACTTCTGTATCAATGTTCTTCGATTCGGCGCGTAAGTATGTACTCCCATTTCGAATTCAGAGTGTCAAGAAAATCGATATAGTCGATTTTTAATTACGTTTTCTCGAAGCTTAATATTTCGAAAATGCTCTTGCACAATATTATGCCAGAATTCAACAAAAATAACGAAATTATGGAAACTTGGTACGTCGAATCGGAGGGGATTGTGGGTTCACCAATAATTTCACAAACACACGAGATAATTGATAATATTTCTGTACTTTCTTGAAACCTAAGTAAGGACGTGAGAACAATTTGAAAATTCCCAGAACAACGCACCACATGGATATACATATATACCCCTTTCGGCACGTGGGAGGGCATGGAATTCGCTATTGAGTGCAGCGATCATCGAGCTGCACTGGTCCATGGTTGCATTGGTCGATCGGTCTATACATCTGGAAATCGGTTACGCGATTAGCCCCTCGTTAAGAGCGATACTAGGCAACGCGAGGCGTAATGAGCCCGATTATCGATACCGAACCGGGGCAACGAGTTTATACGCTGTTCACGCGCGCGGCCGCCTTCGCGCGTCCGAGTTAAGTCTCTCGCTTTTAATCGTTGCGTGGTCATCGAGACTCGATACACCAACGGGAAGAATCTATAAACGACTTCGTGGGGGCGCGGATGCTCCCTTCGTCGATGGGTCAATATTGGTAACCGACTTCAGAAATCGTTGGTCCACTCGCTTTTACGTTTGATGCCTGTTATTAGCGTTATTATGTTTGACTAAGCCTCCGATCGGCGACCATGCCGCGAGTGAACGATGCACAGAATTACGGAGCACCGTGAAATTAATAATGTAACGATGAATGAACGACGTGTTCGTCATGGAAATGGTCGCTCCGTAATTGGGTATCGCGGGTGGGGCTGGTCTGTGCTTCCAGTGTCATGATTTTATGCTATTTTTATTATGTTTTCTGGTTCATTATGCTTCTACATTTAACAGGGAACAACTCCAGTCAAATTAGCTCTCTAGGATTAATTGTAGAAAGGATATTTCGTTAGGGGTACTTTGAAGGGGGTGTTTCATCTCCCTTGGCTGTTGGTTAGTAAAAACGAAAAAATACGTGTCTAGTTTTTCTTTAATTAATTTTCTGCAATTCCACTTATGTCGACTCGAGTAAAAAATCGATCACAAACCTACTTGGATACCACATTCGGTTGCATCACTTTATTCTCCTAAAATTTGGGGGTGCGCGCAATAATTTAGGGGATTCTCTGGAGTATATCTGCTGGCACCGTATACGTTTGCAGCTATTCAAGCACGTCTAGGTTTCAGGGAGATGGCCGTTCGGCGAAGGTTTAACGCTACAACCTAGATTAGGACTAAGTGGAACTCCATAAGAAAGCATACAGAACTCAGCACTCGGAACTTCAACAGAACTCATTTGGGCTTGAAGCAGTCCTCATTCAAACTTCACTAATTCTACTAAGAATTGGACCAATCCTTTGTACTTTATATCGGGAGCATTCCGCCCTTGAATACGTTTGGTCATTAACCCCCATGAAATTTTCACGCGTGCAGGTCGTTTGTTAAATCATTATGGTCATTAAAGTGTCTGGCAAAATAATGGCAGCCATATATTATATATTCTTCGACTTGGAATCTTTAGGGAACCTTAAACTGGATACATGTTACATTTTAACAAAAGATTTGATTTGAAAGTTAAAGTTTCATGTGATTCTTGTCCGTGATATTTAGAAAAAAATTATTATTTTTCGTACTTTTGTGCACGTCCAGTTCATCAGCTGGTGTTTCGTTTTGTTTACAGAATTCCTGAAACACGCGCCTTGCATGCAGGAGGTGCAGCCCGAATACGAGCTCTGCTACAAGAAGTACCAGAAAACCACTCAGGAGATCGAGAGAAGAAACATCACCGAGGGCTCAAGCGATTCTTTCAAGTCCCTCTGCTGGTGAGCGAAAAATCAAAATCCTCCGTGGATCTTTCTGTAACTTGTTAAAGCGAGAGTAATTTCCCGGCCGAGAAACTCCGCCGCGGGGAATTAAGTATGAATAATGCGGAATGTGCTCGATTTCCGTAGAATAATTGCGATTAATGCAATTCGACTCGAGTGAACTGAAACAACGCTGCGACAATACGAGGCACTAGATAACAGAATCATTCGGAACAAAGTTGCGTCTTTAAAGAACTCTTCGATAATAAAGTTACTGTAATTATCACAATATTTATCAATTTTACGGAAGCTTAAAAATATCGTTTCAGCAATTATTCAGAGAAAATGTTGCTTAATGAAACTGATCCTGGAAATGAATTATTATTCCAAAGGGAATATACTTGGGAGGTACAAGGAATTGTTAATCCAAATTTATTCTGTATTTTTACTTCTCTAATATTATTTTCATAAGTAATAGATACTGCTTTTCTGCTTGGCGAATTACATTTTTATTCAAGACTTGACAGGATCATTGAAGAATTTAAAATTGATGGAAATTCTTCTCGCGACACGCGCCTCTTCCTTTTCCCTTTAGTCTTACCTTCGAGGTTAAAAGGTCTTGATGAGACTTTCGTCTTGAAAAGCAAGTTTCAAGACTCCGCCATCCATCCACGTCTCGGCTGGAATTTTCTAACATGCAAGACCAAAGTTGGGATCTTATTCCTCCTCTGCCATCTTTATAACATTCTCTTCAGTTTACTCAATACGATAAATTGGGGCTGTTCAGAATTACCATAGCCTCTGATTTTCTTTAATTCGGGAAGGTTTTGTAAATTTGGTTTTTTATGACAATTTTTTATGACATTATTCCATATATTAATTATTATTCAGCATCGAAAAGCTTATTACCGTGTCAAATAGTTGTCACTCAGCCAGAGTTCAGGACTTGTGCACTTTGTGTAATTTAGTTAATCTATTCGGGTAATTTTTCCCAAGTGAAAAGATTGATTAAATGGAATTTATATTCCTATGCCTTTACATTTATATGGCATTGAAATAGTTCGGCAGAATTCCCGTGGCTCGTGTATCGATACGCAGAAGCCGGATATCGTTGTCGGAAGGAAATGTTTTATAACGGATTGCCCTTTACATTAAACTCATCTGACATGCCTGAAATACTTCCTGTGACCTTACCATGACGCATTCCTTTTCTGTTGTACTCTTGTTACACGCGACTATGATCGTATGCATATCGCAACAATTAATATTAATGCACCCGTAATACAAAGTTGTAGGAAGACCTTGACTTTTGTTAATATCTCGACCGCATCCGCTGTTTAAAATACCGCTCGTGGTATCTATACTGATACGTGTGCACTAATAGATTCGCTGGGAACTCTGCAGAAAACATTAATCGTTTCTAGAGTAGGGGAGACCGGGGCTAGTTGTTACACTTTTCAGTTTTTTATTTTTTATTTTTTTTGCATTCCATATTCAATACTATCAATGACTCTTACTTAAAGTACGTTCTTTCCTCTACCGATGACCGCTATGGAATGTAATTAAACGAAAACCATGACTTTGAAACAAGCCATTTTGAAAGTGGAGACATGTTGTATCAACGTGCCCCGAGTAGGGGCTAGTTGTTACACAATACGGGGCAAGTTGTTACAGAATTAAATTTTACGAAACGAGGCTTATTATGAGTAATACAATTATATTTTCTTGGACAAAAATAAATTTATTAATGGTAAGAATCTATTACAATAAATATAGAATAAAAAATCTATTTTAAAAATAATAGAAAAACTACTGAAATCAGTTGCACTAATTATCGTCGTCCGTTTCATACAGGGATTCGCAATTAATGCACACATAAAAGTGATTTTTAGGTTTTGCACACTTCTCATGTGCCCACTTTTTGCACTCTATGCACTGAATCCACTTTGTGGAGCCTTTCTTTGAATGTAAAAGCCTTTTCGTATGCCCCTTGTCTTGTGTAACAACTTGCCCCGGTTGACACCATTGTGTATAAACAGCTATAAGTTCATACCAGTTAGGTGTATTCTTATGTTCGTGGTGCCAATATGTAGCTAAAGGAACACTGATTCAAACCTGGTAATAGTCATTTACATACATTTACCTGTCTGTTCGGTAGAAAAGATTCAAGTAGAAAGAGAAAAGTTACTATTAGTACCGAAAACAGAAAAAACTGTAATAAAGTGACAACGCGTGAACTGATTACAAACACACAACATACACAAGTGTGTATGGTTGAAACACATCCGCCACTTCATCGTCTAAGTGATAGTCCAAGCGAAAAAATTTTAAACTGCTTTGTAACAACTTGCCCCTGTAACAACTAGCCCCGGTCTCCCCTACACTCTTCTATAATAAAAATTGGTTTCTCAATAACCCTATCGAGCGGACATTTCGTTAGCTGAAACAGTTTCTCAGCTTCTACGTGGAGAATTTACTGGGGGATTATTTCATTTGTACTCCCCTGGCAGGTAAAGTTAACTTGTAGATATAGGGGTAATGGTTCCATTAAGCATCGAGTTGAGAAATACATTCGTCCCGATTTCAATCCCTTGGTAATAACCCCCATACCTAGTATGAACTTTCATTTCTTGACAGAGATTATAAGCATAAATCACGGCTTTTAAGTTTTAACTATATTAGACTAAATTATTAAGATTCAAGGTACCGTGCATGGCAGAGATATTTGGACTAATCCGGGACCGCCTCAAGTGGTGTGCAAAACCGATATCCCTGGGGGTACGAATCACCAAATGTGTTGCACTTGTTTAGTAAGATTCCTACAGACCCCAGAACCTCGGAGTAACAATATCCAAAAAGTATACCGAATATGCACTCTAGGGTGTTGACTTTAGGGCAAACACTCAAGGGTGACTACTCACATTGCCCGCCTCGTGTTTTTAGGTCATCACTATATCATGAATAACAAATTCTCACTCATCACTCACCTTCTAGCAATTAATTTCCGAGTTTGAAGGCATAGGGATTTTTAATTAAGGTACGGTTAAGACGTCTTCCATCACTGTCTACTCTTTGTAAAAGGTATTTCGGGGAAATATCAATGTTATTGGCCCCTCGTAGTTCTCCTACGAATTCTTATTGCATCCTCTGAATTTGCGATTTGTCAGCAAGACATTCGCACCCACTTCTGCTTCTACATAACTATATCCCTGCAAAGCTACTCTATTTGAGAAGTCAGTGCTTATAGGTATTAGTAAAATAGCGTATAGGTCAAACAGCCGTTTTAATGGTGGGATCACACGTGGTTCGGTAAGGCCGTCTGTCCACGGAGCGTCGCGCCATAGACACGTACGCGTAGAGACCAATCGTACGCCGGGCATCTGGACAAATGCAGATCAATGATCGACAGATGCGTCGTACGATTGGTCTCTACGCGTACGCGTCTATGACGCGACGCTCCGTGGACAGACGGCCTAATGGTCATTTAACCTGGCGCTATTTTAACGCACCCATCTGTTATTTAACGCGTCATGAATTAAAGGAACGAAAGCTGGCCGGCCAGGAGCTTGAAAGCATTTTTCTTTGACCGAGTTATTCCATTAAGCACATTAAACGCAATAGCACGTGCACAAAGATTTAATATAAAAAGAGTGCGTGCAGCTGCAGGAGGGTGCAATTGAATTTACGAGATAAGAGTGTTAAGAATGAGTCGTGTTCATACACGGCGGATGTGTTTGAAGTCTTTTTCCCCCCTGCTCCGTTCGCGTGCTCAGCCTTTGCCACTCTCCCTCCACACTCACTTTCACCTGTCTCCCCTTTGCACGCCGATTTTTTCCCCCTTTCTCCCACCCACTTCCCGTTCCCATTTTCCGCGTTTCTCTCATCCCTCGCTTCATATTTCCCACCGCTGTTCCCGCCCCGTTTTTCCTCGCCTGTGACTTCTGCCTCTGTCTGTTTTATTACGTTGCCATTTTATTTCCCTGCGGTTGTAATTGTATTTTCCTCTCATTCCTCTTTCACACTCATCGGTGCTTTACATCTGCCAGCTTTCACTTCGCCTATTGTTTCCTCCTCTCTTTTTATCGCCACGCGTATTCCTTCCCTAACATCAAATCGATTTTTCCCCACCCTCTTGTTTTTGTCCCACTTCTATTTTGGCCCTTTTTCCTCACTTCGTGACTATCTTTCTGCCCCCCTTTTCCATTTCTCTTCGATTTTCATGTATCACTATAGTTCTCTCTTATTGTCGTCACTCCACTAAGTACTCGTTCTTTCCTTTCTATTTCAGTCTACAATTCCACCCCCTTGTGTTCTACACGTTTTCACCCCCATTGATGTTTTTCTGCCCCTCCCTACGTTATCCTATTTTCACCCTTTTCTATGATTTTGACTGATTTTCTACAGTAAACACTCCTCCTCTGTTATCATCCTCCCCTTGTCACTTCAAACTATATCCCTCTCCTCTCTCCCCCATTCTCTCTCCCATGTCTGTCCTTTTTTTTTCTCTTTGTCCCCTTTCTGGTTACCTGTCTTTCCCCTATGTCCATTTCCGACCCTTCCCTGCCCCTCCTCCTTTTTCCCCCCTGTTCTTTGTGCCTTTCTCCTTTTTCTACCGGTTAGCGCATAATTTCAAAAGCTGCAACAGACCGTAGCGGAGATAAGCTAATGACATTACGTCCCGTGCGCGGCCGCCACCGCAAAAGCTGCCTCTCTCGTTTCGTGTTTACACGAGGAGGGATCGTCAAAAATGGACTCCGCGGAAAAACGACAGTCGCGAGCACGTTACTGTTGTGCGGGTGGACGCGCATCGAATATTATTATTCTTTATGTTTTTTTTCTTTGCTTTCCCTCGCCCACATATCGATTTATTTCTACACATCGCGGTTTACGGCGCCGCGCTTTCCCATCGAGCTTTTTCAAGTCGCCACCTATAAAACTCTTTACCTACCCCCTTTTATATCGTGATATTATCTATTGTTATTGCTGTGGCAGAGAAGGGTGTCCATGTTTCACGTAGCTTCGAAAGTGAGGTATAAAATCGCTGTACCGTTGAAACGGGGAGGTTCGAGATTTTTTGCATCATCGCGGAACACGACGTAACGATTTTTCATTTTTAATCTATATTTTTTTCCCAATGAAACAGTCCGTTTCGCGGATTGGAGCCTCAGTTCTCGCGGATCGAAGTGCACGCGCGCGTACTACGTGTACTCTGTTTTCAAATAACAATTGATTATTTACAATCCCAGCAACAAATATTTGTTTACTGAAATGTGGGAGATTATTGGAATACCTATATGAATAGTTAGGAAATTAGTGGGGGTTTATTAATGGAGATTATTGTGTATCTATTAATTAGGAACTGTAATTCGTTGCGTGTGATTGTCATACATATGATGGCTCTACATATAGGTGATGCTTTTAGAATTGTGAATAGACTGTATCTTTACCATTACTATTTTACGCTCCAAAGTTCAATTATATATATCTTCTTCTTAAGGTGACTAGGCAGTCGAAAAATCAATTTTTTATTGCATTTTCCGAAAGCACTATCTTTTCTGAATAAAATGCCGCTTGGTATATATTAAAATTCGCAAAATTGTTGATTTGGCAGCTAAAAAGGTCAAGCGGCAACCTACAGCGTCGCTTTTGCCCAGAAACTTTAAATGCGTTTTTCTCGAATCTAGTTGCGAATGAACGGAGGTTCAGATCGACTTGAAAAAATTACAAGATGTATAAAACATGTGCCATTTCCCGCGAAACCTCTGTTATGGTCCGTACAAATTCGAGATTTTTATCAGAAAATTAAAAAGTCGCGGATTTTTAGTAGCGCACAAACACGACCAAATTTATCTCGAAATAATCGCCGTTTTTCGGTCACCAATTTAATAATTCTGTTTCAATTTTTGTTTTAATTGGTCCCGCGGGAAACTACGGATGTAACCAACAAGAATCACACCTTGAAATTGGATTATGTCACTTTTTAAGACAAATATTACCTGAAAACTACAGAACAACGTGAAAATGTTTACCAGTCGGCACCGTAATTTTTAAAGCACATGTATATTTCATACCAACTTTTTTTTTCAATTTTCATGATAATAATAAACATTGGGTAAAATGATACATCCGGATTTGCTTTCATTTTTTTTACAAAATTAAAAAGAAAGTGTTTCTTTCACGGTAACCGACTGCCTATTAGTCCCCTTAAATAGAATGTCATCTTCTTGATGCTACAATCGGCACGCTTCCTCAAACTCAGGCATTGAACTCAAAATTTATTACCACAGGCTTGATCTGAAACCTGCAAGCCATTATTTGAGACAACACGCACATAGTTTGTAAACGACGATTGGGACGAAAATCTTCGGCTCGCTGCCCGTCTCGCGTTGTACGGTTAAACAATAGAAGCTGCCCTGTTCAATCTGTTACACTTTGATAAATGGAGCGCGCCACGCATTCGGGAACTCTGATGGGAAGTTTTATTCCAAGGAAGGCAGCATTACAGGGGTGTCTCATTGCGACGTCGATTTATGACACCACGGACGACTCATGTATTATACCGACAGCCTGCAGATCCATTTTCAAATCAGTCTACTTTCTATCTCCCGCGGACAAGTCCACCATAGTTTCAGACTTTAAATAGATAAAACCCATCGTAATCGGATCGCGGGCAATAATTCTAATTCCTGCGCTTCCATATGGTCGTCCGGAAGAAAATCTTGTAGAAAGAATGTACAAGGATTGTAGAAAATATGGGAAAATATGAAGTGTGCATCGTGGATTATTAACAGAAAGTTGTCTACTCGCAACTAATGTGCACACCCATACAGCACACTCCATTGCAGGAAGGTTGCAGGAATGTTGCCCAGCAACATTGCTGGAATGTTGCAGGAGCCTTCCCATGTCCGCCCGTGTGGAACATTGCACGGCAACCTTCCTGCAACCTTCATGGAACGTTCCTGCAATGGAGTGTGCTGTATGGGCAGGGGCGTAGCCAGAATTTCATTCAAGGCGGGGCAATAAATAATGAATTTTATTCAGGGAGGGGCAATAAATATTGAAACAAATTTTGTTACTATATCTTACGTATAATTAGATAAACAAAGAAATCTGTACACAATGCGGAATTACTTTAGAATTTAATTTATTTTTATTTTGTAATAACTTAATTTAATTTTGGACGAATGACTAATTTATTACTTTTTCCTGTGTCAAGGGGGAGGGCAAACGCCTACTCCTGCACACTGACACGTGCAATATGACATTTAGCTAATACATCGTGGAAACGTGGAATGAACTTTAGCGCGTAGAAAATGATTCGTACCTATGGAACGTAATGAAAGAAGAGTTGTGCATGTCTGTTGCAGTGGCTTCAAGGGGTATTTGGCGTGCTCGCATCATACAGTTCGCCGGCGATGTGGTGATGACACAGCTCAATTTACAAAGGAGTTCCTTGACAGAATGGCGAGCTCGCTTTTGAGGGTAAATATTTGCCACTCCCCGTTTGGGGAGGAACTGTTGTTACCGTAACGAGATACATCCGGTTATCTAGTGCTTTACAGCGTTCGTCAAATCGCTTGATGGTACTAGAGGCAGTCGTTTCTGTCGAAAACGAAGTATTTCTTTTTCAATTAATTAGAAATAAATAGATGGAAACTCCTACTTGTCCTTTGACACAAATTTTATTTTCATCATAATTTTCAGAAAACATGTTTGTTTAGTAAAAAGTGTGCATTTTATATGACGATACAGATGGATCATTAAGGAGGATAAAATAAATTAGACTAATATTAGATTGTAGAGAAGCAGCGGTTTGTTCCCCTGACTTGTTTCCATATCACTTTGCAAACTAAATGCAATTGCTCGTTCCACAAAAAATTCATTTCTGCTAAATATGCCTCTGATCATGTTAATACTGTACTGTATACAGGGTCATCAGATAAGAAGATCGAAGAATTTAAGGGCATATACTACTCAGAAAATATTCAATTAATTTCAGTCTTTAAATTCATCTTTTCGGTGTTCTTTGCGGTTTTTAGTTTCAGTAATGGAAATAACGCATTTGTTTTTATTAATTAAACATTGCATCGATACTAGGGTGATTATTATTGGTGATGTTAAATTTTCGCGCAGTTCTATGAGATTGCCCTTTATGATAGTAATTAATATCGGAACGTGTCTGATCGCCATTGTTTAATTTATCTCCCATTTGCTGTACTATTCCGTGTATTTATAATTTTCCGTTACCACATGATCAATAGCTACGTGTAACCTCAGTGTGAAGGTTAACCACACGTGAATTATTTGGACAGTATTGATTCGTGGACCAACGTTATTTGCATATATTTTTTACATTTCTATCACTACTAAACGCTCCCGAATTCTTCGATCTCGTTCCTAATCAAAATAAATTCTTGACCTCACGTCGCTTTAAACTTTAGCGTACCTTGTTCTTTGAAAGTTACTACAGATTTAAAAAATCGATATAACCAATTACGTTGCATATGAGAAGTAGCGAAACTTTGCTCCTTTTAATTTTTCTCATACATACGCTGGATAGTAAGAACTTGAACTGCCCCGCCCTGTGTAGGCGCCACACTTATCGCTGCTTGAGGTCGAAATCCAGCTAATAATCGAATTAACCGATTTGATTACAGGAGCACTGCGAGCCGTACACCGAGGAGGTGTGCGCGATCGGCAGCGACGCCAGCGTCTTCAGGGCGCCGACAATGGTAGCGTTGGCGTTGGTGCTGCTCGCAAGGTACTTCACGTAAGTGGTTAAGCAGCACTCGTAGCCGGAAAAAGGGGACGATTTCCGTGCACCCACGAGCGCCGTGCTGAAAACCCGGGGCCCTCCGTTCGTTCTCCACTTCAGATCCGCCAGAGCACTTTTTTTTTATTTCCCAAGAGAAGAGAACCGCCCGAAGGGGGACAGAACGAAAGAGGCACGCGGCGTGCCAGCTGCGAGCATATTATCTCGGGCATCGAGAATGACGGAGGTGGAGGCGAGGCGAGAAGGCAAGAGGGGGAACAGGGACGGAGAAAAGTTGTGGAAACGGGGGTAAACCAAGGGAAGAAGACGATCAAAGCGACGACACACTCTCCCAGCAGGTGAAAAGAAGAAAGTTTGTCGCCTTGCTCCGTACGAACTTCCTCCCTGCGTCCGTGTAAGGGGGGCGTGTTCCTCTTTGACGCGAGACCCTCGACTCGCGCGACGAAAACAAAGAGGAGAACGTGCTTGCAGCCGGCGTGGCGAGCTTAATCAAGCAATCAGAAGGCCCGTCGCGCGTCAACGTGTCCGTTGCTCCACTACAGCTCCGATACACTTGGCCCGGCGAGAGTGTCTTTGTTCTATCGCTGGTCGAGGGAAGATGATGCTCAGGGAGTGGATGAAAGTTGGGGCTGTTGAAGACCCGTCGTACCTTGGCTACGTTCAGCTTTTATTTACCAAATAATTATTCCAATGATGTATTCGTCATCTGCAGGAAGAAAGTGGAAGATGTTGCTGCACACGTGCGGCCGCGAAGCCTCGTGCTCATCAAGACATCTGTAAGAAGCCGTTACTAGCGGGCCCAATGGGTACCAGGACGGTGGATCTTCTATTCGGAAGATCTTCGTTATCAAGATGGAGGAATATATGACACATTGACTGGAGAAATCTAAGTCTGTGTCCAAGTATTCAATCTATGAAGAAAACTGACCAAAATATATTAGTGTCTAAAGAACGTCATCAACGATCTGTATTATTTTCTCGTATGAGGTTCCTGGGATCGAAGAAGGAAGGCCTCGACGAAACAGTGATTTCAAATATATCAGGGAAACTCTGGGGGAAAAGGAGCGCGGAACGTATCTGTTGACAAGGAGGACCAAGGAAAGCTGAGTCTTCCTTTCTTCGGGCGGCGCAGAATTACGTTATCGATTCGCGCGCTCGAGTCTGAAAATTCCAGCGACTCGCGGGCTTCCAGGGGAAAGTCCTACGGGCGTCGAACGTTTGGCGGAAGAAGAGATGGAATTATCGATTCCTGGTCTTCGGGGATCGATCAATGTCGACTGGAGATGCTCGCGTGAAAAGTGTCATCGTTGGAAGTTCGGCGGGCTGCTGAAGCAATCCTGTCTTCCGAACCTGATTTCGGTCTGCTTGATCGAACTGAAGATTCAAGATGGCTGGTTCTCTCGAGCTTCCCGTGGACCTCAAACACTCGGATGCCTAAACGTAAGCTTTCTAGGAACTGAAGCCTTTCCACTATTCGCAAGGTGAAAATATAAATGAACGAAGCAGAAGAAAGTTGAAGGGGAAAGTGTACATTGTATCTCCGAGATCACAGCCAAAATGCATTTCGCTGGAACAGTTTCATTTCCTGCCTCCCAAACAGAATATTCCCGATAATGGATGTTTCAAGTGACGGCGAGGGGGAGAAGGCATCTCCGATATCGACGTAAAGGAAGCCGAAACAGTGATCGAAAGTGAGATGTCCTGCTGCAAGTGGCTCCGTCTTCGAGAAGCTCTTGCGCGCCAAACAAACTCGCCAAACGAAGCTGGCATCGTCACAATGAACGCCCCCCATCTTCTCTGGTAACGAGAACGGAGCCCTTGTCGCGGCGAGTGGCCCCTTCAGCGTCGAACAAACGCTCGAGGAACGAAGCAAAGTGTTGGTCCATTGAAAGGGGGAACGGAAGAGGGAAGACACGTTCCTTCGAATCGCGTATGGAGAGGTATGAAAAGTGGCTGGACTTACTGCTTCTGAAAGGGATGCAGGAAAGGGGAAGAAGAGGGGCCAGCGAGCTGGTGGAAGCGCGAAGGGGATATACATTTTGCCCGTCTCGAAACACCTTTCGACTAGTTAGAGGTGGCTTCGAAATAAAGATGGCTGGGCGAGGATTGATGGCACGGATCCCTCGATACGTGCCTTCCTGCCCCCGACAAAGTGAAGAACTAGAGATATGAGAGCGGAGACGAGACTACATACTTCACATGCAAAACGCTCCGAGCCTTTCAGTTCCTCGATCGCTTATGCAGTCGTTGGGCGAACACGCCGCGGGCGGGATAATCGACGAATGGAAGGAGGATGACAAGGAACCAATAGCCTACAATCTCGTGCAAAACTATTTCTATGGAGATATTCCCCTTGGAATCGTTTCCTCCAGACCGTCCTCTGTCACGGACATATAACCTCCTGGAATGCTGCTTAATGCGACGGCACGCGCTTAAAGACACCGCAATTGTGGTGGCGTTGGATTCTTACTTTCATTTCCTTGAAAACTAGACTCAGTTCTTCCAGCACACTTCCCACGTACATACGTTCGCTTGAGTCATCGTTCTTCCACGCTGCTCCAGTCGAATTGTATCTACAGCAAGAATCCAGGATCAGTGTAAAACCTGACCGCTAAAATGATGCAGCAGATGGGAAGATCTCTCGGCGTGGCAACACTCCAACGCCAGTCTCCTTGTCCCCTTCCTGAGGACTCTAACAGGAATGCCGATAGTGCTTATCTTTGTTAGCCAGTGCCCTCGACTTTATCGTTCGTCCAGAAAACACCCTCGAAGAATGCTGGTAACGAAAGGAGCCCGTCGCTATTCTTTACGCGCTCGATGGAAGGGTGTGCATCGTGCATGGCAAGCGAACTGGAAACGTGGAAGAAGAAGCCGCGGCAAGAAGAGGACAGTGTTCTTCCGGTACGTGCGCCGGCTATCGTCGCGAACGGGGGTAGATAGCGGGTCGAGCTTTCGAGAAGTCGATTCCAAGAGCTGAAAAGGAATTACTTCCAGCGCGGTGGGCTCGCTGGAAGTTGGCACCGAGGGGAATCTGAGGTGTCGGAAGCGGGTCTGATGAGCTTGTGGCCGCTGTTGTCGACTTTCCAGCTAGACCCTCGGCAGAAGCATTCGAATAGATTTCTTCTATTAATGAACGGCAAGAACGCTATTGCTCGGAGGTTCGTTGACCTCTGTTAAGAGGAGCGGACGTGACGTTGCCACTTTTTCCTGGGATTTGGTGGAATGAATCTCCAGCTTGTTGCACCCCACGAGGATGCGGAAAAAGAGGAATCATCGGAGCCTTCAGCTTCTGAAATCAGCAGCGTCGAAGCAAAGTGAGATTTCTGATGAGAGAGATTATCGTTTCCGGAGATCCTCTCGCCAACGGTGGACGACTGGTAGAGGTCGAAAGGAAGAGACGGAAACGGACACTGCGAAAGGGTAAAGGGGAGGGAATGGATCGAGTGTCAGCTGCTTCGACGAGGTCTGATTTTCCCGCACGTGCCGTTTCTACTTCGGCTGGAAACGCGCCCTAAATGGCAAGCAGCGCGGCGGCTCTGAGAAAAATCACTTTCATCGCGGGGATCGCGCGACACACGTGCCACGCTCGCGGAAAAATCACAGCCAGGAGAGGAGGGAATCCGCCCTTTTGGTACGTGTCGTTCCTATCTTAACAGGAAACGTGGTCTGTCCGTAGCACGGGGGAAATATTATCGTCCTCCATCAACCGACAACCACCTATCCGTGAAGCGATTTCTCGCTTTCCCTCCCTGTTACTGTGACGTGGTTGCCTACCACTCTTTAACCCCTTAACGATTCGACTGACAGGGGAGGGCTGCCAACTCGAAATTTCTCGCTTCCATGAAACTGTGTGAATGCAGAGGATAGTGAAGTATGCAGTACACAATGTTTTTGTTTGATAGTACATAGCCATATTCAAAGGGTGAAACCAACCCTTAAAATTATCGTCTTTTCAAAACACTGTTTTTTGTATACTTCGCATAAGGATTTATTAAGAACAGAATTTTTTGGTTGGGAGCCTCCCTTTGCAAAATTCTAAAATTGAAATTTTTTCGAAATACTTCGGATTTCCGAAAATATGAGGAAAGGGGAAGTGTATTAACACCAGAAACGCAATGTTAAAAAATTTGGTTATGGATCTCCGTAATATTACGTGGATGGTATAAAAATACCTTTAAGAGAACATAATATTACGTAGGTGGGTTAATTTGTCCTATTGACTTATATGCTTAAATTCCCTTTAGCTGAATTAACTAAAGTTACTAGTGCTACCAAATATTCGGTTCATTTATCACATTTCGAAGAAACATAGAAACCAAATGTTTACATATGAAGTATTTCATTTATTCCAACTTTACATAAAATATGTCAGCCACACTTTGAGTAAAAATTATATTAATGAAACTCCTCCTTAGGAGGGTATCTGTGTTTTCATATGGGGGAAGGTAGTTTCAGCGACATCTGAAAGTGATTGGTGTTTTGTCCATTAATCCGAATGTATCTCAACGGGAACCGCGTCGGTACGCGAGATGTCGATTCTAGCAGCAGCTTCTCTGTCGATGGCACGTTTGCATTTTCTCGGATAGAAGCAGTGTGCCGGTGCAGTATGTTCCGTAAGCCGAGTGATGTTCCACTTTGGGTTCCGATTACTTATGCAGTCGTTTGAAAAACGGGCGAGAATGAACGAGAGTGATGAATTTGAATGCGTTAATGGACGGGTTGTAGCTGGCTTCGGCCATTTTCCCATTCCCCCGATTTATTATTTACAAGTCGAATTTAATCCTCCCTTTTTTTTAACGATATTCCGGAACGGTCTTTAACGCGAGTAGCTATAAAAGTGTGTTCCTTTATCATGATATTTTTGTGTCGATGATTTTTGACATTCGTTTCTGTAGTATTATTTATTTTAGAATACTTAGACAAGTTTCAGGGATTTCTTTGAAATTTGCATTCAGTAGATTCGTTCGATGTTATTTTCTATGTTTTCCTGTTTAATCAATATGTAGTTCATTTTCTGGGTAGTTCCCGAATTCATGGCTCAGTTATCCCAATTTTTTGGTTCCTTTTTCTACAATCGATTACAACTTACACACTGATCGTTTCTCGACATGGAGAGATTTTGCCACATTAATAGATCAGTAATCAAATTACTCGAATTTATATTCTTCTGAACACTATTATTCGCACTGGGAAATATTTAAACCAACAACTGCATCAGTAAATTACAAAATATTCTTGTTCCTCTCACTACAAATTTTGATAAAATGCGACTGGAAAAAATGTCCCGATAATTCTGCGCCAGTGTCAACTTTCTACATATACCCTTTGGGGTTGTAGTTGCGAAATAAAATACTTTTCTTTAAATATTAAATTCCTAATATAAAAACTAGAGACAGCTGAAAGATTGGTGAGGCTTCATAATGATGTTGCATCTAGAGCCTCCAAAAGTATAAAGTATAAATGGCCCTGCTCCTCGCAAATGTTCATAGTACAATAGCGAAGTGTTCGAGTTGCAATTTCTATACACCAGCTTTCGGAGACGCGGGATGCACGGGTGGATCCGACAGAATCAAGGATCGAGATCCGGTTCACATCTCGAAACGGCACAAGGTGTACCTGGTGCGTGTAATTTATGCATGCTTCCATCACGTGATAAGCCTGGAGACGTATCTTGTAATGCGTGACGAATAGATCGTTGTCTTTGACATGTTACCTATTGTTGATCCGACAGCTTCACGGGGAAGTCGATACTGAAGTCATCCAGTCGAATCGAGAAACGGTAGCCCGTTCATCTTTGATCTGTCTGCAATTAGAGGGCGGATTAAAGCTTGATCGAGTTGGAGTTCGTCCCTTAATCGTTTCTCGAAACAAACCCCACACACAAGAAAATCATTCTCACACCCGTCACTCTGAAGTTCCAACAGCTTTCATTGTTCCTCCCTTCCAGGCATTTGTAAAAAAAAAGAACACTCAAACTCATCTCGATGTGTAGATTTAGACGATGACCAGAATTCACTTTTATTTACTTAATTACACACACGTGTCGAAGTCTCGCGGAATTGCGAAAAAAGAGAGAATGAAAGGAAGAATGGGAGAAAGTGCTGGTCGGCTGGAATTTCATTCAGTCATCAGGGCTGTAATTAAGTGCCCACACTCGTGGACACAGCGGAGTAATTATCGTGGCGGTAAATTGACGCGAACAATGCGCGGTCTGCGCGTCACGTGAACAGTGTCATAACATTGGAATCCAGAGACTTCATCGAGAGACTCATTTTTCCAGGGCGTCGTGTTATCTCTCATTAACCCCCTTTTCCAACCCCTCCTCCCCGTCCATCAGTAATCGATGGAAATTCCATCCAAGAATGCGTTAAATCCAATTATATCACGATCGCGAGTATATCGGTGTCGAGAATTGGATTATAAAAGGGTGAATTGTTTTATTATCCAAAATTTTCCTGCGCTGGGTGTATTTATACCATTTTCATTCACCATCCGAGGATAACACTGAGCCAAGCCTTAAAACACGTTGCAAAAACTTTTTCAATTTATTAATCTATCGAAATTAATTTAACGCATTTGGTAGCACTGGTAATTAAACATTCATGAAAAAGAAAAGTATCCATGTCAGGACTATTCTTTCTTCACCCTACACTTCCGCAAATGTTGGATAAGTCCATTTGATACAATTTTTTTATAAAACAAGAAAAATGCTCTGTCACGGTGGCGTTGCATTATTCCACGGCGGTGGTTGTCGTAAAAGAGGACGTTTTCTCGTTTCTCCGTTGGCTGAACGGCGTCCCGTTTGTCGGCGACATTATCGATTTACGTTGTAATTGACTTTTAATCCCGCAAGATATACCGAGCGCCTCTATTTATTTATATTCTTAAATTATTATCTGAAAACTGCTAGTCAAGTGTCTCCGGAGGTTTTTTCTCGCTGATGAATACGTCGGAGCGCTTTTTAGTCTGAAGAAAATTCATCTAATGGAACTATCGTATTTTTGTTATCGTTCACAGATTAATCTTTCTTTCGACCACTACTGTAAATAGTACCTAATGCGAGAAAACTGAAATCGAAAAAATTAATTGCTGGAACAAAGTGAACGTCGTCTAGAATGCTTATTGGACAGTTATTACTTCGGGCCTAAACGGACCCAGGAACCGAATCTTCTGAGGTTGTTTGGACCGTTTGCCGTTAAGTAACTAATAGGGATGTTAACCCCTATTGATAGAGAACGATAATCTGAGGCAGAAAATACTGGCTACAAGAAGTCACTTCCCCAGCTGTGAATTAGGCTTTCTGTTTGAAAGACGGAGCACGTGTGTCTCTGGATCAGAGATGGGCAAAATTTTTATTTAAATAAAATTTCGAATAGCGAATAAAAGTTAAGAAAATTAATCGTCATGTGTCGAATAAAGTTGATTCGGGTTAACTTTATTCGTCGAATAAAAAAAGTTAACTTTATTCGTTAAATAATCTAAGGTTAAAGTAACTTTTATTTGATCCGCTATTTAAATAATTTATTTAGTTACTGCCCTACTCTACTGTGCATTAACGTTTTTTGTCTTTCAAATTCAGTGGTGGCGGAAGTAAGGAGATATGAGGTAAAGTACTGGGAGATAGCCCCTGCACGATCTTGAGCAGCCAATATTCTCTGCCTCGTACAGAATGTGACTTATAGTCCAGTGAAATTAGGATTTGTCTTCGGAATAAATCCCAGCAAGCTAAATTTTGGTATGGGCCTTTATATGGTCGTTTTAAACAATATGTCAAAAGTCCCCATCGATCCGAGTGCCGCTAAAAATTTTACAGAGGGTTGAAAAAAAAATAACAGTTTTTCGCGAATATCTCGTTATCTAGCAGTTTTGCGACAAAAATAGGTCTCACACAATTTTTAACCTAGGAAATTCTCTACAAAAAAGGTGGTATGAGTTTTTTTCGTAGGAGTAACCATTTTCATGTGTGCCGGGTTACCAAATTTCAACCCCCATACTTTTGACAAGGGAAGATCCCGAACCCGGAAATTCAGAAAATTATGAAACTCTGTAAATATGTAGCGGAAGTCCTGCTGAGTACAACGCAATTTCGTTTGCTGCCCAAATTCACTCCAAGAGGGTGCAATTGACCCCTGAAAATTTTTTTACTTTGTATTATTACTCGCGAACTGTAGGAGATAGAAAAAAAGTGTTCAGGAAAAAGTTACTTCTCTTAATTAGGACTAACATTTGGTAAATTATAGTTCTTACAGTTCTTACGGTTCGTGAGTTATAACACAAAATCGGAAAATAGCCGGATTTTCAGGGGTCAATTTCACCCCCTTCGAGTGAACAAATTTAAACTTTAATCTTTGGGGATAAGTAGAGGATACATATATAGGTATGTATTACTCAATTTTGGTTGCTGCCCAAATTCACTCTAAGAAGGTGAAATTGACCCCTGAAAATCCGTTTTTTTTTAGATTTTGTGTTATAACTCACGCACCGTAAGAACTGTAAGAACTATAATTTCCCACATGTTAGTCCTAATTAAGAGAAGTAACTTTTTCCTGAACACTTTTTTTCTATCTCCTACAGTTCGCGAGTAATAATACAAAATAAAAAATTTTTCAGGGGTCAATTGCACCCTCTTGTAGTGAATTTGAGCAGCAAACGAAATTGCGTTGTACTCAGCAGGACTTCCGCTACATATTTACAGAGTTTCATAATTTTCTGAATTTCCGGGTTCGGGATCTTCCCTTGTCAAAAGTATGGGGGTTGAAACTTGGTAACCCGGCACACACGAAAATGATTACTCCTACGAAAAAAACTCATACAACCTTATTTGTAGAGAATTTCCTAGGTTATAAATTGTGTGAGATCTATTTTTGTCGCAAAACTGCTAGATAACGAGATATTCGCGAAAAACTGTTATTTTTTTTTTCAACCCTCTGTAAAATTTTTAGCGGCACTCGGATCGATGGGGACTTTTGACATATTGTTTAAAACGACCAAATAAAGGCCCATACCAAAATTTAGCTTGCTGGGATTTATTCCGAAGATTGGGCAGATTTCCGTCTAATTTCACTGGACTATTACCCAGGTTGTGTCCATTTGTTCGCATGAATTGTTGATCTGATATTATATTTACGTTACGAAAGCTGTTTCTATATAATGAATGCTCGTGTGCGTTAATATATCTCGAGCTAACCGATTATAAATTAAGGATGGTAACAGGAGGAGACGAAACTACACAGGGTAAGTTGTGCAGTTGAGATTGAGTTGTATCTGTCACTTGGCTGAAGAGTTAAAAATAGTAATAAAGTAGTAGTATCTTATTTCGACCTTAATTTTTATTGTAAATGTATTAGTATGGTTGTAAAGTACCTACAGTTGCTAATTTTTAGAATACCATAATTTTGTTTTCCGATTATTCTGTGGACGAAAGTCGAAAAGGAAATTGTATATATTTCGTGAAACGCTTCATACTTTTCTGGGGGATGTTCAGATTATTATGAATTAAATTTTCAGTAGTCACTTCATTATTTTTTCCGCTATAGAATTGAGTTTGTTAGGTAGGATTTCATAATTGATTCCAATTCGTTGTTTTAAATCCTCAACGTTAACAAGTGGGTGTGAATATACTTCATCTTTCAGATTCTTAAAAAAACTTGAAATACACCCTGGAGAAATGCACCCAGAATACTTACGACCACAAAAATCCTTTGCGACAAAGAAATTACGCAAATTTTATCCACGGAATATTCAGAAGCATCGATTTTACACAAAATATGTAATTCCATAAACATCCGTGCAATTACGATGACATTATAAAAAGTATGGTCATGAAAAGATACTCGAACCAAAAAATACGAATTATCTCTGTTGCACGATTTGTCCTCAGTACGAACACCTAACCATGCAAAACAAAAGCCGAGAATGTGGCGAAGAAGCATGCATTTCGCGAGATATTCGACGATTGCACAATTGAACAAACTGCCGATCGTGTATTCGATTCCCCGTGGAAAAGCAGTGAAACCGAAAAATACGTTATTTCTCTCCGAGCGAGAGATTCAGCGCGAAAACTTCCACGGGACGGAATCCAAAGCTTTAACAATTAGTTTAGATAATGCGATTCGTGGCTTCCGAACGAGAAGGGGCGCCAACCCCTTAACCGCTGGCGGTGAATGTTTATCGAAGAATTCCGCCGAAACTGGGTCAATTTATGGAGTTTACGTTTAATTTATTATTATACCTATTTATTATTGACTGTAATACTTTACTGGCTGCCACTAAATCGAATAAATTAGACTTCTCTTAAATACTTCGTTAAGTACCAATCGGGCAAAAGCGCCACTTAGAAAACAGGAAAAAATTGGGAAAATTGTAGCCGAAATTAGACGAGAAAATTTACGAATTTGAAATAAAGTTTCATTTAACTAAATCATACTAAATTTTATAAGGGAAGCCTAATAAATATCGACGGATATTTTACTCGCTACCTAGCTGCTTCAATCAGCGCATTAACAAAGAGAAGATACAGAGAAGAAAGTAGCACGTCGTCGTAGATGGAAAGAAAAATAGGGAATAAAATGGCCCGATAATCGTCGCGAACAAAGAGAAATAAATTCTAGTCGCAAAATTGTTTTTAGTGGCAGTATAGTAGGGAAGGGTTGAAACGAGTGGTAACAGGGTGGTCCTCGACTCTGGCGTTGAGAACGATCGCAACTATTCTAATTATTTTTGTACCGTGTATGTACATATTGCAGACGAAGATTATAAAGTACCTAGCTCCGGAGGATGCTTCCTCGAAGCTCTGCTATTCTGCTCTCGGGTACTTGGTACCCTTCGTCGTCTTTTTTAACTCAACGTTCCTTTTTATGGTTACTGATCATCGTGGGGGCTGATTGGTGGCTCCCGATAACGGGCACAGGGGCACTCGTCGCGATAAAACGAGTGGTCCGATACCCATCACCCCCCACGCCATTCTGATAGTCTCGATGGCCGCACACGGCTGTTAATTATTAACGGACTTGTACATAGTAGACACGCGTCGATTCGTTGATGGAAATGGGGACACGAAACGGAGACTACAGTTGAGTGTCCTCGATTGATATTTTGCAGTTTAGTAAATGTCTGTGACGGCGAACGAGTTGGCTTGTCGAACTTGAGTGGGATGTTTTAGGGACGGTGCCCTTTCATAGGTTTGTTAGGATGAAAATATTGGGTGACTTTGGAAAGTATTATGCGCAGAGGAATAATGATTGCAATTTGTAGTGAGCATTGATTGTTGTGCAGCATACAGGTTTGAAGATGTGCGAGTATTATTCTAGGTTCATTACCGAGGACACACAAGTGTTCAGTTATGAAGGATGTGGACAGTGATCTTGCTCATGGTTGCTCGAACGATTCTGGGTATTGGGACAAGTGGGCATAATATTTTTAGTAGGATGTGTATGTTTTATTTTTTACTCTATGCTTGGAAAAGCGACAAGTGATAATATGGTCGCTAATAATCTGGAAATGAAGTATTTACTTACCTTTTTTTATTTTCAAGATGTATCTTGATTCCTCACGTACGTAAGTAATCTGTTCTCAACTATATTCTCCTGAAACGAGTTATTGAAATAATAGGAGTTCATTTATACCAGCTACTTAGTGCATCTGTTATTAGCTAATTGATGTAAACTTCTTGGAATAGACAATGGTTGTTCATCCCCATCAACGGAACAGTGAATGTTTGAGTCAACTTTTCGAGTGACCCTGACGAAATCCATAAACTCTACTTCTAATACTTATAAACTCTGTATGTGGTATCTTTTCAAGCAAACATCATCAGGCTAACAAAATAAAATTTGATTAACTCCCAATCTCTAGAACAATCGGAGTTCACTATCGTTCGAACGGTTATGAGCTACATTGTATACACGTGTTTTAGAAAACCGAACGTTCCCGCCTTGAGAAATGTGTAACGCAGGAGAGCGAATACAGAATAACGACGAGGTGTCACAGCTGGGCATTATTCGAATGATCTCGAATGAGAATTGCGAATAAAATGAAGTTATTCGAAAATAACGAATAATTATTTATTCGAATAAATTTTTATCCGAAAGTGCGGTACGTGCCATGCGAAACCCTTACTCGCTGCTCCGAAAAATTTATTCGAAAAATAATTATTCGTTATTCTTGAATAACTTCATTTTATTTGCAATTCTTATTCGAGATCATTCCAATAAAAACTTATTCGAATATTGCCCAACTCTGCGACGCGTTCACTTAATGATGGGTGTGCATATGCACTCTGAGAAGTTGGACTTCATTTTCGAAATGTTTCTGATCGGGAAAATTGACGTTAGTTCGCAAAGAGCGTACGTGTACGTACGAAAGATAATGGACGCCTGCTTGCGCCGAATGTGTAGGCACACCTTGCAAAACTAGACGTTTATGTGCTGGCAGATAGAAATACGTATATGCAGTGCTGTAAAAAGAAACAAATGATCATTTCTGATGGTTAGATGCACTCCAAGAAAATAGAACACATATGCATACTTTAAAGATACGAATGTAGAATTCCGCCTGGAACAAAGTTACACATTTTACAAGACGAATATTCGACTCTGAAAAATATGTGTGCAGCATCCATCAAATCACGATAGTTTTTTTAGCAATTCTGTACACGCGAATTTTAAGTAAATGATTCGAATGGCTCGTGCACTGCGAGTTACACGTGTGGGACCACCATCTTTTTGAATTGAAAATTCAATTTCAATTTGAAAATTCAAATTTAAACGAAGAATGTATAATCTTACAATTATTTTACTACAGAAAGTAGACCAGAAGATCCAGTAAACTCTCAGCAAGATTCTCTACTTTTCACCTATTTTTATTTAAAAAATTAGTTACTTTTCATCTTTCATCGCGTAGTATCTCAACGTTTAACTTAACATTACGCAATGCCATCATTAAATCTTCTACAAACCTTGTAAAACGACATGAATTATTAATTTTGAAATCACTCTATTCCAAAAGTTTCTACTTAAATCATTCAGCAAAAGTGTCACTAACCAATCAACAAGCAAGTAAATTAGAGTGCAAAGGATAAAATTGCATCTAGAAAGTAATATCCCTTTTACTCTCTCAAAGAATAGAGTGCTCCAGCAGCTGTGTCTCTAACTTGTAGCCTGCAGTGCGTACGCGCGTCCACGAAATGAAAGCGAACGAAAGGAGCTGTGCGATAACATGAATATATTCGTCCTACGCCTACGTGCCATCGAAAGTCTCTGGGATTCCTGAAAAGTTTAGGGGGACGTGAATACATGCATCATCGAAACTTGAATTACAGTTCCTGGGCGAAGTTGAAAGTGGTTCCCCGCCCCGAGAACTTCTCACAGCCTCGCCAACTTGTTCCGTTCTTGTCACAGACGCGTATTTAATCATTCGTAGTGTTCTGTACATAGTAACATGTTCGATCGTATGTGAGCAGAGTGTTGAGAGACTGTGAGAGAGAGAGAGAGAGAATTATGCGTATTAATGTTTAAGAACACACATCGTCCGTGGACTTCAAACACAAATGTCATTTATTCAACCAAAGTCCATATGGCTGGGAGGGGGCGATATATGATATATCGTAAACACGAAGCATTATCTGTATCATTAAGTTTTCGATATCCGTAGTTTATCGTTGAGGTCATTCTGTCGCGGATGTATAATGGCTGGTTAATCGATAGACTGTATATCGATGGATGTTACTCGACAGTGGTACTTGGATTAAATAAAAGGGTGGGGCGGGGTTGGGGGTGAGGTGGCTGTGTTGTTTTCGTAGAGAAGGAAACCGAACGAGGGGGATTGTAAAATATTAACGTAGCGCGAAGTGATGTCGATGAGTTTCTATTCGAAAACTGGGGGCTGCGAAAATGGCAGACATATCGGAGGATTCAAGGATCGCTGTAACAGACTATAGAATAAAACTGACGGATAGAATTCCGCGGCGGATAGTAAAGCTATTTATCGTATGCGTTAATCGTACATGAATTATATTTAACGATCGTTGAGATGGAATTCTTTTCAGAGGGGTGTGCGTGCCGCCGTTGTGTTGTATATGCATAGTTTGTTTTTACGGACAGTGGAGTGAATCGCGTGTATGTGTTCGTATTTTCAGCAACGGGAGGTATTATCGTTCGCGAAACTCGTCCGTTGTATATTTTACTCGCATCGCCGGGTTTTAGCGATAGAAGTATAGAATGAGAGAGAAAGAGAGAGAGAAAGAGAGAAAGAGAGAGAGAAAGAGAGAAAGAGAGAGAGAAGCATGCTTGTCGTTCCGTTTCCCCCGGGGATAAGTTTCCCGAGTGGGAGAAAGCGTTTCGTTCAGGCGGAACTGGAATTAGACACGGAGGAGCTCATTGAAATCCTTTTAACGCGCGGGGAGGCGGTGACGACGAGCGTGGAAGAGAGAATATTTATTTGTAATATAGTCGAGAGAGAAGCCGTGTCTCGTTCGCGAGCTCGAAAGCTCCGAACGGAATGTAAGATAACTTAATACATTCGCAATAAAAGTCGACTATTTTTCTTTAAACCAGCGTTGCTCACTTTTCCTTCCTGGGGTAGGGGGGATGGATCTATTCAAATGATCGAAGCCGGTAATTTACGTTTATCTATGTACATCACTATCGCATCGTATCACGACACTAGGTATATTATATGTACATATTAGGGTGGAGTGAAAAAAACTTTTTTTCGATGATCAATTTCTAATAGTGCGGAAAAGTTGTCTACTTGGCCCAATAAAACGTGTAAAAATTTTCAGCCCGATCGGATAATTTCTTCTGTGTGCACCAAAGGCCTTAACTTTCAAAATTTTAGTACCAAACTTAAAATTAAAAAAAAAAATATATAAAATACAAAATACATAAAAAACAATTAAATTATTAAAAAAAAACGACAAAAATATAAAATACAAAAAACAAGGAACCCGACGTACAGCTACCTCCGCGTGGTTGGTTCTGGGCCACTTGTTCCGTTAGGAAAGTGAGCGAAGAGCTGCATTTTTTTATAGTTTACAGTGCCATTCCTATCGTTCCGAAACCAGCCGCGGGTGTTTCTTTGCTTCATTTACGCAACAAATATAGTCTTGGGTATAAAAAAAGGTAGAATCCACCAGCTGAAGAAAGTTGCAGTTTCTTAAGTTTTGTACTAAAATTTTGAAAGTTAAGGTAAATGTCCCAATGGCAAAACAGTTAAGGAAGCAGTTGAGATTATTGTAATTTTTTTTATATTTAAATAGTATAAAATTATAACTAAATATAATTATTCGAAAGCGAAAAATGTCTACTTTCACATAACGTAACAAGAATCTACATTTGTTAAAGCAAAAGTTTTAAATGAATTAAAACATGAAACTGTTCATATGGCCCAGTAATTAAATAAAATTTATAGCGTGTCCCAGTCATTAATTAACAGTGTCCCAATTATTGAATATGTATTTAATTTAACTATTTCTATCAGTTAATGAAAAGAAATCAACTGACTGTAGTTCTTCTTCTTTATCTTTTTTACCTTCGGCATGACTTTATGTCTGAAAAAGTTAAAAAATGATGAAAAGTATATTATAAAAGTTTAGGTTATGTTAATATTATAACGAGTATAAGATTAATTATCCTAATAATTCTTAAACAGTATTATATTTTTGTCTAGTTATTATTAACGTAAATATATAGGATACAAAAAATACTTACTTTGGTACAATAAATATTTATAATTTTATAACTACTGAACACTGACGTCTGTAACACCGCGGTTAAACAACCATTGAACACACGTTTAATGATTGGTACGTGTCATGTTACCGTGTACTAGTGGATAAACGCAACAATTTCAATATTAAAAACAAAAAATTATTAAAAGATCCAATTAATTTTAAATTCTTCAATGTATAATAAATCCAAAACAACTGTATAATTTCAAAAATTATAAAATAATAATTAATTACAACCTTAACAAAAATATTATCTCGCTTGCTTGAGCCCATTAGGTAAGAAGCGAGATTGAAACTGTTGAAGCTTTACTGTACAATAATATTTTTGTATGATATAACTATTCAGTTATGTAAGCTTGTAATTGTATCTATATAAAGCTAATACATTTTGCAATTATATTTCGAACAGTTTAAACGTTGCAAATTAGTAAAACTATTATTATTAATAAAATTTCTTCTCAATTTTTAATTATTGGGCCATGTTTAAGGACTGGGACATTTACCTTAAGGCCTTTGGTGCACACAGAAGAAATTTTCCGATCGAGCTGAAATTTTTTACACTCCACCCTAGTACATATGTTCAAGTTGGTGTACATTAAGATAAATATCTTCCACGATATTTCACCAAGTAGCACATTATCTTCGTTTTTATCTCGTTCTAACTTTCCAATGGATTTATTTATTAACTAAAAACATTTAAATAATCGAAACACGTTTTAATCGGAGCAAGGAGACCAAGAAGATACCACTTTAGCCTTACGAATCCATACACGAAGCATTGAGGGCAAAAACGGGCTGACCCACATTTTTTGCGAAGTTGAGTTAGTAGCAATAATGTATTCCACTAAATAGGCTGTGCTAATCATATAAAATAGGAAATTTTTTTCAATGTGCGTTCGTCCGCTTTTGCTCTCAATGCCTCATATTATTATCTGTCCGGCCAGTGCGTGCAGTCCGTGCGGTGAACGCTCATAGGCGTGGAGCGAATATGGTTGACAAGTACTACTGGGAGATTCCCTCGCATAGCGGACGCCGAGCGCTTGAATCTCACGGGATCGACCGCGTGCAGTGTTGCGGATCGATTTTAACGAAACTTAGTAGGTAGACAGACAACCAAAAATATTTGACCCACATTTGATCATTTGCATACATGTTTAATAATTTATAAGCGTCTAAAGCAGAGAGCGTTCCTTCGCTACTGCAGCACCTAAGGGCTTGACAGCTCGAATTTGAATGCTTTGCTTTAATTTGTATAATACACAGAATAGGTAAGAAAACACGAGCTCAGCCGGACGTAGATCAAATACTCCACCCCCATCTGTCTACAACATTTCGTTAAAAATCACGCGTGACACTTCACATGCACCCCTCCCCGTGGGCACCGAAAGGGGTAAGTACAAGTGAAAAGAGAAAAGAGGAGAGGGAAGGCCAGGAGAAATCCTCGATGAAGCGTGGTACGCAATAATCTCCCAAGCGATTCCGATGGCGGATTTAAATCTTCCCGAACACGTCTCTTTCGTGCTGCTACTAAAAAACAATAGGTATCGGCGGAAAAATAATGACGAGTGGAGGGGGACAAAGCAGAAAAACAGTTTGCGCCGGCGGATAAAATACGGTTCGGGGGCGCTTGAAATCTGCCGTCGAAATCGGTTTTCCCGGGTGTTGTTACCTTTTTCCCAATCTCCACGCTCCCTTGCCCCACCATCCTCTCTCGATGTTTCGTTAAAGCGCCACGGTTTATCCGTCGTTATACTGACGGGTGTGACACCGTTCAAAAGTCGGGGACGCTGTGTTAATTTACGAGTTTCCCGGAGGTATTACAACAAAATCCGACGGCGCGTGATCGACGGACAAAGGGGGCGCGCGTGTTCCGCGATTTTTGTACGCGCGCGAGCATCAGGAAATCGCGGGGAATATCGATTCGGAGCGGAGTGAATCGTTGGTATTGGTATTCTCGCGGGCGGTTTGATTCAGATCGCGCTGACTTGTATGGGATCTTGCTGACAATGAGACATGGCGGTTAATATGCGATCCACAGTGCACTTCTTTGCGGGGTGAAGTTGTGTAAGGTATTTCAGAAATAGGTGGGCGGACTGTAGGAACGCGTTCTGCTCGTCATGACTTTGGGTGCTGACAATTTGAACTCTCAGTGTACGTCCCGTGCGGGACTCCTCTAATCGCGTCTCTTAACTATAGTCACTGAACGCCCATGTGCGTTCCCCGCACACGCTGTATGCATCGAACGAATGGTTGTGTAAATCTTTTCGAACGTGGAATGTGGTTCATCCATGATGGAGTTATATCATTTTTTAGTTATATTATAGTAGTTTGCATGGTTGGTGGGTAGTGAAGGATCCAAATGATTATCTTTGCTGTCAAGCTTGTGTAATGGTATTTGCACACACGCTACAAGAAATCATCTTAATCGATCATTCTCTCGCAAGCTTTCAATTCTATATCGACGTGCGTTACGAAAAGTAGCACGTTTCAATTTTTTTACGAAAAGTAGCACGTTTGCCTTCGTTCTCACGAAAACTATCACGTTTCGGTTTTCGCTGCGAAAACTAGCACGTTTCAGCGGTTTGCCACGAAAAATAGCATGTTTCGTCTTCCGCTGCGAAAACTAGCACGTTAGAGCGGTTTGCCACGAAAAGTAGCATGTCTTTTGGAGATTAGATGGAATTATTATTTATTAAACAATATTTTCAACAGTTGAATTCTTTTAAACTGACCACGCGCTGAAACGTGATAGTTTCTGCAGTCTGCAGTATAATCCAAAACGTCCTATTCTTCGTGGCCAAACCGAATAATATGTTAGTTTTCGCCGTAAATTCCCAAATGTGCTATTTTTCGTGGCGAAACAGTATAACGTGCTAGTTTTCGCCGCAACAGTACGAATTGTGCTATTCTTCGTGGCGAAGCAGTCAAATGTGTTAGTCTTCGCGGCGGAAGACCAAACGTGCTAATATTCGTCAGAAACGATGAAACGTGCTTCTTTTCGTGGCAAACCGAAACGTGCTACATTTCGTAAGAAAATTGAAACGTGCCACTTTTCGTAACGCACGTCGATATAAGCCTACCAAATATTCCTAGTGTATAAGGCTAGACCCAGAGATGGGCAAAAATATTATTTGAATAAAAATTGGAAAAACGAATAAAAGGTAAAAAAATTATTCGTCATGTGTGGAATAAAGTTAACCGTGGTGAACCGCCGAGGACCGTCATTGAATAAAATCCAAGTTAACGTTAAAGTTACAGTTAAACTTAAAGTTGAAAAATTTATCCGACTTTGAAACGTTCATATAATAAAAAAATTAAATTTATTCGTCAAATAAATTCTCGTGGAACAAAAAATTAACTTTATTCTTCAAATAATCTAAAGTGAAAGTAACTTTTATTTGATCTGTTGTTTAAATAATTTTTTATTTACTTAATGCCTAAATCTGGCTAGACTTTACTGACGAGTCCGCTATTAGGTCCACGGTCCACGACGAAACTCTCACCTCCTTAATTCCCCTCCATTTCCTTTCCTCCCATTTCTCACTTTGATAGCTCGCACACTTGAAAGTACGAACTTCGAGTTCATTTTTCAAGGGTTACTCATTTGAATTTCAGAATGAACTGGGATCGACTTTCTTCTCTTGACGAGAACTGTTTAAATTCCCCACAGTATGTAATCGTGCTCTTTGGCCATTTCACTCTATGGATTCAATATCATCTCTTCTCATTAAACTACTCATAACAAAACGAATACCGTGGCACGGTATCATGTATTAGTAAATAATGACGCGAATATTAATTGTTTGTCGATTCTCGATGATTAATATGTTTGACAAAACTCGGTAACGTTACACGATGCATGGAACAGCGGTATGTAGAATAATAAAATGTGATCCAATATGGTTACTTGATCATATTATATTTGATTTGCGACCCTGAGCCTAACAATCCACGCGAATGGACGAGCATGGAAATCAATGTTAATATAATGTCACCGCGGGTAACATTCGACGTAGGATCATGTTTCTTCATTTTACGTGTTTCGCGTGTCACGAACCACCCCGTATCGCATTAATATCGATGTATAACCCATATCTTCTATAGGGAGGTAAATACAAAAAAAAAATAGACGTTAATTTACCAAATCGACTTTTCATCGATGGTGGTAGCGGTGTATTATTCCCCAATTTCCAACATTGGAATAGTGAGTATTATATTTTAATAAGTTCTCCGGAAAAGTGGAAAATTTGGAACGATGACAATTGATTGCCACGCTAGCTTCTGTCCGTTTCAAATTTATGAAACAGGGGTACTTTATTTCCTTGCTTTACAATGACTATTTTTCAAATCTCAGTACTTATTTGGGGATGTGTTCGAAAATATGATGTCTAACCGAATTTCTTGTGTGAGCAGAAATCAATTTTTTTTTATGGAAGGCTATGTTTATCGGTTCAGTATTGTTATTTTGGTGGGACGTGAATTTGCAGGTGGTATGGTGCCTTAAATAGCAAAATTGATAAAACATTTACAGGTAAGAATGGTTACCTATCATTCCACAGTAGACATTGATATGGAAACCGAAGGCTTCTGATATTAAGTTATGTATGTAAGGATACATAAGTATTATTTTTAAACGTCCCTTCGATTATTGTACGCGAACGTTAACAAATTTTATGTGAATGTACTTAACCCAGGAAGAATAAAGCTCACCAAATTCTAACCCAGACCTCATGCTCTATTTTCTAATAAATTTGGAAATTTATACAACATTATTCCATAGCTTATAAATAATTAAATTATACTTATTTTCAACTTCTATCAATGTTTCCTTAAAGATTAAACATAAATATATCCTTCGGTAACAAAACAGTCTATGATTTAGGGTTTTATTACGTTAAAAATAATTATTAAAGCGGGAAGCCCTCTAAAATGCTAAAAAACTAGTTCCTTAACGGTATCAGCTATTTATTAAGAATATCAATTGTTTATCAACAGTGAACAGTAGTAAGTCGTTTCAATTAAATCGCCATACCTATGTAATCATGCATCTATTAAATTCGACCGACGAACGCAGCTCCTCCATTTTTTCGTTTATTTCGCTATTCATTGGGAATCGTTGCCCCTTTTTGCTCGTCCGTTTGCAAATATTGGATCGCGCGATGCCAGCAGCGATAAACACCGAACTCGCAGAAATTGAATAAACTCGCGGGCGGGGAGGGCCGGTGAGTTTAGACTCACAGATTAAGGCTTTTGAAATTCAAAACCGCGGCGCCTTGGATTATACTCCGCGGGGGAAGAAAAAAAAATTCATTGCTTTGTTTGCTCGTCGCGTTAAAATATCCTGCCGCTAACTTTCCTTCCACCCACCCCCCCCCCCCCCCCCGCCCCTCTCCCCTTCAACGGACGCGCGAATAAATTTAACGTGCGCCAAATGCATCGCGAGAAGCTTGCGGAGAATGCAAAATGGAAGGAATGGAGGAACGCTGTCGCGAGCATTTCATTCTACGCATTTCCATCGTTTCGATGTTTAAATTGTTTACTCTCTGTATGATCTTTTCCTTGAGTTTGCACCGCAATTTACCCCCACGTTAACTCGTTATTATTTATTTATTTTATGCTCGGGGTAAACCTTTTGATACGAAAGGAAACAAGAGAAGTCTGAAGAACAAAGAGATTGTATATTGTAAAATGAAATGTGCAGCTATGTACATGGTTACGAGAAGGGAAGGTAATGTAAAAGAAAAAGGCTGAAATATACAACAGAGGTTACCAATTGCACGAAGCTGAGAGTACAGAATGTTTAAAGGCAGGGAACGAACTAATTATTATTATTATTATTATTAAACGTCTTTATTGCAAACAAACAAAACAAGACACAGCAAGTAGCAAACTTATACTGGCGATGTCTGTGTATTTACTATAAAGCGTTCGATAAACAGTTAAAGAAATGTTAACTAAAAGAGGGAAGTAAAGTAAATTGTTGTAGTGCAATTTTTAAAGGAAAGCATATTTATTAGATTTCTGATACCTCGTTTGTTTTACATTGCTTTTTAGTTACAATTCAATTTGGTCTGTTCAGATCTGTTTACTATTTCTTTTTTGTGTAACCAAGGCCATTCTTTGGTTTTGAGGCTAGAATTAATAAACATCTGTCTACCTGTTTCCGTTTTTAATCATTCTTGGAATTGCAAAAGTTTCGCTGAAAGGTTGCTTCGTTACTATATTAGAATCTCTTCTGGGAGTAAGGTATGATACATTCGTGTCTGATTAATGCCTGAGTTGGACTACTTGACTCCTACAATTCCTGCTTATACTACTGGCCGAGGTTTCCGTGGTGCCTGAATTTTTGTGCAACTTTAAAAACGTACTTTTTCCAACTTGTTCTTCCTGGGACAATAACAGTGACGTTAATTACTAAAATATTTAGTATAAGAAACACTGATAAACTTAATTTTTACTCTTTTATCTGAGAGGTTCCTGTAACAGTAAAAAGCACAGTGTTATAGAATTTATTAAAGAAACAGGTAGAACCAAAAACTCTGCTATTTCCTACAAATAGACTTTACAATGAAAAATAAGTGATAAAAACTGTTTAATATAAAACGCCTCGAGCATTCAATGTTTCTCTAAAACATGTTTCAATTCATAAATCCTTACATTTTGAAGTTCCTAAACAATATTATTGTTATCAAGTGAAATGTAAATACTAAAAGCATTACTAATTTATCAAATGCTCTTACTTCTGACCATTCACATCGGAATAAATAAGTACGCTCAAATGGTAAACATGGAAAAGTCAATTGAAACCCAACCCGTTAACAGCCCACTAACACTTCCAATTTTAGAGCCACCACGTGCTTTCATACACGTTTAATACACTCATTGTCAGTCGCAAAATGAATTACCAAACCTCCCACTTCATATTTGTCAGCGTGCAAGTCCAGTGTCCTCGCGCTCCTCTCCAAAATTAAAAACTGATCGAACATACAGATAATTCCGCGCGAGCTCATCCCTCGAATCCATCTGAAACGCGTTGCTTCGCGAGCACAGTGGCCTCCCTCGCCGAGCGCATTGCGCGCGTTAGGTTGAAATCACGCGTGATAAAAGCGGCGCGCGATGTGACCCGCGGCTGAATGGAAACTAGCCGTATTGCAGCTGCGCTGGATCCTCCACCCGCCCGGTTCCGTTTTTAAAGGGAAATTGTGGCCCAGCCTCGCTACCTCGATCGTTCGTCGTGTGTATTTTCCAGCTCACCCGCCACCGGTTACATTACATCGTGCGTTACGGCCTCTTTTATACGCGCCAGCGATCGATGGATCAGCAGCATTGTCTCCGGGCTCAAGGCACGTGAATAGGGACGACGGTATCAATCGGGGCGCCGGGGAAAGTCGATCGGTTCGGACATGGTTCTTCATCGCGAATTACGAGTGGGTGTTTGATGAAGAGTAATCCCGCGATGGGATCAGGGGGAAAAAAAAGGAGCAGGATTGGATGAGGCGGAGACTCTGCGAAATTAGCCCATTCTTTATTTCTTTGACCGTAGTTGGGCGCTGTTGGTGCTTTCAGTGTTGCTTTCGCGTCTCTTATTAGAGTCCTTTTGTGTTCCGGGCACTGTTCGTGTTGCTTTCACGAAGGGAGGTGAAAAGGGACGTTGAAAGGTGGGTTTTTGGTGGAGCTGAAAGTGAAAGGTGTAATGGGGGATGAAGGAAATTGGGAGGCTGCGAGTGAAGAGGTTATACAGGCTAATCAGGGCTGCATCTTTTGCTTGATTGTAGGATATTGGTTGAAAGCGATAGAGGGGGAAGTTGAGTGGTTAAAGGACTATTTTTTATGATCGAATCTGTTTCACAAGTGTAATGATATGTGTACAATATGCAATTTAGATGATATAGGAAGTTATTTAGGTGGCTCGGGTTTTGTATTGAATTATTCTACAATAAGGTATAGTGACCCCGATATGACAACGGAAGTCTTCTGATATTAAGTTATTAATGTAGATATGTACGGGAATATTATTGTTGAACTTCCTTTCGATAATTGTCGCAGGTGAAGGTTGGTAATTTAATTATCGTTTGTGTGAAAGATTCATAGAAAATATTAGAGGCAACTTTAACTATTTAAACTTCTACTTCGATATAAGAAACCAGCTTCAGAATTTATCGCGCATGATAGCTGCTCGATAAAATGGTGGGCAACGATAGGAGATTTGCCATTTATCGACGGTTTTTAATACATCGTCGAGCACTTCGGCGCAACTGGCTCGGCGAGGCGCGTGTTTTTTTTCGATTTAACCCGTACATATCGCGGGAAAAGTAACGGTATTATAAGTTTGCCGGTTTTATGAAGCAGGCCGCAGGTGGGATCGCTTTTCCGTTAAATTATCGGGGAACGCATTACGTAAACCGGTCGAAACAGCAAATCACGAAAATATAAGGCGTTCCGCGAAATTGGGGTACATTTGGAGTTGGATATCGGGTGAACTTTTCAACGATACCCGATTGAATTTTCAAATGAAAATTAACCAAATTTTCGAGGAAAAATTGGCCGAATTTTCCAGCGAAATTGAGGGCACGGATGCAATAAGGGGACTAGCGCTCGAAAATGCGAAAAAGTATTGTCCGAACGCTAAGAAATATTGGAAAATTAAATGATGTTAAATTGTATTTTAAAAAATATAATGTTATAAAGCTCGTCACGACACACATTTTTTATATTTACAGTTTTTTTATCGAATCATTAGTATTCGAGATAAAAATTATAAACAAAAAAAATTTCTTCGACCAAAATCATTATTTCTTTAAACATAAATTGCGATAACTTGAGTAAATATTAACGGATCGTTATGAGACTTGAAACATAAAACTCAGAAAACTCTAGCGAAGCCGTAAAATGTATGCACAAAACCCTTATGTTAAAAAATGTAGTAATATTTAATTAAAAAGTAACACTGGACATAACCCATGTTTTTCAACGTTCGCCGTTAAAAAGTATCGAGGCAATTTTGACGTACATATAACTTGCAGCGTATTTTTACAGATGTCGTGCTTAAAAATTTGTTGCCGAAATCTTGTCTACTGGACGTACAATACTCAAGTAAATGTTCTAAGTCTTTACGTTTTTCAGGAGTCACTCCTACTCCGCCTGCCAATGACGCTTTTTCCAAATCTTCCACTCCAATAGATGTGTTAATTTTTATAGTAGTTGGTTCGACATTATAACTGTAATATACATCTACCTGATATCTAGATTTCGGCAACAAATTTTTAAGCACGACATCTGTAAAAAATAAAGTGTGCAAAGAAGACAAGATAAGCAAAAAGAAAATGAAAAAGGAAAGATAGAAAAAGGAGAAAAAGTAAAATTTATAAAAGAACAGAACCGAAACATGGTGTAGATACCTTACAACGTGTAAATATTATAAATATTGCGTGTAAATACTATAATAAAAATGTTAATAAATATTTCGAAAATAATATCGCAATATTTTTTTGTAATATATAATCATATAATAATGAGAAAGTCATGTCTTTGCAGTGTAATGCGAGTGGTAAGTAGCGCAGTACGTAGCTGCTGACTGTTGGTGGCGCGCGACATTTATATATATCGTCATATCTTCTACAATTATTTATTAATCAGTGTGAAAATTGGTGAAAAACTTCCTTGTATATTAAGGAAAAACTTTGTCGCTGCAAGTTATATGTACGTCAAAATTGCCTCGATACTTTTTAACGGCGAACGTTGAAAAACATGGGTTATGTCCAGTGTTACTTTTTAATTAAATATTACTACATTTTTTAACATAAGGGTTTGTGCATACATTTTACGGCTTCGCTAGAGTTTTCTGAGTTTTATGTTTCAAGTCTCATAACGATCCGTTAATATTTACTCAAGTTATCGCAATTTATGTTTAAAGAAATAATGGTTTCGGTCGAAGAAATTTTTTTTGTTTATAATTTTTATCTCGGATACTAATGATTCGATAAAAAAACTGTAAATAGAAAAAATATGTGTCGTGACGAGTTTTACAAGACTATATTTATTAAAATACAGTTTAACAACATTTAATTTTCCAATTTTTCTTAGCGATTGGACAATACATTTTCACAGTTTCGAGCGCTAGTCCCCTTATTGCATCCGAGCCCTCAATTGGGCCGAATTCTCCAAGAAAAATTCATGGAATTTTCGAAATGTGATCGACCGAGTTCTCGAATGAAAATTGGTCGAATTTCCAAAGGAAAATATATCGAATTCTCGATAGCAAATCGGTCGAATTCTTGAACGAAAGTGGGTCGAATTCTGGAAGGAAACTTGACCGAATTGTCGAAGGCAGATCGATCGAGTTCCTGAATGAAAATTCATCGAATTTCCAAATGAAAATTAACTAAATTTTCGAAAGGAAATCAGCCGAATTCTGGAATGAAAATCGACAGAACCTTCGAAAGAATATCCACCGAGTTTTTCAACGAAAATTAATTGAATTTTTAAACGGAAGTAAACGGAATTCCCGAAGGAAAATTGACTGAATGGAGAATTCAGAAAATTCGCGAACGAAAACTAGCGGAAGTTTTCAACGAAAGCGAACACGATCATTTCGTGTTTGCGCACGATTATTAATCATTAGCGGTTCCAATGGCTCACCGCGGTTGGCAATATGTAATGAACTTCGTTCACCCACAGCGGGTATCGTATTGTTCGATTTTAATAGACAATTTATCGCGGCTTGTATGCGTGCCACGTTAAATCTTGATTTACGCAACGGCTAGCTTGAAATATGTTTTCGTTTGCACCGGCTATTAGCCGTTATGGGCACAAAAGCTTTAGAAACAATGAACGTGAAATTATCGCCACCAATTTATTATCAATTCAGAAACATTTAAGAATTCCAGGCTGGCTAAATAAATCAGCACTATTTTAAAACTTTCGAGCACCAAATTTGTAGAACGTAATGAGCTCCAATGCAATAACTCTATAACGCTTACAAAATTTGCGATCACGTGAAAATGTGAAACCCAATGAAACCTATAGAATTAACCAGTCAAAGCGTTTTTAAATAATATTTTGTATTTTCTATTTTCACGTGTACGTTCCATGGGAAACAGTTTGAAATAAAGAAGATTTATAAAATTTGTGCGCCTCGAGAGTATATTGTGCAAAAATTCTTTTAATAATTCAGGCAGAAAATTTCATGCAACGTGCAGCTACGTTTTGTGAGACGCCCCGTATATCCCTGACGTGCATTTGAATACGTACTCGACCATATCACGGCGAATTCTCGTTTTTCAGATTGCTCCCAAAGGAGAATCGTTTCCGACTCGCTACGCTGGGGGGTTTCACCTTTTGTTTTCCCGTATTAGCATCGGCATTACGACATTTCGCCGTCCGTTTTAACGATTCGTTTTTGCACTGCGCCAGTTTCGTCGCGCGACACATACAGGGTGTATCGTAGTCGATGGTACAAATAGAATAATCGTGATTTAACATGGAAGAATAGGTCGAAAATATGAAATAAAATGTTTCCGTTTTCGCTGATGGTATTTTGAAGATTTGCTAGAAGTTCTTTTCAAATAGAAATATTATTGTTCTAATTGTAAAATTATCATACTAGTTACTGGTTTGAATTAAACCATCATAGTTCCTCATCGTAGTCAACTCTCGTAGTTAAGATTCTCGATTACAGGGTCGTTTGATTTTACGTCCTTCATTTTAACATCACGTAACTTTGAAAATTCCCTGACTTGACAAAGGCTCTTGTTTCAATTAATAATTTTGATTATTCATGGAACGATCTCGCAATGAAAAATATGGATCCACCAAATTCCTACACTCACCTAATTCAAGTTTTCAAATGAAAACATTACATATGAGGCTGTCAGAGCAACAACGGACCAACCCACATTTAAAAAAAAATTTTATTTTATTTTATATGGTTAGTAGAGCCTCTTGAAATACGTTATTGCTACTAATTCTATTTCGAAAAAAATGTGGGTTAGTCCGTTGTTGCTCTGACTGCCTCGTATTAAGGGCCCTTCACACCAAATAATTCTGCGATTCGTGACTGTAACTCGTACTGTATATTTTAAATTTTAGATAAACTATCTCTGTAAAACGACAATATATCTAAAATATACAGCCATGCATATGCTAACACAACATTGCATAACCCTTTATAATTTTCGAATACGTGCATGTAGATTGTAGGCTCCCCATTTCATTGCGCTCCAGAAATAAAAATGAAGGGTGGCCATTTAAAAGCTCACTACTGTTCTCACTTTTTTCTAATATAACTCTTGGGAAAATTTAGCATTCTAAGATTACTAGGATCACGAACACTTTGTTACCCCCGACAATATTTATTTCATTACGTGCACGTTTTTCTACGCCACCACTTTCACGTCAACTTAACCCTGCAACCACCATCCTCAAGCAGGCCATTTTTCCCAAGACACGATTACCTGCGGCACGAAGCCCTTAAACCCCCGGTCCCGCGCCACCCGCCTTACACCGAAATTACCGTAAAACGCGCATCCTTCCAATCCAGCTAATCGCGACGCAGAAATCGGCGATCACCGCAATTGCCGTGTAAAGCACCAGGGAGTGGTGATCGCGGGGTGAGGCGAGGTACCGTAACGCGCCCCTATCTTGTTCCCCGTTCAACCCCCGCTGTCCCGTCGCGACCAAAAACCCGTGGAAAAGCCTGGCGGCCCCCAGTTTCGTCCACGCCTAATGAAAATTAATGGCACACCCTGCCCCAGCCGCCGCTGCAGCGGGCTAAAAATCGCGCGAACAAGGGGGTGGGGGCGGGCAGCGATCATGATTTAATACGTCCCAGCAGCCACCAACCCCTTCTGTCGCCCCTCGTGGGGGAGGGAGTAATACGCCGTAAATAAAGGGGGCCGCCCCGATGACGTATGAATATTCGACGTCGTACATCTGGCAAACGTGCTTGCCCACCCTACGAGGAATTTCGCCCCTTTCCTCGATTTCCGAAGGAGGATCACGTTTCCGGCTCGAGTGCCCGACCGGATATGATGCATCGAGCTGTTCTGGGGGACGGTGATCCTCGAGAAGCGCACCCTCCCCCTCTTTTCCTTTCGCAAGATATCGGTGGATGGGATGGAGCTTGAGTCATGGGGGTCGCGCGAAGGGGAGCTGGATACCGACGAGCATTCGATTTGGGATGTTTTTTTTTATAGTATTTAGGTATTTATTCCAAAGCATTGGAGCGGAGCTCGGAGCTGGAGCGGTGAGCAGTAGAGCAATGGGGGAGCAGGAGCGGAGCCGGAGCACGGAAAATTTTTACTGCTCCAGATCCTTTTTTTATTATTTGAATTTTATTTTTTTTTTTTATAAAAACAGATGAGTGAAATTTCTTTAAATACTAATTCTCTCTTTCTGACCCGTAGTGGCTGGGCCACTACGTATGTTTTCGATGGCCTTCTTTTTGGTACAAACAGTGCATTTGATCCTCGGACATCAGTCGCACTCACACAGTGACAGGGCCTCCTAGGCGCTGCCTCTATCTTCCTTGCGCGACGGATCGGCTCTTTCGCTGGCTCTTTTGCTGTCTGAGTGCGGTTGATGTCCGAGAATCAAATGTGTATGGCAATTTATTGTCTCGTCCATGAAACTCTCATTAGCCGTTCTCCTCCGTACCTCTTCAGTCTTCTTCGTACCAATCTTTCATACCACTCCGCTGCGGCGCAAAAGGACCTAGATACCGCTCACTCGAGGGCTAGCAGGTTGACTGTCACGGTGGTGGTTTGTACTTAATGCTTGGGGTTTTTCGTGTTGGTTTTGGCTGGAAGTAAATTAAGGGGGGCAACCACTTTAGATGCTTCGAAAAATCAATTTCTTTTTATTTCATAAATCATTAACAAAATATCTTAAGAATATACCCTGAAAATTTCAAAACGATATTCGGATTCCTTCTAACGGTATGTATATTAGGGTGGAGTGAAAAAAACATTTTTTCAATGATTAAATTCTAATAGTGCGTAAAAGTTGTCTACTTGGCCCAATAAAACGTGTAAAAAATTTCAGCTAAAAATTATCGATCGGATAATTTCTTTTGTGTGCACCAAAGGCCTTAACTTTCAAAATTTTAGTAGGGTGACTGTACCTAATATTGCCAGTGTTCCTAATATCGGCACTCGCTATATCTCGCAAAGTAAGCTCTAAAATTTATCGATTATGCACTGAATTAGTACCTAAACATATGTAGGAAGACATACTGTAATTGCAGCAGCATGTGATCAACAATTACAGAAAGGGAAGGATTTTAGAGAATCTTAATAGTGTAAAAATTTATTGGACTATCACAATTTTACATCACATTCGGAGAAGGTAAGTCTAATAATTCTGTGAATGCAGGAATATCTACTAGAAATACCTAATTAATGATGTACTTAAGAAATGAAATCGATTCAAACATTTTTCGTAATGAAAATAGCGTTTTTCTTTTAGCAGTATGCGTGTTCTCAATACCGCCTACCGGAGAACAATGGTTTCGATGTAATGTTTGTTACAGGTGAGGTCGCGAAATGTGCGGAGCAACCGAAATAAACTTTATTTGTCCAATATGTACATCGGAACGTAAAAAATAAAATATTTTACAAATCTATATTTTTAAATTTCTATATTATTCTAATAAAAATAAAATCAAAGATGGATAAAAAAACATTTATAGAGCAAGAAATAATAAAAGCACATGTGAAAATGAGTTTAAAAACTCATATATACATGAATTAATCAATATTTCTTGAGTAGGCGATATTAGGTACACTTCAGGACCCGATTTTTGCATGTCTTGCGTTTTTTAGTCCTAATTAAAAATTTGTAGGTTTCAACGATTCTAACTTATGCTACATGAAAGATGAATAATTTCTCTTTACTTTGAAATGAAGTGCATGCAAAAATATCAATTATTATTCAATTGACAGCGACTTAACTTTTGCCTGGCGATATTAGGTACAGTCACCCTACAAAACTTAAGAAACTGCAACTTTCTTCAGCTTGTGGATTCTACCTTTTTTTATACCCAAGACTATATTTGTTGCGTAAATGAAGCAAAGAAACACCCGTGGCTGGTTTCGGAACGATAGGAATGGCACTGTAAACTATAAAAAAATGCAGCTCTTCGCTCACTTTCCTAACGGAACAAGTGGCCCAGAACCAACCACGCGGAGGTAGCTGTACGTCGGGCTCCTTGTTTTTTGTATTTTATATTTTTTTCGTTTTTTTTTTTAATAATGTAGGCATTTTTGATGACGATAGTGTCGAGTGAAGGGAGATAAGCCAGACAGTCGGCCGATCGTCGGCCGACCGCTTGAGGGGCTGTTAGTTTAGGGTAGGGTTACAGGCCGTGCCATAAACAGGCGACAATGCGAGCAGGGATTGTAACCCGCTCGGAGCGGGTTACTAGTAACATAAGACAGTCTTATCTAGACAGCCACTTAAGGGGATACTCTGGACATCTGGCCAAAAAATTGAGCAGGGCACAAGTAGATGAATGTTATGTAAAAAGTTTTGCACGATTATATTTGTTATTCATTGAGTAAAAAAATTTTCGGCCGGATGACCAGAGTAGTAGAGTACGTTAAATGGCTGTCTAGACTAGACTGTCCTATGTTACTAGTAACCCGCTCCGGGCGGGTTACATTCCCTGAATGCGAGCGACCATCGATGGCGTATTGGCGGCGAGATGACTGTGAGTCACGTAACCGTTAAGGACATTTTTGACTGCGTTTGGAACAGTTCTCTGTTGGCGACCGACGAAAGACGTTGGCCGGAGGAACCGTCCCGTGCGAGATCACTTTTAATAAAGCTCTATTAAGGCTGCCGTCTCAAGTTTGTTATGGTCCGAATCGATTGAAGCGCCCCTTGTAAACAGACGGACCCTAATGAAACTAATGCGGCCGGTAAAAAGAACTTCTAAAGAGGTGACATCTTCAGGTACTCTGTGTAGACGAATTTTTTACGCATAGTTGCCGCATCTTCTGTTCTCTCTGTCTCTGCCGCGCTGTTGCCAAAGCTCTTTCTATCGAGAAGTCTTGAAGGAATAGGTACGGTACGAGAGCTGCGTCTAGCGTCAGAACCTCGCTGAACGTAAAAGAGGATAGCAATAATGAAAGATAGAGAGGTTCAGTAGTGAGGTTAGGAAACATGTCGATGAAACAATACTAATATGCGTATCAATATCTTTTTATTTATACGTAGAAGGATGTGATATCGGGGAGGGGGTGTGAACCCTAAATCTAAAATTGTAGCTTCGGGTATTTATTAGTTTCCGAAATATTAATAAAAAATTGTTAATTTTTTTGGAAATTTTTTTTGGACGTTGGTGCAGGCCTCCCTACCCGGGAGCCCTTCCGTCCCCCTATTTTTTATTTTTGAAATTTTGTAATCACAGTCTCATTTTTAGCATCGCCAAACTCACCTCGGTTCGCCACCCATGCTTTACGGGCCCGGGCCCCCCGCGCTACTCTACCCCCCACCAATACTAATACCCGGGACAAGTTGGGAAGTGGAATGCGTTATGTCGGTATAAGTCAACAGAAATATTGTTAATAGGGGGGACCGTGGTAAAGTGATTAAAAAAAAATCGGTAAGGTGTACCCGTTTATGCACAATTACCCCAGTATCTTTTGAACGCATTAATTGCCGAAGCTATAATTTCATATTTCGGGTCTGTCCACAACCCTCGTAGTAACCACCAAGTTTCATCTCGATCGGCCACCGGTTGGGGCTAGATTAGTGCGGAGGGCGCGCAGGCGCGTAAAGCATGGTAGCGAACCGATGTGAGTTTGGCGATGCTAAAAATAAGACCGTGGTTACAAAATTTCAAAAATTAAAAATAGGGTAACGGAAGGGCTCCCGGGTAGGGAGGCCAGCAGCAACGTCCAAAAAAAATTTCCAAAATAATTAACAATTTTTTATTAATATTTCGGAAACTAATAAATACCCGAAGCTACAATTTTAGATTTAGGGTTCACACCCCCTCCCCACCCCTCCCACAAAACCTCATCTCGATCGGCCACCGGTCCCTTTCGGAAGTACAGCCGGAAACATTAATTTTTTGGAAAAGCATATGTTAGTTTTTTGTGTTGCAAAATTGGATTTTTGCAAATAATTCATTCTAGTTCACACGATAACCACACAGATTAAGAAAAATTTTGCGCTTTTTGTTTCCGATGACTGCGACAGCCAGAATCATGTTCGCCAGCTACAAACTTTTTTAAACCCTTCTTACTGCTATCATTATAAATTTGAACAAAATTATTATTATTTCATTGAAAAATTTAAACATTTTTCAAATCTCAATTAACCCTCCGTATCCTGTGCCTCAGTCAATTTTAACACACTGCTTGAGGTCGCTAACACACGATGATGGAACTGTGTATGTAAGTCGCGGTCAAGCGATTATTTAGCTGTCGGGGGTGTCATAAAAGCATAAACTGGGCCTTTCCAGTGACCGTGTTGGGGCAACAATGGGAAGCTCGAGACAATACCATATTTTCCTTGGAGAAAACAAAATGGGCATACGGCCTCTGCAGTCATAGAATTCTCCTCCACCAGACCTTATACCGAGGAGTGGGGAATGAAAATACCACGGTCGAGCTCGAAGGCGCACCGACTGCTCTAGGGCAGACTTAGTGTGTATGTCTTACTTCATACCAAACAACTTTGTACGAAACGTGGCAATTGTCAGAATGTTATTCCGTTTGGGTCCGAATATTTTTGGCGTTGTCACATTTTGCCACATTCAAAATTGTTTTATAAATACAGACCCTCAAAGTACACAACTTTCCTCGATCTTTTGAAAATTACCTTTCGTATTTGGCAAAATGATATTTAAATCCTCCTTATTTTCAAATGGACTGTAACATATTTCAATTTGAACAAAATCCCAAGAGTTTATCCAGACATTATCTATGCCCATCTCTGTTCTCCAGCCGCTTCGCCGTGATTCATTCAAGCCTCCCTGACGACAAAATAGTAATAGGGGAAATGCGGCAACAGCGCGAAGCGACTCTCCATACGTATCGGCAACTATGTCTTTCCTACATTTATTGGCTAGCTTGGACTTCCACCGGTTCTGATGCTACATGGGGCGAATATACCATAAGCGCCGGTGGCGGAGAATCCTTGAAGCCTCATTCTGCCATTTCTCGAGTCTGACTCAGTACACGATTCATAAATTCATTATTATTTCAACGTACGGTGGTCTGGTGCGTTCAAACGCACCAGACCACCCTGCACGAATGTCTACTGGAGGCAACTATACCCGCAAAAACTACCTTTTTGCCGATTCCAGGACGAAAGTTGGTTGAAACGGTTTGTTTTCTACATTGCGTATACGTATACGCTGGTGCTACGTGGCTCGACTATACCAGTGGCGCCACCAACGGAGAAGCCTTGAAGCCTCATTCTGTCAGTTTTTCGTTATTATTTCAACGTACGGTGCTTATTAGCATTCAAACGCACCAGACCACCCTGCACTGATGTCTGCTGGAGGCAACTATACCCTCAAAAACTTCCTTCTTGCCGATTCCAGGACGAAAGTTGGTTGAAACGGTTTCGCGTATACGTACACGCTGTTCCTAGCTTGTGTGAGCGTACGCACACATTCAACGCCCGGTGAGACGGCAGCCTTAACATCATTCTCCTCAGTTATTGAGTGACCACCTGACCACGCTCTATCCGTGATTTGCCTTCCTATAATAATTTAATTGTTTTTTTATGTATTTTGTATTTTATATATTTTTTTTTTAATTTTAAGTTTTGTACTAAAATTTTGAAAGTTAAGGCCTTTGGTGCACACAGAAGAAATTATCCGATCGGGCTGAAATTTTTTACACATTTTATTGGGCCAAGTAGACAACTTTTCCGCACTATTAGAAATTGATCATCGAAAAAAAGTTTTTTTCACTCCACCCTAATGTATACATACAAATGAGAAAGACTCTCCGCTCGACTCCCAAGCGCGCCCAGGTATCCACGAGCACTAAGTCAGGTAGTCCCTTTTTATGACTCACCTGGTGACGTAGAGCAGGCCTTCCCAAGTAGGGGAAATCTGCTCCCAAAACAGATGTTTCGGTTCTCCCTCCAACGCTGCGCCTTAGCTGCTAAGGCCGCTAAGGTGGGACGAGTTCTGCTACCCTCTCTCCGAGGGCACAGTAACGTCGCTGGGAAGCATGTTGGGCGCTTTAGGGCGAAAGTACCAAATGTGTCAAATTTTTATAGGAAATTTCATAATGACTTAAAAATAGTAGGAAAAATTAAAATTTAAACTAGCATTTCAAAATGACGTAAAAAGAATTTAAAAAAATGTATTACATACAACGATACAGTAATACAATAATCGTAGTGATGTCTTTTCATTAGAAAAATATATTCATTTTTATAAAAATACAAGTAGTAGTTATTTTCTAAATTTTCGTACAATACATAAATACCTACATTTTATATTTTAAACAACTTTCGTACAATGCAAATGTGTTATAAATTTTATTCAGTTTTATGAAAATGCAATCACTACTTATTTAATACACATTTGCATTGTACGAAAGTTGTTTAAAATATAAAATGTAGGTATTTATGTATTGTACGAAATTTGCATTGTACGAAAGTTGTTTAAAATATAAAATGTAGGTATTTATGTATTGTACGAAAATTTAGAAAATAACTACTAGGGTAGATGTCCCGATTAACGTGCCCTGACGCCGACTTGCTCACGACGGAATTAATAACTGACTTCTCTCACTATAATTTTGCTTGGTGAAAATTTATATTGGTATTTTGAACCTTTCTCTTTATTAAGGCATTTTTTTCGGGTTGAAAATGTTAATTTTTCATAATTTGTTAATTGAAATAAAAATACATGTTTTTGTCCCAGTAACCGTGCCCTGAAAAAATGCGTTGTCCCAATTCCCGTGCCCCCAGTTACCGTGCCCGTTTTCGAATAGCGTTCCCGCGGTTAGGTTATGTCTTTCAACTTTGAACTGTTCAAAACATTTTTTTGTTCTACGAGAGGTGTTTTTATGTAATTTTAATATGACCTCTTCATTGCAAAAGCAAAATATGCAAATATAAATTTTTGTTCACCCGTTCTGAGAAACGAAAGTAAGGTTAGGTTTAGCAGTTACAGAGGGAGCCAGTGGGCACCGCGGGGCACGGTAAATAGGGACAAGCGTTAAATACCTGTCCCAATTACCGTATTCACTTTACAAATACGAAAACGTTTCAAAAGTGCTCATTTGGCTATTTTTTAATAAAATTTGAACCTTTTATGATATAATAAACACTTTACATGAGTGCAAATCATGATAATTATCAATTTATTCACTTCTGTAAAGTACGTGTTCCTTATCGTTTCCGGTAAGGATTTAGGTAACTCCATCGAAATCTTCATATGCATTTTTGAAATTTTTTTTACTATGCTTTAGTTGTTTAAAAACGCAACATTCTCGTTTGTAACACATACATTAATAGTTTAACTCAATTAAAAAAATTTCTTTCCTTATTTATTTACGCGAGTTTTTTTGTACGGCGTCTTTAAGTACAAAAGCACGGTAATTGGGACCGAGCACGTTAATCGGGACATCTACCCTACTTGTATTTTTATAAAAATGAATATATTTTTCTAATGAAAAGACATCACTACGATTATTGTATTACTGTATCGTTGTATGTAATACATTTTTTTAAATTCGTTTTACGTCATTTTGAAATGCTAGTTTAAATTTTAATTTTTCCTACTATTTTTAAGTCATTATGAAATTTCCTATAAAAATTTGACACATTTGGTACTTTCGCCCTAAAGCGCCCAACATGCTTCCCAGCGACGTTACTGTGCCCTCGGAGAGAGGGTAGCAGAACTCGTCCCACCTTAGCGGCCTTAGCAGCTAAGGCGCAGCGTTGGAGGGAGAACCGAAACATCTGTTTTGGGAGCAGATTTCCCCTACTTGGGAAGGCCTGACGTAGAGCATAGTACTTTTGCTTTAGGGTGGAATCGCTGATTAATCGGTAAGACACTTTATCATTTGATTAAACACATTTGAGTTTGAGTTTTTCGTTTGTGAAACTTTAAACGTGTTTTTCTCGAAACGACATTTTTTCAATTTGCGGGAATCATAACTCAAAAACTAATTGATGGATCATCTTCAAATTTGGAACACGTTTACATAATATAATTTATTAAAACATGAACCTAAAGTTGGAAAGCTTAGATTGTTTAAAACATATTTATTATTGCAAAATGCCGGGAAACAAAATGCTAAAAATCGATCATTTTCTTTTCAAACACGTTCCAACATTAAATTCTCGATTTCTTTTCAAAATTTAAGTTCATGTTCTTAAAAAACATCTCAAGAATGTATCAAAAATTTTTGGACTAGTTCAGATGCTAATTGCGAGCTGCACGATTCCCGCAAGTCGACAACGACGATGAGGACACGCCAAGGGACACAGCGGATTACACCTTAATACAATGGATGAAACAACTTGAAAAAATTACCAGAGATATATGAAAACATGAAAAAATTATTGTTAGAGTTGCGGAAATTTCCGTTTTTTTTTCGCAATAAAAAAAATTACAAAAATCATCTATTTTTCGGTCTCCTAAAGTGGTTGCCCCCCTTAAATGTTCTTACACCAGTTGAGCATTCGATGCCAATTCCATTCTTCTCTTACATATTGTATCGTCATTCTAAAATTCCCTCCCCTCTGATGTCCATTCTCGCGTCCTATCTCCCTTTCAAACCCGTCGCCAGATTCTACACTCTCCAACACAATGTACCTAATTCCTCTCTAATCCCTACCTTACTCCAACTATTCAGTATCCTCGCTCCTTGATCATTTGCCTTGTGCCGTCCTTACATATTTAGATTTTATAACAGCCGGTAGCTGCACCAACCGCCATTTTCTCTAGGATGCGCACTAATTTAGAATTACTGAACTCTTATTCTAGTACGCAATGCAGTCGATATAATAGCAGTAATAATAAGCGTGCACAGCTTAAGGCCAAAACTAAATATCACCCTCCGCATTTTCTACCCTCCTTCTTCAACCTTTTTACTCCTGGGGACCGGCGAAAGTGGGAGGAATATTTCGCAGACCTGCCGACGGCTTAAACAGAAATAAAAAACAAATAGTATTTTAGTTATTAAATCTAAGGTTATAAAATTGCAATTTAATTTAATTTAATTTCTTTTTATTTAATGTAGCGACTACATGATTCGGGCGAATTTTTTCGCGGACCAGCACCGGCAGCTTTCGGCTCCAGAACCATATAATACATTCGCCAAGCATATTTCCTTCGCTCCATTGAGTACCAACTCAAAACAACCCCCCCGCAGCCCTGCACTCTGCAGTCGAAGATACCACCCCGACGCCACCGACTGAAAGCGAGAATTCAGCCGTGCATGTATCGCGATTCATCATTTCGGTGTGTCCACGGGAGTCGCGGGACTGTCAAAGAGTTCGACGCGGCCTGTTACAGCGGCATCATTTCATCGAAAAAGCTGCAGTACGTGGAACGGGGCGATATCTTTCTGTATCACGATCGTACGGCTGACGGGATAATTGTCACAGAGCAACAGCCGCGCCATCTTTTAATAAATCAGTAACGGGGGGGGGGGGGGGGGGGGGCGCTCGTTCGTTGCCCTTTGATTTCGCGAACGCCCCCAATTACCTACGTTTAATCAGGGCCATCTCGCAAAACTTGAATGCCCCGATCCATCCAAACGAATCGCTCTCGTCGCGATCCTGAAAGGGCCTCGACCCATCGTGTCCGTTCGTGGAATTCAACTGGAAAAGCGGCGATTCGAACGCACTCGGCCGATGGCGCAACCCCCCGCGCTCTAATCAACCGGCGCGACTTTTTTAATCGACGATGACGATCAAATAATTTTAAAGCGTGCTGGCGGGACGGGCTCAAATGGACGGAGGATTTTTATGCGCGCGCTGGATGATACGTCGGGTCGACGGGGGATCTTCAATTTTCGATTTCATGGCTACGAGTTCTCGTATTTCACTTTCCGGGATGAAAGCCCGCTTTTTAGTGTACCATGAAACGTGGAGGGCTCGTAGAAATATTTGAAGCGTCTGAAAGTGGAGGTACATCGTTTGTGGGTCTTAGGAGTTAGATTTGTTGTTGTTATATATAGGGGGTTCGTTGCTAGATAAAATGGATAGTCGAACAACGTGCCAGGGGCAGTGAAATTGATTTCTATTCGAATTTTGTAATACGAATACCTGTGGTAATAAAATTTGAATGCCACTGATTGAACAAATTCCACGAATTCTTGTTTCTGTTAAATAGTGTTAAAGATTTAAAATCTTCAGGTTTATCACGATTTTGGCTCAAAGACTGTTTTTATTACACTTAAGGGGACATTCTACTCTCTCGGCCTCAAAAAATTCGATTTTTTTTTGCTGAATTCGGAAGAATGCACCTTCTACAATATCCTCCTAAATTTTTGGAGCGAAATTCGATGTATTTTCAATGTTATAGGTATTTGTAGCGTCAGCGGCCTGGTTCTCAAAACTTTAAACGCGTTTTTCTCGAAACAACATTTTCTTGGTTGGCGGATGTGATAAAAAAAAAACTCCATGACCAATTAATCCAAAATTTGAATATGTTATTCTACACATTAGTGGCTTTCCCGCTTAGCACAAATATCTTAAGATTTTTTAATATTTTCTCACATTTTATATCTATTAAACAGAAAAGAAATGCCCTTTTCGGTACTTTCAACTTCGATCGACCGCCATTTTAATAATTTTGGTCCAAAGTTGTTCTTTCGTGGTAAGCGCGATAACCATACTCCTGCGAATTAAAAATATGTTTGGTTTTTTTATTTCCGATGATCCAGTCGTCCGAAATTTCAACCGCCAGCAATTCTGATGCCGCCAACTTAGCTGCGAAATATTTGTGTAAACAAATGAAATAAACTAAGAACAATGATTTTTTCTTGTATTCCAAGAGTGGTAAAATATACTCCCAGAAATTCGAAAACATTAAGTGTTTACTTCATTATAAAAACCATCACCGAAAAGTGGCCGATTTTTCGGCCGAGAGAGTAGAATGTCCCCTTAAGCATTGAAATATTTTGAGACAGTGTGGAAGAGGATGGAAGATGTCGGATTAGGGTGTGAAACACTGTTAGACACAGTGGATAGAAAATATACGAGTAATAGTGCTTCACATTATAAAATGTTGGAAGATTTTTTAATTTCTTTTAATTCCTTTGTGTAAGGAACTTTCTATTACGTCCCACCATATTTTGGACTCCCCGTATATCTTAAATGAATATTTATTAATCTTCTAAGTTCATATTCTTATAATTGTTCGCCAACAATAGTGACTAAATTCAATTTTTCGAATTCTGACCTTCCCAATGTAAAATTACTGAATAATAATGCATCGAAGTATGATTCCGCGATAATTTTGATACAATTATCAGCACAGGGTTTATCAATGTTTGCATGGTATAATATATCTTGTAACACCGGAACTCCCTTGCTCAAACAGCTATCTAATCGATACTAATTTGGCTGCTGGTCAAGTTATAGTCACGTACTGACAGTTTACATACGTAATAGCTAATAGTGCATGTTTCTTTCTATCTCAAATTCAAATATCTACAATCCATTCCAATGCATGCATCGCGCAGAATAGAAGCACTATATGGTAAAGCATAATTCGCCCTCAAATCGAAAAGTGTCTCTCCCTCTACAAAACTAAGCAAAAAGCGCGAATTAAAATCTTCATAGAAAACCACTCTATTTTTAAAAAACCCAACGTTACGTATTTGCTGGACGAATAAATCGCTCAGAAATTTATCGATCAAATGCTAATATCATCGATAGCTTATTAGATGGTTCTAAATCGAAGGAATGCTCGTCGGGCGGACAGTTAAACAATTTCGTATTCATTCCAAGTCCCTAGCTGCTGCTTAACATTCCCGCGTCTTGAATTTCTGGTTGACGCGTAAGACTATCGCCTAATTCAGCTTGGAAATTCCGCGCTGCAGCGGTGCCGCATAAACTGCAGGGGCAACATTTCACAAGCACCTCGAGGGTTAGCTGGTGGCCTGGAGCTGCCACGGGGGCGCATAAACCGACGATAAACACCGTCCTGCCTGTGGTCCTTGACGAGGAGTCGCACGGGAATTAGGGTGCAGACAGCCGACGCTTTATGCCCTCGTTCTCGTCTACGAGCGTCTCGATCAAACTATAAGCGGGGCGCCCGCATGACTCGGTGACTTGGAATTATTCAGAAACTCTTCATTTAGGGATACTTCTCCTATACCGATACGGGGGTTAGAATATTCAGAGGATGAGTGTTTCTGTGATGTTTGGTGTGGTTCGATTGGATGGAGTTACTTTATGCTTTAAGCCTTGGTTCTCATCTAGGAGTGTTTTAATTGTACTTTAATGACGAGGGAGGGAGACTTATTTGACTCGTTAATCATTTAGGATTTATTCAGAAAATTTCCATTTAGCAATATTTTTCTTATACTGATATGGGAAGATTAAAAGAATGGAGAATTTTAAAGAATGAGTGTTTCTATAATGTTTGGAATTGGGATCTCTTTGTTCCATGGAATATGTAGACAGCGGAATACAACAGCTTTATGGTGAACTGTGATATTTCTGTTAATGATCACATTAGACACTCTTTTGACGATCGCTGTCTATTTCTAATAGTTCTAAAAGTAAAAGTTCTAAAGTATTTTCAGGTATCTATAATGAATACACCGGGTGTTTCATTCACCAGCATCGCATTGCAGACCTTTCTAATTCTTGTCATGAATTTTCTCACCCTCTGACACTTTTAATTGCACACTTGTCAAGTGTGTCTTTTAATAAAATCTTGGCGAGCTTTTAGCATCCCTGGAAAAGCGGAACGTTTTCAGCATGTTGGAATATTTTTGAAGTGAAATATATGGAAAGTTTAGCAGATTTACCGTGTTAAAGCAGCGATTTGAGGACTAGAGAACAGGTGGCCCGCAACTTTGCTCTCTCTATCTCTTAAATGAGACCCATTTTATTTCAAACTTTTTTCAAGATGAGTGTATGTACTCACATAATTTGGCAGAAAATTGGAACAACGTTAAAAATATGAACACTATTACGCAACAGAATTTTATCTCCATAAAAGGAATAATTGCTCTAACAATCTGAACAGCTCCAATTTCTTTCATTCCGTATTATAAAAAATAACAGAGATCTTTGAGACGACCAAAACAAGCTGATTACTCTGCATAAATCTCATTTCTCGATCCTAAAAGCAGTCGGTATATTTCACTGTCCATGATTCCATCTCTGCTTCGTGCTTCATCCCTGTCGTTTGTTTAAAACCCTTTTTCACCATTCATCAACGGCACTAGTTTACTCTTGTAATTCGTTCGTGTCTGTTTGTAGTTTATTTTCTGTCCCATTGTGTTTTAGTCTCATACATGTACAGAATTTGTTCAAATAACTTTTCCATTTCATATGCAAATAGAAAAAAAAATGATAGAAAAGTAGCAGTTGTGTTGGATTCTTCATTATAATAAATAATTTTTAATTCAACATCGAATTGAAGAATACGCTTGTATGTTCGATAATACAGAAATTGGGTCCAACGTGGCATGGAACTTGTTATACGTACACATTAGTATTTTTTATTCCCTGTAATTAAATAGTCTCGATATTCCCGTCATTATTCATCGATAGAAGCAGTCAAATTTCATTGGTAGTTCGAAATCATTCAGTGGAACAGAATATCCCCTTGTTTTCCATTTGTATTACTGCAGTACTTACATAGTACTTATAGGTACTGTCCGTGTATCGACTGCTCTCGATAGCTTCTTAGACTTTTCAGGATTCGTCAGCACGCATAAGCTAAAACCAGTCAAGTATACAGGGCCCTCGCAGCTCAACTGTGAAACTGATCTCCTGAGATTCTAGTAAATACAATATCTAAGGTATATTCTTGGAGAAATATTCCAGTTTGACCGAGTTCCTTTGCCAGTAATAACAGAATAAAGTGAATTCTCCTGTTAATAATTATAATTTAAACCCGAGTAAGACACAAAAGATGTGCCTCTGATAGGAAAATAAAAAATTCAAACAATTCTTTGTCATATCCTTGAATATATAAAATTGTAGAAAGGAAACACAGCGTGGAAAAGCCGGATATAATTATCAATGCTGTCTTAATTGAAGTGGTGTTACGATTCGGTGCTTCTATTCGGGTTTCATTCGAATTCACTTCGAGGCAATTGTTTTGTAAGTAAGAAAGTGGTCGAGTAGTTGTATACTTCAAGGCTGCATTATCTTCTTATCATTATCTTTTTACAGTAATTGCTATTTGAAAATTGGTAGGTGCATTCTATACCTCGGAGTTAAGAAACAAGTTTTTAATATACGTGCAATGTTGTTTTCTAATTGAAAGATATGCCCACGTAAGTGGATCGTTTTGGAAAATATCAGTGATTATCGATTATGTCAATTCTTGGAACTGTCACTGTCACGTTTACCATTATTCACTTATTTTTACAAACTCTCCTCACTGAACTCTCCAATCAAATATTTCACTTCCAGTTTATTACGAAAGAGAACGTTCTATTTCAAGGAACAAATACTGGTTGTTTGACGCATCATAAAATGTCTCAAGCTGCACATTAATAGGAACTGCTCCGTGCCACTTAAGGGGGGAGCCCTATTTAGGACGCTAGAAATAAGGTGATTCTTGGGAATTTTTTTTTAAGAAACTGTTAAGCGGATCTTTCCCAAACTTTCAGGGTATTTTAGTTCACATTCAAACAATAAAAATTAATTTTTTCATTACAAAGTGGTCGGTAGAAATAGAGATATATGAATATGTTCGTAAGGTCTCGCCGCCGGAGTTGCAAATTGGCGATTGTAATTGTGGTCCCAATTCTTTCCTGAAATAAAAAAACCAAGGATTTTCTTATTTCTAGTATAATTATATCGTCGATGGACCAAAAAACTCTTATAAATAAATTAAATTGAACAACTCTTTTTCCATGAGTAATTCGAGAATTTTGGGGCAGAATTGTAACTTTTTTTTTAAGTCCCACCATTTTGCCGATTTTCAACTTTTTTGGGGTTTTTTAGGTTCATCGACGATATAATTATACTAGAAATAAGAAAATCCTTGGTTTTTTTATTTCAGGAAAGAATTGGGACCACAATTACAATCGCCAATTTGCAACTCCGGCGGCGAGACCTTACGAACATGTTCATATATCTCTATTTCTACCGACCACTTTGTAATGAAAAAATTAATTTTTATTGTTTGAATGTGAACTAAAATACCCTGAAAGTTTGGGAAAGATCCGCTTAACAGTTTCTTAAAAAAAAATTCCCAAGAATCACCTTATTTCTAGCGTCCTAAATAGGGCTCCCCCCTTAAGGGGACCTCTCACCCTTGACCACCTCAAAATTACCAAAAATGAGCCTCTTTGTTGAAAAATTACAGGAAAAAACTATGAGACATATTGAAGAAAGTGGATATATTTCTGAAAGGGCTAGCCTTACACAACATAAAAAAAATAATTCAGTCAATAGGCGCCTAATTTCACCTCTGAATAAAACCACAGTAGTTCAAACCGCAAACTTTCACTTTTGCGATGATCACTGCTGGCCGACATGCTCCCAGGAGAATGAGGTGACTGAAATCAAAAAGAAATAAAGAATTTAGGTCAGGGCATCCCTCCGCATGATGTGACCTACAATCATCACTGGGAAAATTCTACAACCAGCTTTATAAAGCATTTATAAACTTTTAGTTTTTCTTTAAAATTATAAAATAGTTTCCAAACGTCAGAAAAGTCGTTCAAACTTTGTCTATTGGATTGAAAGTAGGTCACATTATGCGGAGGGATGCCCTGACCTAAATTCTTTCTTTCTTTTTGATTTCAGTCACCTCATTCTCCTGGGAGCATGTCGGCCAGCAGTGATCATCTCAAAAGTGAAAGTTTGCGGTTTGAACTACTGTGGTTTTATTCAGAGGTGAAATTAGGCGCCTATTGACTGAACTATTTTTTTTATGTTGTGTAAGGCTAGCCCTTTCAGAAATATATCCACTTTCTTCAATATGTCTCCTAGTTTTTTCCTGCAATTTTTCAACAAAGAGGCTCATTTTTGGTAATTTTGAGGTGGTCAAGGGTGGGAGGTCCCCTTAAGACAACCTGTTCTCCAGTTATTCATTTAAAGTTATATCGGAAGTTAATTAAAAAAGCTCAGCCGACGTCTAGCGTCTCGGGGTTTCCACTGTCTTCCTGCCTGTTAGCTTTTCTGCTTCTCAGTTCCGTTGTCCCTCTCCCTCCGGTTCAGGCTTTCCTCTTCCCATTACTCTTACACCTTCTATTTGATTCTCTCCCTGTGTGTTCTACACTCTGTCTCTTAATCTCCGCGGAACTTCTCTACCCTCTTCTTTTAACATCTCTATTTTTCCTTGTGTTCCTCCCTTTGCTCTTCATTTCTCTTCCCGAGGATTTATCGGGGAATAATGTACTCCGGCGTGAAGATTTAAAGCAAACCCGAACGGTAATACACTTCTCGAGTTAACTGCTCGTTGTACAAGTGTGTCACAGGGTTCGTACGAAGCTTTATTCGCGCACGTAGCCGATGGAAATTCTCATCGATCGCCATAGAGATTAAGTAGTTAAGAGATGGGTACATGATATTCATTCGTAGTCGCGACACACGGCCTGATATGTATAGGTATTATGTTATTTACTGCCTGTGTACCAGTGAAATTGTTTAATTACCACGATGTATCAACTTGCCTTAAGCCGGAGAAATTTTTCAATGACCAATTAACTCACCCTCGCCGATTGTTACGATGCAGGAAAAGTAACAAATTTATTTTAAATATGCGACACGCTTTAGGAAAAGAAGACGCGAGATGGGTCCGCGAGTAACACCGAAAGATCATCGGGGCCTTGTTTACAGGCCGTGCGCGCTAGGAATTTCTAAAAGTAATGGTCCCTTGTGCACAGGAAAATACAGGGGGGCTTCCGACTTTTCCTCCGGTCGCTTTCGCGACATTGATATATCTCTGCAAGATACAATACTTACCGAGCGTCAGCATTAGGCGCATAATATATTATAAATTAATTCGGTGCCTTTACATTGGACCAGTTATATCTCCATTCTGAATTTCAATATTTTCCCGCCCTTTCGCGGTTTGCAACAGTCGTCCTTAATATTTTAAAAACAATGGGGATTATTTCGAATATTAAAATTTTATTCGACTCTTTGTAACCAAACATTGAATTTCGCAAGAAATGGCACCGAATTAATTTCTACACTTAATACTTAAGGGCCCTAAACGAGACAAGATGGAAAGTGAAAGACACTTGGGATTCTTGCGCCCCTGCACCCAACTGCTTTACAGACCACTTCATCAGACCTCGGACAGTATCCTACATCTGCTCGACCAGTCGCAACACATTCCATTGATTTCACCCTCGACTAACGTGCATTCGCCAGGCGTTCAAGGATCATCAAGCTCCATCCACCAACTCCTAACCCCCGCGTGCATTTCGAAATTCCCCTCCCCCGCCGCCGGCCCAGAAATGTCCAACCAGTGTCCCGTAATTTATCGGTATCCTGGAGTATCGCGAGCAGTATCGCCGGAAGTAATCTTCTCGCAGAAATCACCTCGTATTTCAATTTCCCATGCAAATAACTGGCATTAATCGTGCAGCATCCCCTGATCGTGTCTGCCCGGAGAGGGGGCAGTCGCTCGGCTCCCTCTTTTTATAATCGAGAACTTCACCTCCCCCGCTCCCCCCATTCGTAGCCAGGAGCTCTGGCTCTTATCTCGCGAACATTTATTCGTCGAACAATTCTTCGGACTTATATCGCAACGGGGCCGTTTCTAGACGTCGACATAAATATTATTCCTGCGTATTCGGCTTGGCATCGCAGCGAACGATAACTCATCGCGGAACGTTTCGGTTTCTGATAAATTCCCGAAGTTTCTCTCCTGATGCCCCCTACCTCCCCTTCCGGCCAACCCCATCGAAAAGTTCCCCACGGTTTCGTTCGATCCTCCTCCGTGATCCTTTCCTATCGGTTGGATGATACTCGAAGCGAGGCACGATAAGGAAACGACGGAGCGTGTGCGTAAAGCGTAACGGGGAACTCAGTGGACGTTTGTGCTCCTCGAAACGCTGTCGCGTGGCGGAGTAGGCGAAGTTGCATATATGTACTGTTTCAGTTTCATTGGATAAAGGACTTTAGTCGGAGGACACCAGGTCGGGATTATACTGTATAGATGCCTCCATTGTTATTTTGCGGGGGAGATACAGCGACGGGTGACGGGTGGCAGGTGACGTGTGACGGGTTGTGCTATAATAGGTTCGAATTTCTTAATTTGTTTAACGGATTATTTTAGACTTTTCACTTTGAATGTGCATCCCGGATTGATTCATCCACAGTGAATGTGAAATGTGAAAGCTGGAGTAGGTAGGGGAGACCGGGGCTAGTTGACTAACGAGGTTAGTTGACTAATTCCCTTTAATTATTGTATTATGGAATAAATTATGCTGCGATTCGCAATATTGGAGCATATGAATGACCAGCTTGCCACTTAATGTGTCGCCGTGACAAAGACTTGCGTGTTCTGTCAGTGAGAATGAAAAATCTAAAAAGGTCGGCTGGAAGTAAATATTTTCTTTTCGACTATTTATGAATTTTTGTCCACTAAGTACTGCTTGATGTTATTTCATGAATATTTTGTGGAAACGTGATACCTTGACTATAATTTACGGTATTTTATTTCATCCGGTGCGTGGAGGTTTTGTACGTAGGACCCTTAACATGTTAACAATGTCGGACGGGGTTACTTGACTAAGCATAGGAATACCACTAATAATTGCATTTTTTATCCTCAAGATGCAGTCGAGGCAAAGAGTTTAGCTGCTCAAGTCCACTTCCCCCACCACAAATCCTTCCAAACTCACCCCTACCAGTTTTACACCCTATCCTCCCTCCAAACTCTCAGGCCTTCCAAATAGACCATAACAAACCAGTCCAAAATAATTACAGTATCTTAGACCATGATAATTAATAAAAAAAAATAACACTGTGGAGGAGTGAAAAAAAATAAAAAAATTTATTGGTCGTAGTATACATATGTACGCGTTTCGTATACTATATTGATGGATTTGGCAGCGTATATATACGTTTTTCACATTATATTGATGTACTGTGACAGTGTTTATTTACACCTTTCGCATGCAAAGGGTTAAAACTGAAAAGTAAATGTCAAGTCAACTGACCCCATCATATTTGTCAACTAACCCCGTAGCCGGGGTCTGTTGACTTATTCGTCTCACTACTCTAAATACAATAAAAACTACAACCTAGACTCAATTAAAACGATTTTCAAAATTATGCCTGTATACCTAATGAAATTTGGAAACTTTTGGTATGCAGTAAGTCAACAAAATACTAATGGTCTATTTATAAAAATTAGAAATGTAAAAAATTAGTCAACTAGGCCCGGTCTCCCCTACCTATTTATACTTGTTCAGTGGCTAAATTCAATTCACTAGTTCTCAAATTTTCGGCGAGTGAATTATTATTGGACACGTTTAGAGCGTAGAATGTTACTGCCGTTTCACTACGGCTGAATCATCCATTCAATTCATCAAGAGTAGGGAAGGCGAATTTAAACTGTACACTCTGGATCTGCATCGCCGGTGATTGTTCCATAGTGAATGTGAATCGATCAAACCTGGAGGCTAAGTAGTTCTACTTTGTTCACTGGTCACTTTGGGTGAAATGCAGATGAAAACAATCTTTACATCTGTCACTGTGGGTGGATTATCCGGGATGCACATCCAAAGTGAAGAGTCTAAATTTGCCTTTAGCATGCCAATGTGGGGGTCACTCAGAGTCGCCAATACTCTACGTGTTTCTCTAGTGTCTATCGATAAATGTTAACCTATTGCCAGAGATTCTTCTATGTGCTCTATTATTAACTTCGGTAGAGAGGCACAGAATTGAAAAGAAAATCAGCTGGAATGATTTTTGCAAAAAAATTAAAACCATCAAGGTACTCCTGCAGGCTCTTAGTACCTACACTAAGACTGATGAATTAATATTGTTGAGGTTCTACGTGTTATCAAAAAATCTGGAACCAATCGGTTTGCAATGCGTCTGGGTTAAATCGGTGCTTCAAATCTTCAACAAATGCGGACACAATTCTGAACCTTGCAGCAAGAGGGGTGCAGATTAGGGTGGAGTGAAAAATACTTTTTTCGATGATCAAATTCTAATACATAGTGCGGAAAAGTTCTCTACTTGGCCCAATGAAACGTGTAAAAAATTTCAGCTCAATCGGATAATTTCTTCTGTGAGCACCAAAGGCCTTAACTTTCAAACTTTTAGTACAAAACTTAAAATTAAAAAAAAATATATATATAAAATACAAAATACATAAAAAAAAACAATAAAATTATTTAAAAAAATATAAAATACAAAAAACAAGGAGCCCGACGTACAGCTACCTCCGCGTGGTGGGTTCTGGGCCACTTGTTCCGTTAGGAAAGTCAGCGAAGAGCTGCATTTTTTTATAGTTTACAGTGCCGACAGGCCGGTCCTATCGTTCCGAAACCAGCCACGGGTGTTTCTATGCTTCATTTACGCAACAAATATAGTCCTGGGTAAAAAAAAAGGTAGAATCCACCAGCTGAAGAAAGTTGCACTTTCTTAAGTTTTGTACTAAAATTTTGAAAGTTAAGTCCTTTGGTGCACACAGAAGAAATTATCCGATCGAGCTGAAAATTTTACGAAGATAATGTGCTACTTGGTGAAATATCGTGGAAGATATTTATCTTAATGTACACCAACTTGAACATATGTACTAGGGTGGAGTGTAAAAAATTTCAGCTCGATCGGAAAATTTCTTCTGTGTGCACCAAAGGCCTTAACTTTCAAAATTTTAGTACAAAACTTAAGAAACTGCAACTTTCTTCAGCTGGTGGATTCTACCTTTTTTTATACCCAAGACTATATTTGTTGCGTAAATGAAGCAAAGAAACACCCGCGGCTGGTTTCGGAACGATAGGAATGGCACTGTAAACTATAAAAAAATGCAGCTCTTCGCTCACTTTCCTAACGGAACAAGTGGCCCAGAACCAACCACGCGGAGGTAGCTGTACGTCGGGCTCCTTGTTTTTGTATTTTATATTTTTGTCGTTTTTTTTAATAATTTCATTGTTTTTTATGTATTTTGTATTTTATATATATATATTTTTTTTAATTTTAAGTTTTGTACTAAAATTTTGAAAGTTAAGTCCTTTGGTGCACACAGAAGAAATTATCCGATCGAGCTGAAAATTTTTTATACGTTTTATTGGGCTAAGTAGACAACTTTTCCGCACTATTAGAATTTGATCATCGAAAAAAAGTTTTTTTCACTCCACCCTAGTGCAGATCCACCTTTGGCAACTTGGAGTAACTTAGAAGAAAACTGTTTATAAAATTATTGCTTTGACTTACCATTAAAAAGAGAACACTAACTGAAAAATATATATTTTCACACAATAAGTAGTAGTTATTGAGTTGATAAGTTTTTATTTCCATTTTTGGCGAATTTTTCAAATCTGTAACATTCTTATCGCGCAAAACAGTAATGGGTGCGGATTTTTTTTACATAATATATTACACTTCATAACTCAAAAACTGACAAAAAATGGAGCTACACCCGTCTTGCTGCAAGTGGGTTGGGGAAGATTCGTAAAAGCAGCGTAAAAATTCATGTTGCATCTTCTCACAAACATCGACGTATTTCAACTGTCCGGAAGCTCATGCGACGAGTGGAAGTCGCAGCTTCGGTTATGGTAACAGCGAGAGCATACGGCGTTTTGGAAAAGGAAACTCCCCTCGGTTCGTGGACACAGGTACCGAGAGCGAGGATCCCGCAATCCGGACACGTATCGCGCAACCGTATCGCCGCGTTTAACAGGTTCGGGTTACGAACGATACCTAGGACGTTCGTTCCCCTTCACTCTCCCCCGGCCCCTATCGACTCCTCGTTACGGTCCCCGGGACGTTGCTCCAGGGCTGGAGGGCCCTCGTAAACTGCTTACAAACTCGTCGCTCTTATTAAGAGGGAAAACAGTCTGGAGAAGCTGTTCCAGATTGTCGGGATTCGGGACGAGTCGCGTGGAGACAAGATCAAAAGCGTCGTTATAACGTTTGACTCGAGGTCGGTGCTGTCTGTAGATATCGGTGCTGGTTAAAGGACGATTGAAGGTTGGGCTCTCACTATCCGACTAGCCAGAGGCAGGTAATGGTAAATATAGGTACGTTGGAGTATTCTGCAGCAGATTTTACATGGTGGTATTTGCAGTGACTGTTACTTTTTTTCTGGAGAAGGCTTGACAAACTTATTGAAGAATGGCTGGTCGGATGGTTGCTTACCACGAGGCAGGTAAATAATGTGGATAAACTTTTATATCTAATGTTGGTTTGGATATGGAGCGGTAGGAAGGTGGTTAGATACGTAAGGAGGAGGACATATTTTAGTGTTAATTTTGTCGGTTTCAATTCGATCGTGGTTAATTTATAAGCTCCATAGGGGCCGTTCTTAAATTGCGTAAGGGTAATTTTGTCGATTCCTCTTCCTCCCCAAGTATAAGAATTCCTAAGATTTTATATTCCACCCTCCTTTCCTTACGTAATATATTTTCAGTTATTAAGATTCTTTTAAAGGTTTATATAATTCATTTAACTCGGTTTCGTGTGAGCGATGAATATTTTTAGGCTACTCACATTTAAAATTAGGTGAAAAAAATATTACGTAAGACGCTACCTGACACCCTCTCCCCTCTTGTCCTCCCCTCTGCCCAATATTTCAACTACTATGTCAGGTATATTTCTGCTCCCACATACCAACATTACCAACTCATATTTTCCTACCACATATCCTCGGCTTCCTAGCAGACATTCTTAGTTCCACAGCAAATATTCTTAATCTAAACGTAATTCCCCCCCCCCCCCCCCCCCCCAGCACTACGCCATACAGCGCACCCGTGCGATAAAGCCCTAAGAGACCGGGCAGCAAAGTGCACAATCGAACGGGATACGGTCGGTCTGCGGCGAAATCGAAATTCGTGTCCGTGGAGCAGATTGGTCGGGAACTTTGCTGGAGGTCCGCTTTTACGGCTGACTCGCGGGTTGCGGTCGAACGCGCTCGGTTCATTTGCGAATGGAAATAGGCCGGCAAAATTGGCTCAAGCGGGCGCGGCATTTGGGTTCGCGCGTTGAACGCTGCATCTGCTGAGGATCTTTCCAGGGATTTCTTTTACAGCGGCCGGAATTGGAGATTCTGTGTTGCCTTTGGCTCTGCTTGCAGTCGTATTTTTCAATTACTCGAAAACAAGATAGGGGAGAGTCGTACAGTACCGATCAAAGCTAGATCTCGCTTCTAGCGTTAGTTGACTTCACTATCGATGAAGAAACGAGTGAATAGGAGTCCTGAGCAACGTATTCCAGCGATGTTTTTTTTTCTTCAGTTCCAACATATTTAACTTTTACGCTGGTGTTCCGCACGACAGAAGTTATTTTATTTTAAAGATTTCGTATTTTTCAGGTGATTCAATAATTTTGTCATATTATGTACAGTGTTCTTCGACTATTAGGTATACATAAATGCCCTGGTTTTCGCAATTTGCTTCGAATATTACGCATCAAACGTAAAACTTTTGCACGTGCTTTTAGTGCAGTACCGGTCAAAATTTTTTAAAATTTTTCCTATACCCATACAGCACACTTGGTTGCTGCAACGTTGCAGCAACGTTGCTGAAAAGTTGCAGAAACGTTGCTGAAAAGTTGCAGAAACGTTGCGGTGCAATGTTGCACAGGGGCGGACATAGGAAGATTTCTGCAACATTTCAGCAATGTTGCGGTGCAATATTACCCTGCAACGTTTCAGCAACGTTTCTGCAACGTTTCTGCAACGTTTCTGCAACGTTTCTGCAACGTTTCTGCAACGTTTCTGCAACGTTTCAGCAACGTTTCTGCAACGTTTCTGCAACGTTTCTGCAACGTTTCTGCAACGTTTCTGCAACGTTTCTGCAACTTTTCTGCAACGTTTCTGCAACGTTTCTGCAACTTTTCTGCAACGTTTCTGCAACGTTTCAGCAACTTTTCTGCAACTTTTCTGCAACGTTTCTGCAACGTTTCAGCAACGTTTCTGCAACTTTTCAGCAACGTAATTTGCTGTAGGGGTAATTAAAGGCTTTAGGTTTTCCTTCTTTATTTTTCTGCAGAAATATATCCGAAATTAAATAGAAAATAGGGAAATGGACGCAGAACGATATGCATGCTGCTTTGAAAATGCTACTTCAGAACAAAATTAGACTAAATTGAAGTTAAATTAGACTTTGATGAACAAGTCACTGAGTGCATTATTTGTAAAGAATCCTTCAACGATGATTGGATGTGCACGTGGAATGTACAGACCAAGAAAATTTCCTATCATTTTACCTGTGATATTTGTAGACTTGCCAAAATAAAAGTTCTATTCTATCTTTAAATGTTTTTGACTAACATTATTAATTACTTAGACCTTAAATTTTCTAAGTATTAGTTGGGCGGTACAGGACGACAATTTTTCGTTCCCTGCAAATTACAACTTTTCGATTCCTGTGAATTATTAATCTTTATAATAAAATTTAAGAAAAATGATTCGTCCACTTTTATTAAGCACCTATAAATCGCTTTTTTGAAATTTGATTTTTACCAACCCAAGTTATAGTACAACAACTTAGAGTGGCCAACAAATACGTGTCGCGGACATTGAGTGGTTGTAAGCGCGTTAAAGGTACTCTCCCATCAAATCACTCCAAAAATGGGTCATATTCAGGATTTTTTTTAAAAAGTAGTAAAAGTTATAGAGTTAAAAACTTTTTAGGCTGTATTTGGACATCTTTGAAGATAATACAAAAAATATTTTGCCTTTTTTATCTACTACTGCTCTCTGTAGATGGCTGTGATTGGTCTGGTCATACAAAAAAAAGTTTCGCATCTGCGAAATTGATAACTCCTCCTAGAACTGTCTGAAATCCACAAACCCCGAAAATTCTTAAGGTTTATAAGATTGTTCATGGAATCATCGTGGAGTCATCACACCATTAAGTGTGTATGCATTTCCCTCAATCCGAGTTCCTGATAATTCGAACCGAATTACATCTCCTTTACTTTCAAAATAACTCATTGTAATATACTCAAGATTGAAACAATCACTACTACTTTTTAAAGACCAGCATTTATTATCACCTTTGATAGAAATTTTTTTAAAAAATCTTTATCTTCTTTGAATCAAGCCAGATTGATTGAACATCTCGAATGTTTTTATTCAATCAGCATCCCCCCAGTTTTGCTAAGCCATTCGTCGTGTAAAACTAGCTTCTTTTTTCGTTCGAAGTGAATACTTTGAGATTAAATATATTTCCTTTGGCGGAGCCGTCGTGATACACTCCCGTAGGCAGTTGGCGCAATATTAAGTCCGTGCGGTGGTGGGAAGCGACGAAAGTCACTTTCCAGCGGTGGGAAAATTGAAAACCGGGAGATCGATTGTCCCTCGAATGGTACGCGCGATTGAGCCTGTGAACACAGTGGGTGCGAGGTCCGCGGCGATAAAGCCGCAAAAATACATTTGATTCGATCAGCGGTGATCGACGTTTTGGGATCGTTGGCCGCGGCAGCGAAGCCGCAGTTCCGACGCCCGTTTACAGGCTGGAATTCGAATCAGAGCGATTGTGATGGGCGAACCACGGTAAATCAGACGATATTCTTGTGGCAATCATGTATAGAGTGCCAAATAAAAGCATACTCGCTTGGGATCTGGTAGGAACCATAATTTTGAATAAAAAGTGACAGTATGCGCGCTTTCGTAAATGCTTCCTCAAAAAATTATTAATTATTAATGAACCGTGCACCATACCTTTTATATTCAGGAGGCTGAGGGAATTTTAATTAATGAAACTCATGAATATTCTTAACTTAGAATTTTCTACCAGATCCTGAAAGGGTGTGCTTTGTTTCGAGGACACTCTGTACACGCGTATTTATAAATATTCATTTCAATTTGTTACTTATCGATCATAATAATTAATCAGCTGTCAGCACTTGCTGGATGCATCCCATTAGGAAACGTGTTTCGATAATTATTACGAACTCCTGTTTGTGATTACACTTGTTATTAATATAGTACCATGGTAACTAATTAATTTGGATCACGAAATGGCGCGACGATACTGCGGTATGGTACGGCTTTGATTCGAAATTTCATTTGGTGTACTGAATTGTATTTTTACAGATCGGGAGTGTCATAATGGGAGAGTAAATCTTCAGTGTATCACATATGTATTAGGCTTGCTTACCATATAGGTAAGTATACGTTGTTATCAACTTTTAATATTTTTTATTTGAAACTGTGGTAATAATTTCATCAAATATTTATTCCAAAATTCGGAGTTCAATTTTTACCGTAATATCTTCCCCTATGGATTCGTCCACAGTAATCACTGCTGATTAAAAGGGAGGATTAAAAGAGGAATTTATAAAACGTAATTATTATGGAAAAATAATAAACACGATGTACCTACATGAAAAGCCAGCCACGATTATGCTGTTAAATAAAGGAAAAGTGATACAAGAGTTTAAAAAAGTAAGTATGACGTAAGTAATTAAAAAGCATACATTTTTCACTTTTTAAAATTTTAAAAGCTTTATTAATCAAATATATACAACTTAATCTTCAATATCTCCAAGGAACCTAAGTTTACTAATATTAACATTTTAACTGCAATTAAAAGTCCTACTTAATTAAAAATTGGCACTATCTGTTGCAAAAGAAAACTTACACATACAAACTTACTTATGACAGTGGACATCCGTGTATCTTCCATAGCCTTGCGAAATTTTATCACTGCTTTCGCGTGAAAACGCTGAGCAGCGGAACAAATTAAATTCCCGATTAGGGCAGACTTAAAGCGCGTAATGCGAGCTCCAGAAACGATCTGACCGACGCTTGTAATTACCGTGAAAGCAATTAATTCACGAATTGGCACGTTGCGCGCGTCAGGCAAACGGTGAATTAATATTCACGTTATCACTATTGTCCCGTGTATAAATGCGCCTGGGGAAATTGGCGGATATTATGTTTCCGCGGATCGGCGCGGTGGAGAAATGTGATTTTTCTGTTTCAACCCTCCGCGCACGCTGGAGATTAAAAGATTTCGCGGTCGAAGCGTATTTCGCGCCCGTTATTTCGTTCCGCTGGTTTAGTAACAGTCGTGAAATAAAAGGCAACATTGATAGCAGCGATGATGTTCGAAGCCCTCAGGCAGAACATAAATGACTAATGAACAGTTGAAATTTATCAAAACGAGAATTCAAACTTGACAATGCTTCCCGCGTTTCGTGATAACAATAGCGCGACGGAAAAATTGGGAAATTATCGAAAGCCATGGGCGGTCGAGCGTGACGGCCAGATAGTGGTAAAAAATTTCTGTTTCGGTGCCCTGGTGATTCGCACAAGTTCTTCCTCCGCGTATTTGTTATCGCGGTCGATGGACCGTGAACGCTGCAAATATTTTCCTCGTCTCTGCCAACCAATTCCACGCGAGCTGCTGTTTAACAAGTTCGTGGGGATGTTTTTTTTATGCATTTTAATAATAAACGTTAGCGCGGTCGTGTCGGTGGCACGAAACGCTGATCGAAAATAACGTCTTCGTTCTACATATATACGACACTACACGAAAATGCCACGATTCCCGTGATTTCTCTGCTGGAATTCTTCAGTCTGTTGACACCTGAAGGTAATTTCCATCGTTACGCGAAGGCTCGTTGACGACCGCCTTAAAATAGTCGCGGCTGCGAGCGATGGGTCGTTCAAGCTTTACGGCGCAAGTTTCGCGATCTTTCGAACTACGACCCCCGTGAAACGTATTCTTACCGCTCCCCCTTTCACGTTTCTTTACGACTCGTGCTACGGACGTTTAATATTTAGGGATATTTTCTCGAATTCGGAACTTGACACGGTCACCGGGGTAGGAGGTGTACGGAGTGGTGAAAAAGGGGGTTTGTTTTAAGTGATGACTTCTACACTTCCCTATCTTTTTTATCAACTTTTGTACGGTTACGATAGCGACGGTGCCAACTTTCGGCAGATCAGTAAAATTGACTGCCACGGCGAACTCGTTGATGTGTGAAATTTATATTTAACGAGTAAACGAAGGGAACCGACGGCCAAAGATAGTTTGTTTACTCAAAGTCCTTTTTTAAATATAGTCCAGTTTCAATTATTTTCTGTCAATTTAAACGGGAGAAAAATATACAAATTCCGATTTTGTATCATCGGTGACACATCGCCGAGCAACGGCGATCTCGCGCGGCTCAGGCCACAATGGTTTTCGCCGGTTATTCGAGCTTCTAGGATAAAGATACAATGAAAGACGAACAATTATTCGGAGCCCAAGATGAAAGGCCTTCGAATAAACAAAGTATCTTTGGCCGTCGGATGAATTCCCGTCGAATAAATTCCTTCATCCGTGGCGCTTCGAATAAAGATAACTCGGGCGAGTTTTTATTCGACGACGAAAAAGATAAAATCTCTTTATTTGAAAAGTTATTTAAATCATTTTTTATTTAAACAATGCCCATCCCTGGTCTCGACCTCGAAAATGGCTTTTTTCAAAGCCATGGTTTTCATTTAATTATATGTGATAGCGGTTATCGTTATAGGAAAGTACGTACTTTAAGTGAGAGTCATTGATAGTATTAAATATGAAATGCACAAAAAATAAAAAATGAAAAACAGAAACAGAAATTTGTTTAAAAAATATAGGGCGTTGAGTTTTGCGATTTTTGCCTATTTTCATGAAAATGGGTTGTACTTATGCATTTTTAACTCGGAAACTATTTGTCGGATTCAGTTGATCCTAACGTTATTGTAAACTAGAAGGATCGGCCTTCCTGAATATTTTTGTTCCCGATTAAAAAATCATTTTTACAATAATGAAAATTATAAATAAAGTTTTATTTTGCAAATTGAGGCTCAAGGTCACGATTTTAAAAATCCGAAAAAAATACCACCATATTCGCTGAAGAATTTCCTATAAAATCAGCCTTTCTCTTGTTGGTAATTTGTATATTCAACGTCGCAGGAAGCTGTTAAAGACAGCGGCGCGCGCCGTTTCAGGTAAGCGAGCCGCGCGCTCCGCTATTACAGTCGCCTCACCGTACCCCTCGCACCCTCTATTACTTCAATCAGGTCTAACAACGGTAGAAACAATAACGACAGCTCACGTATTCATCACGAGGGTGTCATTTATACCTGCAGAAGAATTTTACTAACCCACTCTTGGCCAATGCTACTTTTTTATAATAATCAGATTTGTAAGTACCAGCTTGACTGTTCGTTGATTATTTGTTGAAAAAGTGCCATTGCCCGATGGAAACCACGAGAAAGTCATGGGTTCTTTCCATCAGGAGTGGATAAGGATGGATTAGGAAGGTTGGCATGGATATGATCACTTCGAATAGCGAGGTTAAGGGATGCAAGTAAGAAAACGGTCGAAACTATTTCATTGTGCTGAACACAGTGCCAGCTTCATCACACGAGCAAGTTTTGCATAAAATTTTTTTGTCTGAGATTGGCGTGTAGCTATGGAAACTTCTAGTGCCAGTAATAGATAATGCTGCTGCAAAGCGAGCTTCTAACGTGATAGCATGTTCTGTTTGTTCATCCTGACTTACGTAATCGAAAGTAATATTTGTAAAAGATGTCTTTGCCCATTCAAATAAGTCTCGGGGTGTAAGAATTTGATTGTCTAATGGTCTTTGTAAGCTTGCGCGCATTGCAAGCCTTTTTACGGAACCTCCAATTCCATCACATGGTCCTTTACCGTGTGCCGTTGCAAAAAAATGCCATTCAAGATATTGAAACAGTAGACGCGCACGATGCGAAAGTGCTCTGAAAACTAAAGACTTTAAAGGACGATGCCTAAGCAGAAATGTGTAGCGCTATATAAGTTTATTACCATCTTGGCCAAGAGTGGGTTAGTAAAATTCTTCTGCAGGTATAAATGACACCCTCGTGATGAATACGTGAGCTGTCGTTATTGTTTCTACCGTTGTTAGACCTGATTGAAGTAATAGAGGGTGCGAGGGGTACGGTGAGGCGACCGTAATAGCGGAGCGCGCGGCTCGCTTACCTGAAACGGCGCGCGCCGCTGTCTTTAACAGCTTCCTGCGACGTTGAATATACAAATTACCAACAAGAGAAAGGCTGATTTTATAGGAAATTCTTCAGCGAATATGGTGGTATTTTTTTCGGATTTTTAAAATCGTGACCTTGAGCCTCAATTTGCAAAATAAAACTTTATTTATAATTTTCATTATTGTAAAAATGATTTTTTAATCGGGAACAAAAATATTCAGGAAGGCCGATCCTTCTAGTTTACAATAACGTTAGGATCAACTGAATCCGACAAATAGTTTCCGAGTTAAAAATGCATAAGTACAACCCATTTTCATGAAAATAGGCAAAAATCGCAAAACTCAACGCCCTATATTTTTTAAACAAATTCGAAAACGACAAAATGGTGAATTAAACCCCCCATACTTTCACGAGGGCTACAACATATTCAAGTTTGAACAAAATCCGAGACATCGAGGGAAAAAAGTGATCGAGTTGGCGTGGAATGACCCACCCGGTGACCCGGGTACTCGGTTAACCGGGTGATACCCGGGTACTCGGTTAACCGGGTGATACCCGGGTACCCGGGCGCTACCCGGGTCTGCGGGTAATACGATTACGGGTACTCGATACCCGTATGATACGGGTAACACAGTTCGACAGCCATCTGGACTTGTAACATTTAATAGCCGTTTCTTATACGTTTTGGAGCGCTGAAAACGAATCCGCAAACCGTTTGACGCCATTATCCTCAGTTTTTGAGAAATTCGATTTTGAAAAAAAAAACTGCAAATTTTCAACGTTGAACATCTTTTGTGTCGAGACAGTAATAGTTATTCATGACTGTTTGCGCAAATTTGCATTTTTTTTTCAAAATCGAATTTCTCAAAAACTGAGGAGGATGACAGCGCAGAAGCAACTTGCAATATTACTAATAATTTATAACTAACAATATTCATGAAACAAAAAGGTATAATAAGAGGTTTGTTACGATCCACTGCAATAACCGGTATTTCGTCGATTACCCGTATAATACGAATATCGGGTAATCGTAACCGTATTACCCGCAAACCCGGGTAGGACCCGGTTCACCGGGTACCCGGGTAACCGGAAACCCGCGAAAAGTAAGAGCCCTATTATGTACGTCATTTGCCTTCTATTTAAGAAATTCCTTTGAGCTTCACGCAATGGAAGTCTGAAATGTATTTCTATGATCGAGCTTCAATAGGGGTACCTCACCTAAATGTAGCCACCTAAATATCTTCTTCAGTTGTGGCGATGCAAAAAATATTTTCCCAAGGTCATTTCTTTCGGAGTTTGTATCTCACGAATGCTTCTCACACATCCCTCCAAAAGGAGCCCACCAACAACTAAAAGGCTATCATTTGAATTTTATAAGAAATAAATAAAATTTTCAAAAAATATATAAATGGCAAAAAAGTATCTACAATTAAAAATTTTGTGAATCAAATGTATCCTTACTAGGGCTCTAACGAATATTCGAATAATCTAAGTATTCGAATATTTGAATATTCGAATACCACAGAATTCGAATAATTTCTTCGAATATTCGGATCTTTCGAAGTTATGATTGCACCGAATACCAATCTGAACATGAGATATTTATTCACAGTTTATTGTGAAATTCTTTTCATATTGGCCTTTACAATTATTTGTTTCTCAATCGATAAATTTTTAACTTTATTAATCTTTGGTAAATTTATACATTTTGAAACGAAAACAACCATCAGTTATTAGTATTATTTTTATAATAATGAGTGGACAACCCCGACGGAATCGGCCAAGGGCCCTCTCCTCTAGGCCCATCCGTGTCCCATCATAAGCGGATGACAAACAGTATAAGCAGACTTTTTTGTAGGAAGATAAAACCCCATAAACGATTTTGAGGAACTATAATATTTTTATTTTTCCTTCGTTACTATAACGTTATTTTTCTAAATTTATCGTTTGAAAAACAAATAATTGTAAAGGCCAATATGAAAAGAATTTCACGATAAACTGTGAACAAATATTTCATGTTCGAGCGTTATTTCATGATTGAGCAGAATATTCGAAGGTTCGAAGTTCGAATATTCGAAGGTTCGAAGTTCGAATGTTCGAATATTCGAATATTCGAAGAAATTATTCGTATTCGAAATTATTCGAATTATTCGAATATTCGAATAGTCGAATAATTACAGCTCTAATCCTTACATTTTTTTATTGAAAATAGTAATGCCACGTAAATTTTAGGTGCATACAGTAATAATATTGGAACTTCTATTATATTTTTCAAGCTACTAAAAGGTCATTAACATCTTTAACGTATCGTCTGATGTTTAAGGGGTGCCATTTTCTCATATTCTACAATAACCACATCCTCGCGTACACCCACTTAACTTAAAATTTCGCATGGAAATTTACTGTTGTCCCGCGTCAAGTTCCGCAGTCTGAAAACACTTATTTCTGTCACGATAGCTGCACATTACACCAGTAATACAACGAACCATATATCACACTAATGAGGAAAGCATTTTGCACGCTTCTAAATTCAATCGCGAGCCCATCTCTACAGTTCGGAATCGAACGGCCCGCGTAACGCATTAATCACGTTCGTTCCGTGTTGCAGAAAATTCGTTTATAATTCGAAACGTTGCTAGCTAGACGCCCGCGCTAATTTCTGCCGTGGGATTTATCGCGTTCTCGTTTGATTACGGGATATGAATATTTACGCTCTCGGTTACAACGGGTGGCGGGCGAAGAAAAGAGCGCGGATTGTGTCATTGTGGACGGCGGTGGACGAGGGGGGTCGGGGGGGGGGGGCGGAGGATGGGCGAAATAAAATTACAGTTTCAATTAAGAAGTCGGCAAATGGAGAAGTAAGATAAACGGATGAAGTAGCAGGCGCTCGCGTTAAATTCCGTTCTAATCCGCGGGGGAGGAAAGTTGCCACCGAGGAGAAAAAGCAACGACGAACCTGCGAAATACGGGTCATATCCGCCTAACCGCCGGCAAAGATAAAGTAATGGTTATTTGCCGCTGGAGATAAACATTTCTTGCGCCAACGAGCTGCCAACTGATGCTGTTTCTTTGCTTTGTATTTCCGGCATACGAGGAGCAATTAGAAACGTCTTGTAAGTAGTGATGGGACTGATACCAATACTATTGATGATATTCAATCAATTCGATACCAAAGTACTCAATAGGAAATATCGATACGCATCGAAATGTTATGTACTTGGTATCAATCATCGATACCAATTCTTCTTCAACCGATACCATATCAATACTATGCCGAATCAAAACCGGTTTGATACTTTACGATATTATCGATACTTATTTGATACTTACGAAATTATCGATACTTGTCTGATACTGTGCGAAATTATCGTTTTTTATTTGATAATTCTGTGATCAGATGGCAAACCTGTTATGATATCTATTTGATACGAAAGTATCGGTTTCGATTTGCAATTTACTAATTCACGAAAATAGTATTTATTACCAATCATGATTTGATAATATAACTAATGAAGTAGGAGTTAGAATCAGTATCATGAACTACGTATATAATTGAATTTTAATTAATAAATGATGTACATATACATTATTCTATGTAGAATGAAATATTTTGTTGCATTTTGCTTCCAATAAATAAGACGATTTTTTATGGGTAAACAACTTTCTTTAAAAAAGTTATCTAACTATAATTGTACATCATTACCATCTAATGAGTTTCTATTTCTGCCTTCGATATAATTATCAAATGAAGCCCAAAAATTAGATTCATCCTCTGTCAGTGGTGACATTGATGTTTTGTGGTTATATTGCATTTTGATTGAATTGATTTGATTTGTGGTTACAGGCTGATTTCAAGTCGTTTGGATTTGTGGTTATGGGTTATATTTATTGATGACAGGTTAATTCTATCTCCCCTTCCGGTTTTTTTTTTCATAATTTTGTATTATCATCATAACTACGCGCGTCTGCAAAGTTTCAAGACAATTGGATTGGTGGAACTGGGTTAAATAGGTTTTCCGTTTTACCCCACGAAAAGTGTTGCGTTTTGCCCCACGTGCAGTTATTTGGTAAACATTTAATATTTACACTTCAGCGTGAGGTAAAGATATTGCAGGTATCGATATTTTCGTATAGGTATCAAGTAGGTATCGATATTTTTGTGTAGGTATCAAACAGGTATCGATACATTCTGATATGTAAGTATCAAAGAAGCATCGATTCCTTCTGATGCCTTTGACTTTGATATGCATCAATACCAGATTGAAATTTGTAGAAGGGTATCGATATGTATCGATACGGTATCAGTCCCATCACTACTTGTAAGTATTTCATCCTACAAATAGGTGTGTGTGTTTTCTTTTTATTCTGTTTAAATTGTTGTTAGTTATTGAGCTAACTGCTATAGATCTGTTTGGGCTTGAATTGTGAGATTAAGAGTCCTCGTAGAAAACACTGTATGTAAATGCCAAAAATCAAATTCTATACTATAGTGTTACCATTGGCACGTAGAACATTGTCCGATAAATTTTTTTATGTTTAATTTTGGCACTTGTAGTGTTTTCTACAAGGACTCTTCAAATATGGAAATTTTGCTATGTGGGTGTGGTGATAGAGGGTTGAATGAGTTTAGGATTATTTTGCGCCCTTCAAATTTCAGGATGTGCTGAAGTTTTAGTAAAACAGTTGCATCAGTACTCGAGTAAATCTGCCCAAGGATTTTTTACGCATACTGAGTCGGCTATCTTCTGTGGGTATAATGGCTCTGTAAGGGTTGGAGTCTTAATTGTTTGGATGTTTCAAAGAAAAGGTCACCCAAGCTGGGATAATAAATTGTGACTATAATAAACAACCCAATTAAAATTGCTGCTTAAAAATAAGAGAAATGTCGTATAAACATAGGCTTGTAAATGCATTATAAAAAAGTTATAACAAAAATACGAAATGAAACCGGATTGGTTTTTTTATTCAGTACAGCGTGGGAATAAATTGGCGACATTCATCGAATCTATTTGTACAGGCTTTGTTTACTAATTGCGGTCGTATGGAACGCCGTGTCAAACGAAAATCCAGTTGTTATTTCGTATTTTTGTTATAACTTTTTAATAAAGTATTTATGAGCCTATATTTATGTAACTTGCGTATCTAGAGCGACACGTAACTATGGAAGTTAGAAAACTAGCTATGATAAGGTAAACAATGTAATTCAAACACTTACACATCTGCACATACCTACTCATGTAAGAAATAAAGCTTCGTTAGGTTTCAAAAAAAGAATCCCATCCATTTATAATCACAAATTGGTCGCCTGGGTTTCACGGCACCCCAGCGTCATTTTTGGGTTACCATTTTCGTATTTTTGAATCTTTTAACTTTCGAGGGATAATCGTACATTCGTAATACTCATACAATAATTTTCTAATAGTATTTTTCTAGAAATGTAAATTTTGATGTGTTGAAATTCTTATTTGAAAGAATAGTGCTGGATAAACTCGATTTTTTTGGTTAAAATTCACCAAATTTTTAAGTTTTTTTATTAAGGTCTAAAAATTTCCGGAAATATTGGCAAATACATATCCTGTGGTGCGATACACCCCGTGCGACCACGAAAGGTTAACGGAACAAACTTCCCCACACCTTCTTAGCATCCACTACCCCCTCGAACTCCCTCAAAAGGCAACTGAGAGACCTATAAAACAGAGTAGATACACCTTGTCCAGCACTTAGATTCACTGGTTGCTGCTGCGAAGTCACCATTTTTCGTCGCGCAAATAAGCGTTCCTTGCTGCGAGTTGATACGAGCAAGCGTCCTTCCGAGCAGCCGAGGGACCCCGGCATTTGTCGTACGCCACCGTGTTTCTATGCGAGCGGAAAGGTACAGAAAAGGGAGGAGACGGATCAGGGGGAGGACAGGGAGACTCTGAAATACTGGCGTACCCGTGCACGCAACCTTGCATTCGTTCGTGGAGCGAGAGAGCGGGGTGAGTTTGGCGTGTCTGGTGGCAGGGTGCGGGGGTGGGCGGGTTTTTCCGGATTACAATAAGTTCACAAAGGACGAGCTACTACGGGGTCGACTGTCACGGATTTAAGCGCGTTTTGTGCCTGGAGATTTTCGCCGCGGATTTCCACGACGAATTAGAAATCGTCGGGATTAAAAGCGATGACGAGAGTCACGCTGGAAATTGCTAGGTCAACTCTCGCGTCCCCGCCAGACTCGAGCTACTGTGGAGATTCAATTGCTGGTGGGCTCTGATTTCTTTTTACAGTCGCTCCGGAGACTATCATTTGACAGGATTATTTTAAACATGCACGCCCGGAAAGTTGCATAGTAGTAGAAAATTGGGTAAATCTAATTAAAGTCGTCGAGTTGTTTGTAGTGGCAGAATTCGTAGTCGTGGGATTAATGGAAGTATTGAGTTTGAAATTATTTTGCTGTGTCGCTGCTACTCCAAAGTTCTGTGTTTAATAAGCGTAGAATCTGTGATCGATCGACGACCGAATAAGTGGGGAGAGTAAAGGGTTCAAAGAGTGTTAAGGCCGTAGGAAATTTTTAAAATTCGTTGAATTGAATAACAGATGCTAATTCTGATCTAATTATAATATTGTGAGATAAATACATAACTATGTAATTAACAGTTTATTCAATTAGCGGGGCGATAGTCTTTTGGCGCAGGTAATAGAAAATGCTCGACAAGTGCAGGCTGGGAATTTTGAGAGACTACGATGAAATATCAGTTATTAAATTTATTATATTGAAGATGGAGCTCAGGATAATGTAACGTGAATAATGAAACGCTGTACTCAAGGGCAATACTTTCAGAAGCGGTGTTTATCAGCGATTTTGAGAGCTTGTTCTGCACATATTGGAACTTCAAAATTGCCCCTACTTTTACGCGCGCCCATGACGGTACATAAACCCACCTATATAAGGTGGATCGAATTTAAAATTTAATTCAAAATTTCATAAGGCGAGGATGAAGCATGGGTTACCCTTGTTCGTTTAACAGGAAATCGATATCGTCTACGAGTTCGCTAAGTTTACTTTATGTAATGCTTTCGATACACGTTCAACAGCCCTGCGTCGATTTTAAGGGAAACGCAGCGAAATGTTTTATATATATGGTGCAACACATTTCACCAAACCTGGTATAAGGGAAATACAGGATGATTTTTGTAAAAAATATATGGGATGCATTGCATTTTAATTTCGACGGTATTGCATTTTAGAAACTTCCTCGTGGCCCTTGCATTTACGTACAAAATTTTCCGGCGGAAAATTATGAAGTTTTTCACAATAAAGCCATTACTATGTAGATTGGAGTTCGTCAAGGAATGATAATTTTAGGGGACCGAAAATTTTAAATTTTCGTAGCGCTGAATCATGCGCCACTGATTTCTGTCGTCATTCACCATAAATAAAATTAAATAAATTGGTTGGTATTAAAGTTCACATATATAAACAATTATAATACAATTGCAGTATATGAAAATGATATAAAATTAAACATTGGCATTGGCAGATACGTTTAAGAAATTCCTACTAATGAAGTTGTAATATTAATGTTAATGAAGTACTAATGGGTAGTTCACATAGACCAGATGGAACTTTGGAGATTTTCTGACTCCTATTTGTTTTACCATCTTACTTAAATATTCTGCGTTACACATACCCTCATACTCTAATAAAATATCATATATGTAGGATCACGGAAAAAAGGATGTCGCCTCAACAGGACTCGAAGAACCCGCGATCTCTAGATTTGCGCGCTGGCCAGCCGCCTTAACCACCTTCCCCGTCCTCGTTCTTCCGTATCCGCCTCTTATGTTATGGGGGTTCCTGATCCCACATATATGCCAATGAAATATTCGCAATTCCACTTATTCTGCCTCAATCTTTTATCAAATGGAACTTGCATTAACTTACAATCAGTAAGACATTAGATCTTCAAGTATGAAACAAATAAAATTCAGAAAATTTTCAACGTCCCATTAGTCCCAACACCTTCCTGAAATATTTTATATTCCACTTATTTCCATAATGAATTTTGGAAATGCTTTGCTCAATACTTCTAAGTATTCACTAATTCCGTAACATTTTCTCATTGTCAATTACCTCCTACATTCGATACACGTCCTAATTCTCCTAATCGACAAACTCCCAACTTGGTTATATAAAAAGTAAACAATAAACTAAAAAAAGTCCTACCGAACCACGTTCGATCTTAATAGGCAAAACAATTACAAATGCGCAAGTGTCAATCCTCCTAAACCGCCTCTCCATTCACTGCCCTAAAAAAAAATAAACAAATAAAAAGTTACAAGGAAAAAATCAGTCAGCGAAACGAACAAGCAATTAAAGTCCAATTAAAAACCTCTTCCACTGAAAATTCTAGGTAGCGCGGAGGCGCGCTTCGATCCAATAAAGAACCTGACACGTACGAGTCGCCATATTTCTCCCTTATTCGTCGAAACGCTCGTTCGTCCCGGGCGCACAGAGAGAGAGAGAGAGAGAGAGAGAGAGAGAGAGGGGGGGGCGGTAGCCGAACGGTGGACGCGGGCAAAAAAAAAATAGGGGCGGAAAAAGTGGACGGTGTGTATCGGTTCGGGAAGGGCTACAGAACCGATTTCACGGACGCGTCTAAATATTTAACGGGCCGAGATAAATCAGATTCTGTTACGTTCGTAGCGCGGCCTGGCTTTTTCCGTTCGAGTTGAAATGAAAAATCGCGGCCAACGGAGCAACATTAATTGCCTGGGAATTCGCCGAGCACGAGTCGTGACGGTCGAACGAGGAAACGGGGGAAATGCGCTCCCGCGCGCGTACGGGGCGGAAAAATCTGGCGGGCGGGGCGCAGGGGTGGGAGCACTGACGGTGACAGTTCGGCGATCAAAAAAGTCTTTCGCCCGGCCCTCCTCTTGCCCTGGCAACCGTCCACGGGCCTCTCGGGCCACGGACGTCCATTCCGATCCGCCAGGATTCGATCAGGACGAGAGAGCGGATATCAATCGACAACCGTTTAGGGAAATCGCTGTAGGCGCTTGATTTCAATTAAATTACCTTCCGGTCGGTGTTGGTCGAGAGAGCTTACGCTCGGTTCTCCGGCTGCGAAGCTTCCGCTCGATCGGGGTGCTTGATTCCTTAAAGTCCGTTTCCCTTCGTCGTACTCTTTTAATTAGATTGTTCGGCGGTGTTGTTATTCGATATAGGTACTGGCTGTGTTGACAGTTGGCCAGATGATGCAAGGTTCGGGGTTCAGTTGCATACGCTTTATTTTAGAGTTAGGGGGCGGGAGGGTGGAGGGAGGGTGTTGAGTCATGATTTGGTCCAAATTTTGTATATGGTTAATCAGAGATGGGCAAAGTTTTTATTTAAATAAAATTTCGAATAACGCATAAAAGTTAAAAAAAGAAGATGTCATTCGTTCGTTAACCCGAGTTAACTCTATTCGACACACGACGAATAATCTTTTTAACTTTCATTCGTTATTAGAAATTTTATTTAAATAAAAATTTTGCCCATCTCTGTGGTCAATGTATATGTGTAATGATGTATTAAAGGCATAGGATGTACTATTTGAGAATTTTTGAGAAAATGGAGTCCAAAGTTTTACTTCCTCTTTACTTCCATCTGCAAGTCGTTTCCAGACTTTCCCGCGTCCCCGTTTCCCTGTAATCATTTAATAGTAGCTCTGACGCATTAACCTTTATGTGGTTACTTTGTCATGTTCCCTCCGTGAAACTCTCCGCGTTCTGATTTTTGTTTCGCCTGTTAGAATCCACGGTCTCCGCATGCTGCAGACCAGCGTTTCCCAAACTTTTCCTACGATGGAAGATTTCACAAATCCTGAAATTTTAATGGAACACCTTGGTTATTTTGTAGGGTAGTTATATAAATAAGAAATAAAATAAATGAGTAAATCTATGCGTTAACAGAAAAACAAGCATTAATTCTCAAATGGTAATTATTTAAAACAAAACACATAAAAATGGCAAAATAAACTAGCTTATTTTGCCATATAACGTAATTTTACGTAATAAAATATATATAAACGTAAAATTACGTTCTCAATGACTTCGGTGTCGACAACCGCGGGTTGCTGTCAGTTTGAACTTGTCACATATTAATTTTGATAATTTTTCAGCTATTCACTTTCCACGGAACATAATTTGGGAAACGCTGCTGTACACTATATAGCGTAGACGCCGCAGGTTCAATTCTACTCTTCTGATCCCCTCCGCTAACCGAATCCCGTTTCAATTCCTCTATTTATTTCTTTATTCTTTCTCTTTCTCAAACAGATAAATCCCCCCTCCCAATCCCACATCCTCCATCTCTTCTCTTACTTTACACTTTTAAACCTCTCTCGGCTCCCCGTTCTCCCTCCTTCCCATTTCCATTACACCCCTTCCTGCCCCTTTCATCTGACAATTTATCTTTCATTCGTGTCTCCGCCGTCTCTCCCAGTATCCTCCATTTTCCACTGTCTCCCCACATTCGCGTTCCCCCGTTACCGTTGTCACGAACGTAGCCACTTGGTGGTTCGATTTATTATACAGGTGTCCCAGAAAGTTCGTGCGGTTTTCGCAGCTTCGACACGGCGGGCATGTTTTAATATCCTTTCGACCGCATTACATTCGGCAACCTTTCCCCAACGCGATACAAGCTTGTGCACTGCGTGTTTCATAAACATTTGTTTCCTCCGACGGAAAAAACTGTCGCACCGTTCATGTCACATCGTCTTCGTTTGTAAATGTTCTTTCTGTCAAAATAGTTCTGCATGGACAGAAGCAGGTGATAATCGGACAGCGAAAGGTCTGAAGAATACGGAGGACGAATCAAGGTTTCCCAATCAAGTGCGGAAATTTTTCCCAGCGTGGTTTTTGTCGTATGTGGTCTCGCTTTGTCTCGCAGAAATAAGACGCCTTACGGTTTACCAATGCCGGCTGCATTCTTCGCAATTCTTCCTGCACTTCGTACCGGCTGATGCATTCCGAGTTTCTCTAGCCCTTCGATGCGTACAAGCAATAAAAAATAATGAAACACCTGGACGCCAGGTGCCGAAGTGATCGGGGAGAACCGCACGAACTTTCTGGGGTACGCTTAGTAAAGAGAATCTTTCACTTTACTTTTTAGTCTCTGACTCCCTGCGAGCATTTCTTCTTTCATCCCCGTCCTTAGGCATCCTCCGATCCTCCTCAGCCACTCGCCCGTTTCTGCGACGGATCGTTACCGAGCTGTGAAAACGCTTGTTATTGTCGTGGAAGCGAGCTTCCAACGAAGGGTGGTTTCGCTTTGGAAAAACTCTTCTCCGTGGTTCGAGCTTTTCCGAAACGAATGGATGCGCAGGGGGAAGTCATGCTAGGGGAGTTTTTCGATTTCAGGAGCGAGGCGTTCAAAGTGATCGCGCACGCGGGGAATCGTTTTTCAACCCTCTGATCACTGTGCGATCCGGTAGTATTCGTTGCTCGTGTTTAGTGGAGCGTTTGCTATGGAGAAATCTTCTTCGTCTTTTGCGCAGAGAGGATGAACCGTTGGTAACGAAATGGCCAAAGGGGGAAGAAAGTACGACATATAGATACGCATATCTTTGTTGCAAACATATTAAGGATGATTCAACCTGCACAGTATTATTTTTCAATATTTGGCCTAACTATTAAAAAAAATCCATTTCAATCGATGCTGTACAGTCCGAGATATAAACGATCGAAGATCGACAGGGTCTCTCGCCCGTGCGGTGTGAGAAATCACTTGAGGGTTAAGAAATCAAAAATCAATTGGTCTCTTCTACGATACGAGATTGATAATAATAATCTTACCGAATTTTGAATTTAATAGACATCTATAGATTTATTGGAAAAACTTAATACACCACAACAAATCCTTAGTAAATCATTCGCAAAGCTGTTACAAGAGAACAGAAGTATCACTAAATAATCGAACTTCCTCTAACAGTAGATATTAAATGGCAAGGTACTTCCCCTTCGCTGCTATCAACAAGTGATCGCATGCACACGAAGGTGAATGCTTTCAACACGTTCTGTGCCTCCACAGTCACGTGGCAGGCCATTAGAAACATTTATATGTTTTATGAAAAAAAAGTTACAGTTAAACACCTACGCCAACGTATTCGTATCGTCGATGACTAAAATCTATTCGCCATGCGATATCTTTGTGGTCTCTCGATTAAAAACCTATTAGCCAGGCGAACTTCTAGCACAGAATCAGTAATGGCTGCCAGACGCGCGAGAGATAGATAAATCGTTACTCGCCGATGGCGGTAAGGAGGAACGAGCGGCGTAATTTAATTAGTAAGAGAAATCACGACAATGGATTAAACGCGGAAGTAGTGAGCCAGTTGATCGAACGATCCCGTTGTTTGCTGCTTCTGCCACGAGATCGACACGTAATGGTATCTAAACTGCTGAATTTACTCTTCTCTGGTTTCCTACTTGCTAATCGATGTTCATTCTGCGTTCCTTAACTCTTTCGCCGCAGATTTAAATTTTCGGACGGTTCTTGATAAGTGTCAATTTTAGACGAATAATTTTTTTTTTTAACTTTCAACTTATGGTTACCGATCAAACTGTCTCGTTGTCAGAGGGGCGCAAGAATGGAATCCGAGAAATAAAAAGTCGACCAGATATGTCGGAGAACATTACTGAGTACCACTAAAGTCGAAATCCGCAGCAAACAGGAATGTAGCGGCGTTCAACTATAGCCGAATACCGCAGCGAAAGGGTTAAGAAGAAAATGTCATGGGAACAGCAATCGTGAATAAATGTAGAAGTATAGAAATTAGCAGATATTAGGAAACAAACAATTAGCTTTGCTAAAAATGAATGTTTAAATCTCTCGGTGTCTTTTTGGAAGCAGTTAGACGAACGACGAATTTGTAAATGATATAAACAAATTTCGCATTGTACTTAGACATTAATTATCCAAGCGACGTGAGAGGAATAAGTAGATCTTATGGAACAATATTTAAATAATGTAGCATTGTTCCTTTATTTTATAACTGTGGTAAAGTGGTTGAAAATCTGTTTGCAGTTCGCTAAGTAGGGTAAATGTGTAGAAGAACCGTTTTGTTGTGACATTCATCCATTCGTAAATCAATTTCGATTCAATTTCAAGTTAGGCGAGGTTTCCCGCTCGTGTACACATATTCCCCTCCGAGTTCTCTCTGCTTTGTAAATTCGATGTAACGCGCAAGACAAATTTCGAACTGGAGCCGTCTCTGCGGAGGAGCACTTTCTTGAAGTCACCCGAAACACGAGAATTTATATTACGAAACTCGGTTGCATCAGCATTCCTGCATATGATTAAGAGTGGAACAGTGAGAGGTGATATTGGATGTGATACGATTTGCATTTCCCATGAAACTGGGAGCTGTGTGATTTGTTATCTGTTTTTCTTATTCTACTGCTTTTATTAGGGTTTATAAGTTTGTGTGAATATTATAGCTATTTATGCAAATCTCTGATACAAATTTAATCGAATAAAAATTATTAAAACATAGACATTTTCTGAGAGGAATTTTATAATTCTATTTTTTTAAAACAATTTTATTATATTAATACTAACTAAAATATTTCCTAAATGTAGCTTTTATTATTCAAAATTGACCGATCAAACGAGCCCGCCGAAGGCGGGCGAAGTTCGATCGTAATTATACTGCGCGTCTCGTTCTCGATGATTACTTGTAGAAGTTTAGCGTCTGTGATAACGTTTCTCTAATTAATTAATTTCTTATATAAGCTGTGTAACTATGTTTATGTCAAAACACTTTATTAAATCTTAATCCGAAATATAGTATCATATATGGGAACAGTTACTTAACACAGCGCGAGCAAAACAATCATTTGATTTTTGGATCGGTCTATTATAAAAACGTGCAAATGTATTTGATTCGCCGGACCAACCCGCTGTTCTTCTTATAGTAGTTACCTCTACTCCCTTTCTGTAAGCTGCGGAGACAGACGCATGTTTTGTGCTGTATGCACTAAACCTATCAACATCAACACCTGCTTTATTTAGTAGTGATTTGATCCAATGACCAATCGTCTGTGCTCCTATCTGACCGTGTGGTCGAATTGTTGAAACAAAAAAATTTTGTGTATCTGCCCTGAGCTTTTCAATCATTTTCAGGTATCTTAGAATAGCTGAAGCTACGCAAACTTTTTGTCTTTCTCTGAAGAAAGGTATATTTAATACGGGTTGCATCTTTCCCGGTTTCGATGTTTTTAATGTAGATGATTTTTGGATGTTATTAATATTAATTACAGCTAACGTTTGCAGTCTATGTGCTGTGACAAGGACCAGCAGCGTAGCTGTTATCTCAGAAATTTCCTTCAGTTTTAAGCTTTCGAGGCAATCGATTCTTTCAATATAAGATAAAACTACTTCAGTATCCCACGTAGTGTCGTATTTTGGTTTTGACGGTCTTCTTTTAAAACATCCACGCAAATATCTATGTATAAGCGCATCTTTGGAGAGGTCATTCTTTGATATCAGCGAAATCGCGGATCTCATTGAATTTAGTGACCCGTAACTCGCGCCTTCTCCAAATTTTAAAGTTAAAAATGCTATTACGTCAGTGTTACTTGGGCTAAATCCATTAAGACCCCTTTCATCTGCAAATTTTAACCATTTTTTCAAGCATCCCTCATACTGTTTTATGGTTGCTTGAGATACTGAATCTATCATTACATCTACTGATTCTTCTGTAGCCCCTTTGTTCAGGAACGCTTGCCTGACAATATCCCTGCCACTAATGAGAGATTTTGCGCCAGTGGATGCTTCGTTTGCCTGGAAGGAGAAAGTAATAAGTCCGTTGATGGTTTCAATATCAATGGGGGTTTCGTAAACAATGATACTAATAACGGGTACCATGGTTGAGTAGGCCATAATGGCGTAACCATGATACCTGATGCTTTATCATTAATAATTTTACGTAAGGTTGGCAATATTAGAGCGAAAGGGGAGAACGCATAAAATCTTTCCTTTTCCCACGAAATTGTAAATGCGTCAACTATCTCAGCTTCCGGATCCTGATATCTTGCGCAAAATCTCTCACATTTTTTATTAATTCTGGACGCGAATAAATCAATAGTGACAGGGCCGAACACATTTATTATTTTTTCAAAAGCTCTCTGGGATAATTCCCATTCTGTGTCTATATTTTTTATTCTAGACGCAGCATCTGCCTGTACGTTTTCCCTTGAAGGAATGTAGGAAGCGACTAACCAGATCTTTCGGCTCTCACACCATTGCCAAATCTGTCTTGCTAATTCGCTCAGATGTTTGAATTTTATACCTCCCGCCTTATTAATATATGCAATTGCGGTCATATTATCAATACGAAGTAAAACCTCGCAGTTATATGTGTTTTCGGTAAAACATTTTAATGCAAAAAAGGAGGCTAATAGCTCAAGATAATTGATGTGAGATTTTTGGTCTTCCTGATTCCAAAACCCATGAGTGACAACTCCATTTGCTTCAGCACCCCATCCTGTTCTAGATGCGTCTGAGCTTATAACTAGCCTATAATTTTGCGTTTTTATTGGATTAACACCGATCAATACATTTTTTCTCCACCAGCGAAAATCTTCCATAACACCTTCACTAATCCTTATATAACCTTCAAAGTCATTATTATTTATAAGCAATGCTAGCCATTTTGCTCTCTCCGGTCTTTTGGAATAAATTTTACTATATTCAACTCCAGGACAAGCTGCTATTAATACCCCAAGTATATGGGCAAAATCTCGAATTTTATACAGTTTATCTTTTTTAAAACCGTCTAATAACTTACATATTTGATTTTTCTTTGAAGTAGTCAAGTCTATTGAGTATCTCTCTGAATCTAGAATAAAACCGAGATATTTACATCTTCTACTAGGCGTCATAACACTCTTTTTATAATTTATTATAAAACCAAGTTTTGTCAATAGTTTTATAGTATTTTCTAAATTTATTTTACAAGAATCATAGTTATCGCTAACACATAAAATATCATCCAGATATATGATTGATAAATATCCCTGAGAGCGAAGTATATCTACTACAGGTTTCATAATTTTTGTAAAAATGTATGGACTCGTACATAATCCGAAAGGGAGACACCTAAACTGATATAGCTTTCCTTCAAATCTAAATCTTAAATATTTTCTATCGTTTTCATCGACAGGGAGTATAAAGTATGCGTCCTTTAAATCTAATGTGCACATATACGCACCCCTAGATAATAAGTTTTCAGCCGATCTTAAATCTTCTAATTTAAAATGTATCGGTTTTATAAATTTATTTAATTTTTAAGGTTAATTATAAACCTATTAGAGCCATCTGGCTTTGGAACCAGGAAGTATGATGATATGAATTGATCTTTACACTCTCTACATTCTTCAATAGCCTGCTTTAAAATTAACTTGTCTATTTCTTTTTTAATTCCTTCCTTTTCCGTTAAAGACCATATGGGCTCTTTCTGTTCAACATTCTGAACAGGATATTTGTCAAACGGAATGTTATATCCATTTAAACATTGAAGAATAAATTTGTCATCGGTTATACTTCTCCATTCTTTTATGAAAAGACGAAGTCTACCAGATGTAGGAATTACCGTAATTATTTCTTGCTCGACATCTGCCTCTTCTCGCTGTTGTTGGTTTTCTGAAAAGGCCGTGTGGTCGTCGTTTTGGGCCTGTATCTCACATTTGTGAATTGTCTTTTTGGAAAATGACCGCCTACCTGCATGTACCTTGCAGGCAGGCTCCGCCAGTTTCCCTATGTCGCGGTTTTCTGCTGTATCTTTTTTATACCTTGTTTTTCGGGAGCCTTGAGTGTAGTGGAAGCTTTCTCAATTGCCTTTGCTTCCTTAACTTGTTCTGTTATTTTTTGACCATATAGCCACTCATCTGCCACGCTAGCGTCTAAAGTTGGTCTAATATCTTTATCCAAGGTAGGCGTGATAAAGGATTTTCTCGTGAGAGACTGTTGATGATAAACATCACATAAAATTTTTCCTGTGTCCCAGAGATGCTTCATTAATTGAACATAATCAATTTCTTCATCCGGATTAGACGTTCCCATTGATATTGCTGCGCCTAGCGATATAATAGCTGACCCAACGCAATTTTGCGTATCAGTAAAGTGTTGGTCTCGTTTTTTAGCAATTTCCGTCAGATGACGTTTTACTTCTAAATTAACCTTTGGCGCTTGTGCAGCAAATTCAACGTCTCTTGGATATTTTTTTAAAACCTCTTTCTTATCATCTTCTGCTAAGCCTTTCGACATCCATTTTTTCCACCACTTTATAATGCCTGCATCTATTTTTAGTGCCGATTCTGTAGAAGGGATTTTTTCTCCCAACATTTCCAACAGCTCCACATCGAGATCGCCTATTTGTGTTTCATCTAGGTTACTTTTCGTATTATCGGTTGAGCAAATCCGATCATTCTTTTCCTCGGGAGACTGTTTTTGTCCTTGCGAGACTATTTCACACTCAAGGGGAATATTTTCGCCTACAATTTCCTTATTGGACAATAAATTTTCAGCTAAAAGAGAGATTTGTATTATATTAATACGCTTTTTGTAGGTATACGTGTAAATTTTGTTCGTATGGAACTTTACACAATTATCCTCTCTTTGTTCGTATGGAACTGGGTATCGTTCTTGTTGAACTAACCCTAAAAAACACGATGCTTCGTGTGGAAGATCGTGCTGTATTTAAGAAATCTCAATAAAGGTAGTTACCTTCAGCAGGATTTTCTGAATCTTGTGTAATATTTTTTGAAGAATTTTGACATTTCATAAATTCCATCCAACCCTTTGTTAGGTTATCTAGCTGCTCTTGCATAGTTTTTAACTTTTTTGACGTTTTGCTAGATTCTCTTTCACGTTCTCTTGAACGCGAACGAGAAGGATTTCTTTTCTTCGACTTTCCCATCGTACTTAAATTCCTTTAATAATCAATAACTTACCGTAATATTCTAAACGTGTATAATCTTTCGCACAACAAAACAATATGAGGTTGCTAGGGCGCGCACGTGACATGTGAGTCTCGCGCGCCAAAAAATATTGTTTTATTTAAACTCTAAACGTTGTGTATTTTTCCGCGTACTTGACAGTACTACAAGTAATCATCGAGAACGAGACGCGCAGTATAATTTCATTTGGTTTTATCATCTCTGCGTATTTGGTACGAAAATGTATTATTCTGAGAATTAAGTGGTGAGAATGTTTGAAAATCAGTGAAACAGATCAGTAATAGTGGCGACAAATTGCATGTGAACGTTCTAGTACGTCTGCTGGTATATTAAATGGGTTTAAAGTGTGTATAAAAACAGTGGGACACTATGTCGTAAGTATTTCGTGCAAGTAGGTATTGTTTTTCTTCATATTAATTATAACAAGAATGCCAATTATAAACCTTAGATTTATATAAGTGTTTATATCTAAATCGTCATATATTAAAATTCTGAACTCGGTTATTGATCAAATAAATAATTCCTTGCTTATTTTTATCATGAGAAATTCGGTTGAACGAACCTTCAATATTTTCCAAAGGGATATAAATTGCAATGTAATTTAATCACTCATCAAACGTCAATTTTCTAAATTCCAACGCACCCAAGAAACACCATTTTAATCTAATTAACTAATTACTCAAGAACACTTCTAAATTAAAAAACATGAAGGAATTGAATGTCCCTCTTACTGGCACGGTAAAAAAAATATTGTACCTGATTAAACAACTGACCTCGCAAGTTTCGCAAAGACGAAACAGTCATACGGCTGTGCGAAATTGTGAAATATCGTGATAGCATGTACGCAGTTAAATAATAACTTAGCTTTCACAGAGCGCGTACAGTCGCGTGCGCGCTCAGCGTTAAATTGTAGCCAGCAATTCGTTATCACAATTAGCAGCGTTATTATTACAAACGTTGTGCAATTTCGATCGCGCGGCTGTGAAACGCGTGCGGCACGTGTGCCGCGAATTATAACGCTCTACGCGTCTAATCATAGGAATGCCTTCGGCGTGAACAATGGCGCCGAATTGCGTTCTGATACGAGCACAGAGAAGTCGTAGGTTAATGGCTTCCGATTACTCGAATTCCATAGAGGGCGAATTTAATTGGGATAACGAGCGAGAACGATTAAGCAAACCATTGAATTCGGTGTTTTTCTCTCTGTGAAATTTTACCTGAATTAGCTTCGATTCGGAAAATCGAAAATTGGGAAATAATTTGACACGTTTGGATAGCCGTATGCATAGGGAAATTTTCAAAATGGCTACTAGTTGTAGCTGACAAAATAATTGCTATTCGTGTATACTTGGGTATCTAATTGGTGTGTTTGGGAATCCATAAGGTTTACAATTAATCATAGATTTATCGAGCTCAATATCGAGTTCTTTAATCGACTACTCATTCCTTAGTCCCTCCTCGTGCATCTTTAAGAATAACTCATTGTCAGAGGCACATTCTTCCTCTTCAACTATCTACATACTATAATAAACTATAATAGTAAATATAATAAAGAATATATAAGGAATAAGAAAGTGCCTTCACAGCATAGAATTACCAACTAAAAATTGAGCTCCTCAAACAGAAATAATTAATATTAGTAATCATAATGGTCGGCGAAAGGAAACGTCGCGCCAGTGTCACTGTTTTCAGCCATCCTGCGAACAAGATGCACAAGTCGAGTTGCAATGGTTCCAGTGTCGACGGAGCATCAACACAAGCGAGCAGGAAAAGCGACAACGCGTTTCACTGTGCAACTCGGAAAGTTGCTTGAATATTAAGGAGGGTGATGCGACAGTCATGGACACGTTGACGAATGTCCTCCCTCCGGATGGTTGGTAATTTTCCTATGCGACACTCAAAGGTTGAAGAAAGTATCAGGGACGAATGCATAAACATCAAGTGGTATTTCCAGAGGTGGAATTTTAGATGCTGTCGATTTTTATGGACTATTGAGAGGTGCAACTGTCGAGAAGTAATTATTATTATTATTATTATTATTATTATTATTATTATTAGTAGTAGTAGTAGTAGTAGTAGTAGTATTGTTAGTATTATTAGTATTATTACTGTATGCGTTCATTTCATACTAATGGAAGTACGACGAAAGCACGAAGTAAGAAGAAAAGGAGAACTGACCTTACTAAACCATTATAAAAATATACGGTTCCATTTGGAAAACACAATGGTATCTCTGAAACGTTGAATACAACCGCATTAAGAAGCATTAAATTACTACTTAGAAAACTAGTAAATTATATATTTTAACAACTCAGTAAGGTGTCAGAAATACTACACAATAAATATACAATATTTAAGCTCTGATATTCGATTAATTCCGCGAAAAGAACTCACCAATTAAACATCCCAAACATTCTATCAATTTCTCGTGATTCATAGTTTTCTTTATTTTCAATAATTTTCCCCACGAAATTTCAAAGTACATTGTTCATCATTATTTGAAACATCCGATGCATAGCGAAACGATGTTTCGCCAGATAGAATTCTTATTTGGTATTGCAATAAAGCGCTGCTCACCAATTATAAAGTTTCCTCGAATCGGGTCCGTTTTGGACGATATAACGAGAGTAATGAGATCTTCATTCAGCGGATATCGGTGATCCGCGAGTTCTCGACGAGGAAAGGTAAATCCAACGCAACCAATTTCCTTCGTCGGATTATTTATTCTTATCCTTTCAGGACTTTTCTGTCCATCTATAGAATATGTATCGGGGCAGGGTTTTCAATTAAGCTTCGCGTGCCGGCTCTCTTGAACTTTCGATGATTGCAGCACGCGATTTGTTGTTCGGCATTCAGAGAGGTTGTTAGCATTTTATCCAGGGGCTTTCGGTATTCAATACCGTAGCCGAAAGATTCCTGGAGTCTCGTCATTATTCCTTCTTCTCTGACGGGTATATGGTACAAATAAGTGGAGATAGAAAATTCTTTTCCGCCTTTAATATTTAGGTCGGAGTGTTTTCGTAGAAAATTTAAGCTTGTGTGAAGAAACAGATACGACAGATAGAATAGAATTTTCTTAAACTGAACAGAAGTGTACCTTGGACAGGGATATAATAATACTTGAAATTTGTTATAGCTACTTTAAATTTTAATTTTACACATTTTTACAAAAATTTAAAAGAAAATGATTTTTTAACCCTCGCCCGGCGGGTGGAGGGTCTATTTTGACCCACGCGACGCTATTTATGTCAGTCATCATTTATTAGCGCCACTACTTTAAGAAAATAAAGATTTTACACCACAGCAGCTTGATGATCCAGCCTAACAGCTTATTCTGAGCATCGAGTGAATAAAATTCTATTGTGGGTCAAAATCGACCCCGTATACCCTGTCGACTTTTAAGCTATCCGTCGTCCAAGGGTTAAACCACTCAGGACTCACTGACTTCCCAACAATTACCACATAAATGTGCACCGTGGTCTGCACAAGATATTCTGTGGTAAATAATGCAAAGTAACAAAAACGTAATATAACTTATTAAAACGTAATATGAGTTTATATTTGAATGACAAAGATGAAGAGAGAAGCAAACAAGATATATTAATATCAATACGCCAGTATTAATATTAATACTAATAAACATTCAAGAGCAAAGTTACTTTCTGGGATGTTTCTGTATTCACTGGTGTTATACAGAGTGTATCTGAAATCGTGGTACAAGCGGAAAGGAGGTGATTCCTCATGGAAAAGTTAATTTTCTAGAAAATCGATTTTCAAATCTCGTCAAACGCTTGTGTAAAAATAGTTCGAAATTGTGGAATAACATTTGATCCAATAACAATTTGCTTTCAAGAAAAGCGATATGGAAAATCGGAACTAAGTATCGGTTCCACCCTTCAAATCGATTTTCTCGAAAACAAAACCACGTTCGAGAAAAAGTTATTCTACAATTTCGACGCATTTTTGGACAAGCATCCATTTCACTCGCAACTGTTATCCGTACTATCCATACTAAACGAGTTTTCAATTTTGATTTTCTCACAACTGGAGACTCATATAAAATATCTTTATTCTATATTTTCGATTTATTTTTGGAAGAGAATTCGCTCCTCTTTAGGATGTATCACGACTTCCGATACACCTTCTATACAGTCGTGTGCTTCTTCCATGTGTAATAATTGCCGTTGCAGCTGTCGTTATTACGATGGATACATGTAATACGTAATTCGTAACGTAGAAACACGCCTGACACGCACGCAATATGAATCGCGATGCGGCCAGCTACTGCAGATCAACATGTTTCCTCGTAGAAGCAAACTGTCTGCTGGCTCGATCGTAAATTCCAAATTAATAGCACGCACAGCTATGGGATTCGCCTGCCCTCGCCGTACAGCAAATCCTTATACTGTCAATGTCGTTGTGACCAAGTATCTATCGCGCGAGGAAGTTAAATGTTCATTTCGAGAGATTAATAAACGGAGTAAGTAGCTGGTGGTAACGTGAAATACGACCTGGGGCGGAACTAACGTAGTAAGAGTGTTTAATAATCTCTATGTAAAAACGAGTAAATTAACGTAACAGAGGATTCGAGAGACTTTGAACATTTCTTTTTCATCTCACACGAGTTTCACGATTGTTGCAGTGACTATTATTATTTAAAACCTTCGAGTACGATTTGAATTGTATCAGGGTTTTTATGTCCTGCATTCCCTTGTCCTCCATTCTCCTGTACTTCTTTATTTCAATAGTGTCACAAATTCGAAGCTCTAGGAATTTACACAAAACAGAATTGCAGAATGGTCCATCACCCCAGCCCACTGTGTTACGCAAAGTTGCCGGGTATTGTGTACGAAAAGTTGTGTAAAGGATCGCGTGGAACGTATAATGGATAATTGCGGGAAGCAAGTGGTGTGAAATTAACACGTCAGACGGCCGACTGGCTTGGCAGGACAGTGATGTTCGTCATAAGGGATCACGCGTCCTGTTTCCTTCGTAAGTTTCGATCTTGATGCACGGTCTCGCGGAACTTTGGAGAGCCTCGACTTTAACCGATCCTGCCGGCATAACTTTGAAAGGCTAAGGGCGAATAGAACCTAGTGACTGAGACGCCTTAATTACTCCCGCGCTGTACTTTAATACGCAAACTTGCACCTTTCCCTCATAGTACTACAATTATAGTTTCTCGCGCGAACATAGTGCAAACAATATCTCAGCACGTGTGTCGATTGATTTATCGAGTTCTGCAAAAAAAAAAACGCTCAAGCGTTAAAAAATGAAAGTGGAAGAATATTTATTAATGAATGGTGTATTGAATAAAAGAATTTATTTGTAAATCTAATAGATAGTCGAAACGCGATATTGCCACGTTTTGCAATAAATAAGAGCGGTTGCATTCGCGAGTAGGTAACGTGGAATTTTCTATGCATTGAAATTGTCAACACTTGTTTAATATCTTAGTGATTATTATAGTAACGTGGCCTTGGAAAGATAGAAGGTTTGGAATGATATTAAATAGTGAATAATTTCGAACGAGTGCAAGTGAATCACTGGGGTACGATGAAGCATGAGTGATTTTGAATCTCATTTCCGTAGCTAGTTTAATTAATATTTTTCCTGCCGTTTCAGCGGTTATTGGACGGAAATAGTTAAATTGTCTAATTTAACTGGATATACTTTTAATAATTAAGATGGAATACTTTTTAATAATTCCTCTTGAACCGATGGGATACTCGTATCTGCGCGAAACCGTTCCGTGAGTGTATATTGCGTGGGGATTGTGAAAAATTGTGACGCTCGATGATTATTGATGTGAATTATTGCGTATTCGCGACGCCTCGATTCGCTTTATTCCCCTTTCGTATTCCATTGCATCGATAAAGCACGTCAGAGTTCGCTGCTTGGATATATGTAGCGACCGTTGATTGACGAATTAGTGTTATAACGCAACGTAGCTCGATTTGAAACACGATATAACAGCTTATTGATTGAGAATAGAATGCTATTAATTGGAATAAAATTTGTATATATGGATAAAATGCAACTTGGACTTTATAAAATTCATTTACATTAACACTGAATGGCGCAAGGTTGAGAAAAATGCGCCATTAAATAGGTCACGTCATTCCAAGGGAAAGATTTGTACAAAGCAAACTTCTTCTTCGAATTGCTTTCGAATTACGTAAACATTCGGAGTGTCGCGGATGATACTTTCGATGCTTTCCAGAAAATATCGACGTGAAAGCACGCGGGAAAACACGCCGACGCCACTCAAAGTATTAATAAAATTTCTGTACAGTAACAATGTAAAGAAAGTATAACAATCGAACAAGGAGGAGCTGTGTTCCTATACATTTCACATAGACTGTGTTTTCTGGACACATCATTGATATAAAACACAGAATTTTGAATTAGGAACATATACACTGCAAGTAATTTTCAAACCAATAGAATTTATTCAATTCTACAAACTACAAATTGTTACACCTTCTCAACCTTTAATGATACCAGTGTGTAACCATTATTATTACCTAATCTCTTAAACCTAATCTTTTAAACCTCCAATTATATCTTAACATAATGCTGCAGAGGGAGGTGTTGGATGTGAACGCAGCATGTGTGACAGTGTGATCGATTGACTCTGTATTACTTATGTTTTATGTTTTTTTTGTGTGAAAAAGGGTTAATCCCCGTTTACTTACTTTAAATAAATAAATAAATAAATAAATAAATAATTTATATTTATCAAAATAATGACCTAATCCCTAATTTTCAATTAAATTAATCACAAAATTATTTAATTTTTAAACCTCCAATTAAATCTTAATATAATTTCTATCAAAATAATCACCTAATCTCTAATTTTCGATTAAATTCAGCACAAAATTATTTAATTTTTAGTTTTAATTATGTTAAAACTTCCTTATTACTGGGAAATACACTTGGTGTGCGAAGTGTTAATCCTTGAACAGCGGAGTTTGGCCACGCTTCGGACTTAGGGTCCACATTGCCCCACAATTTCATTCGCATGCACCTCGGGATAAGCTTCCAAATTAGGTTCTCACCTTCTCGTCCAAAATTCTCATCTTTTTCAAGAGGAAATACCAGTAACAAGCAACTCAAAATTGGCCCTGCATTCGCCAGTATAATCAATCCTGGAACGACACTGTGGGTGTCCAATTCGAGTATTTCGATATTCACTTAGCGTTTCGGATGAGTGCCACGGTCTTAAAGTGTACGCTGTAAAAGTGTGGCAGTGTGCTTCCAGGGTCAATAAGACGATGTGATTGATGGAGCGAATAGATTTTTGTATAACAGAGGGCACGGGCCTGTGTGTCCGGCACAGATCATTGATCACTCACAGATATCGCCTGGACGCAACGACACGCGGGCCGATCGAACGGACACAGCGATATCGGTCACTTCATTTTCGAAGGAGCGCATTTTGCCGGCCGTCAACGGCCGTTACCCGCAGTCACGAAGCTAGTGGTCGGATCGTTAGGGTGATGAATCGACACGCGACGGGCCAGGTGGACCGAATATAGGTTGGCACGCCGGATGACGAAAGACGCGTGTAAATCACACACGTGCTAGTAACTCGAAGGATGACTTCCTGGAGCCCGGCCAAATGCGAACGACCAGCGACGACGCGAGATAGAGTGGAAAAGGCGAGGACACGCGGGCCAGTGTTTTGCGCGTGTTAGTCGGGGACAGAAAGGGGAGAAGAGAATGGACCAGTGGGCGGACACAGCTGGGGACGTTTTTCGGCGCAACGCTGCGGGAGGCTTCTCGTATTTTATGCCTGCGTAGGTACGCCACCAGCGCGCCCCTAGCTCGCTGGATCCTTGACAGAGACGATTTCAGTGCTCCTGGAATTTAATTGTAATTGCAAATTCCGTCTCAGCAGGGAGGCCCGCCTGTACCTCTGAGCTTGATAAGAAGATTTCGCGCAAAGAAGGCTTGGCGCGTTTTGACACTGGGATCGCGAACTACTTTATCCGAACGTCTTGATTTCAATACCACGAGAATTGGTGTTTGGTGTTTTGTCAGTTGTTCTAGGAGCACGTGTATATGTATTTGTATGGAGAGATTCGCACGTGACGCAGTTCTTGGCGGCAATATCGCACTGTGCTTGTTATATGGCCTTTATTCTTGTCTGCTTGTCTTCTGGCCCACTATTGTCTGTCTAAGTCTTTTGAAAACAGCAGGAATGCTGAACCTCGCCTATTCGTCACTTAATTAACGCAATGCAGATTTTGTGATGTAATAAAGACGAATTCGTGATTCCTATATGTTCGGGAGCCACGGAAAAAGAGGGCCTCGGGCGATGGGACTTGAAACCCATGATTTTCAGGTCCTCTGCGATGCTGGCCAGGCGCCTTACCAACGTCACCAAAGCCGACCCTCCGAGGTCTCTTTATTCCGTGCTCCCTTTTACGGGGATTCCTGATCCCACATTATTATTACTATTATTATTATTATTATTATCATCATCATCATCATCATCAGTAGTATTTCACGAGCTCAGCCCGATGCTTTGAAAGATATACAGCGGCCTTATTGATCAAGCTGTGATCTTCGGCCATTATCCATCGTTGAGGGCGGTGTCGCCGAGAAATTTTCTTGTCAGTGAGCAAGTGTCTATCATGATTGATTTTTGCAGTGGAAGGTATGTGTTATGTAGGTCCATTACTTTTTATTATTATTATTATTATTATCCCAATTTATTTCAAAAGACACCCCTTCGCGACATTTCCAACATCGAACTCACCAAGATCACCAGAAAAGCATCCCCAATATCCCCCATGCCAGCGATAAACAATTCATTCAGGAACACCGCCTGCTACCTACCATATCTACTCCAACCGCCCCCCTCGTTCCCCTGTATCCCCTTTAACCACCGGTTGAATTAAGTCAGGACGTTCCTGAAGCCGCGCGTCTGGACGTTTAAAATTCCGTAAGCGTCCCGTCGGCCACCGAAATAAGGAATCAAGATAATTCAAAACCATGCGCGCGCGCGTGTACGAATACAAAATGCGGAGAAAAGACGAGGGGCGCGCGGTACCCCTGGCCCACCTTCCGCCGGAGGAGGACGAATCGGCTCGAGGCGGGCGAGCGATGGGAAATTCGAGTCGTTCGACCTTAAATCGTAGCAACGGGGCGAAATGCATCGGGCAGAGGGCTGAGCAGCGCGGCTGGAGACGGCGACGGTGAAAGAGACTTTCGTCGACGCTGGCAAGTACAGAGGCCGGGATTTTGGGTCGGGGATAAAGGATTTTCCGCGTCTCTCGCGGGACACGTGCACGCAGGGGGGGGGGGGGGGGAGGGGTCGAAGGAAATTTCGTATACGTGTTTACCGTGGCTGGGTTCGCGTACGTGCCAGCAGACGCGGAACGGGAGGCGCGACTCGGCACGTACGGTATCCACCAATATAAACAGACGAACGGCGGAACTCGCGGAAACGGCGAATCCAAATTCCGTTTCCGCGGATCATCCTCTTTGCCCAGTCGAGTTCCACTGTTTTTATCCCTCGGCACAGTCGGGCAACGAGCCTCTGTCGCGCGAGGGTGTCGACGCTGAACTTTCGGTGAAAATGGGTGATCATTTGGGAAATGGAGTGGAGGCGAAGATCCGGGGGCGGTTGGTGCTTTTTTTGGGGACTGTACTCGAATATATTGACTGGGGCATGGAAGTGGTACAGTAAATTCTCGTTGTAAGATCACTACTCTGGACCGGGCAGAGTCTTACAACTTACAACGGTTGCACAGCTCAAGGGGTTAGCATCTCATTTCGGGTGGCGCTGGTGTTTATTATGGTACGTCGATAGCGGCAGTCGGCAGTCGAGGAAGAGGACAGCGAGTGAGAGAGAAGTCACCTTTTACGCTTACTTGAATAGGGATGATCTTACAACGAACAACATCTGGCGATGTAAGGCAATGAGAATTTATTGAACATACCTACTTCCTCTCTAGTAGCCGAGCCACTGGCAGTTTGGGCACTTTTCACACCTGACACTGTGGGGCACAGAAAACTTCCCGCGTCGAAGAACGTATCTCTGAGGGTGCGTTCCGATTTTCGCAGTGAGCGCATGAAATTGGTGGCATCGTATTGGTGGCATCGTACGATTCCCTAGAATTTCTCTCACTTTCCACCAATACGATGCTACTTCCGGTGCAGCGAGCGTGCAGCAAACGCAGAATTTCGGAGGTGAAGCAGTCACTGCGCGCGCGCATGCGTATTTGTTTTTCCAATCTTTGATTATTTGAATTTCTCTATTGGAAATAGCTGATACAATTTAATGAAAAGTAGTAAAAACAATTAATTCTCTCATGATTACAATGCCACTTTTTTACGTTATTATTTTGAAGAAACTTCATGTGATGTTTTTTTTTAATACAAATGTATAATTACATACTTATTATCGAATATCCCGGAATAACCTCCATAATGTTCTCCATAATTTAGGCAACTAACATTAATGATATGTATATTAATTCTGATTCTAAATGGCAAGTTAATATCATCTTCATTTTCGCTTTCATCAGACGAATCACAGCTGCTGATTTCATTATCACTATTATTTAATAGTATCGAGGTTATTGTAAACAACGTTTCTTTTTCCATAGTAGCATTTTTAAATTTCAAGACCGCATGAACCGCTGCGATTTCTGCACTCACTGCGAAAATCGGAACGCACCCTTGTGTGAATGGACTGTTTGGCGGGAAGAACGAATGTTTGGAACGAAAGAAATATCGAGTACGTATTCGGCCGTAAGCTGCGATTTTCACAATTTTTAACTGTTTGTAACTCATAGCTACGTTAACCGATTTCGATGAAATTTTTAGCATGTATAGAACTTATCTATAAACGGGATTTTTAAATTTTCATTACAGGCTCAGATAAAAATGTTCTTCGCAATTCCGACCAATTGCAATTTTTTCCAAAACGACGGAACACGTCACTAAGTAGTAAACTAATTCTTCTAGCTTCTCAAAAAAACTCAAGTCGTTCGGGTCAATTTTAAAAAAGTTATTCTGTTTTGAAGGGTGTGCAAATAGGTAATTCTTTTATCCACTGTATATTCACAAAAGTACTTACATCTTTTCTTATGTATCTTTTCGATATGTTAATATGTCTGTTCTTTTCGAAAGCGTCATTCTGCTGAAGCTCAATGCCACAATTTGTAACGGAATTTCCATTTCCTGATACTTCAGGAAAAGTTGCCAAACTGCTACGGATTCTCTGTTATTAATTACTTAACTCAGTTCAGATGCTGAACGAAGTAGGTCAAATTGTTGAATAGAAACTCACGATATTTCTTAGAGGGTAACTTCAGATTAACGTAATTACTTCTTCTGTGCTCTAGAACAGCCTAGCCACATTCAATTATTTCCCATCAAGTAACTTTTCGTCCGGTAAAAGTTGCCTGGAAAATTATTAAATAACTTCGAACGGCTTATAATGATCAATTTGCTATATTCAAATTTTCGGGAAACTCGGAAACACTACCGGTACGCAATTAATTATAACTTTATCACGTGGTTTAAATTAAATCAGCTTAACCCACTAACATAAAATATCGCAGAGGACTAGAAAGAATATCTGAAAATCTGCTAAATAACTTCCAAATATTATCAAAATATCCATTCAGATTTCACATCTCTAGTTTTCATCCAACTTCCTAGCTTCTACCGACAGTTTCGATTGATGAAACGAGCTCGGTGATTTGCCATAGGTTTAAAAACAAAGCAAACCCTCGGATAGCCAAATATCTATGAACGATACTGTATGCATTTTAAATAGTCTCCCTAACAACGTCACACCCTCCCTAGGGAAAGATCGTGATCGATTCAAAGCTACCTCGAAATCAAGGTCCGAATTCACTCTGTCCCCGAATCTTCGTTATCGTCCGAAAGCTCTCTCATCCGATGCACCGCAACTTCGCTGCCATGATTTATGGTCCAGGCCGTTCCACGGTTAAATCACCATCTTCCATCGTCGCGGAACTTGGCTCGTTCTGCCACCATGCCAGCCATCTTCTGCCCGACGATCTTCCCCCGTGTCCTCGACAGCCCCAACAATCTTCTGCCCGCTAGATATTTCCTGGAACGAGGAATTACGGTCTACGGGCTCCTCGTGCCAGCCTTATGCGGCTCTTTCCATGACGAGGGCGTCTCGATAGCCCACCGATTCTGGCGCGCGGATCGCTTCCTCGTATTCATCAAGGGTGTCGTCGGATGATCGAGATCTCTGCAATGTGGCCTCGCGCTGGAACCCCATTTTGTTTCGCTGAGAGGTGTCGCGACGATTAGGTGGGATATCAGAGGGGTCTCTGGAAGATTATAGGGAACTGTGATTTTTAATGAATTGTTTTATTTATATGGGGGTGCTGTACTTGGTATATTCTGGACTGGTAAAAGTGGGTTTTTTGGTGGAATATTCTTCTCCAGTGTGGTTATGTTCCTTCACATCTTGGATTGAATCATTGTGAAATATGTGCGAGGAAAGTTCAACCCTCGCGATAGGAGTCACTGATCAATTATTTGATATCGTTTATTTCTATGGAAACTGCGCCCCGTATACTTCATCGTTTTTATTGTTCTGTACGTTTTATTGATACTAGAATACAACGACCACGATGCATATCTTTCGTTTAATTTTTATAGCCCGACATTCAAGTCTGCCTATGTACACAGTGACTCGTGATTCATAAAAGTAAGAAATGACCCCTCAGGGAGTTTGTTTTAGTAGGGAAATTGAATACATAAAAATCTGTCGAGACTTACTACATTCGATACAACAATACGTTATTGTGAACCACCCGAATTGTTCGAAATTAGCAATCACCGCTGGTTATACAAGTTGTGGCCGCCACGATGGTACAGCCGGGCATGGGGGCGATTCTTCGTGCAAGAATAAATCGAAAACTTGAAACGAAGGCTTCTCATACCAGAGTCCAATTTCGAGAAAATTGGTTTAAAAAATTCATTAAGCACGCACGCACTTGATTAGGGAGTGTCTGGTGTTCCCGTATGAATTGGCACCCTTGCTTCTGAATTGGAATGGGAATTTTTAATTATTTTTAATTAGAACGTTAATTCTCGAAAAGTCATAGTAGATACTATATACGTCGGTGGCCGCGAATATGTTAAGGGATTACATAAATCAGCCCATAATGGCAACATTATTTTACAAGAATATCATTTCATTTTTCAGATCCATCGATGTTCAAAGGAGATATCCTGCTAACCAATTTATCTGCACTGGTCTAAAGAACCACAAAAATCATAAATAATTTAGTACAAAAATTATTGTAAATAAATATTTTCGTGCACTTTATGGACTAATAAATCATTTGTAATAAGTATGTTGTATTATTTTTTTAATAAAACTCCTAAAAAAATTCCTAAACCTATTCATTTTCGCCGCAGCTAAACGTATGTAGGTGACCCTTTAAATTATAAACGCCATCAAAACTGTAAACTCACATTAACTCTACATTATTAAAAAAAAAAACGCGATAACTTCGAGGGATGATTTCACCCCTCCAAGTTGAATTCCCGCAGTAAAAGAAGTAAGTACTCCTTGCGCACTCCAATATGCACTATATTCACACGAATGTTTATTAAAATAAAAATTTCTCAGATTGGAAATATTCCCTCGTTAGACAGCACTGTCTAAGAGTTTCGTCCCATGACGAGGTAGTCGACATCATTCAGTGGCCTCTCGAAGCTTCCAGCATCGACAGCGGTGCAGTACAGTGCCGGCTGGCTATCCGCGAGGGGCCGAAATTTGAATTCTGCCCCTCGGTGGCGGGTCTTCTTTGAATTATTATCGCGCTGTGAATTATTGCGGCGTGTTTCGACGGGGTAGCGTCGTACCGCGGGACTCGTGCAATACCCCGCGAGTCCACCCGCCATCTTAACCCCCCTCGACCAATTCCTGCCGCTAGGTAAGACGTTCTACCCTCGGCGCCCACCTTTTTCGCTTTATCCGCGCGAACGTTCGAGGGGAGTTTGCGAGCGGCACGATAACTCCTGGCTGCGATTTATGCAGGGACCGCGCGTTAAAGCCGCTCGAGCGTGTAACGTATGTTACGGCGGTGTCTATAGATCGGAGGGGGGGGGGGGGGGTGGAAAATTGTGGGAGGGTATATCCGATTTCGATGCAATAACGTCGTGCCCGACGTAATCGTTTTCAGACGAGCGCGATCCAGGGGCTTTGCTTTCTAATACGCGCGAAAAAGAATTATTGACGAGCTGTTGGTGATCTACGGATCTTCGGTTGCCGGGTAGAGAAATGGAGGGTACCGAGGCGTTTCCTAGGGGCATAGTTCCGCGTGTCTTTAGGGGTGAAGGGAATCGATGGAGTTTGTGATATAGATGTGGCTATTTGTAGTTTTAATTTAGAGTTTGCTTGGTGACTTTTTTAAGGGTTGCTTGTGTCAGAGTTGAATAAATCCTTCCGTTTTCGCTGAATTTAGTAGGTGTAGGAGGTAGTTTTGAGCTTTTGTAAGCAAAGTTTAAGGTACAGTATATAGAGTAGTAGGTACTCTCTGGTTTTCTGTTTCCTATCCATTTCTCCAATTTGTCTCGATCATCACCATTGCCGGACACAGGCAACAGTAATTACGCGCCTAAATAATTATCTTACTAATAGACTTTCGTCCAAAGAAAATGACGAAGTAACACAGCCACTGTGCGTGCTATTATCGTAATTACAATCCTACACTTATACCTTGTATATCATTCCACTCGCTTCTAAAGTAAATAATTATTCCTCTCCGATTCCTTGTAGCATACACAATCACACCGTGAAAGAATGTCCCCTTCCAACCACCTCCAATAGCGTATATCCCATTTTCTACGATTGTCCTTCCCACCCCTCCCACATCACACTTCTGCAGTCAATATCCCCTAATCCCCTCCCGGACGATCCTCACCCTCCTGACTTTCGCAGACCTGCCCACCCCTCGCTCCACCAACAAGCAGTCTACCGCCTGCACCAGACTAAATCTCCTTTTAACGTAACCTGGAAGTACATATGTCTCTATATACTCCACCAGGAACCGAACAACACTCCGAACTTGACTCATTCCCACCCTGCAACGTGCTTGATATCCCTACTCCGGTGTCGCGCCACCCTCCCTCGCGACCCGGCAAGAAACTGCCCCACCAAGAAATTTCACAATGTTACACCATCGAAAGTTGGCTCATTCCGCGACTCCTCTCAGATCCAATAACGCCGCTCGAAATTGTTCGAAGAAGCTCGACGAGGGACGAAAGAGAGAGGGAGAGAGAAAGAGAGGGCAGGGTACTGCATGGATAGTTCGGCGAAACCCTCTTTACGAGTCTATTCAGCAGGCAAAGTGCGTGCACGGTGGTGTTTCGCCGGCCGGAAATACACGGAAGAACGACGATAAGAGGATGAGACAAGAAGAGAGAACGGAGAAAGCGTTCCGTAGATCTATGTAGATAGCGTAAAAGCCCTGAAAGGGTTGCACCCCGGCTCCGAGGCTGACGGTGGCGAAGCAGGGGGGGGGGGCAGGGGGTTGTGGGGGCGGACGACTTCAGGAACCTTTGCCAACTGCGTTTCTAGATCGTAACCGGGAAGTCTGGAAGCTTTTATTGGCCACGTACACTTACGAATAACCCCGTAACGAGTTGCAACTTTAACTCCTTCCAGTCCGCCACCCCTCCGCGGCCGTAGGAAGCCCGCGTAACGGGACAGGGTAGGCGAGCCTGCGCTCCCGCGAGAAGAACAAGGAAAAAAGGGGGCCACCGGTGAAAGTGGACGGGGAAAATGGGACAAATTCATGGGGCGCGACTAGCCTTCAGAGCGGCGAATTCTTGGCGCTGTTCTGGGGGAAACTATTTTCTCTCTGCTTCTGGCGACGTCATATTCGTTAGGGGCTACTGGGGAGTATGTGCAAGGGAACGTGGGAGTGAATGGGATGAACTGTACGAGCGTATATGTGACGCGTGAAGAACGAGGGACGACCGAAATGGCGAGGACCGAAGGACAGGTTTTCATTTCTTCCGAGGAAAAACCTAAGTGCACTTCCCGGTCAAAACACAAAATTTTTTTTTGCATATTTTCATCCCACATCTCAAGAATGACCAAGTAAAATTTTAGAACGAAATTCCTAAAGGTACAGATTTTACAGGCAGTTAAAGGGAGGCCAACAGTGTGGCGGCCTTAAAAATAGGGGTTTTTTGAAGATGGGTTGTGGCGCAGGTATAATAGATAGAAGTGTGATTGAACCAAAAAAAGAATCAATTTTTGTTTTACTCGAATAAGCACACGGAAAATCGGGCGCTCAGGGGCAAGTCCCTGTCATTAGACAAACGAGCCCGGGGTCAAACTTTAAGTACGTTTTTCATAAAAATGCAATTCTTGACCGAAATTAAAAATTCGAACGGAATTCTATTCGTAATTACACTCGCTTCCGCGGTAACATCTATGGTGAATTTTCATGCACTCCATTTTTTTTACGGACACTTTTGTGCGAAGAAAATCCATTTTTCAGGACCCTCTCATTTAAACATATGGGAATCATTGTTTAATTGTTTGTTAACAATGAGAGAGCGTAACGCGATAACCATACATGTGTAATTAAGGAATTTCTTTGGTTTTTTTATTTTGGATGATCCTGTCTGGAGTTATCATGGCGATAGTCCAGGTCTTTTTTTTCAACGATGCAGCATGCGATGCATATCGGAGGCAAGAGTGGGCAAAAATGAAACAAATTTTTGGTTATACTCTACATTCGTAGCAGAATAAAGTGCAAAAATGTTTAGTCACTCGCATTGTACACTTTTTTCTAGAAAAAATCATAAAAGTCGCCTATGTTCTCGTGCGATTTGACCGGGAAGTGCCCATAAAGCTCCGACCTCTCCAATCTGGATATAATATTTCAAAGGTACACTTTTCAAAGCGTAAGCTTCAGGAAAACGAGATAAAAATTATTTTCCTAATCCTATACACGTGATTATCCCTTCAAACTACTAACAACTTCTTATTCCTTTCCCTTTACAAGTCCGCTTAATATTATGAAAGCTGCTTTCGAGGAATGCTCATTTAAAATGTGTCACAGTATTTCATCATTTTAGAATATTTAGTTTGCTGAAAGAACACCCATGTGACGAGTCACTCTTAAACACAAAATTCCAAGCCTTCTGTTTGCGATTCGAGCAGTAGTTACTGCTCCGCCGCTCTCATCTCACCGCAGCCCCTCACGGGCAGCGGAACACGACGGCAGATCTACAATCGATAGCCGAATCAGATCTGGCCGTCCGCGCGATCACCCAATCAGAGCTCGCTTCCGCTTGGCGCGTCGAGAAGTTTCTGGAAGACGCCAAGGCGGAAACGATCTGCAAGCCATGGTTAACTCTTGTTCAAACCAACTACCGGAGTAGACGCGACGTATTGCTCAAAACGTTTAACACGTAACTCGTAATTATCTCAGTTCAATCGTGCTCTACTGTGCTCAGTTAAAATCACCTGCTCAACCAATTCATTGCTCTCGTCTCAATTATCACGCGATCATCGGTTCAATCGCCGACGGCGTGCGACCGCGTGTTGCGTGGCACACTCTCAACTAGTTTGTATTAATCAGAGCTCAGCACAACGTGCATCGTCTCACTGCTCACGTAATTCTCTCAAGTGTTTATAATTCTCACTGTGTTTTATAATAAAGACTACGATCATTTTACTCAATACAGGGTGTCCCAAAAATGTCGCGTTTCTTTGATAGGGGTAATTCAGGGGGTGATTTGAAACAACTTTTTCCTTAGCGAAAATATTGTCCGAAGCTTCGTTAAGGAGATATTAAGCAAAAACCCCGACCAATCAGAGCGCGCGCCTTCCGCCTGAGTTCCCGCGGTAGCGTTGGCTACGAGGTAGGCGACCGCGCTTGTGCTACGAACGTACGAACAAGCAAGTCGGCATGCATCGAAGGAAACCGCGTTACACATTTTTCTTTTAAAGCAGAATCTTAAATAAGAATAATTTGAAGTGAGAGGACAAGAAGTACGTAAATTTCGTTTTTAAATAAGGCATAAACGAAAAGGTAACGTAACAGACAATGTACGACAAGTGATCGTAATTCGTTACCTGTTGAGGTAAAAATCCGTAGTTTAAGAACGGCCAACACAACTAAATTTAAAAAATAATATTAGGTGTACGAATAAATTCTTTCCGACTGGAATTTCTATCGCGGTGGTATTCAGAAGCTGCCAGAACAATGGCAAAAGGTAATGAACAATAATGGAAATTATTGCGATGATCGAGTTGTTTTCATATTTTTTAAATTGAACTGTTATTGTACCCTAAAACCGGAAAGAATTTATTTTCACACCTAATAATCAGCAATAAATTAAAGAAAACTCACCCTTTCGGACATTCCTTTCCTTGCTTTCCTTCCCTTTTCGGAAACCTGTGTCACTAGGCCACATTATTGTTCATTACCTTTTGCCATTTTTCTGGCAGTTTCTGAATACCACCGCGATAGAAATTCCAGTCGGAAAGAATTTATTCATACACCTAATATTATTTTTTAAATTTAGTTGTGTTGGCCGTTCTTAAACTACGGATTTTTACCTCAATAACGAATTACGATCACTTGTCGTACATTTTCTGTTACGTTACCTTTTCGTTTATGCCTTATTTAAAAACGAAATTTACGTACTTCTTGTCCTCTCACTTCAAATTATTCTTATTTAAGATTCTGCTTTAAAAAAAAAATGTGTAACGCGGTTTCCTTCGATGCATGCCGACTTGCTTGTTCGTACGTTCGTAGCACAAGCGCGGTCGCCTACCTCGTAGCCAACGCTACCGCGGGAACTCAGGCGGAAGGCGCGCGCTCTGATTGGTCGGGGTTTTTGGTTAATATCTCCTTAACGAAGCTTCGGACAATATTTTCGCTAAGGAAAAAGTTGTTTCAAATCACCCCCTGAGTCACCCCCTTCAAGGAAACGCGACATTTTTGGGACACCCTGTATACTGTGTTGTGTGCACCTCTTCACTGTCGATTCCTAACCTCACTTTTCACCAGCGTGCTCAACTATCAATTTCCCAAACACCTTCCTTGGAGAATGGTTTCACGAGTTTAATAATTTCGTGGTATTCCGCGAAGCTTAGGTATTTATTATGTAATAAGCTGTAAGCTCTTCCCAAGAGATAACGATTCCTTGTCTAATACTTTTTCCCCAGAAAAATTGTCGGTGTAAAACGATGCTGTTGCACTTCGAGCGAAAATTCTTTGCGGTGATATGTGGCTCGCGAAATTTCGACCCTCTCGGAATATTCCGCGGCGGTGTTGCGCGCCCCTCCCTCCTCCCTTATCAATAATTCCCGCGTTTCTTTTTTTCCCCTTACTGTGGTTGAATTCCAGACGAAATACGCCGAGGGTCGCGCGTTCCTGTCCTTGCATTATTAATGGTTTATTGTCCCCGCGAAACGAATGGAACACGGACAGGTCTACGGTGAATAGAATTTCGCGGCGGGGTTCTCGCGGCTGTGCACCGTTTATCCCACGGCAGCGTAATTACTTCAACGTAATTCGATACCAAGCCTTACAACGAAACGCAATTAGGTATACATATTGCCAAGTATTGAAGAACGTAGGCGAAAATGAGAATTGAGAACTCTTAGGGTTAGAGTTATTGAATAGGTACAGTGGAACCGCCATTATGCTACTGCTCCAACTTTCCCTGATCCGAAACGTATATTTTCTTACATTTAGATAGGCGGCTTCTATCGAAGCAATCTTCCGTCACTGTCGAAAATCTTTTTTGTCGCAATACTTTGCTATGAAGAGGCATCGACATGGAGGGGAAGGAATGTAGGAATAATTATGAGAAATTTAATATGGAATTTTTGAAATATAGGGAGTGGTTGAAGAGTCTTAAAATTAGCAAAAATATGTGATAATGTTAGGAAAGTCTAGGGTTATTGATATTGTAAGAATCTATATCAAGAATCTTTAACACTGTTACTATATAGCGATCGATATTTAAAGAAACATGTCACGTGTGATATTTTTGTGCAATTTAATATTATAATTCTGAGTGGATTGATTTGAGTTTTCAATAATTCGAGTCGTTTTTCTTCCCATTTCATATTATCGCGGCTCCACAGTAGGTACCGTACTTTTACTAAAAAATTATAGACGTCATTAATATCTACCACGTTTAACACATTACATAAACATTCGCCTGGTATTAACATTAACAAACTGAAGGCCCTTCTCGAATCTTTCCATACACACTGAAACAGCAGCTTTCAGAAAGACACAGTGGCGCTGTAATTAAAACTACCTTGTGGCTGATTAAACTCTGTTCGCGCTACTTAGGGAATTAATTTCCTCGCTTTTCCTCGGCTAAAAGCGTCGTTAACGTCTCGGTAACTCGAGTACCAAGTCCGTGTTCCAACAATTAGCAGCTTCACGAGGGGAGTCGAATCGACACGAGACCAAATAACATCTGTCGACCGAAATTCCGATTTTCTCCACGCTTCTTCCAAGACGACCCATCGCGCGGCGAAAAAAAGCAGTCTTCCTGGAAGTAACGCGAAGTCGAGACGCGAGGAGGACCGATACAATAAATTTCAGGAAAGCACGATCCCTGTAGAAGAGAAAACGCGGCGTTGCTGGGACTTCCGGTCGATCTGAGCCATCGTCGTTCTTACTGCAGTCGATGAAATATGGTTGCGACTGTGGCCGCTGCGAACGCGTGCCAGCTTTCTACTGTTCGAGGCCAGCTTGGAGAGAATGCGAAGACACTCCGAAACGAAGGAGGTCGCGATGTGCCAGCAACGTGGACTGAAGTGTTTTTTGCGAAACGCGATGCGTCTTGGAGAATAATGTCGCTTGTGCACAGCCATTACGTTCTGTGCCACGTGGACCACTGGTGGTTGATGGAGGGAGTTGAAGATGTTATTTTGAAAATGGTTGGAAGGAACCAAGGGTACGGAGTTTTGAGATGGCTTGGTACTGTTTTGAGACTGAAATAGGTTTAATAGACTTGGAAATTCTAAAAGTCTCGATACCTACGCTTGAAATTGTTCAGTTTTGAATTATTTACAAGGAATGTAGGAACAAGATTTTATCGACGTCTTTTAAACTGTTTCTTTCGTAAAATAGTTCACAATACGCATAAAGCGTTCAAAATCCTGAAGTCTCATGGCTACTAACACTTCCAAGACCTTTGAGACTTCATCAAATTTACAAGATGGTACAAAAGGTTACAAAAGGTTTTGAGATTTCTTGAGAATTAGATATTAACTTTTTAATCGAGAGTTGTTTCGAAGCTCAAGAAATTCATCTGAAGTAAAACTTCGCCCAAACAGACAAGATATTGACTGATGTTTAAGTTCAGGAATATTAAATTTCAAAAGAATATTAGCACTTCTGTCTTGATAGCAACGTAAGTATTACAACATCACGATAATTAATTACACTAATTTTGATTTATCGCATGGGATTAAGTTAAGTTTGTTAAAGATACCGTGGAAAATTCGAATGAAAAGCTTGGAAAGCACTTTGCGGTTCGTGAAATTATGAGGAAATGGCTGTAAGAAAAATACCAGCCACTCGGTTAGATCCGCTTTAATGGTGAACTCTTTGAATACATGTAAATGTTATAAAACGCAGTATTAAGCGGGAAAATGGAAAGTACGTAAAGCCATTTAAGGCAACCAGGTTTCTCCATTTTACGCGTTGAAGGGAATTGTTTGAAACCAGCGTCCCGCAAATTCTTTCTCCAAATGTATTTTTCATTTTCTTGGACGTCGGGACTCGAAGGAGGGATTAAGTTTTTGTCGAAAAATTATACCACTTCCTTGACTGTGGTATGTCGTATTCGTAAATGTTATCGAACTGGATTGTTACTTAAGTCTAACGGTTATTAAAAGTATACATTAATCTTTAACACGTTACATGTTACGGTGGAAATTCAGATTTTTTTACGATGTTCAATAATTATAGAAAAATAGTAGTTATTTTATATTCGTCATAATTTCAAGTTTTCTTCGTTCTATTTTGATTTCGACACTGAATTGAGAAATGTTTTCCCTTTGGACGAAACGTATCAATACAAAATTATTATTATATTACACCCCTTTATAGTGGAATTACTTTTAAACGAAAATTCTATCTCTGAATCTTTTCTTCGACTGCAACAACGAGAACAAAGTAATTAATTCTAATAAAGTTTAATCTTGTACCATGGATTTATAATTCTTTTTGTAAGAAAATATTCCATGCCCGTCATATACAAATGATATTTCGTTACAGAAGTAATTAGGGTGATTACGACCTGCAACAAAGGCTGAATTTTTAAGTTCGTACAGACCCTTGTTGATTAAACCGAACAGAGTTGCTGGTAAAAATCTGTTGAGACGAATGGAGAGGTAACGAGGCATTTGTGTAAACACGAATAATCTATTTCGTTAAAATGGGATATGCGCTGCATATTTCAGTGGTATTAATATGATGTACAATACTGGAACTGGGACTGGATTATAATTTTCATTCTTTATGAAGAATATCCGCCTGTATATTATCATGGAATCCTATCTCCCTCCTTAACGTTTACATTTATTACACTCTACTCGTTCATGAATATTTCAGTTTGTAATATTAGAACTTTAGAAGATATGGATTGTATAATGAAACCTGATTCCTGGCATAGTTATTACGAGCAAGAACGAAATGTTTAAATTATGGATGCTACTGGAATAAAATAATTCGAGTAGCTAGACACACCCTAAATCTGTAAAGTTTAGTTAAAACTGCCCACGTAAACGTGTTCAAGTTAGAAAGTAAGTTTCACATTCTAAAATCGCCAGTCAGTTTATTACTCTAATTTCCCGAATCTGCCGTCGAGAAATGCCAATCGATGAATAAAAGTTTTAAAAGAATGTAAAACTGGATTTAAAATATCCATCTGTTCTGATTGACGTTCTCATAAAAATTGGATTACACTCGTTGGTGTCCCGAACTCGATGTTGGAAACTTCGCTGTGTAATTCAAGCGATTCGTATATGTATAATAGCGGATTCAGCGAAGTTTAATATTTTTCAAAGGAAAAGGGAGAGCGAATGGCGAAAATGGTAGTTGGAAAATCGATAAAATGAACTATTCAGCGAAGGAAACAAACGGCACAGGGATGAAATTTCATCGCCACTCATAATATAATGGAGGAAAGTCAGAGCTTAGAGATTAATGGTGAAAGTGGCAGATACCTATTGTTGGGATTTAATCGGAAGCAAACAAAATTGCCAACATTATTTACTTCTTTCACATTGTGTTTCTATTCCAACTTCTATTTCAATTTCGTTCTATCTCGTTCTCTTCCGAGGTATTTCCACGCCACGTGTATTCGAAATTAAACAAAGTGTTAATGAGGATTAGGGATGACAGCGAATGAATTTTATAAATGTTTAGTCCTAACTTTTCTATAAATTATCGAAGTGTCTTTAATCAAATATTTTTTTATTGTCATGTAGGGTGACTGTACGTAATATCGCCAGTGTTCCTAATATCGCCACTCGCTATATCTCTTAAAGTAAGCTCTAAAATTTATCGGTTATGCAGTGAATTAGTACCTAAACATATGTAGGAAGACATACTATAATTGCAGCATCATGTGATCAACAATTACAGAAAGGGAAGGATTTTAGAGAATCTTAATAGTGTAAAAATTTATTGGACTATCACAATTTTACGTCACATTCGGAGAAGGTAAGTCTAATAAATCTGTGAATGCAAGAATATCACTAGAAATACCTAATTAATGATGTACTTAAGAAATGAAATCGATTCAAATATTTTTCGTAATGAAAATAGCGTTTTTCTTTTAGCAGTATGCGTGTTCTCAATACCGCCTACCGGAGAACAATGGTTTCGATGTAATGCTTGTTACAGGTGAGGTCACGAAATGTGCGGAGCAACCGAAATAAAATTTATTTGTCCAATATGTACATCGGAACGTAAAAAATAAAATATTTTAAAAATCTATATTTTCAAATTTCTATATTATTCTAATAAAAATGAAATCAAAGATGGATAAAAAGACATTTATAGAGCAAGAAATAATAAAAGCACATGTGAAAATGACTTTAAAAACTCATATATACATGAATTAATCAATATTTCTTGAGTAGGCGATATTAGGTACACTTTTTTCAGGACCCGATTTTTGCATGTCTTACGTTTTTTGAGTCCTAATTAACAATTTGTAGGTTTCAACGATTCTAACATATGCTACATGAAAGATGAATAATTTCTCTTTACTTTGAAACGAACTGCATGGAAAAATATCAATTATTATTCAATCGACAGCGATTTAACTTTTGCCTGGCGATAATTAGGTACAGTCACCCTAGTCGTATTATGCTGCGCATTCACGATAGAAATCTTTGTATAAGCTGCAGAAAAGTAATTTCTATTTACAATCAAGTACTCGTAATCAGTGTTTAAGGAGGAAATTAGTTTTTAAGTAATCGACCATCGGATGCGTGCGATACGTCATTTCGTGTTTACCGAGTCTTGAGTTCTAAGCTACCAAAGTTCAGAATCAAACTCGACAACATCCCGCAGGAAGCCTAAGTAATATGAGGGCCTTCGGGGGACGTGGGTGAGTAAACAGCCCTGCGTTGGAACACTGACAGAACAATACTTATTCTGTCAGTGCAATACGGAAACTGATTGTTGCACTGCTTTGATAATTAGAGACGACCCTTTCATAACCCTAGAATCTCGGAAATATACTAAATCCAGCAGAGTTTATGCCATATAATATTCATTTTCTGCAGATTGTGTTTGATCTGTTTAAAAAACAATCACTGAGATGAAGCACAGGTCAATAAGGTAATATCGAGAATTAGTCGCGCCATTTTATCTATATCCCCTAAATACCATTCATTACTTTTTTATTACCGTTGATGCACGATAAATGTTTCAAAGGCGGAAGTTAATTATTCTGAAATCCGCGGAACGTATCCTTCACTCGAAAGTGTGATTAATAGTTTTGAAAATGTTTCTACTGTATAATTATCACTGGAGTACGCTGGGAATGGTAAATAGGTCTCGTAGCATAATACATATAAAGCACGGGTAACGGAACTTATGCGAAACTTTTCAGAACTCAAAGCATACATTGTCACTTTGGAATTCATAACAGATGGGACATTTCCAGAGTGGAGAAATTTTACTCGGGAAAAAGTCACGCTCCAAGTATGTCAGCGTAGATCAACAGTCGACTCATAATCAATATTCATTTCTCGAAGGAGGTAGACATCGTCCCTCTGAATCTTAACATCGGAAATATTCCTTGAGGGATTGTGAATTCAATCTGCGAAACGGTACTTGGTTTCTTGTAACTTCTTTGCACGAACGTCCCCTTCGGCTTAGCATTTATACAGGAAAAAGTTTAAAAATATAAATAGATTCCTACATAACGTCCAATTTTTCTATTGAAATATTTTTAAGTCAAGTTCTTGTAAACCATTGAAACTCCAGAAGAAATTAAAGTATTGCAATGAACCATTGCCTAAAAGGATATGCAAAGGCGATTTAAAATAAAGGAAAGCTTATTAAGGGTCAAAGTAGAAATGGTTCCTTATATTATGTAATAAAGAATTTTTCAAGTAATATGCCGTAAGTGTTAATTAAATACTCCATTTGAAGAAATATCTGTAACTTACGAATAGTCACACATCGGAGCAGGCAGTGCTTTCTATCTTACAGACGCGGTGACGAGTGAAATTCGTTTCCCATGATGCTGCGTTACTCATCAGACACGTTCCATACAGAAGGCTGGCCAGCGGGAAGGGAGCGGAAGCGTCTTTCAGCTTAAAGAAAAGATAGGGAATAAATCGATGGTGTGGAGTTAGCCGTCAGGAAAGTTCCAGCGTAGAGGAACCAACTCGCGCAGTAATATACGAGGTGACTTGAAAAAGGGGTCCACAAATTTAGGAGCGTATAGTACTCATTAGAATAAACGAAAACTGTCAAATCAACATAGGTCCACAAATTAATCCTGAAGGACGTATGTATAGTGGTGGTAAAAATAAAGTATGAGACACATATTTTTATGTGTTTGCATAACTGACTTAGTATTATGTTGGTACCTATTCGGGCAACCCCCAATCTATGGGATATAAAATATCTGATTTTTGTTACCGTTCACAGCGTGAACTTCCTTTTGACCACTACCGTACAAATACTTTATTTTGCCTGTTTAAATCGGTTGTCTACAAGCTACTATATGTCGGGGGTGCATGGATTCATCTGAAATGTTTACTTATCTTATTGATATTGTTGTGTATTTAACATTGTAATATTCCAACAGAGCTCCCCCTAGACTCCTGAGTAAACACCAGGTCACCGACTGAGGTCACCCAGAACCATCGTCAAGTAAAACTCAACTGTTTCAATAATACACAAAAGACAGACTTCATCCTGGCTAGCTTACAAGCAAACGTTCTCAAATCGTAAATTTCTGATTTCAATGAAGCATCGTGTGAATATGTAGAGTATATTGGAGTATGCAAGGAGCAATTTTTTTCTGCAGAATTTCAGTCTGAAGGGATGCAATCGACCCTTAAAGGTATCGCGGTGTTTCATTTCTTTAATTTTATTTTTATTTTGGTAATGTGATGGAGCATAAAAAACTGAACAATTTTTATATTTAAAGTTTTGTTCTATCTCGCACTATTACAAAGTGTGAATTTTTCGAAATATACATAGATACTTCCTACATTTACATAAATGTTAAATTTGCGGTAAAATAGGAGGTGAACTGGAATAAATGTGTGGCCTAAAATAGGCGTTGGTTTTAATCCCCTTCAGGATTAATTTATGGACTTATTTTAACCGGATGTTTTCCTCTCATTTTAACGAAATTCTTAGACCCTTTTCGCAGATCACCCTGTAGATTCGTTACGTCGAGGTCAGGCCGAGATTTGCGGCTGAGGCGAATGCTCAGTAGTGTCAGTCGTTTGTAGGGCAGACAGATGGAATAGAACTTGCCCGATCTATGGATTTCCTCCTCTTCTTCATTTACCTCGTTCGTTCTGAACATTCTATAATTCGAGGGTCATTGCCGGGTAATTCTCGAGTTGCTGGGATCGAACGGTGGAGGCAGTGCTGCAAGATAAATTGAAATTAACTGAAACGGAAGGCAATTTTCAAGTGGCCCGGCAATCCCGAGGGTGAACCACGAGTGGAAACACTTTCCACTGGATCAAATTGTAGATATCAATTGACTTATGCTATTGTTTATACGGAACCTCCAATGAACGCATTTTTAGGGATATTTTAAACGTATAGTAAAAAGAAGTCTATGATCCTTCTTTTAAAATATGTACAGTTTTAATTGACCAGTAGCTGTTTGTAATGATACTTCTGATTCTGGATGAAAACTTCTTTCCTGGTGTTCGTGACAGAGAAGTCTACGATCCTTCTTTTAAAATATGTACAGTTTTATTTGACCGGTAGCTGTTTGTAATGATACTTCTGATTCTGGATGAAAAATACTTTCCTGGTGTTCGTGACAGATTAGAATTACCAGGTCCATAAATGAAATTAGAATAACTGCAAAGGGAACAATATAGTAAATAATAAGCAAATGGAATTATAAAGGTTCGTATAATATCTTTCTATTCTATGACCCATAGAAATTCTCTGTTAGTCTTATCATTTGCAAGCTAATATCAGTGCAACACTAATTGCCTGCTTACCTTCTCTGATTTATTTCATGTTTAAATATCTACCATGCGCTTTCCACCAAAGCGTATTCGGCATTGGTGCGCCCAGTACTTAAGAATTTAAATTCGAAGACTTAGCTATTACCATCTCACCTTCCCGGCTCCTTCGCTTTTTACCTTTGACGAGGCCGGCATTGCATGCTTTTCCAAAACATATAAGTAAATGAAAAATCATTTAAATAATTTATCAAATAAAAGTTACTTTAACTTTATTATTCTGGCGCGCATTCGAGCCGCCGAGGTCCGTCATTGACGAATAAATATTTTTAACTTTTATTCGTTATTAGAAATTTTATTTAAATAAAAACTTTGCTTATCTCTGCTGCGAAGCTGCTCACCGATATCTCCGATTGCTAGGATTCCAGACTTTCGAGAATAGAATTAATCCACCAAATGTTTGTTATATAAGTTATTAATTGCAAATGAAGAGTAACCCGTTTAGTATGGCATAGGCTGTTGTCGGCATTTTACTGTCAATTTTCCCCGAATCCAATAAAGTTCCGCGCGCGGAAATTAACTCCGCCGTCGTAACTCCCTCCACGAGATGAAACCAGCGAGGCTAGTATCGGTATCCCGTCTGCAGAAAGCCGTAGGACGGAAGTAGCGACCTATGGTAGTAGAATTTCGCGTAACTAGGCGGTGGCAGACGATTAAAGAGGGATCTGACAGTGGCGCGCTGTGACATTCAAGGTCGTGCCGTAAAAAAGGAACTGGGGAAAATCTTTAGGCGAAGAACGGACAATCGCTAGTCCTTAGGTACTCTATTTTCACTGTCTATGAAACATCCTAACTACAATATCCTTCCTGCCAATAAATGGGGTCATTGAATCGAACACCTTGACGTCGAGTCCAACGAGAGGGCTGTTTTTTCAATGCTGCTATCCCCTGCAAGATAAACAAGCCGAACAACCAGCAGCTAAATTAACAGCTTGTATTTCCATTGAAATTAGAATTGCATCGCTCTCAGTGCCCCTCGTTCACTATCGTTCGTTTCCCTCTATTTACTTCCAAGAAAAAAAATAGCTTCATCGAAAAGTGAGCGCCGTGTAATACGTATACTTTTTAACAGTGAATGCTGCAATAAGAGCATTTTACTGCGCGGGCACGGAGAGCACGGGGTTGTGGAATTTTCATAACGAGGAAACCAGGTTGCGCTAGTCTTTAATTCGAAATAAATGCAAGAAGGGTATGGGGTCGCGCCAAGATGGTTGGAAACGTTGCGTTGGTTGAAAAGATTCCGAGGGTTATTCGATTCTGAATACTAGCTCGACTGAACTTTGCTTGGTTTCTGAATTTTTTTATCTGACAAAGGTGAATTTGGTTTTTTCAGGATAACCGACAGAATAATTTATCTCGCATCGAATTGTGCGCGCAAATGCAGTGAGAGACATTTGTATGTTTAATTATCTGTCTTCCCGACGACGAGCTTCTCTGTTGTTTAAAATAGTTGCACTATTCCATAGAATACTTTCCAATGGCGTTGGTCAATTGTTTGTGCGAACTGTGCTCCCCCAGTAATTTGTCTAATTAATATTTCGTATTTAGCTAATTATAAGCTGTCGCGCGACTGTGAAATAAAATTGATTCAAAATTAGAAATTAACTTTCCCAGGGCTATGCTATGTTTCGAGCTCGAAACAGTTTTCCAAACAAGGACGCGTTTAGCGGCGACCGTACTGTTATTAACATTGATTAAAATTGTTTGGAAGAGGAATTCATTGAAATGAACTCTGTTTCAGAATTTATAGAATGTATTGCCATACGAAGGGACATCGGTTTTGGGTTCCGCTGGGAGATTGAATTTTTTGTTGTTGAGAAACATTTTTGGGCTGTATTTTTTTGTTAGTATTGTGTTTAGTGCTGTTTGATGCAATGGATTGGATTGCATCCTAGGCCGATGGAAGTTATTATCTAGTTATTACTTCTAGGGAATACCTAAGTAGTGTTAAAAACAGACATCATAATTGTTATAAGACAAATTTTAACAGTTATGGTATAAGAGTTAATATATTTAATTAAATGATTTTGGTTACGAATAACCATTATAAATGATTAAATTTTTTCTGATTTTCGATAATCATTATGGATGACCCGAATTTTAGTTTGGTTACCAGTAACCAATATCGGCGGCAAAATTTTTTTTCTGCATGTATTCGATCAATGTCAATTATTATTATTAACATTACTGATAATTAGTATTTAGTGACAACTTGAAAAAAAATTAATTATAAAATTTATATATTTTATTAAGCAAAAAAATGGCATGAAAATATGTAATACGAAGAATAGGATAAAAGATATTCTAGTATAATTTACCGTTTTTTGCTTAGTAAAAGATATAAGTTTTATAATTAATTTGTTTCATGTTGTCAATGAATACCAAGTATCAGTAATGTTAATGACAATTTACAATGATCGAATGTAACCAGAAAAAAGTTTTTTCGTCGATATTGGTTAACGGTAACCAAAATTTATGGTCATTTATATTGGTTACTGGTGGTCAAAAAGAATTTAATTTAAAAATTAATTAAAAATTAATGTTTTTTAATCATTTCATTTTTTGAGAAATTTCTTCGAAATTTAATGATAACTGGCTTCCATTTAAATAAAAATCAATTCTTATTTAATGACTTTTCTAAAAAAAATATTTTAAAATAACTGTTATTTTGGAACTCTTAACTTAAAAAGCAACCATACCTTTCTTTTGCTATAGTTAGATACGTGTACATCCATGTACATTTTAATTCTCGGTTATTTTACTTCGCCCGAGTTGCGAGGCAAGCATTCTCCTTAATTCCTTCTTTTGCTGTACTTCTGAAGATTACTAATTAAGAGTTTTAAGCGAGGTTCGTTAGAAACGTAGAATCTTTCATAAGTAGAATATTCGAAATCTTGGAAATTCAGCAGTCTTGATAATAAGAAACATCCTCGAGATGATAAAAATCCTGAGACCCTTGACAATCTTAAAAGTCCTGAATATCTTAAAGATCATGAACATTTTGAATTCCTTGGGGGATCTCGAAAATCTTGAATTTCTTGGAGCTCTCGAACATATTGAATTTATTGGAGATGTTGAAAATCTTAAAAATCGGAGCGTGGCATTGGGGAAAAGTCACGCAACATAGAAACGGGGATGGCAGCGGAAGCTGGTGTCGGGTTTGCTCAGCTGCAGATATTGGATTCATAAACCCGGAAGTACGCGGCATGCTCCGCCATAAACGAGGTAAAGATCGCAGGGAGCGGAGATAAAGGGATTCAACGCGAGCAGGAAACGAAAGTAAAACATTTGGATTTTCATATGCGACAACAGAAATCCTGATATACGCCCGTTCCTTGAGTCGACTGTAGAAACACTCGATCAACTTTCCCCGACGTTCCTTGCTCCACTCTACTCGAGTCGAGATGCCGCGTTACTGCGCATACTTTCAACGAAACACTGTTTCAAAGAATCTGCCTAACGTAAGAGGGTAACATAGAAATTAGGATAGAAATTAAATTGTATAATGTAATTCGCATTGGATGGTAGTGCCATGTAAAACGTTTATCGTATTTTAAAATATTTTATCGCTAGAGTTTGTAGAATTCTAAAAATTATTAGAAATGTTTCATCCACTTTTTATGCAATAGAAAAGAATATGATTTGTATACATGATGTTTATTGAACAAGATTTAGTGGTTAAATTAGACGTGACTGATAATAACTATCAGCAGTTGAATATTAATAAAATTAATGATTTTCATATTACACGTAGCAATTAGTTTCACTCGTCTCGTTGAAGGCAGGGACGCTTAAGTATGATGAAATTATCCTCCGCACCGATGTAATTAATATTTTTCCAATTTCCAATAGTAGGTGAATAAAGCTATTCCATGTACGTGGTAATTGGAAACCAAAACTTAACATTTCAAATAAATAACGAGCTACATGAAAAATTTGTCCATCATTTTGTAATATTGTGTGAGTTCAATTTTGGTAGAACAAATGAAGGCACGTTGAATTTACTTTGTGAAAAGAAATATGGTAGACGTGAAGAGATAGAACGATATGAGAAATCGACGATGACACGCGAGTATTCCATTGATGGCAATAAAAATCTCTACGTGCATGTTTTTCTGCCGCAATTTTCTTTGCCAGATTTTTCAAACATTCCAGAAATACTCAAAGCTGCGGGGCGATTTTAATATGGAGGGATGAAACATTCTATTTCATATTTTGGAGTGATTAATTGGCACAATTCAGCTGTTTCTCCGAGATTTCGATATCCAATTTTTTACTTCATCCACGTTTGTTCGAATATGGCGTGCGGGGAAGGGCGAGTTTTATGCTTCATACCCTTCTGTATATTGTATTACCATTAGTACATCGTTCGTATTGTTTGAAAACAATGCAAAATTGCTTTACCTCTGAAATTAGTTATGTTCTGCAATTGGGGAGTTGCCAGTATTTGAAAAAAAAAAAAGGGAAAAGTAGTGAAATCTACAGATTTATTAATGAAAAGCCTAAAATGATAGAAATATTAATAAAACACTTATTCGTTTTACCAAAATTTAATAAATAAAATTGACGTTTTTAAGTTGTGAGTCATGTGATCTCAAACGCCAATCACGGCGCGTGACGTCATTGTGCAGTAAACAGCGATTTATATATAGCGACGAGTGACACTTCGCGCATTTGCTCATACAAGTTTATATTAAAAAATATCGTTTACGAGTACTTATTACTCGATTTCTTAGGTAAGGAAAGTAGTGAAAGTAGGTATATTATTGGCAATGGAAAAGAACTTCGTTAAAGGTGACAGCACAAATTTACCAACATTGGACGCTATTAGGGTTTGTCGGTTTTCGAAAACCGGGTTTAAAAACCGGTTTTTTTTATAAATTGGTAAAATACGAAAACCGGTTTTTAAATTATAAGAAACCGGTTTTATGTACTAGAATTAATATGTAAAAATGAATTAATTATTTAATTAAAAAGGTTAACATTTTGACTTGAAATCGCTTCGCACATAAGCATACATAAGTACCAGTTTACTGTAAAACTAATCTTCATGAGTTCATATTTTCGGAAGAAAAATACTAAATGAAATTAAGATTTATAAATTATATTTTGTACGGATTTTAGTTGTTTTCATTTGGTTTTGAGTGCAGTGTATTTTATTGTGTTACATTTTCGTGGATCCATAAATATTAAATGAACTCAAAAATTGTACGGATTTGTGCGGATTTTAGTTATTTTTTTTTTTTTTTTTTGGTTTTGTATAGATAGATTATATTTTACTTTGTCATACGTTTGTAATTCAATAAATATTAAAACAACTGAAAATTTTTAAAATATGTATAAATATTTATTTTCTATTTTATTAAATATATTTTTTGTGAAAATTCGAAAACCGGTTTAACCGGTTTTTTTGGGAATAGTGGAATTCGAAAACCGGTTTTTTCAAAAGTCGGTTTTTGTATAAACCCTAGACGCTATTATGGTGGTTAGCTATTTCGCTACAAATCCAGACTTCTGTTCTGCCGAATACAGAAATGTTAAAACTTCTGTGTAAGTATATTGTTTTACTAGACAATTGCAAGCTAGAAATATGTTTGAAAGAAATTAAATACCTAAGAGGTTATGTACTCTTACTGTATTATTTCTCTGTATAGGTCTTCAAGAGTAAGCTACGGCGATGATGCAGTTGGATATGTACAACTCTATCGTAACTCTGGTGTGTGTACGGTGAAATGTAAAATGTGCCCTGAACATAAAGTGCGTACATTATTTTTGTGAGAAAAATTCACTCCTTACTGTCCCTAACCACAACTTTCGTTGTTTATTGCACGTTGACGTCACAAATGGTCACGTGACCATGCGTGCGTTTTCGCGGCAATTTTTTTATTTCAAATAAAAATTACATTTTTTTCATGTTAGAGGTGTAGCAAAAAATTAATATTTTTTTTACAAGCATATTTTATCATAATGAACAGTTTTAAACACTTTTAAAAATTTTGTCAACTCCCCAATTATGCCTGTGCTGGAATTATAAGCATACAATGAAATGATAGTCTACCTCTAACTTTTACAGCTTCCGAAGCTTTAAAAAGCATTGAACTCCCGAATTTTGTATAGAAAGCTTGTTACATTTTTCTAATTATAAACTGCTTTCATATGATATCAGCATGTGAAATCATATCATTAGTCACATTTTAGTAATACTTATCGACATTTCGAGAAAATCTACGGTTCGAAAAATATGACCCATATTTTTTCTTAACGATCAGAAATCATTTTATTCATCTTTCCTGGGTGTCTCATACCTAATAGTATTCTAATTCATAGAAATCGATATTTCATACATAGAGGATATGATTTCATAATTCACTTATGCTATTAAAGTTAAAATATTCTTATTAAATTCCATATTACGAGAAGAATTGACTGACTGTGTATTAAAAAGTGGTCCAGCACCTAGCAGAATAGATGTTCCATCGAGAATATAGAGGAACACGTTATCAAGTCTGATATCAAGAGACACGGTAGTGGCTCGCGCCAAGTATATATAGGTATATGCGCAGCGCGAAACACTACCGTGGCTATATTACGCCGAGCAGTTTTTGGAAGAACCCTGAGATTACCGAATCTCAATAACGGCTGATCCGATTAAGTTTGGAATAGTCTTAATGGGTAGTTTGGGTTTGATTTACATAAGAAAAGTGTCTTCGTTTTGTTCCAGCGTGCCTTATGAGCTGAGATATTCCGATGTAAAGTTGCAATTTGCCGAATTTTATGTTAAGAGATTTTCTCCATCGTCAAGTGTTTGGCAAGAGGGGAACATGAAAGGGAGAGGAAATGTCTCCAATATGCACGTTGTTCATTCGATGAAGGTTTCGGCACTTTCGGCCAATCGCGTAACAAACACGACAGCCAGACAGAGAGCACATCTGCCAAGGTAAACGTAACCTAGCTAGTGTCAAACCATCATAACCTGCCAAGTGTCAAATAAGGTAAGTAGTCAACATTTTTCCAATGTCGCGGGTTTTTACACCATATAGGACACTGAATTATTGCCTCAATTAACAAGGTAAGTCGTCAAAATTTTTTAATACATTTTTTATGTAGAGCTTCTAGAAACGAACGGGACGCACAGACTTGGAAGTTGCCCGGAGAAGGTTCGACAGAGAAATATCTTCTTTCGCACAAGTTTCTAGAAATTTATACCAGGCATGTACAAAATAATAATATATTGTAACAAATTGCATTTAAATTGCCAGATATTTTTATTTATTTTAATACGAATAAATATTTTATTCAAAATACTTGGCGCTGTTCTCCGAAAAAAATGTTAATTGTCTTGGTTAATAAATATAAAACAAGACAAGACACCACTGAGACAAGAAAGAAAGAAAAAGATTTTTCAGTTTAGCAACATCAATTCGGAGAGCAGCGCCAAGTATTTTGAATAAAATATTTATTCGTATTAAAATATTTATTTGTATAAAAATATATCTCCTTAATATTATTTAATACATTTTGTCTTTGTATAAATAGTCATTGTGATAATTGGCGCAATTATAGTATATCATTACTTTTGTAAAGTTAAAAAATATAGCACATTAATAAATTTATATTAATTTACGACAATGTTTTTAAATGCGATATATATTTACATGGAGGCCATTTTTAGTAATTCATGTAAACAATGAATTTTGGCTCACGCTATATTATTGCAACTACCTCCACGTCGCAGTTGCGTAATAGTAAAACAAATTTATTCGTATTCACGTAAATCCTTACAGACTTTATGTCCAACATTATTTCTCGCGAAACCGTGCCAAAAAATTCATTCTCCTCCGTTTACATATTTTTTTTTTATTCACGAAGAGTCACCATTCTGTCAATTTCACTATTATCCATTGGTCATCCACTATAGAAATATGTATAATTCGGGTAGGATTAATAATGGCGAACTTTCTCCTCGGATCGCGAATTTCTTGTAAATCTTTTCCTTCGAAAGTTTTCATGATTACAAATTATCTATATTCCTTGCGCTATGCTCTTCTAATATTGTATATTCAATTAACACTGGACGCGAAGTGAATCTCGCGGAAGATGAAAGGAGCGGAAAATAACGGAATATAAATATTCATTACGATCTTGGAAACCATTCCATTAGCCGAGAACAAACTTTCTGCGCACGAAAAAAATATTTTCGTAAATACGTATTCAGTACACGATGCTAGGATAAATATTTAAATGGCGATTTATGCATTCGTCGGGTGAGAAGGCTAACGCGGTGAAACACGCATTCGGGAAAATGGTAACGACGGCGGGCGGCTAGGGGAACGTAAATCGTAAATATCAACGTTTTACCTTTCTATTACCGTGACAGGCATTTTATGGATACGTGACTGTAATTGCGAACTGAAACTGCGACAATGTTGTCTCGCAGCATGAGATATTATCGAAAAATTTGTCGGCGACGTTGTAGGTACTTTTAACTTCAGACTACTAAAAAATCTCAAACTACCCCTCCCGATCCAAATCAGCATCTCAAATGTCGAAAGTCGAAGGAAACGTGACAATGACGAACGCAGGGTATGGCTGAGGCAATGAAGGCTGTGTCGTGGATGGCGAGGAAAAGCGCGCAGCTCTTGACGTAGAGGAAAGGTAAAGCCTCCGCCGGCCCTGGGGTGGATTTGTCACTGGGAAAAAAAAAGCAGGTAGAAAAGACGAGGAACGAGGAGAGGGCGAAGGCGAAACCGAGACGAGAGAGTGGGAGGCCGAGCACGTAGCTTGTTACCACTTGTTTATCCAGCGGCGTAGTCGGGTTGTTCTCCGCCAACCTTAGAAAACCAAGACCCGTTTCCCTTCTTCTGAGTCACCCCCTCGCTCTCCCGCACACACACCCCCAGCGTTCTCGGTTTGTGCCTTTACTCTTGAATGCCGGGGACATACTGAACGTACGTAGTACGTGCACTCATTAAGCTTCCTCGAAGGCACTCTCTTTCCGGCTTCGTCCCTGTCCCTGCCTGTCCTTTGTACCGTCCAGCCCCTCCGTCGATCCACGTATCCATTTGTATCCGTTGTCTCCTTGCCCTTGCGCCGTCCCTTTCCCGTCCGTCGACTCGCTTACTTTCAGACCGTTTCGTTCCCTTCACATCGCGTTATTGGCTTCTTTTCCCTGGGAAATCACGAGCGGCCGGATCGTGGCCCGCTTCCTCCTTCGACGGACGCTTTGCGGATCGTTCGCGGGACTGAAGTGCGGCGAGGCTGCAGTGGGAATGCTGCTTTCGGCGTGGGAACTTTGAATGGAATTGTTCGGGAGAGATTCAGGCTTTGGTGGTGACAGACATCTTTCTGGTACTTAGAGCTCGTGGTTTAGAGATTGTAGGTGGAATATTGACTGGTTTAAAGGGCTCACAAATGGGAGCGAATTGAGGCAAATGGATGTTTCTGAGGTAACTGTTGGTTTCGAAGATGTGGAAGATTTTTATGATAGAGTGAAGGTATAATTGATAGAGTAGGTATAGTTGATTTTGACGATGCTGGGGATTATTGACTCTGATCTTATTCGCTGAAGACGTTCAAACTGTCAAGTAGTATTTACGATACAAACTTAACTTTTCTGGGTGTTGACAATTTGAGCGTCCAGAGTGTCGCGTGTGCGGGACTCCTGTAGTCGTATTTGTTAATCATAGGCGCTGAACGCCCATGGGCGTTCTCCGCACACAGTGCATGCACTGAACGAACGAATATATGCGCCAAAACACTCAAAGGGTTAAAATGCGTCTTATTAATTACTGACAATGTTGAGCTAGAAACATGAACCTGAATGTTGTACTTCGAACTCTTTTAACTAGCAGAATCCTTTCTTGATTGAAGAAATCAAGGTCATTTCAGTAAACAGTAGTAATTTCAGTTTTATATAACGGTCCTTAGACAAGAAAACGCTTGCGCATAACTTACAAGTTACGTTATTAATAGTTGGCATTTTGCCGCCTTCTTGAAGCTCTGTAATACAGTATAACGTGACAGCAGATCAGTCTGCGCCTCACCAGCACAAACTTAGTAACGCAAGAAGCTGAATAAGTGTTTCATATTGCAGTAAATTTCCCAAATCAGCTGAAAACTTTAACGTTTCAGAATACCTACATGAATAATCAAATTGCGACAAGAATAATCAAAGATCCACGAGTTAATAAGTTAGAGTGCAATGGGATAATTACTGTTACTTTTTACTCAAGAAAATTGTAGGTTGAAGAGAGACTCTTAACGCAATTATGAAATTTGCAATAAAAAAGTTAATAATCTGAATAATGTGCCACATCATTTAAGATATCCAGCATTTCATTCGAAATTGTATTCGTGTTATGACACAATAATCGAGGGAATGTGGAGCAAGTAGTATGACTGAATAATTCTGGATGAAGTATCGCGCCAATGTCTGACTGATACTACTTGCCCTTATAATTTCATTCGAAATTTTAAATGTCGCCGTAGTGTTTATACTTGATTTTAACTTATGCTAAATTTTTAATCAATTATTCCTGAAGAAGGGGTTTTGAAATTTACATTCACGTTAATACTTTGCTACTTTTTGACAAACTAACATATGCCACCAATCTCGAACCACTTCAAATATTATTCAAACACATGTTTAAAAGTATTTAAAAGCAACACGTTTTTACGAGCATTCAACAACACGCTTTTGAAAACTTGAATGGTATTTCCATTGACCACTTGAAGTTTTAAAAAAGCTGACAATCAGTTTCGATCAGCGTTCGAAGTACTTCGAACTGCATAAATGCCTGAATTGATTAAAAATTTATAAGGTAAGATCCTTCGCTAATTAGAAATGACCCTTGTGAGTTGAATCGAATTGTAATTGATTTTTTAAATTCTCATTATTCTCATTAATACTATTTTACATTTTATCATCCCTTGTGTCCTTTCTTCTTCAATACCTCGACACTTTTAAATTCCCATATATATACAACAAGAATATAAAAACCAGTAAACACAATCAAACACCCCACCATATTTCCATCCCCTCGAAAACTCAGGTCCACGCCCTTCGAATCATCATCCATTAATTCACGTTTAATTTGGCTCCAGCATTAATTAGGATTGCGCGAGAAATGTACACTGCGTTCCGGGAAAGGCGAATGTATGAATGAACGCAGACCGCAGTTCAACGAGAAACAGAAGGCCAACAGCGGCGCGGGGCAAGGCGCGGGAGGGAGGCGGCTGAAGAACCAGCAGAGGAAAGAAAATACAAGGTATGTTGTCGAGTTGTACCAGCCATGTCGGGATATTTTTGTTAGTACACGGGTCCACAACACCGCAGACGTCCACGGTGCGCCATAGCAATGTACAGGGAGCTACCGTAACGCGGTTAAATACCAGACGCGGCCCGTTTATAAAATTCTCACCCCTGGTATGGTTGTTGCTAGACTTTCGATGCCACGACAAATTCCCGGTTGCATCAGGAGTGCCGTTTCTGCTGTTAGTTTTAAAAACCGAATTCGGTTCGCGGCGACCTTCCTGCGATTATCGGGGGTTATTGCAGATTTAAGGCGGCTTCACACATGTCAGTTCCGCGACCGTTTAATGTCACTCTTTGTGTCAGTGTCCTCCATTTCGAAACAGGAAAACGATATTACTAGGGATGGGATCAAGTTCAAAATGTACTGATGAATCCGAGTCAATTCCAATACAAAAGTTTCACTTCATGGGATTCGAATACTACTCATAAGAGCTGGCGTTTCATTCTATATACTTCCAAAGTACTTGGGTTATAGAAGCCGGTTTCGAACCTCAGAAACAGTAAGGCCCGGTGCAGACGAGCGGTTTGCGGCAGTTTGCCGCCGCGGCAAATTACCGCCGCGTTTTGGCAGAACATAGATTTATATGAACCAGTTCACACGGGACGCAAATTTGAGCGGCTACCAGGCGGCATGTTTGCGTTCGTTTTGACGAACGCACGTACTGCTTCACCGCGAATGAACGCTGCCGCGAAGCGGCGAAGCAGTACATTGTTTTATATACAAGCAATTCACACGAGCGTTTTGCGTTTATTTAACGCAAGAAAATGTCTCTCTCAAACCCATAAACATAGACGAAAAAGAAAGCGCAGAACGCGAATCGTGGCGTTGCACAACCGCTCATGTGAACTGCTAGAAAATTTTCACGCGCGTCCCGCTGCGGCAAATTGCTGCGGCGGCGAACTGTCGCAAACCGCTCGTCTGCACCGGGCCTTACGGCAGAGTTCAGAATGTACTTCTAAGTACTTCGACGTTTGAAAGAATCGAATCTCGTAAAAGTAGTATTTGAACCCTGAAAGATAAAAATCTACATAGCTGAGATTTACCAATATCGTACCACTTAAGATATTTTTCGTTGTATTTCGTATTTGGTACTAGATTGAACGCAAATTAATATTCGATATTGAAGCTTGATGTTTTAGGCATAGTTTTTAGTTAAAAAATTGTACATAACCTGTACATATAACATAACTTAAGTTTTCAAATCGTTCTGGTACGATTGCAGTTGTATTCAGTACCTCATTTTAACGAAACTAGCTCGTGATTACCTGTGGACCATGGGAATCTCCGTCCCATCAGAAAGAATATTTTTGAAGACAGGAAATGTCGTTATAGTAAAAAACGAAATAGGTTGAAGCTATAATAAATTGTCAATCAAATATTATTCCTCAATCCTTACAAATGTTAAGAATATTTTGTGTATTTGCCAAATAAATTAATTGTTAATGATAATAAAGTTAACTAAATGTAATGTGGAATACTTGTACATAGGTAATTTTCACCGAAAACAAATCACACACTCGCACCGAATAGAAAACTCCTAGTTAAAGTAGGTAATCATAAAGGATCCGAATCTATAAATGATCAGGGTTCGATTATACTTGCAAGTACCGCTGAAGTTTCTCAAAGTACTTATAGAGAGTTCAAACCTTTCCCGTCAAGGTTCGAGTCTACTTGAAAGTAGTGTTTTTTTTTTCCGAAGTACTCGTGAACTGTTCGAAACTATACAGTCAGATTTGAACCTACTTCCAATATACTTGATCCCATCACTAGATATTACCGCTCACAGTGACGACACTGAACCGTCGCGGAACTGATATGTGTGAATCCGTCTGCAGTCAGACCAGAGACGGGCAAAATTTTTATTTAAATAAAATTTCAAAAAAAGTGAAAAAAAAAAGTATTCGTCATTCATCAGTTTTGCGTCAAAGTTACTTTTTTTATTCGACGAGAATTTAGTCGACGAATAAAGTTAATTTTTTTATTCATCGAGCGTTTAAACTAAGTTCAGCGCCGAATAAATTTTTCAAACCATAACTTTATTCGACACAAGACGAATAATTTTTTTAACTTTTGTTCGTTATTCGAAATTTTTTGCCCATCTTTGTTTTCACCTGCTGCATCGCTTTCGCGTGTTTTCACGTTCATATTTTGCGCAAAGCATCGAGAGTACCTATTTGTTCGATTGTTCACGGCCCCTGAAGTAATGTTAATTGAGTTTCGGATAAACTAAAACCAGCAGCAGACGATTCCTTCACAGTAAACGATGCCGTTAAGTGGAACGTTTTCATTCATTCCCAATTAGTTTCGCGAGGTGAGCAGAGTTCGAACTAATGAGAAGAGCATGCTTTAATGCAATAAGGCAGGTCCCTGTTTCTGTTGTACGATACGGAGGGAATCAATGAGCTTCATTAGCGGCACTGATAACAGGAGACAATACTTTCGCAAACTTTGCGAAACACAGTAGGCGTTAAGGAAATGGACGAAATAAAGATTGGAGAGAGGAAGTAATA